>CARXXK010000001.1:52213811-53413811 GCA_949089665.1 Macrosiphum euphorbiae | reverse complement strand
TACTCGGAAGAATTGGGAGGTTGTGTTATTTGTAGCATACCATGTATTAAATTATTCAAAGAGTACCTATTGTTTAAAATAGGTATTTATGTGCCCCTGAATTATTAAAATCGTATTTTATTTTATTTATAATAACTTACACATTTGAGTTTGTTATAAATCAAAATTATATATATTTTACTTTTCAGGTTTGCATGAATCGTAAAGCGACTGAAATTCTAATATTATTTTATTCAATTAATACGACGTATATCCCCCGATATTTGAAATAATATCGGCAATTTTTTTAAATAATTTACCAATTAACTACGAAGACTCAAATTTCTTTTGTTTAATAAGTATATACCATTTCAACATCGGGTACGTATTATTTGATGTTAACTTAGGAACTGTATTATAAATATTTTATAATAATTATGATCATTTATGTATAATAATGAGTATCAGTTGTTATTGTAAATATATTCCTTCACTGGTACACCAGGTACAACAACTAGGTATTTATTAAAACTTCATTTTCGATATCATTGTTGTAAGGAAACTGATCAAATCTTTTCAATGTATACGATTTAAGTGAATTAAACAGTATTACATGATAATAAGAAGTAGTCTAACGAACGGTGGCCAAACATCAGCTTCTCCCGAGTGTCCTCAAGACTACCCGTAGTCTTCCCAACATTATTGTCACACAATAATTTATCCCTCACCAATCCAAATCACCACACTTCCGAAACATTGTTCAATATGAGTAAAATTCAAAATTGTAAGCTTGTTATTAATATCCAAAATAAATGAGCAAATAAATTTTGAGTTTTGAAAGAATTTAATCAAAATATATTTACCATTAACAATTTAAACATTTATATAGAACAGAAAAACAAACTATAATATACTTGTTCTTTTTATCTACTTATTTTTTAAGTATTTTTCCATATAAAAGTAGAAATTTTTGTATTTATCGCACAGTGGCAATTCCACGCCGGTCGGATATGAATAAGCAACGTTATTATTAATCATTTCAATCATTTTCTTGTCTACCATCATGTGCTTATAATCCATTCCAGAAATTATATGTACAAATGGCGGGTTGATACAATACTGTGAAATAAACCAAACAAATTATAAGTATTGGTCCACCGTGTTTTCCCTCAATTTTAACACAGGCAAACTGGAAATTAATGGAAAGTTTCTCAATTAAACTTACATCTTTTAAGTCGGTACTATTCAATTTAGACGTTTTTTCGTATCTAAATATTACAACTTTTGATTGTATTTTATTTGAAAGTGGCTTGGTCTCTAGTAATGCTTGTAACCTAGAGCGAATAGTGTTTAAAGCTTTCTGTGAGTTTTTTTCAAATTGTTTTTGACAAGCAGACATATTTCTCAACTGAAATTCTTCATCATGTTTTTGTGTTGTATGTATAGATATCTATATTATAAACAATTAAAAAAATGTTATTTTGGTATTTAACGAGGTAATTTTCAATAAAAGTAAATTAAATATTGAAACATACCATACTTAGAATCATACCCACAAATCTAATAAATAAATAATTTAAAATGTTTGCAAAAGTGCAAGTTTTTATAAAATAATTGTTTAACGCCAGTGTAATATCCAAGGATTGTAGGGGGTTGTACCCCTCCCACCCCAAAACAAAATTCTGTTTAACATAATTATATAATATCTCTAATCTCTACTAAATTAATTCTTTCACGCACATAAAATGAACTGATATTCATACCCAAAAAAATTATTTAAGAATATCAGACTTACTACTTTAAAGTTTATAAATATTTTAGATGTAAAATTATGATAAATATATTTATTTAATATTTACCTCATTTGATAATGAACCATATATCGAGTTAAGTTTTTTGGTAATATATTCATTAGAGAGAAGATGTTTCGCACATCCAGCCAATATTTCTGGATCGCCTTCTAATAATGTTACGGTAGTCAATATTCCTTCCGCTTCCAATATTTGAGCCATTTTAAGAGCAACCGTTCCGCCCCAAGTTTCACCAATTAGAGATACATATTTTTGATTTGTAATCTTTTTTAGTTTCTATGTTCAAATGAAATATAAATTAATTTACTTATGTTTAGACGTGTAACTGTGTAAGTGCGTTTAATATACTCCTTACATTTACTAAAATCTGTGATATTTCATCAATCGAGCCGATATCTTCTGGTAATTGAGCTTCAAAAACTGGGTAACCCAATTTTTCATAAAACGTTCTTATGAGTTCTGGTTTAAATCCTGGTATTAAGAACACAGGTATGGCAGATTTCAGTTGTGATAATCTAGGACTTCTAGTTGAGACTTCAATAAATTCTGCTTCTTGAGTTTGTATATCATTAAAACAATGTAACTCATCTCTTGATTCGGGTAAAATATTTGTGATAATATTATTAATTTGTTGATAGCCTAAAAAAAGATATTATGGAGTTGTATTTGAAAATTAATCAAATAATAATAATTAATAAATTTAAAATGATTTATGTATAATTAATACTTTGGTTACTTATTTACTTTAAGATAATTGAATATCCAATACCATGATCTAATTATTATTATTTTTATTAGGTACCTAATAATATGACATTTAAAATTAACAGTTGTACATTACATTGGACAGACATAAATTAAAAGAAAGGTACCTAATAATACCTAATTCTATACTTAGACATTTTACTGTGATTAATGGATTTTAGAATATTAAATGTATTAAAACGATTAGAATCATAAGAAAGTTATGTTTGTTGAAAGCACCACGTTTGAAAAAATATTTAAAACAATTCATAGAGTTACAATTAAATCTAGTAGGTATTGGAAAGTAAATTAATTACATTTTATAAAGTTATTGTTTACGAAATAGTTTAAATATCATAACATATCATAACATCGAACCTTTCTATTTTATATTGCAGTATATTTCTAATGTATTCAGTTATAATAGAACAAATTAAAATTTCGTACGTATTATTAGTAGTATGCTACTAGATATTTTTTCTCTGCCAGAATTGAGAAAACTTAGATGTGCTTTTAGGTATAATGCAGTGGAAAACATCTATAGTAGCATCCTGCATTTTGTTAGGAAATTAATTTAATATTTTTTTTTTTATTGATTTTCGTTTAATAATAAACAAAGTGTTACAAAAATCGGTTAGAAGAAAAAAGTTACACCCAGCCCAAAAACATATCTTTTTTAAAATAAAATTACTATATTAATATTACTACAATAATATTAAATAAATTTAATAATTTATATGTATGCTTAAAAATATAGTATAAAATACAATATATTATATATTCATTTTGAGGTACAAATGCATTTATTACAGTAAAAAATTGATTTCCACCACCAAGCCCGAATTAAGAGTGGTCAGGGGGGGGGGGGATTTTGGTCCCAGGGCCAATTGACTTTAAGGACCGGCTTCTTTATAGACAATTTGTATTTTGATGCATACATTCAAAAGAAATTTCAAATAATAAAATATTAATATTTAAATCACGAACAATTAATCATAAGTTATAACTAATGATGAATTCACAGTACATTGAATATGATTAAAATATGATCAGGTTGATAAATTAGTGAAAATTGGAGTTGTAAACAATGTAGTTAAATGTATTAGGTAGGTGCATGGCACTTGTATTAATATAATAGTATATGTACTAGATTGATTTATATTCCTGCACAATTATTAACATTAACATATTCAAATATTAATTGATATTAGTTATTAGTTGTTTTTGACCTACTCTATGAGTTAACAATATTTTATATTAAGTGTTAATTGATTACTGCAGTGGTTTTGGTGACTTACCTAGTTTATTTGTTTGAATAATTTATAGTAATAGATATTATATTATAATATGACATACATGATGATAGTATTATTAGGTACTTATTTAATTTTAATTTTTTTTTGTTCTTAAAAGAACAAATTATAAAATTATGAACGACCATGAAAAATAAGTAATCAAAATTGTTTCGCAGTAAAGTCAGTTTAAGTTCGAGTATTTGGCTCGGCAACGTATTTGGTGTTCCGCGGACCAATCGATCTTTAATCCGGGCTTTTGATCCACGTTTTTATGTATATTATAATAAAATTGTATTACCCTCGGATTTAAGGGAGCCGGGTTCAGAGCACACGAATGAAGAAGAGTCTATTGCGAATGATTTCTGTAATAAAATATCCAACGAAGGCAATATTTTGGCTATATTTGTCGGTGTCGAAGACATTCCATCCCAGGAAATATTAAAAGCGTTAAAACCAATTGATTTGAGTTCAGCACAAATAGAACTTCCGTTACTTAATATACATACAAACGAAGTCGTTAGTGTTTGGTTCATATGTTTTTCAAAAGCATATCGAAAATTATTCATTTTATTAATATCAATCTATGGCAAAAAATAAAATATTCATAAACAATTAAATTTTAAATGTATACGCATTACGCACTTATTAAAGTGTATTAGATAATTTTACAGTACCTGGTTGACAATAAAAATTGCATCTAAAACTGTAAAATTTGTCAAATAATTTAACCAATTAAGCGATTCCTCTTTTGTTTTTAAATTTAAGTCTGATTCAATTTGTATGGATACATTTTGAGAGACAAGTCTATCAAATCTATTTTGAAAAATATAACCATAAAAAGTATCATACATTTAACAATAATATACTACAATAATCATAAAAGTATTTACGAACCTTCTACAAACATTCGATGACATTAAACACCTTTTGACTACGATTACAATTTTTTGAGCACCTCGTTCGACCAACCATTCGGCGAGGTCTATCCAATCTCCTCTATTTCCTGCAATATCAAATTAAAACACATTTTGATGAATTGATTGAATGAATTGAATGCTTTAATGAGGAGAAAAATATTTACCAACTATTAGGTAAATTTTATCAGGATGACATTCATACATAATATTACATTCGACTTTTTTCTTTAACTTAGAACTCTCATCATTGTTAATATTATTGTTTAATGACAATACAACTTTTTCAGACGTTACTGATGAAGCGTTAGATCTAAATTAAACACGAATTAATACAAATATGAAATATTATATAGTTAGCTTGGACTTTATGTAGGTTATTTACCTCATTGTGTCAAAAATGTTACCACCACTAAGACCAAACGACGAAGTTACAACACGACTACGCATAGGTTTAACTACGCCTTTATTTAATCCATCCATAAATGCTTGGTGTACAATTTGTTTGTTGTGATCACTTTCGTTTAACAACATGTTTGAACTGACAGCGAAAAACGACATGTTTTGCAAGAATGGTCGCGTACCTATGGAATCATAACATTTGCTTTTAGAAACTTTATTAATTTTAAAGTAACCCTAACGGTTAAAATATAATATATTATATTGTATCATATCTATTCAGAGAAATAATATTGTAAGACTACCTAAATGATTTTGATTCTTCATATCTGATTTTGAAAAATGGAAAAAATTTCCATAGATAGCTAATGCACGAAATGCAGCTTGGAATGCATTGCCATTCAAAAAGTTCAATATAATATCTATACCCTTTGACTTTGTTATCATTTTTAGTTGAACATCGAAATTGTCGTTTGTGTTTATAAGTATTTTTGACCGCGATAGCTGTTAATCAAATATAAATTAATTTAATAATTTTGCTTGTCATCAGTCATCACTCATCATTGTTTTTAATAACTTAATACCTCTGGGAAGATACTAGAAAGTTGTTCTGCTTGATGGTCCGATTCTACAATAGCGTATGTCTCACACTTAATACCTAAGCTTATTGCAATCGCAGCTTGACCTATAGGGTGCAATCCCGAGGTTACTAAAATAGAATTCTTCTTTTGAAGATGACATAAGATGTTGAACACATAATAGGTCTGAAACACCGAAAAAAAATGTTGGTTTGTCGTTAATCAATTTAAAGTATAATCAGTATAACCTACCATAGCGTAAGTTAGAGGAACAGTAGTCGCTTTTTCCAGTGACCACGTCGATGGTACAGGCCATGATAATAGTGGGTCATAAATCATCATCTTAGAAGACATTTCTTTGAGTGAAGTGATTCCCATAATGGTTTTATTATCAACATACCCCGAGTACTCCAAAAGTCCAAATTCGTTCTAATTAAAATAAATAATATAGGTACTACATTCTAAACATAGAGTTCTCAATATAAAATAATTACTTCTGTGCTTTCTTCAACAACTAAATCTTTGAAATTTAACCCTAGATATTTTACTGCCAATTTATTTTTACTGAAATAATGTAAATTAGCATATACAATTAAAACATTTTTTTTTTAAATTTTACTTACGGATTTGTAGTGACATTTTTAAACTCTAAATTTTTGTTGACTTTAATATTGTCTTTTAAATCTTGAAGAACAATTCTTTTATAAAAACCCCAACCACCATTTTTAAAAATATTTACTACTAAATCTTTCGATAGCTGATGTGTATAGAATGACTGGTGGGAGTCAAAATCTGGTGCTTTTGAATCCAAAATAAACACGAATCTAACAAAAATATATAAATATATTTAAGTGTTTTTATATTGGAACCAATTGTACCTAAGTTCTGTTTAGTGTATTTACCTTAATTTTTTTGATTTATACTTATGCAACATTTCTTTAACATAAGTAGTGATGCCTTCTAATGGTGCAGACCTTGAAATTATATAGATCATGTTTTTTGATGAATTATATGTCTCTAATGCTCTCCAAATGCTCAAATCGTATACATCATTTGTTGGTTTTATAGATATTATATTTTTGCCTACGGTTATTACCTAGAAATAATAATGATTATAGAAATTATTCAATGAGAAAAAACTATTATAATATGATTAACCTTTTTCATCAATCCTAAGCAGTTGTTACTGTCAAATTGTTGTTGTGTAATTATTTTCCAATCTTTGAGGTCTTGTAGTTTTTTTTTTGAACACACTATTATGTAACTACATTTTATATTGACTAATGCTCTCATCGTATCTTGTAAGTAATTAACACTAGTCACTGTGATCAATTTTCTAGATTCATCGTTTGCTGGCTGTTTCTCAACGTCGTTCCAGTTTAACGTCTCATTCTAATGGTTAGATGTTATTATAATTTTAATAGCTTATATATTTTTTTAAATTATATTCACAAAAATAAATGCACTTACATTCATCGATAGTTTATTTTCAAAGATTTGTTTGATTGTTTTTGTACATAATTTAGATATCTGATCGTCAAAATGGTACGGAGTACATAAAATTAGTTTTTCAGAGGTTTTATCGAAATTATCTGTTATTATATCCATAGAGTCGTAGATGAATTGTTCGATGTTCTAACAGTAAAAAATGTGTTAACTGTGTATTACAATAACTTACAACAGGTTTATTTTTATAATAATTTATAAATTATGCATTCATCTTTTTCAATTATATACTTATATTTAGTATCGTCCTATTTTAAATTCTCTTAGCTTTAGTTTGGACAAATTATAGGTGTTAGTTTTCTAACTATTAGCGCGAGAAGTTTGACTTTTAAAATTATAACAGTAATAATACCTGAAGTGAAGTAGGTACTAAATGCTTTAGAATTATTACTTTAGGTATTTAAATTTTAAATTCTATAGAAAACAGCTCTAACTAGAGGGCTTTGTTCCAAATTAATTGTGATTTATGTATAATATTTATATCATATATTATTATGTATTTCTGAACTGGGCTATCTGAATATTATTAATATTTTATTTACTTATGAAGTTTGTTGCTGTGAGTTTTTATTAATATGAAACTTTTTACTAATATTTCTTTTCAATAGCATTTTTCGATATTAAGCTAAGCATACACAAACCACAGTTTATAAGTATTTACTCAGTGATCACAACAATTAAGTAAGTACATACTACATGAATATTTTTACTGGGAGTGCCAATCGTAATTTTATTTTATGATCCCGGACCGTTCGGGCGAATGTAAGTTCCCACACGAGATATAGCAGGTAAAAATTACCCCTGGATATCCATACGAAAGTTCCCACACAAAAAAAATTAAACTTGTACGTAAGTTCCCACACGAAATTTCAGACACATAATAATGTTTATATAAATTGCTTATAATTTTAACTTATAATTCGTTAATGCTCAGCCTTGCCAAACACAAACTTCCTTCCCACTTTATTCTGACTTCGGACTGACAACTTAAATGTAGTTGGTGTGGTTAAAATTTGTTTTGTTTTTGTATTGCATAAAAAAAAGTCCAATTGAATCTAGTCCGTATAATATATAATAAAAATTAATAATATAATGTGTATAATATTTGTATATGTATAAAATAAAAATAATAATAGAAAAAATCAAATTTTATTAGGTTTATTGCGATAGCTCAAACACTTCACATAGTCATACTGTGTAATTTTTTGTAAGTTATAATTTTATACCTAAAAAAATTTCGTTTAAGTTGTCATTCCTAAGTCTTAATAACTTAACTTACGTACAGGTGTAATTTTTTCCGTGTGGGAACTTACGTACGGGGGTATTTCTTTTCGTGTTGGAACTTACATATGTACTCCCTTACCTGCTATGTTTCGTGTGGGAACTTACCAAACCCCGACCGTTCTATTCATCTATTATTGTTTTTAGAATATATTATACTTAAAAATATATCTGTAAGACTTGCATAATCTATATTTAGTATAAATATATTTGTATATAGTTAAACTCACGAATAGCTTTAAAATTATCTCATAATTCACATTTATATGATATGTCATGTGTAGTCAGTTGTTAGTACTTTATGTTCTTAATAGATATACTTAATACATACTTCTTTATTTATGTTTAAATTTGTATAAGTAGTTAAATGAAACATTACTTTGCATCGTGAGAGGTTGAATTGAATAAATATCTCTTCTTGTAAATTGACTACTGCAGAATTAGTTTTCGGCGATACTAAATGCCCATTTTTTACACCTGTTATATTTATTCCATCACATGTTATTTCTTTAGTTAATGTGTTGTAATTTACACTTACATCTTAAAACAAAAGTATAATTGCTAAATAAGAATAGGCAGTAGATACATTTTAGTAAATAAAAACGCTTAATCATTATGTGAGATGCAGATATTACCTTTTTCGTTAGTTTTTTTAAACACCGTTGGGTTTATACTAATTTGTCTAATAGAAATCGGAGTTTCTATTGGGCATGTACCTAAATGTTCTAATATAGGAAATTTCAATAAGCCATCAAAAAAGTAAATCCAATCTTTTTTCCATTTTATATTTCCTTGGATATAATTTTTATAAATATCAAATTTGGTTATATTTTTGTAATCGTCTCCTAGGTTGAATCCGTTGTTTTCAAAAACTGCATATATTTCTTCTTCTAGTACACACCCTCGGAACTCATCAGATGTTATATCTGATGCTATCATTTTTTCTGTTTTTATATTTAAATCTGCATTGTTCAAGAATCTTATTTGACCAGAAAAAATGACCTCATCGTTTAAATAGTATTCGAAATGACCAGATCCCCACTGAATCATTATATTACCTTCAACTATATCTGTAAGATTAAGATATAAAATTGTTAACTTATTAACAATATTGAAATCAAATATTTTAGGTGGTATCAATATTTACTATTTGGATGAACTTTGATATTATTTTTAAAACGTAGATTATCGAATTGAACAGACTCATCAGAAAACGTTTTAGAATTAATTTCAACAAACATTTCCCAAACATTTATCTAAACAAACCATAATTTAATTATATGAAAATGTCTAGCAAAAGATTAGTAAAATAAATATCTAAATATGTATGGAATTAATGTACTTGCCAGCATATAAGAAAATGGTATAATATGAACACCGTGAATTTGGTACTTGATTAGATGAATACTATCATTGATAATTATTGATGTCGTTTTTTCACCCAAGAATTTATTAACCTAATATTAAAGTAAAATATATGGAATAACTATTAAAAAAAAACAATACTAATAATATAGCTTTAAAAAAATAAAATAAAACAATAATATTATTCAAGTAAATAAAAATTTGAATAGAATGTGTAATATTACATGTGAATTATATACAACAGGTGTCCATTGCTCATTATGGTCCCAAAAAGGCAAACTTTGAATACAAGGAGTACCTCGGCTAACAGGAAATGTAACTTTTGGATAAATAGAATTGATTTTCGGATTAACGCCATTTGTATACATTCTAAAATAAACAAAAAATAATACACGGTAGGTATACCAGTAAAATATTACCATATAATACAGTATGTCTATGCCTGTGAATTTATGTATGTCCTAACTAACAATATTATATTTAATTTAAGATTGTTGACCTGACAAATACATGTCATGTAAATTGTTTAAGCAACTGAAAAAAATCCTTAAAAAACGATCCATGACTTACTTTCCAATCGCAGTAAGTAGAAATCGAATTGAATCACCGAATACCTTTTTCGTTAGTGGTATATTGATCACTGTTTCAGGTAATGCTTTTTTTAAAATTGCTTGTAGAAGACCATGAGGAGCAATTTCAATTGCGATGGCGTCACTAGGTATGTGTTTTAGACCGTCCTCAAATAACACACTACTCAATAGATTGTTAGTATGATATTCTGGAGAAGAATATTTTGCGAGGTCAGACTCCCATTCTGTTTCCGGCAACGAAGTGCTAACCCATTTAGAAGTCCTTTTCTTTGGTACTTTGATCACCTATAAAAAATATACATATAGACATTATTAAAATGAAAATAATATATTAAATTTAATTGTTGAACAAACATCTTTTAAATATTTAAGTAGAGTTGGGCCAGCGGATTGAATATATCTACTGTGAAACGCTATGCCAGCAGCGTTGACGGATTTTGCGAAGACACCTTCGGATTTTAGTTTTGAGACAAACTCGTTGATGCTTTCAACTGGACCCGATATTGTGCAACTAGTGGCACTATTACGACAAGCGACGTCGATGTCATGTGGAAGTTTGTTTTTGATTTGTTCATATCCAAGTCCTAAACAAAGAGTTCAAATGAAAAATAAACTTAAAATAGTTTGGTATTATATTGTGAATATTACCAATGGCGGCCATCATGCCAGGAATAACGTCTGTTTCTAGAGAAGCTTGACCTCGGGCGTAAGCAGCTAATATCATTTCTTCAGCCGTAAAACAACCATCTGCGTAGGCACATCCCAATTCTCCAACTGAGTGGCCTATGATCCCATCGGGTGTAATGTCTAATGCTCTTAACACTTCCACTAATCCAATCTAAAAAATATGAATATTTATACTCCTTTTCCAAATGTATTTTGATCGACCTAGATCCAAACCTGAACCGCAGCGATTCCGACAAACGAATTGAGAATGTTGTCAAAAAGTTTTAGATCTTGACTAGTCAAAATATTCTTGATATCAATTCCTCTTGGTTTTAGTATAATATCACATTTTTCAATAGCATCAGCAAAAACTGGAATTTTCAAAAGATCTGTACCCATTCCTTGCCATTGTGACCCCATACCGGAGAAGACAAACCATATTTTGCGTTTCTTCATATCAATATTCTATAAATGTTATTCTTATATTATATTTTTATTGCGAAATATTAATCTAGTTTTATTGAAGTGAAACTTCTTTAAGGAGGGTACTGCGTCAGAAAAAGCTAGATATTATACGAAAGAAGTTTCACTTTATACCCACGTGCTTACACACACACATCGTTTTTTGAATATTGTATAATTAAATCACAACAATAATATTTAGTGAATGTGATTTACCCAAACATCACCTATCCGTGATTCATCTGTATTGGGTGAAATAGAAAAACTTCTGAAGAAATGAGCATTGATATTTCTAGTAAACACGTCATTGGTCAACGCTAAATATTCCGGATCATTTCCATGATAGTTGATCTAATTAGTTGGAAGAATAATTAAAATGATATATAGCTTATATTTAAGTTTCATAAAATAATTATATATAGTTTAAACAACAAAATTTAATTCAAATATTTATTTACCTTTTTTACAGTCGCTCTAGCATTTTCTTCATTCCGCCCAGATGCTAATATTAGCCTTGGTATATAATCATTACTGTCTATGTTTTTGACTATTTCTTTTACTTTATTATTCTTTTTTAAAATAACATGACTAAATGCATTTGAAAAACCGAAAGAACTGACTCCAATAATGTCACCTTTGAAAGGAGTTTTTTCTGTGATTACCTGCATGATCAAATTATAAACATTAATATATTTAACTATATGGAAGAACATTACTTATTTTAATCAACATACATTTTTCATAAAATATTAATTACAAATTATGAAGAATCTAACAGTTATAAAATCTTACTTGAATTTTTCCATTTTTTAATGCTGCTACACTATTATTTGGTTCTGAGTAATTTATATTGGGTGGTATATAGCCACTTTCCAGTATAATGATCGATTTAACAATTGACATAAAGAGACCAGACACTTCACAATGACCAATATTACTCTTTACAGAACCTACTTTTAATGGAATATTTCTTCGTTCTGTACAAAATACTTCTTCCATAATATTTAATTCCATAGCATCTTCACTCTATACAATTAACCCAAAATTACATTAATACATATTCCTACCCATTTATTGCTAATATCTGAGTTTTGGAAATAAACTCCATGATTTAAGCTTTTAAGAATAACATCTCAAGAAAATACTTCATTAACAATGTGTATACATTAATTGAATTTTGCAATATTTAGAATAATAGAATGGTTCAATAAACTGTATGATAATAATTTTAAATATATTATATGAACGGTAATTTATAAAAATAGAGCTATATAAAATTAATCTTGAACAATAGTTTGATTTTTAATCATGGAGTATGATTAATTCCACCAACTACTTTTATCGTTGTCAAATTTAGTTTATTCCGATATCAATGGTACATCATGATATATCATAATCCTTTACCAATGACAAATTAAATAAGTAGGTAAATGTGTTTCAATTGAAATTGACCAATTTTAACTTATTAGTGTAATTTTTATAAACTCTAATCATCGGTTAATCATAGTAAAGGGTTTTTTCCAACACAGGTAAATATTACCTTTATCCCTGATCCGTAAGCTTCAATGTATTCTACAGAAGCTGGATCGATGTTGGCCTGTGAATAAGAATCCAACAGTAATGTCTTAAAGTTATTTCCATTGTGCTCAGTTATATGCCCTTCGTGGTCTCCAAACTGGACTGATCTTACACTCAATAACGTTCCATAGGAACGTTTTGCTTCAGAAGCTTTTTGAAGATACATAACAATACAAGCTTCTGATCTATTATAGCCATCAGCTAAGAATAATAATATGAAAAAATTGTTTATCAAATTATATTTAAACAAAATATAAATAAGACGGTTTGTGTGGATTAATAAGTTATATTTTGGTTTTTATTGATTAGGTAGGTAGGTAGTTAATTATTAATAGCTGCATTTACAGTTATACCTATATCCCTAATGGTATAAGTAATTATATAAAAATAATAATCAACAAAACATTTATTTTTATTGAGAGATAAAAAATAAGTCAGTGTGATTATTATATTATATAGTTATTATATTTACCATCAGAACTGAATGATTTTGTTTGGAAACTTTGATTTAATCTATTCAATCCTTGGAACTGTAATTGCGTTTCTGGTCTAAGAGCCAAATTTGTAACTCCAACAATTGCAGAAGATATGAAGCCATTTTCAATCATGTTTTTGGCTTTTTCTAAAGCGTTTGACCCACAAATCCATCCTCCGTCCATTGTGTAACTGGGACCTGTATTAAAATTATTTGTGTATCAGTTACAATATTATTTTTAGTATTATAAGTTATCAATAAACCTATTAAATTAAGGATGTATGAAACTCGATTTGCTTGCATTGTTTTACTCCGTCCTAACATTGAAAAAGCAGCAGTTTTAGAGAAGTCTAATGTATACATTTCTGTTTCGCTGATAGCTGAACCAGAAAATACAGCTGTATTTGTTCCATGTAAATCTGCTGGACTCAAACCGGCATCGAAGATCGCTTCAATTGAACGTTCTATGAAGATTCTTGTAATTGCATCCATTACTTCGGCTAGTTTAGGATGAGCACTGAAGAACGTTGCATCAAATTTGTTAACATTTTTCAGTTTTCCGGTTCCAGAAACAACTCCAAGTTCATCTATTCAACATAATATTATAAATAAATAAAAATTATTAACGATTATATAGTTAAAACCGAAAAGTTATTGTATACTTGGTATCCATCTTCTTGAATCGATTGTTATTCCATTTGTTTTGTTAAATAATAAGTATTTTAACTCTTCCATCGTATCACATTCAGGATATACTCCTCCAATACCCGATATTACAACTTCTTCTTTTTGTACAGCCATGTTTTATTGATTATTCACCGCCTTAGAATAAAAATATAAAAAAATTAAAGAGAATTTATAGCAGTATTAAAACTAATAAATAATAATATATAAGTCATTATGTCATACAACAAATTTTATTAAATTTCAAACCCAACATTTGTCTTTATTTAACTGAATTAATATCGTTGAAAATATCTATACCAAATTAAAATCCGCTATTTTTTTTATAGAACCAAACCTTCAGAAAAAATGTTTGTAATATATATATTAAAATTATAATTTATAAATTATGTGTTGCAAATTTTGAGGAGAGACTATCCATTAGTGACGCTCATATCATTAATAATACTTTACGATTTTTAATTAGAATTTTAAAATTTATTTTATCTTCGTTTGTTAGTAAAGTTAGTAAAATATTATTATTTTTATTTTTGGAGAGGGGTCATCACAACTTTCTATTGAAAATTATTATGGCTTCGTAGTTTGAAAAATTGATCACCCCAATTGAATCACTTTTGGATCCAAACTAATACAGTTAATTGTATAAAAATGATTCTCTTATTATACGAAGAAATTAGAGAACCTATCAGAAATTTATATTTTTTGTTTAAACAATTTTTATATATTAGTTATGGAATTGCCACAGTAAGTACAATAATTACGTAGAGTAGATACCTAAAGTACTTATTTGAATTCGATATAAATATTAAACATACAATTTTCAATTAATTATAAGCTTAAGAAAAAGTCATTATAATTTTTAATATTTAAATGGGCTATTGTATGGTTTATTTCGTTATTTGTAATCTATATTTTGTATCGCCATATCTAACTAGCATATGCCGTTGTGGGTACTAGTATTTATAAATAAATATTTGGAACATATATTTCACTTTTATTGTATTAATATAAATTTACATAGGTACTACAATTACATTGATAAAAGTTTAAAATTAAATCGAATCCACATTGAAATCATGAATTTTTATCATGTTGTTCCACGATGGCATCATTTAAAATTTGTATTCAAAGGATGTTTATGCAT
This sequence comes from Macrosiphum euphorbiae, assembly GCA_949089665.1. Taxonomy (NCBI): domain Eukaryota; kingdom Metazoa; phylum Arthropoda; class Insecta; order Hemiptera; family Aphididae; genus Macrosiphum; species Macrosiphum euphorbiae. The sequence goes on along the minus strand of CARXXK010000001.1, from coordinate 53,398,340 downwards.
ATCATATGATAAATGCAGCGGAAACATAAGGCCGCAGTTAAATTATTTCTCCTTTTTAACCCATTCAACGTATTAGCATTAAATTCATTATTTATTAGTTTCCATTGGCTCCGCACAGCATTAGCCTACTGTTGTAAAATTTCAAGGTTAATTTATTTACTACCTATTTATTTCATTGTTTCCGTTTATATGATAATATTATATTAAACGTTTAGCTAATTGAACCTGCTGATTCCAACAAACTAGGTAATTATTTAATTTCCATACAAATTGTGTGCTAAAATTAAATTCTGGTTTTTTCGTTGTAAAATTCATGGATTTTAATGTAATTATAAGCCAGGGTAGTGGCAGAAATAGTCGTAAACATTGATTGTTTCCGTCGTTTAAAACTTTAAAAACCTATAAATATTAATTAATTTAGATATTTAGATACGTACTAGGTAGTAGGTACCTAACTAGCATAGAAATTATATTCATTGAAATATAAAATATACAAATTCAATACCTACTTTTGTTATATAATAGTGATATCAGAGATATATTTTAAATTAATATGATACGAATTTAAAATTTAGCCTTATTAGTTATTATTTATAAGTACCTAATATTACTAGTTACTGATTAGAATGATGATTAATTGTCTGCACCTAACTTTATAATATCCCTTTTAATGGTACCTTGGTACCTACTTCATATCCATATCGTTCAAATGTCATGTAATTAAATTAAAATACAAAAGTCTTATATTTTTATATCACAATCAAAGCAATGTGTATACGTTATGGTACAATATTATTGTAAAATACAAAAAAAAAACAGTAAAAAATTAAATAAGAAAAATTAAAATCAATGCTAAGTATGGCTACAAAACTAAAAGTTGCTAAAACTTACAACATAACAACACAAAATGTGGATATTTATCATATTATGTGTATAGATGGTGGGTGCGTATACTTTCTAATCAATAAAATTATTTAAAACCCACATAATATTGGTGAAATACCTTTTAAATTATTACACGTTGAATTATATGTTGATAAAATTTATATCTTAACATATTATAATTGTTTACTTATAAAAAACATACTCAACACTCAAGGAAAAGTGTTTTAATAAATATTTCAAAAAGATTAACATATCTAAGCAATTATATAACTTGGTGCTCACATATTACACATTTACACGTCTTATTTTTAAAACAAATGATTCTAAATTAATCTATAATTAGATACAGAAAATATATCTCTATTAATACTTATTAGATTAGGTAAGTCAAGTGTAAGTTAAGTGTTAAATTAATAAACTTACAGAAGCGATCGTAGTTTATTTTTAGAGGGCTTGGAAACTTATGTCACTTATATGATAACATTTTTAAGACAAAAATAATTAAGTAATTAATAAAAAATACTGACAAACAATTATTGACATTTTAAAATGAGAATTTCTGAAAAAGTCCAACAGGAATTTCGCCTAATTTAACCTAACTTAACCATCCACAAACTCCTTCAAAATCACCCCTAAAAATTATTTGATTGTTCCATATTGTTAATAAAGATTTATTATTCAATATATTTTATTTAAAAAAAAATAAAAATTCACTATCCAGAAACGGGTAGACTGTGTTATTTCATAATTGAATGGAAATGAATATAGAATTGTTAAGTATTTTGTTTAAATATTATTTATATTTTTAAAATTTTAGTCTGAAATTTAGATATGTCTTGTGACTTTACCTGCTTTTGAATTTTTTGCAAAACCGTTAACAAACTTTGACACTGACACTTTCAGAATATTGTACTGAATGTAGAATTTACCACAACTCAACTGAGGTATACTATCAAACATGAAATATATTTATTTAAAATATCCTAACATCATAAAACGCATAAAGGTCAAAATTTAAATGTATATTTAATTATACACATTCTTACCTATTATGTGAAAAAGTAATGGCTTAGTGATTCACAGTAGGCATCTAAAAAAATAAATTACAATATTATAATAACACGACAAATCCCATCATTGTATATTAATATAGTATACATAAAGTGTGAACATTCATTATCATAGAGCATTATATTCATAAGGATTTATTTTTAATTTGAATCACCCTACTGTGTGTTGAGTAGGACAATATACATATAAATATTGATAAGTACTTAACAAGTAAACGGGTTTTTGTTGTCGATAAATGTTTAATAAATTCGTGTATAACAATGACCTGGTTGAATGTTTTTTAATTAATCATGAAGTAAACAACCCTGACACACCGTTAACACTGTTCCGCCCAGACATCATTTTGTAACAATAATATTATAATAAGTAATAACGTTATAATAATATTATTAAACAAAAAATTGCTGTCTGGGCAGGGGAATTAATCCTATTAGATAAAAAAATATAGCTAACTTACAAAATTACTCTTTATAGTCATTATAGGCATAAAGTAATATATTGTAATATATTATATTATATATAAGCACCTACATACCTATATAAAAAGTCATCGAATGCCGGGACGCATAGATAAAATGTGAACATTTTAATAAATAGGTATACTAACTGTCCGGTCCGACGTTGCCCGGGCCAAAGATCAGTATTTTTAATAAATATATTTGTCAAAACATGTATATACCTAATTTATTCTAATTCTAATAGTAATATAATATGTATATGACATATTATGTTATGAACCAATGGAATTTAATTAAATAAACAAAAAATCAGAAGCCACCTCCAAAGTTGAAAATTAAAGCATTTTTTTTTAAACTACTTTTTGTGGTAAGCAGAACAAAATTTGTAAACACACACGAAAAAAACAATCAAATAATAAAATCAATACATTCTCTTTGCTCCACTCAGAATCTAATATAGTATAAGTATAACTATTTATAAAACTACAAATAATTACCACTAGGTACATAACAGTTATTTACTGTCAAATCAAGCTTATGAACGAAGTATTGTTCTTTTTTTTTTTTTTTTTTTTTTATTAATATAAAGTTTTCCTGACAGTCGACATCATCTAAACTTAGGTGTAAGGAATTAATTATTTTTTAACATTTATAAATTAGATCAGAATTAAGGTATAAATAGTTAAAACTATGGTTTAAAATATACTGAATAGGATAAGATTTAAAACATTAAAAACGAATTATCGTTCTAGAAACAAACAATGTGTTTTCAAATATACAAAAAACTTATATGGAAATTTCGGCTGGTACCGAATTCCGTCCCGGAGGCGGAGCAACTATGTCCGAATTCCGTCCCGACTAGTTTTAGACGGTATTAATATAATAATATATCGTTTTTATCGCAATTATTCGCAATAAAAACGTAAACGATTTAAGAGGACGTGTCACCCAAAAAAATCACTCGAAAAATTCCTTTAAAAACATGTTTGCGCGTTCCAATAATATGGGTTACTTAGTGGTTTTATCATAAAAACACCTATGAACAAAATTGTAGAGGAGAATTTTATCTGGTTCCGTAAGAAGCCCGATTTTTGAAATTTTCATTTCTAAGTCCTAAAATTAACTTCCGGAAAATGAAAAAAAGTGTATTATTAATCATGATATATTTCATGATGTTTTAAAGATATCAAAAATCGGGCTTCTTACGGAACCAGATAAAATTCTCCTCTACAATTTTGTTCATAGGTGTTTTTACGATTAAACCACTCAGTAACCCATATTATTGGAACGCGCAAAGTATGTTTTATAAGAAAACTGCAGAAAATTACGCTCGGCAAGTGCTGCGCCCATAGTCAGTGGCAGCGTTCGATACTAGCTGTGCATACCACCACCCCGCGCGCATTAACGGCGGTACCGCACCATGGTCAAAACAGGTTCTCTATCGCAGCCGACCGCCTGTGCATAGTTTATAAATAACCAGATAAGAAAATGATTAGGTATTATATTTGTGACAAATATTATTTAATTTGGTTCGATTTTATATTTTGTATTCGTATCCGAATTTTATACAAATAAAAACTATACTTTTGTTCTTCAAGTAGGTAATAGTGTAATACGGCTTATTGAAGCGGTTTACAATAAAAATACCTATTATAAAAATTGTAGAGGAGAATTTTTTTAACAATCATAAGGAATCCGATTTTTGATATCGTATTCCAATCGTCCAATATCGCATGATAAATTAACAATTTTTTTTTTATTTTTTATCGATTAATTATTTAATTCATTAATAAAAATATAAAAAAATCGGGCTTATTTCGATTATTAAATAAATTCTTCTCTCCAACATTTATAATAGGTATTTTTACTGTAAACTGCTTCAATAAGCCGTATTACTTGAATTACGAAACCATATTTTGTTCACTAGGCCGAACTCTTCTTATCCGAATTTTATACAAATAAAAACTACTTTCGTTCTTCAATTAATACGGCCTATTGAAGAGGTTTACAGTAAAAATACCTATTATAAAAGTGGTAGAGGAGAATTTTTTAACAATCGTAATAAATCCGATTTTTGATATCGTATTCCAATCGTCCAATATCGCATGGTAAATTAACATTTTTTTTTTTTACTTTTTATCGATTAATTATTTAACTTATTAATAAAAATATAAAAATCGAGCTTATTTCAGTTGTTGAAAAAATTCTTCTCTAAAACTTTTATAATAGGTAGTTTTGCTGTAAACTATTTAAATAAGCCGTATTACTTGAATTATCAAACAATTTGGGTATGATAAAAAAAAGAAATAGGTAGGTACCTACTCAAAAAACCATTTATAACAATTAACAGAAATCTTTCAATGTAGACAATCTGAGCCACAACCAGGTTAAGTGGTACATATTATAAATTGAACATAATTTGCGAAAGGATATTTTAAATAGTCCATACCATATATTTGGCAAACACTCTAATTGTGCCCGATATTTTTGCACTGGAAGAAAGTTATTCGCGATTGAAAGCGGAACAGGCGCTACCTTGTGGAAGTCATCAGAACTATTACAACGGGGAAGATGTGTATAGTACATGTACTGGTCTACAGTACCACACACGAAATACGAATTAATAAATAATTTATTGTAATTTATTGTAATATTATATGAATATTATATTATTAGTTGTATGATGTATGATCATAATTATCACCTTAATAGTAGTCCAAAAATACTAATTAATAATACCCATAAGGCTTGTTCTATTCCACAGTGTTAACCACAGTTCCACAGGTAGGAAATTAATACAATAAATTACATTTATTTTGTTGTAATTAAAAAAAAAAAAAAAACCAAAAACTGTATATACATAAAAATTTAACTGAATGTTTATATTTTCATTTTCTATACACTGTATATTTTTTTATTTTTAAAACTATTTTATTAAGAGTTGTACAAAGGAAGTTAGCTACTCTAGTCACAATTAAATTATGGAGTACACAAATCGCCTGAGTTATTTTTGCAGTTTTTTCAGTTCTGTTTAGCATTTTATTTTCTAATACGTTAAACCTTTTTACCATAATTCCAAATGCACATGCGACTATTTTTCTCACACGGGATTGTCGATAGTTGTATATACCATAAACGTTTTTCGTTTGTTAAATTTCTACGAGGGAAATGTCTCATCAAAGTAGGTAAAAGTAGGTAAGCCTCATCGTCAACAAATACAAAAGGGAAATCTTCATTAATATTTTGATCAATTTTTTTTGGGTGCTGGGCGCTGGCAAATCTAATTTATTTTGAATTAATTGTCTACCAAATAAGGATTCTTTGAAAATCCCATTATCACTAGACCGACCATAATCTCCAACTTCTATTACAATAAACTTAGCGTGAGCGTCAACTACTGCTTGCAGTAGAAACTAGAAAGTAGACAAAGTAAACTAAGTAGAAACTAGAAAGTAGTAAGTAGACTAAACAGCACGGGCCTCGGCCACCGGGCGACCATGTTCCCCGTTAGCCTTATCATTAGTATCGACTAGTGCGCTACCTATATTTCCTTTCAATCGCGAATACGAACTGAATTTGATCGACCAGTGGCGTCCGCAGGGGGGGGGGGCTAAGGGCTAAAGCCCCCCCCCCATTACCCGTATTATTATTACTTTTTCAAAAAAATATTAATCAAGTTAAACTCTCAACTATAGTAAGCAAGACGTAAATTTCAAATATGTCTTACCAGAATGAATTCATTTTTGAAAAAACATTGTATTTGTAACATACCAATTTTCATAAATTATCTGTAATTTTTCGGTAAAAGTATGAAGTATTTGTATGAAAGACCTTGTATTAAATTGTCTAGCCTTAGCTATACACATTTAATATTTTATAAGTTTTGAGCTACAAATTAACTGTGGTTTTGACGAAATTTGAACTTTAAATGCTTATAAAAAATAAGCATGATACCTATGTATCGTTAATATTTTAGCTATAATAAAAAAACTTACGTATTACATTTTTAAGCTTTTTGACCGGATAAATAATATTTTATTGACATTTATAGAAAACAAAAATTTAATTATTCAAATACAATCCAAGTGAAGACGGTATAACCAAACATTTAAATAAATTTTCATTTTTTTTTCTCAAATTATTTTTAAAAACACTGAGCATTTTCAATTTCAACCTCCTAATAGTATCAACTAGATCCAATTTGCTTCCAAAAACATACACTGAGCATCGGAGCTTATGATCAGAGCATTTTTTCTACCAGAAAAGTTGAAAAGTTACAAACATTTTAAAATACCTCAAATAAACGTCTGAAATTATTAGACTGGACAAAATGAAAAGAAAATTGTAACTAATTTTCAAGCCCCTCCCATTGAAAAATCCTGCGGACGCCACTGTGATCGACGAAGTATTGCAAAGTGGTTTGATGAAAGAAATGACAACTGCACTTAGACGTGTTGCTGATAATGCAAAAAGTTTATTACTTGATGTTGATAAATGATAACAACATCTGCGAACAGTTTAATAGTGCATTAATAAGCACATAGGCGGTAAACGAATTAATTTTTCTCAAAAACAGTCGTACACCACTAAAATATATACTGCTGTACTGCTGTAGTATCATTTAATACAGGTGGCAATTATATACGAGAGCTTCACAAAAAGATAACAACCAAAAGTCCAGGTACATTATTTTAAAAGTACCTATAGTGAGTTTAATTAATTAATTTTAATTTTATAATATTATTATGGCATGAATTAGAATTTAGGTAATAGAAATTTTGAGTTTTTTACAACAGCGCTTTCAAATTAAAATTAAATAAATACTACCAAAACTTATATTTCACATTTCACATTTTTATATTTTGGTATATCGTATATTAGCTATGAGTAAATTAAAAATTTAAATAATTTGTATATTAAAGGTGTATAGGCACAATAATAAAATAAATAAAATATTTCATTATGAATTATTTTTCAGTATTTATAATGTATGAATAGTATTAATTTATTATTATTATGTGGGTAATTGTTTTAATATTATTATATGTGTATAGGAATCATAGCCAAAAATTTTTTGAAGCATACGGCAGATAAACGAATAACATTAAGACGCAGGAGAGCACTTTTTAAATTATCTGGAGTGTATAAATCAAAAAAAAGGTGGGCAAGTGGGTGTCGCTCTGTTGTACAGTAGGTTATAAGTATAAGGGATGGTATTGCATTTGAATTCAATGATATTATATCATTGTATAAGAAAAACGATTCTGAGCGGAGATGGTATGTCAGTCTAGGTATAAGACATATTATATACATATATATGGTATTAAACAAAAAATAGATACCTATAATAAATTCCAAATTAATCATATCACAATATCCATTAGGTACTTACAACGCGTTATAAAAACCGTGATACTATCATAGATATATAATAATAATACACTTTTGAAGTTTCAAGCACCCACGAATAATATTATTCAATCACAACAAAAAACTAAAATAGTTATTCTAGGTTTTTTAATATGTAATTTCGTCCATATTTGAATTTCAAATGTTTGTAAAAAATAACTGTGTACATATATTTTTTAGATTTTTTGGTTACAGTGTGAACTATTTATGACAATCTTTGTTTTAAATTTTAAATCCTTAGCTATAAAAACTGAACATTTTATAATTTATTAATTAGAATGATTGAAAATTTTCGAGATTTTGATAAATTTTGTCAAAATTAGATCTTTAAATGCTTAAAAAAAAAATTGTGCTTATGTATTTTTATATTTTTCAATTGCTATTGTAACAATATATCAGGAGCCTTGTATTAAATTTTTACACTTTTTGGCCCAACAGATAAAACTTTATTGATATTCATAGAAAAAAAAACTATAAAAATTGAAAACTGAAAATTTCTGTAAATAGCTCAAAAAGAGTCAAAATATTTTCAAAATTGTATGGTGTATAGGAAATGCTAATATAAATATTCAGGGAAATTTTCATGTAGGTATCTACAGTTATTTGTTTTTGAATTACAACAAAATAAGGAAATCGCTACATGAGAAATCGAGTGAAATCCAATGTTGTAAAAATTTGAATTTCAAACGCTCATAAAAATTTAATTTGACTTTCCGGTAGAAATTTTTTTATTGTTAAAAGTAGACAAACTTATGAGTAAACTTGTATTACATTTTCAAATCTTAGAAAAAGAAGAAATAAAAATCTAAGAAATAAAAGAAAAATTTTTACGAATTCTTAACTCAAAATAATTTGTTAATTTTCGTGATTTTTCCATATTTTGTCAATTTTTTAACTTTAAATGCTTATAATAAAAAAAAATTGTGACTAAGGATTTTTAATATTTTTCATCTGCCTTTGAAAAAATATACTAGGAGCCTTGTATTAAATTTTCAAGCTTTTTTAACCAACAAATAAAATTTTATTGATATTTCTAGAAAAAAAACTAAAAAAAAATGGAAAATGAAAATGTCCCTAAAGAGTTCAAAATAAATCAAAATATTTTGAAAATGTTATCGTATTTAGAAAATGCAAATATAAACAACCAAAATGAAAATTTCATGTACCTAAGGTCATTTTTTTTAAAGTTACACCAAAAACTAAATTCAATTTGGTGAAAAATCGATTTTGCTTAAAAATTCCCGTTTTTGCTTAATTTTTATGTTGTTTTTCCCGGTGCTTTTGAAAATTACTGAGCATTTTAAATTTTGACCTCCCAATGCACCTACGATATTCACTTTCCAATCGAACAAGATACTGAAGTTGAAAATCGAAGCATTATTTCTACTACTTATCGTGTACACAGACACAAAAAAAAAAAGAAAAAAAGAAAACTATAAACTATATTATACTTGTTGAACTAATATTATTTTTTTTCATGGTTAAATAATAGGAAATTGTTGCGCGTTACCCTTTTATTATATTAATATAGGTAATATGATTATAATTTCTTTTTTAAATATAAATGTGGTGATAAATAATATAGGTCACATACTAAATCTATTTATTGATTTTATCCATTTGATAAACTGTAATTCATTGGATTGTGTAATACTTATAATATAGTAGTTTGTATAGTAGGTAATTTTAAACTAACAGTTACTTATAGAAATAATTTTTTAATAAATTTATGTTACAATTTGTTATCATTATATTTTACAACTATACATTTTAAATTAGTTATTTTTCTCAGTCAATGTACCCGATCTCTAAAAATTACAGAATGATAAATAAAGATTTTAGAGTATTATTATTATCATTACGAGTAGATTACCTATAATTATTATATTACTATATTAGGTATACCTACTACAAACATATTATTAATTTAAATAAATATTTGTAATTACTTATTATCATATTTTAATATAACATTAACAGTTGAACTTAAAAAATAATACACGGTAAATTAATATTAATTTAATTGCGCTGTATTTATTTTATTTACCATTTATTAGATTTTACAATAAGTATTATATTTAAATAAGTAATAATTCCATAACTTCAATTCAAGCTATGTTATAATACAGTTTCTACGATCTATATGTTGGGACATAAATTTAAGTAAACAGTATCTTAATTTATAATCTGTAGTTCGTAGGTACGCGAGGGTATTGAAAATATTACGGCGGCATTTGCGTATAATGAATTATATAATGATACGAATGGTACTGGACGAAGGTTCATAGACAAATAAACGGCGCTCCCGAAATCCCGAACGAGCACTCGTCGCCGTCGTCGGCCGGTTGCGAATAGTAGGCGTGACTTAAACGCCGCGCGCTTGCGGATCGTGAAAACACCTAACAGCGCATCCTCTCGGTCGTTGCATGCGTACAGCTTTGGGTGACACGTCCTCTTAATATGGTTTTTAATTACGTCTTATCATTTTTCGGACAAGTGCAATTCGCCGCAGCAGTACAGGAAATGCGGCTGCTTTGATAATTGATACTGTTCATGATAATTATCATAGCTGAAGGTAGGTACTAGAGGTACCATGGTCATTATTGTTATTATTATTAAATTCTATTGATTTAAATGATTTAATAAATGACTTCTGCTCTAAAAAAGCAAGAAAAAAGCTGTAAAATAAATAAATCTAAACATTTTTATAATTTTGTTTTTTGTTTTTTTTACAATGGGCTATAAAAAAAAATGTTTGCCTAGGGCTATGATCGGTCTTAATCCGGCACTGTAGGACATGCAGTACTCATAAAACATGACAAAAATAAGCAATTCAATAAAACGAAAAACCCTCTGTTCGACCCACAAAACTTCTCCAGACTGAGTTGCAAAAATCTGGTTCTCTTAACCTCACAATACAAGATGTTACATTGATAAGAAAAAACGTTGGATACACTAGACTTGCCCATTTACCAAAACTACCGAAAACTTTTATAGAATTTCATAATGCACTGAACGATATGACATTATAGACAAACGAGAATGAGACGTCTTTACTTCATAACGATGCCGATAATAATATTGTCTGTTTTTCAACAGATACAAATATAAAAAAATTGACCGAATGCTCAAAAGTCACGGTTGATGGAACATTTTACAGTTGCCCTAACCCTTTTCTACAAGTTTTTTGCATTCATGGGCTGGCTAATAGTGTTTTTATACCGTTGATGTTATTTTTGTTGCCAAATAAGTTACTAACATCTTATGAACGAGCTTTTTCCTTTCTTTTAGAAAAAATAAAATCACTTAATTTGAATTTTGCTCCCGATAGCCGATTTATGCAGCAATTAAGAAAATGTTTCCTCGTATTCCTGTATTTGGCTGTCGTTTTCATCTGGGCCAAAGCTGGTGGAGAAAAATACAGAGTTTGGGTTTGAGCACTGAATACCGAAAATTTGACTCATCGATAAGTATCTTTCTGAGATCGTTATTTGGATTGCAGTTAGTGATTCGTTCGTATTCGATTTTGTTTCGATTAAACCTGATGATGCCAGAGTAACTAAGTTCTGTGATTATTTTCTGGATACATATATTTCAGAGAGTGCTCTTTTTCCACCATCTATTTGGGCTGAATATTCACCTTGTGTATCCCGTACCACAAACAATTGCGAGTCATTTCATTCGAAATTCAACAGTTAATTGTATACTTCAAAACCAAACATATTTAAATTCACAGAAGCTGTAAAAGCAGTGCAAACTGAAATTTATATCAAAATGCGGAGTACATTGCCAAAATCAAAAATAACATTGGAGAGAGAACAGTTTTTAAATGATAAAATGATGCTTTGGAAAAATTGAAACATAGATCGACACCAGTTTGTGTGTCAGGTGTCGTCTAAGTTTTTACCAGCCTATTTCAAATCTAAAAAATAATAATTTAAAAAAAAAATAATAAATAATTTAAATACTAATTACATATAACATATATTATACTTATACTCTTAAATTTATTAATATACTTTTATGACTGTCATATTTATACATGAATAGCATATTCTGCTGTAATATAAATAAATAAGGCTGTTTTGACGGATTTTACATTTTTGTTTTCATTTTTTTTGTTACTGCCACCTATATCATAGTATATAGTATTATAGTATATCTAAGTGCATAAGTAGGTACTTATTTGTACCCAAGCGTGAAGAGATTGATTTTTATGAAAATGCATATTCTTATACAATTCACCTAGAATAATTTTGATTAAAAATGTAGACATATTTTTTAATGTGTATTGAGTCTATGATTATTTTTTTTGCATATTTTATTGAAAATGCATATTAATTGCATATTTCTATATAGTTGCAACAATGTTGTATTTTCTACAATATTCGTATTTGCATTATGAGGCGAGTTATTTATATTGAGCGTTTTTATTTTTGTATTGAGCTATACCTGGGTGTATTTAAAAATACCAGCATACCCTGAGAAATAAGTCTGAGCATGCCAATGGTTATTACACACATATGCGGGTGTGACGTCCTCCTAATTAATATTCCAGATTGAGTAAATCTATTAATTTAGGTAATTCACTTAATTTAAATGCAGAATTTTCATAATTAAACCATGTTTTGAGGTATCTATTCTAATTCACGTTTATAAGTATTTAGAGCATCAGTCATCAGAATTAAATATATCGTTTTATTTGCTAGTAAGAATGGCCACGTAGTTACTGCAATTCCAAAGAAATTATCATTTTTACGGTTTAAAATTTGAGATTTTAAACTTAATATTAGAAATAGAATCAGAAAATATTTAATCTTTTAACCATTTGTCTTTAAAAACAGAATTATGAATTATTTTTTTCATTTCGATCATTCGAAAATTTCAGTCGATGAAAAACTTGAATATGTAATACAAAGTTCCTCATAAGTAGTTGTTAGGTAGAGAAAATTAAAAAAAAATTTGCGTAAATCCACAATAACAGAAACTACTATATTATTATAATGAACAGCCATTCCAACCTTCTAATCAGTGGCGAAGCCAGGGAGGGGAGCTGAGGGGCAGCAGCCTAGCTCTAACCCGAAATGTTAAGAAAATTAAAAAAATATTTTTATGGTCTATTATAGTCGCTCAAAAAGTTCGGTAAAAGTTGATCAGCCCCCTACCAAAAAAAAAATTCTGGCTACGCCACTGCTTCTAATGACCCTGGGTAATAAATTTTTATTTAATTTGACTATGATTAGCAGTCCATGAGCTCTATCCTCCATATATTATTTAAATTGTAAAATTGAGATCAAAATCTTTTTATTATTAGGTATAATAATAATGATTATAAATTAGTTTGTAATTGCACTATACATTATCACTTTGTAGTAGTACTTGCTGTATTTGAAATACATAAAAAAAAAAATACAATTTTAAAACGGTAGTTGAGAAATATTAAAAAATCCATTTTTACGATTTTGTTTTTATAATATATATTTAATAAATATTATTACAATATATAATCGAATACCTTTTATATACCTTTTAAATACCCTTCATACTTATCTCCGTTAAAAAACTGTTCAAGGAGAAGAAAATGCTTCTATAAGCTTTTTCGCAATCCTCTCATAGCTCACTGCTCACACAATCGACTAATCCATGATCTATCATACAACGTAATTCCTGATAATCCTCCAAAACACTTAAAAAGGAAAAAGAGAGACCTCTTAAACAATTAAATAACAACTAATTTCATAAATGAATAAAAAAAAAAACCCTTCTTCTAACAAGTATTTCAATGCCACTGTAACACATTTTAAAATGCTATGTTTTCTCGTCTTCCAACCTGAGTAGATAACCTATTCAATGATATCTATATGACTATAATATATATAAAAAAGGTGGGCAAGTGGGTGTCACTCTGCTGTACAGTAGGTTACAAGTGGGTCACTGTATAATGAATGGTATTAAATTTGAATTCAATGATATAATATCATTGTATAAGAAAAACGATTCTGAGCGGTGACGGTATGTCAGTCTATGTATAAGACATATTATATACATATCTATGGTATTAAACAAAAAATTGACCTATAATAGGTACCTATAATAAATTCCAAATTAATCATATCACAATATCCATTAGATACTTATAACGCGTTATACATCAACAAAAACCGTGATACTATCCTAGATATATAATAGTACACTTTAGAAGTTTCAAGTACCCACGAATAATATTATTCAATCACAACAAAATAACTAAAATAGTTATTCTAGGTTTTTTAATATGTAATTTCGTCCAAATTTTAATTTAAAATGTCTGTAAAAAATAAGTGTGTTCATATATTTTTTAGATTTTTTGGTTATAGTATGAACTATTTATGAGAACCTTTGCTTTAAATTTGCAATACTTAGCTATAAAAACTGAACATTTTATAATTTATTAATTACAATGATTGATAATTTTCGAGATTTTGATCAATTTTGTCAAAATTTGATCTTTAAATGCTTATAAAAAAAAACTGTGCCTATGTATTTTTAATATTTTTCAACTGCTATTGTAACAATATATCAGGAGCCTTGTATTAAATTTTTATACTTTTTGGCCCAACAAATAAAACTTTATTGATATTTATAGAAAAAAAAACTAAAAAAAATTGAAAGCTGTAAATGTCCATAAACAGCTCAAAAAGAGTCAAAATATTTTCAAAATTGTATGGTGTATAGAAAATGCTAATTTAAACATTCAGTGAAATTTTCATGTATCTACAGTTGTACGTTTTTGAATTGCAACAAAATAAGGAAATCGCTACATGAGTAATCGAGTGAATATCCAATGTTGTAAAAATTTGAATTTCAAACGCTCATAAAAATTTAATTTGACTGTCCGGTAGAGATTTTTTTATTGATAAAGGTAGATAATCTTATAATTAATCTTGTGTTTCATTTTCAAATCTTAGATTTAAAAAGAAAAATTTTTACGAATTCTTAACTCAAAATAATTTGCTAATTTTCGTGATTTTTCCATATTTTGTAAATTTTTGAACTTTAAATGCTTATGAAAAAAAATTGTGACTAAGGATTTTTAATATTTTTCATCTGCCTTTGAAACAATATATTAGGAGCCTTCTATTAAATTTTCAAGCTTTTGCAACGAACAAATAAAATTTTATTGATATTTTTAGAAAAAAAACTAAAAAAAAATGGAAAATGAAAATGTCCCTAAACAGTTCAAAATAAATCAAAATATTTTGAAAATGTTATCGTGTATATAAAATGCAAATATAAACAACCAGTGAAAATTTCATGTATATACGTTCATTTGTTTCAGAGTTACACCAAAAACCAAAATCGATTTTTTGGAAAACCAATTTTGCGTAAAAATTCCCGTTTTTCCTTAATTTTTATGTTGTTTTTCCTGGCGCTTGTGAAAACTACTGGGAAATTTATACTTTTGACCCCCCAAAGTACCAACTAGATTCACTTTCCTATCAGAAAAGCTACTGATGAAGAAAATCCAAGCATTTTTACTGTCCTAAAACGTGATGACAGACACAAAAAAAAATAAAAAAATATAAAAATATAAAAACACACATCATTGTAAAACCAATACATTCATCGCTCCGTTCAGAATCTAAAATGAATGTATGTCAGTGTGTGTGTACATATTACCATGGCAACCATATCTGTATATATAAAACAGTAAGCTGATTGACTGCTATCAATGCACAGCTCAAACCATTTTACGGATCTGGCTGAAATTTGGCATACAGATAGCTATTATAATATAGACGTGCGCTAAGAAAGGATTTGCCAAAATTCGCATTTTAAATAGGTGCTGAAACAGGGACATTGAGATTCACGATAGAAATTGGAAATTTTATTTTTATTTATTTATAGTTGCCATTGGTTACAGTCTACATTAGAAATTAGCATTTATTTATTGGTTGCCATTGGTTATTCGGGCAGATCAGGTACAAGCTTGCATCAAATCGAATTATTGAACATTGCCTACCAGGGTGGCTGAGTGACACTTACCGCAGCAAGTTACACCCAAAAGGAGTTCAACAATCATAATTTTTTTTAGAGTTGAGATTTTTTACGAGCAACCAAATTTGTTATATTAATCCACAGTATTATATCAAAATAAACTTGGTATAACTTTGATACTTTAGAGTTAAATCATACACTTCCGTACAAACGGCACGGGGTCCGAGATCTACCTCAGGTAGATTGCCTACCTGATAATGTACTGCTGCGATTCAGAATTTTTATTCCGGGCAACGGAAAAGATAAGATAAATTTTGAACACCATACACCGAATATTGAATAATGAATTGAACAAAGTTTGAGTCATACTGAGTTGATACATTTAACGGGCGACGAAGTGCACGGGATCAGCTAGTATAAATATATAATATCATTGAATTCAAAATATTTAACTCATTCATTATACTATTCTGTACATCTATAACTGTACAGCAGAGCTATTATCTATTTCCAACTTTTATATTTCTGGATAACACTGTTTATAAACATTTAGTATTTACTAAAACAATTCGATTAAAGACAAAGGTTAACCATTGTTTGGACTTTAGGCCTTGTATATTATTGATGAAATTTTAGATTGTGAGTGAAACGATGAATGTATTGATTTTACAATGAGGTGTGTTTTTTTTTATTTTTTTTTTTGTATCTTATAAGTAGTCGAAATAATGTTTCGATTGTCAACTTCAATATCTTGTTCGATAGGAAAGTGAATATCATTGGCATTTGGGGAGGTCAAAATTTAAAATTCACAGTAATTTTCAAAAGCGCCAAAAAACAAAAGAAAAAGGAAAAAGGAAAAACGGGAATTTTTACGCAAAATCGATTATTCACAAAATTGAATTTGGTTTTTGGTGTAACTTTAAAACAAATTACCGTAGATACATGAAACGTTCACTGGTTGTTTATATTTACATTTTCTATACACGATAACATTTTAAAAATATTTTTATTTATTTTGAACTGTTTAGGGACATTTTCATTTTCCATTTTTTTTAGCTTTTTTTCTAAAAATATCAATAAAATTTTATTTGTTAGTTAAAAAAGCTTGAAAATTTAATAGAAGGCTCCTAGTATAGTGTTTCAAAGGCAGATGAAAAATATTAAAATTCCTAAATCCCAGTTTTTTTTTATAAGCATTTAAAGTTCAAAAATTGACAAAATATGGAAAAATCACGATAATTAGCAAATTATTTTGAGTTAAGAATTCATAAAAATTTTTCTTTTTAAAATGCCTTATAAGATTATCTACCTTTATCAAAAAAAAATGTCTATAAGAAAGTCAAATTAAATTTTTATGAGCATTTGAAATTCAAATTTTTACAACATTGGATATTCACTCGATTTCTCATGTAGCGATTTCTTTATTTTGTTGTAATTCAAAAACGAATAACTGTAGATACATGAAAATTTCACTGAATGTTAATATTAGCATTTCCTATACACCATACAATTTTGAAAATATTTTGACTCTTTTTGAACTGTTTAAGGACATTTTAAGTTTTCAATTTTTTTAATTTTTTTCTCTAAATATCAATAAAGTTTTATCTGTTGGGCCAAATAGTGTAAAAATGTAATACAAAGTTCCTGATATATTGTTACAATATCAGTTGAAAAATATTAAAAATACATAGGCACAATTTTTTTTTATAAGCATTTAAAGATCGAATTTTGACAAAATTTATCAAATTTAAAATTGAATAATTATTTTGTAGGTAAAAATTTATAAAATGTTCAACTTTTATATCTAAGGATTGAAAATTTAAAACAAGATTCCACGTAAGTAGTTAATTCTGTTACCAAAAAAATCTAAAAAATACATAAGCGCAGTTTATTTTTACAGTAATTTTAAGTTCAAATTTGGACGAAATTATATAATAAAAAACCTACAATAACTATTTTAGTTATTTTGTTATGATTGTATAATATTATTCGTGGGTACTTGAAACATCTAAAGTACACTATTATATATCTATGATAGTATCAGGGTTTGTTTTTGATGTATAACGTGTTATAAGTACCTAATGGATATTGTGATATGATTAATTTGGAATTTATCATCGGTACCTATTATAGGTCAATTTTTTGTTTAATACCATAGATAAGTATATAATAATTAATATGCCTTATACCTAGACTGACATACCGTCTCCGCTCTGAATCGTTTTTCTTTTACAATGATATTATATCATTAAACTCAAATTTAATACTATCCATTATACAGTACCCCACTTGTAACCTACTGGCTACTGTACAGCAGAGCACCTTTTTTTAAATAAAGTTAATTGTTGATACCTGTGTGAACAGTTAAAGTCATTCCAATATGCCTTGATGCAAAATACCCAATGCCCCAGAAGAAAGCTGAAAATACGCTACCGATCAGATGTATCGTTATTCGTAATTCTGGTGATTCTTTATCGAAAAACCCTAATTATTTCATTAAACATCAATGTTTTTGTAAAAATATTATACTTTTACTAATTTTGACTGTTATAATTTTTTAACATTATTTAAGTTTTACTTTTTTTAATGACAACATACATTTTAAATTCTGAGCAGAGCAATGAATATATTGATTTTACAATTGTGTGTGTCAATTTTTCAAGTTACCAAAAAAAAGTTTCTTCTGACTAGTATTTCAATGCCACTGTAAAATAGTACTTATTTTTAATCCAATTACTTAGTTTATTGGAATTAAATAATATTATTCGAGGGTATTTGAAACATTTAACGTGTATTATTAAAATTTATAAAAACAATGACATTTTCAAATGCAATTTTTTATTCAACCTACAATTATTATATTATTAAATTATAATATTTAACTCATTCATTATACTATTATAGTGGTTTTTTCAATGACGAGATGCCTTGATGGCTTGATGCAAAGTAGATACATGCTTGAAAGAAATGCAAAGGGTAGACTATACAGACATATCAAACTCAAAGTATTAACTTTGCCAAATATATTGAATGGTTTTCTATGTGGGCTGAATATAAAAATAAATCGAAAAAAAAACATTTTATACACATTTTTATTTGTATTCATTGCTTACAATACTATACAATATTTATTAAATTACAGTTTATCAGAAGATAAAGACAGGAAAATAACATAATGTATACATTATAGTTGTGACACGAAAGGAAAATTTTATTATTATTACTATTTTCAATTTAATGTTTATTCATATCATATCCACAGCCCATAAAACATTACTGATAATGTTACAAAATAATTCGATACTTTTTAAATTTCTTATAAAATATTATACTCATCTAATATCATAAAATATATAAAAACTAAAAGTTGTTTTGCCTCAATTATATAATGAAAATAATGTAGAAAATGGTGTAACTTTAATTGTTAACTATAAGTATAACATAATGATAAAGTGCATTTGATTTATTATAAATATTATATTTTGTTTAAGTGAGCACCTTTTTATATGCAGGTGAATACTGTTCCGAAACAAATCAATAACACTGTTTTATGCATAACATAATCCTTTTATTCTTTCCGTAATATACAATAAACATAATATATAATAACTAAAAAAGAAGCAACTTCAATTTGTGATAAGATTTATATATTGAAGGCTTTTTCACCATTATAGTAAACATTTTTATATTTATCACTCAATGATAATTCTATACCAACTGGATACACATGTGTTACATTCTTTGTTATAGCTTCAATCGTTCTCTTGTCCTCTAACATACTTCTGTAATCTGGCTTAGGTACGATGGATACAACTGGTGGCTTAATACAATACTGCAAAACAATGAAAGTATAATTAACTTATTAACCAACTAAAAAATAATCAAGTAATCTTACATCATTTAAATTTGTTCTATTAAATTCGAACTTCCGTTCATATCTAAATATCAACACCTTCGAATGTAATCTATTTGACTGAGGCTTGGACTCTAAAGATTTCCGTAATAAAGACCGTATAAGGTTAAAAGTTCTGTGTGTGATTTCTTCAAGTAGTTTTTGATGATAAGACACAATCGACCGAAATTTACTGTCACTCGTTTGAACTGTAGATTCAGAAAACTAAATAATATAATAATGATCAATAATTAATGACTTTTAAAGCAGATAAAAATAAATGAATAAAAATCAGTCATTAGGGATCAAAAAAAAATGTTAATTATAAATATCGATATCCAGTTCTATGAGAAAGTCTTTTATTCTGTTATAAGATAATAATTAGTAATAAAAACTTGTTAATCATTCTATACATAGCATTTACCTCAGTGTACGACGAAGTATACATTTTATTTAACCTCTTGGTGAAATTATCATTTGACAGAAAACGCTCAGCCCATCCAGTCAAAAACTCTGGGTTAAATTCTAATAATGTTACAGTGACTAATATTCCTTGCGATTCCAATATTTGAGCTATTTTTAGAGCGATAATCCCACCCCAACATTCTCCAATAATGGATACGTAACCATGATCCGAGATACTTTTAAGTTTCTACGGTTTGGACAAAATATAAATCAGTTAAAAAAATGTAAATATTTTCGTACATCGTAAACATACATTCACTAAAGTTTTGGCTAAATTATCGATTGAAGTAATATCTTCAGGATACTGTGCTTCAAATACAGGATAAAAAAATTGCTTATACAATGATTCGATGGATTTTGGTTTAAATCCAGGTATAACGAACACAGGTGCTACAGACTTCAATTGTGATAACCTCGGACTTCTTGTAGCAACTTCGATAAATCCGGCTTCTTTTGCTATTTTATTATTCAGAAGGTGTAATTCATTAGCCGATTCAGGGAAAAAATTTGAAATCACATCGTTCATTTGGTAAGACCCTGAAAACAATTTAATCATTATATGTTTTTTAAAGTTAAGAAACCTAAATCAACAACATGTTGTAATACAATTAATATTTAAGACTACAATTTACTTCTGAAATATAAAAAGGTTTGTAAGTGGATGTCGCTCTGCTGTACAGTACGTCTCAAGTGGGTTACTGTACAATGGATGGTATTAAATTTCAATTCAATGATATAATATCATTGTATACGAAAAACGTTCAGAATTGAGCGGTGACGGTTTGTTAGTGTGGATATTTTATACTTTATTTTTATTACTATTATTGTTATACGGTAACCCGTAAGTTGAATAAATATTATAAAATTACAACAAAATAAATAAAATAGTTATTCTTGGTTATTTAATATGTAATTTCCTCCAAATTTGAACATAAACTTTGTTTTTATATTTTTGAAATTTTTTGGTTACAGAGTAACATACTTACGTAGAACCTTGTTGTAAGTTTTTAATCTTTTGCTATAAAAGTTTTAGCAAAAAGAACATTTTATACATTCTTCACTACAAAATAATTTTTAAACTTAAAATTTGAGAAATGTTGTCAAAAATTGAACTATTAAATGCTCATAAAAAATATCTTGACTATGTATTATTAATATTTTTTAACTGCTATTTAAGCAATATATCATTAGCCTTGTATTAAATGTTGAAACTTTTTGGCCCAATAAATACAATTTTATTGATATTTATGGAAACAAAAACTAACTAATTTAAATTTGGAAAATTGTACTTAAACAGCTTAAAACAAGTCAAAATATTTTTAAAATGTTATCAAGTATAGGAGTATATAAAATAAATGTATGATATAAATCTAAAGTGTCGACAGTTATTTGTTTGTGAATTACAACAAAATACGAAAAATCGCTAAACGGACATCCAGTGAATATCCGTTGTTGTGAAAATTTGAACTTCAAACGCTCATATAAATTTTATTTGACTTTCTTATAGACATTTTTTGATAAAGGTAGATAACCTTATAAGGAATCTTGTAGTTTATTTTAAAATCTTAGATCTAAAAATTATTATTTTTAGGAATTTCTAACTCAAAATAATTTGCACATTTTCGGGATTTTTACGTTTTTTTTGTCAAAGTTCAAACTTTAAATGCTTATAAATTAATTTTTTAAATATTTTTTATACATCATCTTAACAATATACTAAGAGTATTTATATTTAATTTTCAAGCTTTTTCAACCAACAAATAAAAATGTATTGAAATTCAAAAA
Source organism: Macrosiphum euphorbiae (assembly GCA_949089665.1). NCBI lineage: Eukaryota > Metazoa > Arthropoda > Insecta > Hemiptera > Aphididae > Macrosiphum > Macrosiphum euphorbiae. The sequence goes on along the minus strand of CARXXK010000001.1, from coordinate 53,376,398 downwards.
AAAAAAAAATTGGAAAATGAAAATGTCCTTAAACAGTTCAAAACAAATCAATATTTTTTTTTGAAAATGTTATTTTCTGCAGAAAATGCTAATATATACAACCAGTGAAATTGTATGTATCTATGCTTATTCGTGTAAGAGTTATACCAAAAAGCAAAATCAATTTTGTCACAAACCAATTTTGTGTAAAAATTTCCGGTTTCCTTTAATTTTTTTTTCTATTCCCCTGCGCTCCTATTAGGAACTTTTACTTTTGACCTCTCAAAATACCAATTACAATCACTTCCCAGTTTCCTATCAGATAACATACTGTTGAAGAAATATTTACTGTTCTAAAAGATGATGCAGACACAAAAAAGACACACATCATAGTAAAATCAATACACTCATCGCTCCACTCACAATCTAAAAAGTAGTGACATAGGTAGTTACCATATACCAGCTATATGGATTATTGCTTTTTTAAAAAATGTTCTGGTTAAATAATAAATATAAAGAAATTATTAATTCTGCGTTTTACATAATGTTTAGTACCTACTATCTCGAATAAAATCATTAGGTAAATTAAAATATTTAGAAATTATTGTATTGCTTGACTTGTTTCTTGTTTTATATTCTAAAGTGTAGAATACTCTGAACTAATTATAGTTATTCAAAATTAATTAAAATGTTTAATCAATAATTACATTTTGATGTTTGGTTGTTTTCCTTAGAGCATATAAACGAATATGACTCTGAAGTATTTGAATTTTGAAGTAGAAAATCTAGAGAAGCCAAAATTGTTTCTGTATTTTTTGATTCTGAAGACATTCCGTCCCATGATATGTTTAATGCATTAAAACCTATAGATTTAAGCTCGGCACATGTATGTTCTGCTTTACTTAATATACATATGAATGGAGTAGCAGCTATTTTATTCTTAAGCTCTTCGAAAGAATATCGTAGATTACTTATTTTTTTATTGTCGAACTAACAAAAAAAAAAAAAAATCAATGCGTAAAACCAAAAAATATAATAACAAGAAAATAAAACAAATATCATACCTGATTCACTATAAATAATGCACCTAACTCTTTAGATGATGTTAAATAATTCAACCAGTTAAGCGACTCCTCTTTAGTTTTTAAGTGTAAATCTGATTCGATTTGTATTGATACGTTCCGGGAGATGAGTTTATCAAATCTATTAATAAAAACACAACAGTAAATAATATCATAAATTTAACGTTAAAATATTAGATATTCATAAAAGTATTAACGAACCTCCTACAAACGGTCGATGACATTAAACATCTTTTGACTATGATCATAATTCTTTTAGCACCTCGTTCGACCAACCATTCAGCGAGGTCTAGCCAATCTCCTCTGTTTCCTTTAAAATTAAATTAAAACACATTTATAATCATATACTTATAATAAATTTAAAGAATCTAATGAGGAGAAAAATATTTACCAACTATTAGGTACATTTTATCAGGATGACATTCATACATATTACATTCAACTTTTTTGCTTAACTTAGAACAATCGTCGTCATTGGTATTATCGTTTATCGACAATACCACTTTTTTATACGTTATCGACGAAGCGTTAATTCTATACGAAAAACAAATCAATAAAAATATTTTTATTAAATTTAAAAAAAATTACCTAATATTTCATCTATCATATAGTGTAATTATTTACCTCATTGAGTCAAACATGTTATTACCAATCGATGAAGTAGTTACAACATGACTACGAAAAGGTTTTATCACGCCTTTGTTCAAACCATCCATGAATGCTTGTTGTACAATTTGTTTAGTTTCAACACTTTCGTTTAACAACGTGTTTGAACCGACGGCGAAAAACGATATGTTTTGCAGGAATATTCGTGTACCTTTGCAATATGATATTTGTCTTTTAAAAAATTATATTCTTCGTAAAGTAAAGCTATCAGTTAAGCATATTGTACAATTACCCAAATATCTTTGTTTTTTCATATCTGATTTTGAAAAATTGAAAAATTTTCCATGTTTGGCAAACGCACGAATAGCAGCATATAATGATTCACCACTCAAAAAGTTCAATATACAATCGATACCCTTGGACTTGGTTATCATTTTTAATTGAACATCAAATTTGTTATTTTTGTTTATAATTATTCTTGACCGCAATAGCTGTAATTTAAATTGTATTCAATGTTGTTGTATATCATCAATATTTTTAATAACTTAATACCTCTGGGAAGATCCCAGATAGCTGTTCTGCTTGTTGGTCTGAGTCTACAATAGCATAAGTCTCACATTTTTTGTCTAAACTTATCGAAATAGCAGCTTGACCAATTGGATGCAATCCCGAGGTTACTAAAACAGAATTATTCTTTTGAAGTGTACTCAAAATATTAAGCACATAATAACTCTGAAACAACAAAAAAATAAATTTTATTTAGTTTTTTTTTAGTCAATTTCAAGTGTAATTACCATGGCGTAAGCTAGTGGGACAGCGGTTGCTTCTTGTAGTGACCACGCCGACGGTACAGGCCATGATAATACTGGGTCATAAATAATTTGAGAAGACATTTCATTGATCGAGGCTATTCCCATTGTTGTTTTATTGTTGATATGCCCCGAGTATTCAAATGGTCCAAAATCATTCTGATTAAAATAAAAATAATATTATATTTTTAATATTTAAGTACGTCATTTTTAATATTCAGTAATTACTTCGGTGTTTTCATCAATAACTAAATCTTTAAAATTCAACCCGAGATGGTTTACTGTCAATTTATTTTTACTGAAACAAAGTAAAATAATAAAATAGTACAAAAATGTATAAACAGTGACTCAAAATCAACAATAAAAATAATTTAATTCAACTTACTTCTTCATAGCGAAATTTTTAAATACTAGATTTTTGTTGCCCTTAATATCGTCTTTAAAATCTTGAAGAACAATTCTTTTGTAATAACCCCAATCACCATTATTATATATATTTATTAATAAATCTTTCGATAGTTGATTTGCATAAAATGATTCGTTGTTATCAAAATCGGGTGCGTTCGAATCCAAAATAAATAAGAATCTATCAAAAATGACCGTTTACATAGAATTATGTACTTTTGTAGTGATACCAAAGTTCTGTGTAGTGGATTTACCTTAATTTATTTGATTTATACTTATGCAAAATATCTTTAACATGAGTGCTGATGCCTTCTAATGGTTCAGACTTTGAAATTATATAAATCTTCCCAGTTGATGAATTATATGTCTTTAATGCTCTCCAAATGCTCAAGTCGTAATTATCATTGGTTGGTTTAATAAATATGTTATTTTCTTCTAACCTTAATATCTAAATAACATTTATGATAATTGCCTTCTGTTTTAATAATTAAGTACGTTTTAATTTACCTTTTTCATTAGTGTTAAACATTTGTTATTGTCGAATTCCTGCTGTGTAATTATTTTCCAGTCTTTGAGTTCTTGAAGTTTTTTTAAGGAACTTACAATAATAAAACTATTTTTTTTATTAGCTAATGCTCTCGTTGTATCTTGCAAATAGTTTACATTCGACACTGTAATAAACCTTGCAGATTCATCAACATCTGATTCTTCCTTAATGTTTTCCCAGTTTATTGTTTTACTCTAGTGGTTACATTTAAGTTTAAAATATTATAATAATTATTAATTAGTGTATCTGTTACTTTATTAAATTATACACTTACATTCATAGATAATTTGTTTTCCACAATTTCTTTGATTTCATTTGTACATGCTTTAGCTACTGGATCGTCGTAATGATAAGGAGTACTAAGTATAATTTTTCCACTTGTTTCGAGATTTAATTTATCAATCTCCATTATTATATGAATAGAATCTTGAACGAATTCGCAGATGTTCTATAAATTAATTGTATAATATAATTGTACCAAATTTATTTTCTGGTACTTTCTATATAGAAAATTTGCTTACAATAATATTATTAATTAAGATAATTAAATAATTTTCTAAAATTTAGTTTTAATTGTTTTCTGTATGATTTCAGACCATTTATAGGTAAGTATGGTTTTTTTTTAATTATTAAATTATCTTTTAGAGATGGAATTTTTATACAAAATTAAGCTGTCAATTTTTGTTTTTTAGAAAACTATAATTTTGTTTTTTAGAATGTTATGCACTTGTACTTTAAGTAGAATTATTAAATTGTAGCCAGATTCAAATTTTTGTGTACGTGTATGGAACATAAGTAATTGGACCCTAAATATATTTTTAGATAAAAACTTAAATTCTTATACTTAGCAATTTTAACTGAAACTGTAATATTTCCTATCGATAAGTTATTCAAAAATGTAAAACTTAAAATGGAAATTTGTATGATAATATATCATATTTTATAATACAATGTTTTGATTTAAAATGGTATTAATTCCATGTATATATTTTATTGTACCATGCATTCATAATTTATCTTAATTTCCACATAATATTATCATTTATATCATGCTATAATCATTATAAGATGATTTTAAAATTTAAAAACTCAAAGGTTGGCAAGTTATCTAATGACGAAAAAACAACCAATATAATATTAAACTCTTAAAGTTTAATGTTATATAGAGAAAATAACTTAGTTTATAGTTAACATAGTAAAAAAAGTTAATTAGTTGTATTTTTAATTTATGATCTGTGTGAATAACTTAATATTTTATTTTTAAAAATTAGACCTATACTCAATTTCATTCTGATTGCAGACTACCTGTAATAGTTTTTAGTATAATTTGACAATTACACGTTTGTTTCAACTATATTATTAAATCAAAGTATACTTATTTATTTATTTATTTGTGTTTGAAATTATTATGGATACAGCGTAAATTAACAAAAACAATATATTATTTACTCATTGACTATAGTTTTAACCACTGTCATAAGTAGATGAGCATATTAATCTTTTAACTTAACATATGGATTATCAAAATTTAATTGGAAAAAGCTAAGCTTGAACAAAATATGATTAGTTAACTAATTATATTATTAATGTAATTAGCTTATTAACCAACTAGTTAAGCATTTTATCTATATCAAAAGGTTACTCATTTATTTCATTGTTAAATATTTACGTACTTTGCATTTTAAGTTGTTGAATTTAGTAAAGGATTTTTCTTGTAATTTCACTACAGCAGAGTTAATTATGGGTAATGATATGGTCCCGTTTTTAACCCCAAATATTTTAACTCCGTCACAAGTTACTTCATTTGATAGTTTGTTGTAATTGACGCTTATATCTGTCAAAAAATATATTGTTATTTCATTATATCTAGAATCTTTGATAAATATTATTAGTATTTTGAATGTACCTTTCTCTGAACGATTTTCAAATAATGCAGCATTTATATACATTTCTCTTATATAAACTGGAATTTCTATGGGACCTGTGCCTAAATGTTCTAAAAATGGGAACTTTAATAAGCCCTCCAAAAAATGTATCCAATCATTTTCCCATTTTACGGAACCTTGGATGTTATTTTTATACATTTTATAATTCGTAATGTTTTTGAATCCTAAATTGAATCCATTATTTTTTAAAATAGAATATATCTCGTTTTCTGATATATTGGCATGGAAGTCGTCAGTAGTTTTGTCTAAGTGTATTGATTTTTCTTCAGTTGAACTTAAGTCTATATGATTTAAAAATCGTATTTCTCCTGATAAAATAACCTCATTGTCGACATCGCACTCAAAAAGACCAGATCCCAATTGAATCGTTATAGAATAATCAGAGGAATCTGAAAAAAAATTTGATTTTCAATGAATTTTTTTATAATTTATAAAATAAATAAAGATATCTACCAGTTGGATGAATTTTAACATTATTTTTGAACCGAAGATTTTTAAATTGAATCGGTTTTTCATACAAACTTTGAGAGTTTTTTTCAATAAATGTCTTCCAAACATTAAACTAAAAATTATAATATATAATATTATACAAATCAAAATAACATTTTAGGATTTTTTCTTACTAATATAAATGAAAATGGTATTATATGCTCATCATGAAATTTGTACTCAGCTAAATGTATATCATCATTAACCACTAATGAAGATATTTGTTCACCAGATTTTACCTAAAACAAATTGGTATGCAAATTATCAATTTAACACATTTTAGTTCAACTATAGTTAATTTCTCTACAGTAAATTTCTCAGTTAATTTATCAGACTGTAAGTTGTAGAAAAAATAAGTGATGTGATTTCCGTTATTATCTTCAGTTATTTAGCACACAAAATCCACAATTTCCACGGATGAATATTTCGTGATTTAGATATAGTAAATAAAATGCAATAACACCTTAATAAAAGATTTCAATTTTTTTTCCGAAAAAAAACATTAAGTTGAATAAACTCAGATGGACTATTTGCTAAAATTATATTTTATATTTTAGAGCAATGTAGAATTTCAAAACCTGGTTAATTATTCTTGTTCTTACTTTACAGGAACTCCATTCCAAAAGAGAATACACTAGTTCTGCTCAATTTTTTCCTTTTCCACTGACCCTTCATATTCCGTTATGTGGGAGATATGGGCCACCGTTAAGAAGACGGTCGCAACTTGGTGTATTCTCTTTTAGAAAAAAGAATAGATTTTCAAAGAACCATATAAAACATCATTCTTTCTAAATTAAATATAAATCAAACATTTTTAAAAAAGATGGTAGGTAAGTGGATGTCGTTATGCTGTACAGTAGGTAACAAGTGAGTCATCGTAATAGATGTAGTTACATTTTTATTCTATTTAAAACCATTGAATGCGAATAATGATTTTGAGTGAACACGGTATGTCAGAATAGAATATTACTAAGTAGTTAGTAGTTACATTTTATGATATTATTATTATTGAGATTAAAGTACTTAATTATTTTCAGTATTGACATTAGTATCTACTACAGTAGTATAAATTAATTTTTGCCAAAACAATACATTTAAAAACGTCATTGTGTGAATAAAATATAATAATAATTATACTCTATAAGTTTTATATTATATCCATGAATAATATTTTTAAATAGGTTATTACAAAATAACTAAAATTGTTATTCTTGATTTTAATATGTAATATGGTCTAAATTTGAATTTAAAATGCTTGTAAAAAATATTTGAGTTTATATATTTTTAAAATTTTTTTTATTACAGTATGAGCTATTTATTTTTTATTTTTTTTAAACTTTCTATCCTAGATTTGTAAAATTGAACATTTTAAAATTTTTTTTTTTATAATAATTGATAATTATAGAGATTTTGACAAATTTAGTTAAAATTTGAACTTTTAATTCTTAAATAATTTTTTATTTTTTCCTTCTGCTATTGTGAAATATATCAGGAACATTGTATTTAACTTTCAAGATTTTTAACCCAACGAAAGAAATTGTATTGACATTCATAGAAAAAAAAAAAAGTTGAAAAATGGAAATGTTCGTAATCAGCCAAAAACGATTTAAAATATTTTATCAAGTATAGAAAATTGATAAAATAAAAATATCGTGTAAATTTCAAATATTTACAGTTATTGGTTTTTGAATTACAACAAAATTTAAAAATCTCTGAGAAATCTAGTGAATATCCTATGTCATACAAACTTTAACTTCAAACGCACATATAAATGTAATTTGACTTTTCTATAGACATTTTATTTTTTGATAAAGGCAGACAAACTTATAAGGAATTTTGGATTCAATTTTCAAATCTTAAATTTATAAAGATAAATTTCTATGAATTTCTAACTCAAAATAATTTGGATATTTTGTCAAAATTTGAACTTGAAATGTTGATTATAACAATTTATTAGGAGCCTTGTATTATATTTTCAAACTTTTTGACCCAACGAATACAGTTTTAATGACATTTATAGAAAATAAAGCTAAAAAAATTAGAAACTGAAAATACACAGTTACAGCTCAAAACAAGTAAAACAATTTTAAAATTGTATAGTGTATAGAAAATGCTATTATTAACATTCAGCAAACTACAGTGAATTTATTAATTTTGACCACCAAAAGTACCAACTAGATTTACTTTCCTGTCAGAAAATATGCACACAAAAAAAAAATAAATAAAAAAACATATCATTGTAAAATCAATACATCATCAGAATCTAAAATGTAATTTAATAATATAGGTAAAATTTAAATAAAATGCTAAATTAGTTTATGTTGGTTAGCCAACCAAAGTTTTACTTACAAATTCAAGGAATCCGTCTGACCATTTTTCAGTATGGTCCCAAAACGGTAAACCGTAAATTGATGGTGTTCCACGACTTACAGGATATTTTAGTGTTGGATACAGATCTTTTATTTTGGGATTTAATCCACTGGTATACATTCTGAAATAAATAAGCACAAATGTAAAGTAATAATTTCTATAGAATAACTTAAAGTTTAGAAAATATAGACTATTTATTTTATGTATACATATTATGGTTAACAATAACTCACTTTCCTATAGAAGAAAGTAGGAATCGAACCGAATCTCCATACATTCTTTTCGTCAATGGAATATTGGTTACCGTTTCAGGTAATGCTTTTACTATAATTGCTTGTAGAAGACCATGAGGAGCAATTTCAATTGTAATCGCGTCTTTTGGTATGTAATTTAGAACGTCTTCGAATAACACACTACTCAAAAGATTGTTTGTATGATATTCTGGAGAAGAATATTTTGAGAGGTCTGACTCCCATTCAGTTTCCGGTAACGAACTACTAACCCATTTAGACGACCTTTTCTTTGGTACTTTGATCACCTATAAAAAAAAATATATGTACAAAGTTGGAATGAAAATAATACAATTAATTTAATTGTTGAACAAACATCTTTTAAATATTTAAGTAGAGTCGGGCCAGCCGATTGAATATATCTACTGTGAAACGCTATGCCAGCAACGTTGACGGATTTTGCGAAGACACCTTCGGATTTTAGTTTTGAGACAAACTCGTTGATGCTTTCAACTGGACCCGATATTGTGCAGCTAGTGGCACTATTACGACAAGCGACGTCGATGTCATGTGGAAGTTTGTTTTTGATTTGTTCATATCCAAGTCCTAAACAAAAAGTTCAAATAAAAAATAAACTTAAAATACTTTAGTGAGTGGTATATTGTGAATATTACCAATGGCGGCCATCATGCCAGGAATAACGTCTGTTTCTAGAGAAGCTTGACCTCGGGCGTAAGCAGCTAATATCATTTCTTCAGCCGTAAAACAACCATCTGCGTAGGCACATCCCAATTCGCCAACTGAGTGGCCTATGATCCCATCGGGTGTAATGTCTAATGCTCTTAACACTTCTACTAATCCAATCTAAAAAATATGAATATTTATACTCCTTTTCCAAATGTATTTTGATCGAAATAGATCCAAACCTGAACCGCAGCGATTCCGACAAACGAATTGAGAATGTTGTCAAAAAGTTTTGAATCTTGACTGGTCAAAATATTCTTGATATCAATTCCTCTTGGTCTTAGTATAATATCACATTTTTCAATAGCATTCGCAAAAACTGGAATTTTCATAAGATCTGTACCCATTCCATGCCATTGTGATCCCATACCAGAGAATATAAACCATACCGGACGTTTTGAACTAACATTCTAAAGATAACATTTTTCATTAAAACGAAAAATATACGCAGATGAGTGTAATAGATGGTGTTTAATTTGAAGTCAATGATATAAATACGTTATATACAAAACCCACTAAAAAATGAACTCGTTCGAGTTCACGTTCTTTTAAAAAACGAACTAGTTCATTGGGTCCTTCATTTAATTTTTTTTTATGAATCGTTAGCCTGCAGTTAATAATAAAATTAAAAACCCATAAAATAAACCAAAAAATAAAAATAAAATTTAGACTTTACAGCATATACAATTTATAAAATATCTGAATTAATATTTTATATCTGTCACGTTATTTGAATTACATTTTGATAAGAATTTCCTAGTGATAATATTAAGCGAATACTAGGGTACTTATGATAAACCGATTAGGTTTATTACAAATTCGTTTAAATTATAATAGTATTGTTGTTGTATGTCCGGGAACATTGGAATTTCATGTATTTAATTTATGTATTTTGCAATCAAACAAATATTATAGAAATTATAATGGAAAAAATGAAAATATTATTATTATAATATAATTAATTAATATATTTTATACATATAATATTTATTAAATGGTAAATAAATTGAACTTCTTAAAAATCGATCAAAGTCATAAACATGTAAACGTCATTCACGTTCACGTTCTATTTGCAAAAAACGAGTGAAGTTCACGTATCGTTCACTATATATGAACGTGAACGTGCGTTCATGAACGACGTTCATTCCAAACACTGACAAAATTGGTTCTGAGCGAAGACGGTCATTCAGCCGTCAGCTTATAATATTACCAAGTATTTTAATAATTGGCATTATTGTCTTTTGTCACCTAAAATAATTTTTTAATTGTATGTGTGTACTCTCTGCCTTAATCACAAGCATTGCTTAAAGAAGGTCGATACTCATTTTCAGAAAAATATTTTTTGAATTTACTATGTTTTGTGATTTGAATAATAATGTAGTATAAAAAAACAGTAATTAATTTTACCCTAAAAATATATTTAAATTGTCATTGCGTGAAATAAAGTATAATAGTAAACTCCTAAAAGTTCATATACCCTCAATAATATTTTAAATTACAACAAAATAAATAAAATATTGGTTTTAATATGTAGTTTGGTCCAAATTTTAAATTAAAATGTATATAAAAATTAAGTGTGTTTATATATTTTTTTAAATTGTTTGATTACTGTATGAACTAATTAATATAACACAAGTTTTAGATTTTCAATCCTTATCAATACAAATTCAATATTTTATAATTTTTTTAATTATAAAATAGTTTTAAAATGTTCAAGATTTTGATAAATCTGAACTTATAATACTTATAAAAAGTTGTGCCTATGGATCTTTAATAGCTCTCAATATTTACTTCTCTATTATAACTTTTATGAAGCACGATGTATTAAATATTCGAGCTAGATTCACAATTTAACCCACGAAGTCTAACCCGAGGAGGGCTCAAACAGAAATTTTGAGATTTAAGTTGGAAATTATTGTTTATAAATGGTTGCTATTGGTTATAGAAGAAATAATTGGTAGAAAATATTTTTTATTATTTAATTGAATGCGATTGGTTATCAGGCAGATCAGGTACAAGCATGCATCAAATAATTTCCACACATGCCTACAAGGTGAATTGCCTACTTGATATACTGTTGCACATCTTCCTAAAAAGTCGGATTGCCTACCAGTGTGTCTGAGTTGCACTTAGTCCAACGAATTACACGCAAAAAGAGTTGAAGAATTATTTTTTAAGATTGTTCATTTTTACCAGCAACGAAGTGCGCGGGATCAGCTAGTATAATATAAAACTAAAAATTTCATTTTTTAAATGTCTTTAAATGTTTTAAATGTCAAAAGAGTCAAAATATCGTTTAATGTTATCATGTAGGTATATAAAATGATTATAAAATAATAAAATTAACATTTGTTGAAAGTTTCAAGTACCTACCTACGGTTATTAGTTTTCGAATACGAAAAAATAAGAAAAATCGTATATAAAAATTTGATAATTTATGGGTGACTATCCAATGTTTATCTTCGGGGCTTTTAAAAAATTATATAACTTTCCAGTTAACTCATAAAAAATTACTGTGAATTTACGCCAAATTTCATTTTTAATTTTTATTTACAACAAATTATGAGGAACTTTGTATTACATTTCAAGTTTTTTGAGTTTCGACACACCAAAAAAGTTTTGTATCAACAATAGTTAAAAAAAAAAAAACGAATTAACTAGAAATTTTCCTTGTGTCTATAAATAATTTTGTTTATGTTATAGTACATGGAAATTTCTAATATAAACATTCAGTGAAAATGTCATCTAATAGTGTCATTTTTATTATTGTAACACTAAAAAACAAATCTTTTTTTTCAAAACGAGTTTTGTGTGCAATTCTCCATGTTCCCTTAATTTGTTGTTTGTTTTATCCTGACGGGTTTGAAAACTATTAAGAATATTTTACTTTTAACCCCCCAAAGTCAACAAATACATTTACTTTCTTATCAGAAAACATGCTGATGAAAAAATATTGGGGGATTCTTACTTTTTACTGAGTTGATGATAGACAGAAAAAGCAGTTATCTTTTTAAAATAAATACATACATCGCTCCTCTCGGAATCTAAAATGAATTAATAATAATAGCACTGTTATTTACCCAGACATCATCTATTTGTGACTCATCCTTCTGAGGGTAAATGCTAGAACTCCTGAAGAAATGGGAATTGATATTTCTAGTGAATACGTCATTAGTCATGACACAACTCTGCATTGTTTCCGTGACTTTTAATCTAATAATTTGAATATTATAAAATCATATACTTTTTGACTTTTAAGTGAAATTTATAAATACCTTGCTTAATGTTCCCCTAACGTTTTCTTCATTCCGCCCAGATACCAATATTAACTGTGGCATATTAGTAGAATAATTGTGTTTATCCATAATTTTGTTATTAAAGATCTGATTTTTTTTAAGGATTACATGACTAAATGCATTTAGTAACCCAAATGAACTGATTCCGATTATATCTCCAACAAAAGGAGTTTTTTCAGTAATTACCTAAAAGAAAAACATAATCTATAATTTATGTTCATCCAACGTATATTGATAGTATAACCTACTAATTAAGTAAACAAAAGTTTTCTATACCTACGGATAATTATTATTTATTCATTTATATTCTTTAAATAAAAATTATGGTAAAACAATATGTATTTTACGTACTTGAATTTTTCCATTCTTTAACGCTGTTACATTATTATTTGGTCCCGTGTAATTTATGTTAGGTGGTATGTATCCACTTTCTAGCGTAATGATGGCTTTTACAATTGACATAAAGAGACCAGACACTTCACAGTGACCTACGTTACTTTTCACGGAACCCACTTTTAAAGGTGTCTTTCTATTTTCAGTACAAAACACTTCTTCCATAATATTTAATTCCATAGCATCTTCACTCTGTAAAAATAACGATAAATTAAAGTATTGAGTATTAACATACATTTTTGGTTAATATCACCTTAATTCCCGATCCGTAAGCTTCTATGAAATCTACTGTAGCAGGATCTATGTCAGCTTCTTTATAAGAATCTAATAGCAATGATTTAAAGTAATTTCCATCATGCTCGGTTAGGGTCCTATCATGATTACCATACTGCATTGATTTTACATTCAACAATGTTCCGTATGAACGTTTGGCTTCAGAAGCCTTTTGAAGATACAAAACAATACAAGCTTCTGATCTGTTATACCCGTCAGCTAAATAAAAATCCTCATATTATTTATAATGAAAAATATACCTTATAGTCATAGTTGATAATTAGTCGATACTCGATATTATATTAGTATATATTATTCAAAATAAATGTTTTATCTCATTTTTTTAGTTATTTTTATATAGGAGAGTTTGAATAAAAATATTGTTTATTTTGGTAATGGTTTCGATTACATTAATTATTTATATGATTATACAAAAAATCAACTTGCATTTTTTTACATAGTACAGTTTACTTCCCAATACTTTTTGTAGAATAGTAGAAAAGACTCACTGCAGTCTAGCCTATTAGTATGATCAACACTATATCAGTATTAAATTCTAGTTTGGTGGTCTCACAGATTTGTTGTTAAGCATTTGCAACAACAAACAAATTAATAACTTTAAATCTGAATTAACTTAAATATATCTATAAATGAATCATTGTATCTTAATTTAGATAATATTTAAAATTATAAATAATTTGAATACTACAAGTATGCTTATAAGTTAAAGTATGCCTAAGTGTACGTAATATTAGTTTTATAAGTAAGTTTGAACAAATATTTCATGAAATCTAAATTCTGTATATAACTGTAATTTTCCATCTCCATCGCAAGCATGGCACTTTAATATATGAAATCGTACATTGATTAAATTATTGCATACATTTCAATTTAATAAAAAGAAAAAATACTTAGTTTGATGACACAATCAAATCAAATATTTTTAACTTAAATATCAAACTAGGTTAATGTAAATTTGGAATAACCCTCTGAAATATTAATATTTTTTTAACTTGATTGTCTAAAAATAGATATTTACCGTCAGAACTGAATGGTTTAGTTTGATCACTTTTGGTTAATCTATTCAATCCTTCATATAAGAATTGTATTTCTGGTTGAAGTGCTAGATTAGTAACCCCGACAATCGCAGATGACAATAAACCATTTTCAATCATTTCTTTCGCTTTTTTCAAACCGTTGGAGCCACAAATCCATCCTCCATCCATGCAAATACTGGGTCCTGGATTTTATTGATTATATATTATTTAAATAATTTTAAAATTGCCTTATTTATTATTTGAAAAGTTTTCTACCTGTCAAATTGAGAATAAATGAAAGTCGATTTGCTTGCATTGCTCTACTACTACCTAACATTACAAATCCTACAGATGAATTGGTATCCATGGCTTTCATTTCCGTTTCACTTATTGCAGATCCCATAAATACTCCTGTATTTGTTCCATGCAAGTCTGCTGGACTTAAACCAGCATCGATAATTGCTTCGATTGATCTTTCTAAGCATATTTTTGTCATTGTGTCCATAACTTTAGCAAGTTTTGGATGAACGCTGAAGAATGTGGAATCAAATGTATCGATATTTTTCATTTTTCCAGTTCCGCTTAATGCACCTAGTTTATCTATAAAAAAGTAATTTTTAATTAAATATAAAATTCTTTATTGTTGTAAACATTTATAATTACCTGGTTTCCATCTCCTCGAATCGATTGTTACTCCATTTTTTTTTTGGAATAACAAATCACTCAATTCAGTTATATTATTGCATTCTGGAAACAATCCACCGATACCTGATATCACAACTTCTTCTTTGCGTTCTGCCATTATATTTATTTATTTGTTATTTAATCCTGGTTAACGTTCTAAAACAATTTCATTATTATATTACACAATTGTTGTAATGCATGCCTAATTATTATATGTTATCGAATTGCAAATAAAATGTAAAATAAACTACCAGTGAAAATTTCATGTATATACTTTAATTTGTTTTGAAATTATATCAAAAACCAAAATCGATTTTGCTTAAAAATTCTCGTCTTTCCTTAATTTTTATGTGGTTTTTCCCGGCGCTTTTGAAGACTATTGAGAATTTAGACTATATTCACTTTCCCATCAAACAGGATAATGTCGAAGAAAATCGAAGCAGTTTCACTGCCCCAAACCGTGATGGCAGACACAACATAAAAATTTAAAAATTTAAAAAAAAACACACATCATTGTAAAATCAATACATTCATCATTAAACTCAGAATCTAATAAATAATAATTATAATTTAAAATAATATTAATTTATAAATATATATCGTATACCTATCTAGTATAGGCAATAAGTGATGAATCAGGTAAAATTGATTTATAGATGATGCAGTTCATATATTTTCAAAAATAAAAAAAGAAGATGTCCTTTAATAAACTACTAATATGTTTGTTTATCAATAAATATTGCCATAATAGTTTGTAGACTTTTAATTGATATAGGTGTACAATTGTTTTTATAAATAGGTTAGGTTAGGTCAAAACGATAAGTGATAAATAATGGACAAAATAATAAACTAGACATATAAAATAATAGTACAGATTATCTACTCAGTTTATTCTGTAAATAAATCAATATAGACTATAGTTATGTAGCACAATACGTAATATAGCCTTATAGGTGTCTACGAATAAATAAAAAACATATATTGAGTAATTATTATAATTTTTGTATTAATCGATAATGGTAATATTGTTTAAACGTTCTGTGGTGTTGTGTGATTTAAGTAGATGATCATATAAAACAGAGTAACTTTTGGTTTCTAAAAAATATTTTTACAGCATTGTGAATAGTCCCAATATTTTTTGTACCAGTACATACATAAAATATTGATAAAAATAATTATGAATTTTGAACAGAACCGTACGATATTTAACACTTAATTCTTATACCTACGATAGTATGACCGAAAAAAAGAAAGAACAAATAGAATTGTAATAAATTAAATGTTTTGCTGCTAAGATTCTGCCATCTTAGGAACAAAAAATAATGAACACTATGCAATTAAACTTCAATAATAATATATCAAATTATTACCTGAGTTTAGATTTGTAGTAGACCCGTTATCTGCACCTTTCAACAACTCGACCGAAATCACACTGACTATTGATTTCCAAATTTTTATTGTATTTATTCCAATGAATAATATCCTGATTATTATAATACGAAAACAAAAAATTTGTTGATCATCTCATTAATTAGATTCATTCAAAATTAAGCACAAAGGTTAACATGTAAATTATTTACTATACTTGCTGAATACTTGCTTATTGTTCTAGTGACATACAAAAACACTTAACAAACACGTCATATCTTCAAACAATGCAATATTTTTAAAAATTAAAACCAAATATTAGCATGAATTTGGTAGTTTATTATTTATAAAAATTTAAACCTTTCGGGTATCGGGAAAGTAGTATGAATAGTATGATCAACATTTTTGAGAATCCACTTAATTTTCAAATTAGCACCCGCATCGTCTGTGTGTGACTAAAAATAAGCAAATTAACAGATCACGTTTAATAATTATATAAGTATAGATACCAATTAACAGTTTGTAGAAAATTTATAAACACCTTGAATATAATTAAGTCTAATGGAATTTAAAAACCTATTGGTGGTGCACTGGATAGGTAAAAATTTAAAATTCCCTGTAATTTCCAAAAACACCTGGAAAAACAAAATAAAAAAATTGTTTTCAAGTGGGTGTAGCTCTGTTGTACAGTAGGTTACAAGTGGGTCACTCTTATGGACTATGTTACATTTGAATTCAATGATAAAATATCATTGTATAAGAAAAACGATTCTGAGCGAAGACGGTCAATCAGTCTATGATATTAAAAAGTATAATATTTTATGATATTATTGTGAATAAAGTAATTTATATATAACCTATTTACGTGGAACCTTGTTTAAATGTTCAATCCTTAGCTATAAAAGTTGAACATTTTATAAATTTTCAAATATAAAATAATTTTCAAATTTCAAATTTCAAATTCAAATGCTTGTAAAATAAAATTGTGCCCAAGTAGTTTTAATATTTTTCAACTACTATAGAAATAATATATTAGGAGCCTTATATTGAATTGTTCACTCTTTGACCTAACAAATAATATTTTATGGACAACTATCGAAAAAAAAAATTGAAAATTGAAAATGTCCAACATCTAAAAAAGTCAAAATGTTTTGAAAATGTTATCAAGTATAAGAATTTATAAAATAAACATATCATATAAATTTCCAGTGTCTACGTTTTTGAATTACAACAAAATAAGAAAATATCGCTACTTGAGAAATCCAGTGAATATCCATTGTGGCAAAGTAATGAACTTCAAACTCTCATAAAAATGAAATTTATCTTTTAGGTAGCCATTTTTTTAAAGGTAGACAAACGTATAAGGAATCTTATATTACATTTTCAAATCTTAGAATTAAAAAGATAATTTTTTATGAACTTCTAAATCAAAATAATTTTCACTTTTTGTGATTTTTACGTAAAAACTAATAAATAAAGAAAGCTAAATTAACATTATAAATTACAATTAGGTACCAATTTTAAATTCCTATAATATTATTGAATATCCAGATATCACATTAAAAAAAATATTTATGAATCTGTTAAAAAAGGACTATCTTGTTTAAAGTGTCTCTTATAAACTTAGGTTTTTCTGGGTTACGACACTTGGCCTTTTGACCATCGTTTTATTCACAATAGGTTTTCAATATTTACTTTTACAATGTGCAATTAGCAAGTAAGAACTTGTTATAAGTGTTAGTTTCTATACATAGTGATAACTTTATTTTATTTTAAAACACTTCTAAGTTTGAATAACTTTACTTTTTTTTTTTAACCATTGAATACAAAAAAAATGATTTCATGGAAACGGATACATTGTGTCAATACTTTGTTTCTAAAATTATTTTTTACATTTTTGACCTAGAACAAAAATAACGTTATCAAATGATAAATGCTGAAAATGTAAGTGTAAATGTCAATATAAATATATTTCGTACAATTGCAAGTCTTTACAATTATTGATTTTCGAAGTAAAACAAAAAAAACTAAATCTTGTTTGCCGAAAACTGATGTTTTGTAACCATCAACGCTTTTTCTTGATTCTACAAGCTTGGTAGATGGCATAAGGTATTTATTGTTTGAATTAATTGAATATGTATTTTTTACCTCGATTAGAATTCCAATTAGACAAAAAGGAAGAAAATACTTTAAGTTTATACATATTCTAGCGTTCATTATTAAAATTTACATTACATTTTTTAACACTATATCGATGCCTCTTAAATTATGTATATTTCTTACGTTCCTTATATTATGAAAATAAAGTAACATTGATTAAACAATTTCAGTCATGTCCATCGTTGTTTTTATATTATTTTTTGCATTTAAAAGAGGAGTGCATAGCATTTGTCATAAATATTTTGATAAAATGATTTCGTTATATGTTTTGAAAAAATTGTATTGAATTTAAAAACAATAATATATAAAATCCAAGAGTTGTAGAGGAAAAATTAGGAAATTTATACATTTTCTTAAAATGAAAACGTAAATTATTTGATATAATATGATTATACAATTGTATATCTATGATATGAAACCAGAATGTTTGGAAATAGCACGGCTATAGATAGTATGGTTGCCCATCGACCCATGATTCCCATACTTGAAAAGTGTCTACCGAAATTAATCTCTATAATCAGTATTGAAGTTCAATTAAACAGCTGGAGACTTAAGCATTAGACCTTATATGTCATAGTGGCTATCACGGAACTACAATTTACATTTTGAAAGATAATTGCATTTATAGTCATTACAACAAATAAGCGCTAGTGCGTAATCTCCAGCTGTTTAATACTGATAATGGAGATTCATTTCAGTAGAAACTTTTCTAGATTCGTTAGGCAACCATACTATCTTTAATCGTGGGAAATAGTCACAATATTAAAATGGAACAGAATACTACTACCAATCGGGCAAGAACCTCATATTCACTGCTTACAAAGTACAAATTGATACAACTGATAAATATATAGAACTTATATGAATATAGAAATAATGATTATTTAAAAAGTAATTTATTTAAAAACTAGTAGGTATTTATACTATTTAAATACTTTTACTCAAATGCTTTAATATACTACATTATAATGTAGATCTCAATTCGATGTAATCAATTTTTTTTTTTTTTTTGGTTTAAAGCTTCGATGACAGGTCATTAGCCTGAAGATTGGTAGGGTTGATACAGTAGGGTTATGATGGTTGGTACGGTCGATTAGGAACACGTGTATGTGTGGCAAGGTTTTTGCGTACTAGGAACCCGGGTGGTCACCCATCCGAGAACTAGTGACAGCAGCCGTTGCTTAGTCTCAATCACGTCACGTGATTGATTTCAGCCACTACGCAGCGCCGAGCCACTTAACATAATTTGTCTAGCAGTATTAGTGACATACTGACATATAAAAGCAATTACCTATTCAAAAAACATTTACATAGTAACATGTTCTAATTTTACTTTTATTTTCACTTACTAATTACAGTCAAAGTATTGTCCTTGCTCTTATTACATACTCTTATCAAACATTAGTATTTGGTATACATTTTCATTAATATCATAATATTTTATATTCGTCTTGTACTGTTAATAGTTAATACCTATAATAACCCAGCGAAGTGTCACTAAGTTTTGTTAAAAGTATAAAGTAGGTATTATGATGTTTAAAATAATGATTTGTTATGACATTTTTCGAGGTCTAATTAATATTTTTTGCAAGATAGTTTCAATTAGATGCATGTGATGCAATTATGACCTTTATTGTCTACCTATGCAATTGTGACCTTTTTGCATTGATTTGTAATTTTTTAAATATTTTTTGTTCAACGTTATATTAGTAAACAGTATTATGCAATTGATTATCCTTGAAAAATTCACTTAATACATTTTCTGAGGTATGATGTTAGAACACTATAGCAATCGATTGTTATTAATTATTATACATTTTACCACATAGTTAATCAAACCATTTATTTTAAGTGATGAAACTTTACAAGAAAAATCTTTTGACAATTACTTAACAAAGTGTTTTTCATGATGATACTAATTTCTCCAACAAAATTAAGGAGCTTCAATTCAAATTTTTGCCAAAAATAACTTTGACAATCAATGATTTTTATTTTAAACAAGATAATTGTTCTAGTGGCATACACAATTACAAACACGTACCTAACTGTAAACAATTTAGTGTTTTTAAAAAGTAACACCTAGCATCAATATGACACCAATATCAATATGATATGATTACTACATGTATTTTAGATTATAAGTGGTCAAGTGGAACGATGAATGTATTTATTTTACAATGATGTGTGTTTTTTTTTATTTTTTTATTTGTTTTTTTATTATTTTTATTTTTTTGTGTCTGTCATCACCTTTTAGGACAGTAAAGGAGAGCTTGGATTTTCTTCAACAGTATATTTTCTGATAGAAAAGTGAATCTAGTTGGTACTTTGGGAGGTCAAAAGTAAAATTTTTAAAGTAGTTCTGAATAGTGCCTTGAAAAACAAAAGAAAAATTAAGGGAAAACTGGAATTTTTACACAAAATCTGTTTTCGAAAAAATCAATTTTGGTTTTTGGTATAACTTTAAAACAAATGACCGTAGTTACATGGAATTTTCACTGATCGTTTATATTTGCATTTTCTATACACGATAAAATTTTCAAAATATTATGATTTGTTTTGAACTGTTTAGGAACATTTTCCTTTTAAATTTTTTTTTTTAGTTTTTATTCTAAAAATATCAATAAAATTTTATTTGTTGGGTACAATTTAATAGAAAACTCCTAGTAAATTGTTTCAAAGGCAGATGAAAAATATTAAAATTCCTTAGTCACAGTTTTTTTTTTATAAGCATTTGAAGTTCGAAAATTGACAAAATATGGAAAAATCACGAAAATTAGCAAATTATTTTGAGTTAAGAATTAGCAAAAATTTTTCTTTTTAATTTTAAGATTTTAAAAAATGTAATATAAGATTATCTACCCTATAAGAAAATCAAATTAAATTTTTATGAGCGTTTGAAATTAAAATTTTTACAACACTGGATATTCACTAGATTTCTCATGAAGCGATTTCTTTATTTTGTTGGAATTTAAAAACGAATAACTGTAGATACATGAAAATTTCACTGAATGCTTATATTAGATTTTCCTATACACCATACAATTTTTAAAATATTTTGACTCTTTTTGAGCTGTTTACGGACATTTTCAGTTTTAAATTTTTTTAGTTTTTTTAAAAATATCAATAAAGTTTTATCTGTTTTGCCAAATAGTGTAAAATTTAATACAGGCCCCTGATATATTGTTACAATATTAGTTGAAAAATATTAAATATACATAGGCACATTTTAAATTCAAATTTGGACGAAATTACATATTAAAAAACCTAGAATAACTATTTTAGTTATTTTGTTGTGATTGAATAATATTATTCGTGGGTACTTGAAACTTCTAAAGTGTACTACTATTTATCTATGATAGTATCACGGTTTTTTATTGATGTATAACGCGTCATAAGTACCTAATGGATATTGTGGTATGATTAATTTGGAATTTATTATAGGTCAATTTCTTTTTTAATAATATATATGTATATAATATGTCTTATACCTAGACTGACATACCTCTCTGAATCGTTTTTCTTATACAATGATATCATATCATTGAATTCAAATTTAATACCATCCATTATTCAGTGACCCACTTGTAACCTACTGTACAGCAGAGCACTTTTTTTAATGATTTTTTTCTGACTGCACATACTTATTCCCACTCTTGGGTTATAGTAGAGAATTTGTTTACGTAGACCAAACCTTATGGATTGATATCCATTAAACTGGCAGGAGTGGCTCCAAGGGGGCCCTAGGGCCCCCTTCCAAAGCTGTATTTCTAAACAAATTTATACTGCTAAAAACAAAATTACAAACGAGAATCATCAAAATGTTCTGAAAATTATAATTTAGTCACCCCCTAATCGGCTAATCATGTCTTTGGAGCCGCACCTATAAACTGTGCCGGCTATACTACCTAGTGCCTACTGACCTACTGTCTACTGTAAACTGTATTATCTAAATTTTTTACTATCATAAGTCTGCATATAGGTACTCAGAAACGATATGTAAAACATATAAATCCCGCCTCTCTCATGGTGTAACAAATAAATCATTTTAAATTAATGCACTATTATTATTGTGAACTTGTAAATAATAATTTTATATTTTGTTTGTAAATATAAGTAATAATACCGTTTAAGTAATATTTACTTGAAATAGGTAATTTGTAATAATAATTATTTGTAGAAATAAAAACAATCAATTGACTAGGTACCTAATTTCTTTATAAATTTTGTAATATACCTTTACATCAAATAATAGTCAAAATGATAATTTTGATTGAATCAAAATTGGTCTAGACTACTACAACTTTTACAAAGAAAAATTGTTAGGATATGTTTAAGTAAAAATACTTTGTATTTAAAAAAAAATAACTATTGTATAAATAATTAAAAACTTTGAATCCTTTTGGATATGAAAAAGGTAATAATTAAAAGAGAAAATGGGGCATTTTATGTCAGAATGGAGTATTCTAGAAAAATGTTTAGTCAAAAATGCATAGATTATATAGGTCCAAAAAACTACATCTTAATGCCAGTAAATATAAAATGGGACTTATTCTATACAGAAAGGAATCGTACCTTTAGGAATGAAAAAAAATTCATATTTGGTTATTTTCAATACTTAAATAAATAATAAGGAATAATATTTAACTGTTGTAATTAAATATTTTTATAAGTATTCTAATTGCATAGATTGATTATTCAGGTCTTGTCCTATTTTCTTACGTTCATATTATGTTATATAACTCTGAACAGTCGTCCACTG
Organism: Macrosiphum euphorbiae; assembly: GCA_949089665.1. Lineage (NCBI taxonomy): Eukaryota > Metazoa > Arthropoda > Insecta > Hemiptera > Aphididae > Macrosiphum > Macrosiphum euphorbiae. Next base: position 53,353,221 of record CARXXK010000001.1, on the reverse strand, counting down.
AAATTCACTGTCACTCGTTTGAACTGTCGATTTAGTAAACTAAATAAAATAATAATGATAATTTATTGACTTTCAAACAGATATAAATAATTGATTGAAGAGTCATTGGGGATCAAAAAAAAATGTTAATTATAATTACGATACCCAGTTTTATGACAAAATCTTTTATTTTGTTATAAGATAATAATTAGTAATGAATTAACACTTCTTAATTATTCTGTACTTAGCATTTACCTCAGTGTACGATGAACTATACATTTTATTTAACCTCTTGGTGAAATTATCATTTGACAGAAAACTCTCAACCCATCCAGTCAAAAACTCTGGGTCAAATTCTAATAATGTTGTAGCGAGCTGTGACTTTGTGACAATACTAGGATTAGTTTTTGCAAATAATATAACTAAATGCTGCAGTGAGCGAGTGACCCGGGCTGCACGCATCAATAGAAGTAATAGTAATAATAACAATGGTACAGCACGACGCGTTAAAGAACAAGTGATAGGTACATGCATTTTAATAAACCAAATTCTAGGTAAAATTAATAGCATAGTAAGTACAAAATATTATCCCGGATATAACATGAATATACAAATGACGTCCAAAAGTGACATCAAGCCTATGCAGCGCGTGTATCATTTTTATACTAAAATCCATAGTAGGGATCTGATAGGACTACTCGACGAAATACGCTGATGGACAAGCGTCCATCAGACGAGCAGCCATCCTCAACTCGAGCAGGCACCAATCTAATATACCCAGTCGCATCTCGCTTACCACAGTTTAAACCAAATTAATATATATTGAACTTAGACATTATTTTACCGAGTTAAATAAAATACCAAATATTCAATAATCTTCGTGGTTTTATTTCAAAATACTTTCAACATTCAACTGTAGTAGTTGGCGCATTACAATGTTACAGTGATTAATATTCGTTGCGATTCCAATATTTGATATTTCTACGGTTTGGACAAAATATAAATCAGTTAAAAAATTGTAAATATTTTCGTACATCGTAAACATACATTCACTAAAGTTTCTGCTAAATTATCGATTGAAATAATATCTTCAGGATACTGTGCTTCAAATACAGGATAAAAAAATGTAATACCTCTATAGGAAAGTATCAGATATTTATTTAAGTTTTTTTCTCGCCAAACAGTTTTAAATATATTATATAATATCTTTATAATTATTTTTGAACTATTCATAATACCTTCTATTTTCATGAAATAGCTACAATTTAAACAAGAATAAATAAATTATTTCATACTATTTTTTAATAAATCCAGAATTAACCGAAAATAACCTGTATTTTTCAGATATGGTATTAACCGGTTCTAGAACCCTTGTATTTTTTTAGAAAACCGAAATGAAACCGGAACCCTTAAACAAATTAATCTAATAACCTTAACCGGAACCGAAAAACCCAATAGGTTCCAGTCCCTGACGCTAACGATATATCAGCTTAGCATTTTTGTAACAATGATATATCATTGAATTAAAATTTAACACACTATACACAATTACAGTGCTCTAATACTCATTGACGAGGTGTATTACCTTCTAATATTATTACTATGAATTATTACTATGCATTACCTATTTGTGTTGTCCTTCTGACCCACTTGGAACACAACAAATTTGTGTTTATCAGGTAAATTTTTTTTTAAATATTGATTATTATCAAGAACAGTGATTTCCGACGTGTATTTCGTGAAACCTGAGGGTTCTGTGGGAGAATCTCGAGGGTTCCACCAGATGTATGTGAATATTGAGAAAATTATTTTATACCATACATGGATAAAAAATATTACCTACATAATAGTTACTATAGAATAATATTGCTGTATTATATTCGTTATACAGACATTGAGATTTCAAAAAACAAGCAACTTTTTCCTAATTGTGCAGTGGTCGTAAAAGTTTGGATAGATCACTTCATATATAGAATTTTATTGATTTTTTGATTTTAAAATCATAATGATATTTAACATAGGTACCTATAGTTATAATTTATTACTAAATACTAACCAACAATTTCCTGTTACACGTCGGTCAGAGAGAGAGAAACAAATAATTTATTGTAAGTTGTAAATCTTAAACGAAGACAAAAAACAATTCAAAAAATACTTGAAGTCAGATATACTTCAATCGATTGCAATCACCAACCGATGATTGATCACAAAGACTAATAGGTTATATATTTAACCTAAAATTACCATCTGAATATTAGTCACTATTAGTCGTCGTTTACATAGATCAGAGATCTATAACTTACCATAAATGTCAAACACTGTATTGTACGTTAAGTTATTATAACGGCGAAGTGGCAGCAGACCACTTTTTGTTTGTGTACTTATGCCTAGGTTAGTATAAAGTAGTTTTAGGAAATATATTAACTGCAGTAGTTAAGTTGCTATCAGCTAGAATTGAAGACTAGATTTATTTAATTTACACAGACATTAAACTAAATGAAATTATGGTGGAAGAATAAAGTGTAATAATATACTTTACAATGTAAAGACCTCACGAACATTTTTTAATTACAATAAAATAACTAATACCATAATTTTATTATTCTATGTTTAAATATCGAATTTTGTCCAAAGTTGATATTAAAATGTCAAAATAATAAATCAAGCTTATAATAAATTCTTTAGCATTTTTAGTTTCAGTATAAACTATATTTACTTACGAGGAATCGTATATTACGTTTTCATATCTTAGCTATAAAAATTGAACATTGTATACATTTTTAACTACATAAATACAAAATATTACGCGATTAGACGATCTTTGTCAGCATTTGAATTTCAAATGCTCATAAAAAAATCATGCCTAAGTATCATTAATAGTTTTAAATAGCTATAAACAAACCATGTACATATATATGTATAAATTGTAGAATGTAGATGGATAATAAGGGCTTATATAATATATTATTATTATGATTATTATGTCTATCTAGAGAAAAAAGAAAGGAGAATTTAAAAAAAAAACATGAACTTTAAAACACGAAATGCTTTATTTCGATAATAAATAAACAATATTAAATAGTATATATTATGCGTATTTATCAAATCTACTGACAAATAATAAATTGACAGTTGTTATTTGAAAAATAAAATGTTAGTTAACACACTAATGGAACTTCGGTATTATAATAGTGCTGACTGTATTTGTCGTCCAAAGACAACTTCGAGCTGTGGGGGTAATCAAACGCTACGTTTTCATTGATCGTTTTAATAATATTTGCATCTTTCAACATATTCCTACAATTTGATTCGGCAACAATGTGAATAACAGGCTGATTGATGCAAAACTATAGAAGAAAACAAAAATTACAAAAATTACAAAAATACTTAACAAAAAAAAACTAAAAAATAACTTGTAAAATTAGATGTAAATACGTCAATGAATAACGTAATCACTATTATCTCGATCATAGAACATATTACTATGTTCCATGTCTCGATCGTATTAAAGCGACTCACTTTGTTTAAGGAGTCCATAGACGTGTCGGACAGCTCGTTGGATACGAATACTTGGGGTATCGATAATAGCTTATTGGATAGTGGTTCCAGTTTAATCAGTGTGTTGAGTTGTGTTTGCACCATGCTTAACGAGCTACTCACGTCACGAGTAGCCGTGATATTGTTTGACCGAAGTAGCTGGATAATGTTCGTGTCCCATTCGTGTTGAGATGAAAATTTTTTGGCCATCTGTATCTCGTTGAAAAAAAAATAAGATAAATTTAGACCATTTTCAAATCTTATGAAGTAAATTGGGTTGATGGTCGATCAGGTTCGTACCTCACAGTCGATCGACAGGTATCTCGAAAGCAACGACGCGTTTATGCTGTCGTCAAGAAGGAGATTTTTTTTGGTCCAACTGAGAAGGGTGCTTGGTACTCCGTTCAACAGCGACAGTGATACCAAAATACCTTCAGTTTCCAATATTTGAGCCATTACTAGAGCAACTGCACCGCCCCAAGACTCTCCGATCAGAGTGACTGCTCGGTGTTCGGTTATTTGTCTTAGTTTCTGAAAAACACATCATGTCATCATCATAACAAGGTAAGGTGGTAAATGAAGGTTACCGGTCAAAGTATCTTCAAAAAAAAAAATAATGTTTTATGTACAATATAAATATATCACTAATATAAATACTTCTGATATGAATAATCAATAAGCTACCACGTAAATAATAGCTATTAGGTACATACCTATAACGTCAAGATTTAGTTTATATATATTAGTATAATAATTTACGAAATATCAATATTAAGAAATTAGAGAATTCAGAATATAGACAGTATGGTATATAATATATAGTATGTATATTATTCAACACCCCTAAGTCATTTGTATTTTAACGACAAGTTTTCTTTATGAATACAATACAAAATGTGAATATAAAAGTTAACTAGGTATACATAATACGTGACTCATGAGTAATAAATATATACCATACGTGATTATTCGTCTATTCGACAATAGGAAGAAGGGCAATATTTTGACAATGTTGAATAACTAAAATATTGGATATTGTTTTGGCAGGTCCCTACTGTTATATGCCATAGTTCCAAATCAGTTTGATGATACCTACTTATTATTATAGAAAACGTTTGTTTTTCAGGTATAGTGTAAAATGGCTTTCCAACTTGCAAGTAAAATTAACGAATTTTTCTTTGATTTGTAACTTTTTCTGGTAGAAATTTGATGTAATTAACATTGTATTATATCCAATATTGTACATGAGATATTTTTTCAGAGTTAATTAAACCAGGGATGTTTATTTATTTTTACGGGAATTAACGTAGACCATAGATTCTCACTTTTACGAGGGCGCTGGCTACGCTATTGACTGATTCGAATTTGGACGGATATCGGGCCTCGAACGTCGGGTAGCCCAGGTTGTTGTACAGGTTTGTCATGCAGTTGGGTTGGAATCCTGGCATAACGAATACGGGATACGCTCCTTTGGCGTCAGCGTACAACACGCTCTTGGTAGCCACTTCCACGAAGTCTGGATTACCAACAACGATGTACTTTGAGTTATGTTCCAGCTCGCCGATGGTGCTCGGTAAGAACATGTTGTTATGGTCGTACCGCAGCACTTTAGAATCTTAAATCGAAAAATATACAGGTAAAATGTATGTACTTATACAACGGTAATTTATAACCTAGGTACTAAAATCTATACGTTCATATTCATGTACGATGTAGGTACTCTATTTTTTACAGTACACTTTTTTTTCCGAAGGCCTAGTTCGGACACCTATTTGGCAGAATTTCTAATTGGGCACTTAAAGGTTTCTCCCATGTCTGGTTGGGGGATGGCGGTCTCGCCGTCTAAACAGTTACCTGCCCAGAGAGCCAGTGGCCGGGATTCGAACCGCCGACGGTGCGCGTTAGAACCGACGCGACGCCGTAGAACGCTCGGCCACTCTGTCCCTCTACAGTGCACTACCGTATGGTTATAGAATAAACAATAAATTATGATAATAAAGTGAAAACAACAAACAATAGATTATACCATACGTGCTATGGCGTCTACATCTCGTGATAGGATAACGTAATGGTGTATCATAGATTAAATATTATACAAGATTAAGCTGATTTATGTTTATTGGAGGTTCGGTCAGCAGTATACTGATATTATTAGAGAAGTTAATCTTAAACTCCATAGTTTCTGAGTCGATGTTATTCTTCTTTTTTATGTTGACCATAATAATTAATATGGTTTTCTCTATGTTAATTTGTTTGGACAATTTGTATTTATTGTGTATATTTAATATGTTAAATTTATAAGTTATCTGTAATTTTGGAATAAATAAATATTATTTTCATACGTGTCCATTTGTCAGCCTCGTGTTCCGAGCACACGACTACGGCATTCGTGAGAGCGTCAGATTTCAGAATTAAATTCTCCAGTATGGGTATGATTTTGCTGAGCTTAGGTTTGTCACCATTCTGGCCCCACGACAAGCACAGAGCGTTGACGCCAGTTGACTTTAATTGATCGCACGTTTTTGCCCCACCGCAGAATAAGCATGTGAACAGCGTTTTTTGATTCTGTTTTGTGACGATTTGACCCATCGCGAAGTGCATGTTTTCGATCATTTTTTCTTCCACCTTTGAAATATCAACGATCAGACAACATATTATTAAACCTCACCGTGGTCTGGGGAAAATAATTGGTTAGAGACGCTCGGTTTGTGCGTTTCAATCACATGTCAAAAATGTATAAATAAAAAGTGTCCAAAAGCACGCTATCCTTTAAAAATTGTCCGTCCAAAACGCATGCCGTGGGCATCATAGGCTTTATATGACAATATTACATATTATGTACTCATCATTTAGAAAATGATAAACCTACAGTTCACTATTTCAATATACCTACTTTTTTCCAGTTAAGTCCACAAAATAATCAAAATATTATGATAAGTAAAACTGTAATATACATCATGATATATGAATAGGTAAGGTTATATTGTTTATATTTTACATTATCCATGGGCCATGACATTCTGACAGAGCCGTTTAAGAAATGGCATGCAAATTGGACAAATTTTTTTTTAAAACTCAAATGCCGACACTGATGACTTACACCGCTCACGAAGAATATCGCAGCCAATGGATACGTTGCTGTCGAACTTTTCAATAAATCGTAAGCCGATTGTTCTGTGTCTAATAATGACTGTGACACTAACTGCACGGTGATTCCCTTATAACGATCAAGGAAGATGTTGAACTTCCTTGACACTGTCGGTGTCAGTGAATATGTTTCCAAGCCCACGACTACTTTCAACGCACCTCTTTGCGCCAACCATTCCACCAGACACAACCAATCGTCACATGAGTTTCCTATAAACATAATTTTGGTACATATAGGTATAAAACTACTTGGTGCTATCGATGATGGATTTGGTTTTACCGATAACGAAGTACACTTTATCTGGGCAACATTGGAATTGGCGTGTTGCGTTTCCTGCGTTGATGGCTTTCGATGTGGATATCACGACACGTTTAAATTCGTTTTCTCGAGTCAAGTTCCTACAACACGTAGCGAAGTCAAACGAATAAGAATTTACGAATATTGCACCGTAAATATAATAATAATATTATTGTTAATCAATTATCGTATTCTCACTCAAGGGTCTCCAGAGCTTGAGTTCCCGTGCACGCTCCAGTCAGTACATGTCGATCAAAGGGTTTGATCGTACCGTTATGTAAGCCTTGTTGAATCAATTTTTGAATGATCTGTTTTGTTTCTTCGCATTCTGCCATTATTCTGTCCATGCCGATAGAGAAGAACGATATACATTTAAGAAATTTTAACATACCTTTTAAGAAATACAAAGGTAACATTATAGTTAAATTTAACATCCATAGAAACTTTCGAATACTATTATATAATATTGTTGTACCCATTTTATATTTCTTTTTCATGTCGCTTTTGGTCAGTTGGAAAAACTTTCCATGATCTGCAATTACTCGAAAAGTAGCGTAAAAATCGTCTCCTTCTAGACAGTTTATAATTACGTCCATCTTATGGTTCGCCATGAGGAATTTAATTTCGAAATTCTCTTTTTCGTAAATTATTACGTTTGAATGTGGAAGCTATAATTCATATGTAGGTAATTTATCAAAATGTATCAAAACTGTACGTGCATTTTTAATCTTACGACGCTCTTCAGCTTATAGATACGTACCAATGGGAATCTCTGTTTTAACAGTTCCATTTGTTTAGAATCGGATACGGTGACATAAATTTTACATTTTTTTTCCAGACATATGTCTATGGCAGCCCGGCCTACAGCAGTTAATCCAGAATGTACTAGCACTGAATTTTCTTCGGTTATCCCACTAATTACGATCAACATGTAATACGCCTGTAATGTATCGAAATAAAATCCACAAATTAATTATAATCATAATAATGATAATAATAATAATTGTATATAATATTTTTATAATAAAAATTTCACAGCGAATAAACATTATGTTTACCATTGAATATGGCACCGGAATGGTCGACGCTTCTTCAAGGGACATGTTTTTAGGGACTACCCAAGATAGAATAGGATCAGCAGTGATATCAGAAACTGTCGGTATAAATGGCGCAACTCCCATCATCAAAGACCCGTCAGACGCCAGACCGGAGTACTCAATAGGTCCTAGCTCGTCGTACTCTACATTGTTGTATCTCGTATCTACAATTGTGTCTTGAGGATTCAGACCGATATACTTTACAGAAACGTTTTTCAACCTAAAATTAAAAAAATACATATTAACATTATAATAAAGATCGTTGTTTAATAATGTAATACCCAAATCCATAGTATAAAATAAAACAACGTATATGATTACTATGATTACTATGATAAAATACATATTTTTAACTGCCAAAATGTGTACTTAACAAACAAAGATTGGTAATAGGGATCACACGTGATAGCGGTAAGTATAAATTAATATAATGACTGTAATCAATCAAATACAATTTTTCATTAAATTAATCTTATACATATGATGGATGAAAATATAATTTAACAAACATTTTAACACCTTATTCAAAATAGATAAACTCTAATAGATATTTAGTTTATTTTATTTTATTACTCGATTACGTACCTAGTATGTTTTTTTATATGACAGACAGTATTGAAAATATTGGCATTAAAATATAATTAGAAAGTTGTATTAGGTATTCTATTATAGATAATTAATTTACATTTTTAGTTAATTTCAATAACAATAGGCATAGAATATAATTTTGGCATCAACATTTTTCTTTGAAAAAATATATACACTATATTATATGATTGAAATCAATAAAGAACTATTAAATAATTATTATCAACATTAAAACTTAATGATTAAGTTACATTCAATTCAAAAACTTACGATGTATTAGATAAGTTAGCGAGAAGTGTCTTTTTCATCGATGTTTGGGTATTTATAACATTTATGAATTTGATTTCCTTATACGTAACCCATCGTCCATTTTGATAGACGTTAACTAATAAGTCTTTGGCTATTTGTTTTGAATAAAATGGATTACTGGTACTAAATCCAGGAACAGCATTATCCAGCAAGAAGAAAAACCTAAAACACCAATATTTCTGTATGTAGTTTATTTAATTAACATAAACACAGTTTATAATTTCCTTACCGAATATTTTTTATTCTATTCATTTTTTTCACCAATGATATTATTCCATCTACCGGTTGAATCTTCGACACTAAATAAATGGTTTTATTTAATGATTTCGAATTAGTTAATAAATCTTGAAATTGGTCGCTGCAGTTTATATTTTCTGAAGTCAATCTTTGTATTATAGCATCACTATCGACTTTTGAAACCTGTAAAAATGATGTCGTTCAATATAATTAACACTTTATATATATATATATATTTTTTTTTTAAAGAGATGTACAATGTGTACCCTGGTCCCTGGGGTAGAATAAGAATATGTGCTATTTTACAGTGACATATGAATACTTGTTAGAAGGAACCATCTAGTAGTTACACTTCCTGTTGAATCTTTTGATTAATTAATTGAACTAGATAGTTTTTATTTAATTTTTAAAGAGGTATCTTTTTATTTCTTTTTTAAGCGTCTTGGACGATTTCCAGAAATTTCGTTCGATGGTATATCCTTGATTAATTGATTTGGGTGAATTATCAGACGATTGTGAAAATGCTTATAGGAGCATTTTGCATCTTCTTGGACTGTTTTTTGATGGAGATCAGTCATCAATGTGAAAGGTATGGTTTGATATGTATGTCAGAGAGTAAGTTATTTTTCTTAAGGTAATATTTTAAAACGTCTGTATTTTTTTAGGATTTGAGATTTTGGCATTGTTCCATAATTGATAGTCATTAATTGGTATAAGTTTTAGTATGGATAGTAACTTGAGTAGTTTATTGATTAGGTTGGTGTATTTAATTGTTAGTGCGAGGAGTTTTAAGCATGCGTAGCCAGCCGGAAATTTTCTGTACCAATCCTTAATTTGAGAAATATGATTTTAAAGATAAATGGAAGTTAAAACAGGGTCAGCACCAGTTTATTGCCTTGGCATCTGCACAAACACTATATTTGAACTTTTTTCGATCCATCATACATTTTTATTATTTTAACATTGTGTACGAGTAAATATTTTTATTATAAAACACTTTCAAGTGGTACCTTTTTAATTAGAGCCAAATTGTTATCACCGAATTTCTGTTGCAGCACTACTGTATAATCACCATTGTCGGATAAAGGACATTTTGAAAATACGATCAAGTGAACACGACTTCTATTTTTCATCAATAACATAGCTTGCGATAATCTTGTGTGTCTTGTCAATGCAACGTATTGCGAATTGTCTGATCCCCTGTTTAGTTGCCCCGACTTAAAATCGTCTTTTATCATCATCACATCGAAACCCTAAAAATCAATATTTAATTATTTAATAATACCCAAAACCCATGTGTTTGCTAAAATCACACTAAATTGTAGACACTATACTTTGGTTTTTAAAATGTGATCGGAGTAATTTTCCATCTCGGCGTCCTGACTGTCGTACACGGGATACATGAAAACATTTTCAAAATCGTCACTCTGTCTGAATTCAAGAACTATGTCCATACACGTGTCAATAAAATCTATGGGATTCTGCGAATAAATTTGAGCAATGTGTTAGCAATGTAAGTTTGATGTGTTCTATGTTTTCATTTTCATTTTCACCAGAGTAGGATTAAGAGCTATAAGCACATTCACACTAAAGGCCACATAACTGTCGTAAAATGAAACTATCGATATAAAATAATAAAATAATTAATCCAGTGATAATAATATACCTTTATAATGGTTCAATTTTTTTAGACCTTAGAAATATACCTATTTTACCTCCCCTTTAATCCACCCCTGATAAAAGCATAATATGATATTGGTGATATAGCTCACTTTGATACTAGGATTGGACAGATCGACCAAACTCTGTTCTCTAAGCTGGAATGTGGTCTTTACCAACGGATCCAACGGCAATACTTCGAAACAGGGTAGAGAAATCTTTATGCCTTCGCAAGTCACTTTGTTGGTAAATACATTGTACTGGGCGGCCAAATCTGTATAAACATTTAAAAATAACTAAATTAATAAACTAATTTAATACAAGATCCCATAGAAGTAGTTTTTATAGAAGTTTAAAAATGCAGAGTTAAATAACATTTAGATTCTGAACCTAACTAAAGAATGCATTAATTTTACAATGATGTGTGTTTTTTTCTTTTCTGCCTGTCATCAAAATTTTGGATAGTAAAAATGCTCCGATTTTCAAAATCAGCATTTTTTCTGATGGAAAAGTGAATCTAGTTGGTACTGTTGGGAGGCAAAAATGGAAACTTACAAGTAATTTTAGAAAGGTTCTAGAAAAATAAATACATTTTTAGAAATTTTAAAATTTATAAATATTTTTAAAATTATTATTATTAAAAAAGTTTGAACATATAATACAAGGTTCCTTACAAGTTTAATTAATGTAAGTTCAAAAATATCAGAAATACATGGGCACAATTATTTTTTATATGCATTTAAAGTTAAAATGTTGACAAAAATCATCAACATTTTCAAACGATTTTTCTATTTTCATACCCAAGATTAAACATTTTAATGGAAGATTTCATATAAGTTTATCTATCTACAACTTTAAAATTTTTGCCACAACGTAGGTTTACTCATTATACATATTTCCAAAACACAATGAAATGTTCAAAATATTTAGATTAATTGTAAACTACTTATAGCACGATCCTATTCACACCGTCTTACAGTATATACAATATATGTGATTAGTTTAGAGACAAAAATAAATTAACCAACCTTATTACTAATAGAACAACAAATTACAAATAACTATGCAAAATATGAAGGTAGGCGGGTAGGTATTAAAATATCCTTAGAAGAATAGGCTGACAGAAAGTCTCTGCTCAGAATCGTGACTGCTTCAATTCATATTTTTAATAGAAAATAGATTAGATAATATAATATTACGTGGATTTAGTACCTCCTATTCATCGTGCAATCTGTAAAACAATTATAGTAGGTACTCACTACCTACCTACTTGACTATAATATTTATAGAATATAGCTATACACATTTAATAACTAAACCTTGCAACATTAACTGTAAATTTTACCTATCGGTGCTGAACTTTCCAACAACGTGGATGGGTCTATACATATCTCTTGGAACGAAATCGGGACCACGAGCTCTCCACGTTTCTCCACGTGATGGACTGTCGCCAGCTGCAGCATAGCGTCCAAATAGTGAATCCAATTGTTATCCCACGATACATCTGCTTCCAATCCTGCGGGATGCATTTGAAATAAACCGTCAAATCGTATTTGTGTGTGCCAATCGTGTGAGTTGTAAGAATATCAGTATGTATATAACTGATAGTCCATACATATTAAGATCCCGTTTAACAATTTAAAAGTTTTCAGTTTACTAAGTATACTACAGTTTAGTGTTTTGTAATACTACGCTGTAACCGAAACCGACAACTTCGGAATTTAAATCGAAAAAATAACCGTTAGAAAAACTTAAATCGAAATCATTAAAGTTATAAATATCGGTTTCAAGCTTTGGTGGCGGGGTACATGGTAATAATATACAATATTATATCTATTTTGTGCATACTGTCTTCGTAGATGTCCGCGTGCCGAATCGTTTTGAAAACGTCGCCGACATTGTAGCCGAACTGTTCTAGGGTTGAGTAGACGTCGTCGTGACTCAACGATACAATAGATTTTCCGCCACTGCTTCCGACGCTTTCCCCGTTCACTGCTTTTGTATTTTTGTTCGACTTCGGTTGGTCGAATACAAATATGTATCCAGACAACACAATTGTATTGTTTAAGCACAGCTCAAAGCGCCCTGTTCCACTCTGTATTGCCGTACACAAATCACCGGATTCTAAAACAAAACCACCACCAGAAAACTTAAATAAGAGATATGCGTGAGAATGTGAGATATTGTATTTGCAATTCAGGAACAAACGTTATACCTAATCAAATACGCACTAAAGACTATACTATAGGTATAGTCAATGGGTCGATGTTTGAATTCGATTTATCATTGTATCGACTTAGTTTCTAATTCAAGACCATTTACTACTCTAAACTTGGTTTCATTTGAAAAAAATTTCGTTCTACGTTTTTATAATAATACATTATACACCTTGTTTTTTGTTTGCTTGATATTTTAATTTTAACTAAGTTATTAGCATTTTTAAATTAAATTTTTTTAATGCTCATAACTTGCTTTACAACAGGGCTTGAAACCGGTAACCGATTTTTCCCGGTAACCGGTTACCATGAGTACTTTTTAGACTATGATATAGATACTGAATACTGATACGAATGGTAGAAACATCGACGAATGCGGGCTGATACATATATATATATAATAGTATATAACTCTTGCATGTACGATATTGTACCAAGTACTAGGTACCTAATAGGTACCTTATAACTTATAATCAGGGACTGTTTTGATATTCATTATTTAATAATAAGTTCGTTACATTAGTTCGAAATAATAGTAATACTGAACAAAACTGTGTAGTACTATACTAAACATGTTAAGTTTGATGAAAAAAAATAGAGTAGGTATTAATACAAAAAAAAATGGTTTTGTGAGGTAACCGGTAATTTTGAAGATTTAAAACCGCTTCCAAATAGATAACCGGTAATCCCATTTATAAAATTTATTTCGGTAAGCGGGAAATGATTATCATTATTTCTAAAAACCTCGATAACCGGTAACCGGTTCCAAAAAATGTTCAGGGTCCTACCGGACCCGGTAACCTATTTCTTCAAGAGCGGTTTCAAGCCCTGCTTTACAATTAAAATATCTAGAATATACATCTATAGGTGCCCTGCCCTTGATAATATTTTGCCTTCGAATTTGATAAAAGATCAATAAACACGCTAATAATAGAGTAAAATGAATTCTTCTTCAAGTACAATTTTCTAGGTAACGAGCAGTAAGGTAGAAACAACATATTATTATGAGGGTTAACGTCCTATTAAATCTTAATGAAAGTCTACTGCGTGATATGTGGCATATGTTGTGTATGGGTGTAATTTAAATTTATATGTACCAAATAAAATACCTAAATATTAAAACTTTAACAATAATAATTAATTGATAATGCCGTAATGACAGGAACGGGATAAAAAATATATAATGCTTAGATATATAATATACGGCTAAATTACAACGCATAACTTACGGATTTTGTTTATCACGACGTGTTTATGATAATGAACATCTTGAAAGACAACGGGTAAGTTCATGTCGGGTGCTTCACGTAATTGATTGAACGATTCCCACGTGTAAAACTAAAGAAAACGTATACGGCATAAGTGATCGTTTTGTCATCATAAATAGAGCACATACTGAGGGTAAAAATTAATATAATATTTTAGTTTGTAGGGACTAGGGAGTATAGATACTTCTTACTATTATATGTAGCTTTAAGTTATGTTTTTTAAATATATACCAATAGTGCCGAGAGTGGAAGAACGTGACGGCCGTGTATTTCATATTCTTCGATTGAACTGTTTGTAGAAGGCGACAGTGAAATAAGCCTTTCACCTTTATTCTTTTTTATCTATAATTTTTATAATTCCGATGATGAATCTGATATATTTTTTTTTTATTTATAAAATATATTTTCATATCGTTGTACAGTATACTAACCAGTATTGTCACGTCGATGGTTGACCATACTTCTTCGTGATTCCATGAACACAACGTATGCAATGGTGGAGTACCACTAGCCACGGGATAGCTAACAGGGTTGTACAACATTTCAATATTTGGATTCAATCCACTGCAATACAACCTAAAAAAAAATTAAATTTTTTAATCACTTCTCTAGATTGATAGATGTCTAAAAAAAAATGAAATTTTGACATAAGGAATTTTTGTTATCATTTCCAATAATAATTATTTAGGTTTTTTTTATATGTGTTCTGCAATATTATCGTATCTATAAATGTTGTACTGTTCTACAATAAATAAATATTATCATTGAAAAAAATGAAAAATATTTAAACAACTTTGTTTAAGCCATTAAACATAAATATAGATAAATAAATATCACCCGGCTCCTCATTTAAAACCATTCATTTGTAGTAATAGACAAACTGAAGAAATTGTCCAGCTACCTAAGAAGTGCCAGTACCATATTGTTATATATTAATATCAATGGCGATTTAAAACTAACTGTTTAAAATTGTGATGAAATAAGTGATTTGAATCGTAAGGATTTATGTTCACTTACTTTCCGATAGCCATCAACAAATATCTCACGGAATCTCCAAATACTTTTTGTGTCAACGGGATGTGGACCAATTTGCTCAATGATCTTTTGAGTATGGCCTGGAGAAGACCATGTGGTGCGATCTCAATGACGACGGCATTGCTCGGTATGTGCACACACGTTTCCTCGAACAGAACGGGACTCAGTAGGTTGTTGGTATGATATTCTGCCGAACAGTAACGAGCCAAATCTGTATTCCATTCTGACTCTGGTATAGAGGTACTGAGCCATCGAGACGATCTCTGTTTTGGATTCGGTATGTTCTGAAAACCCATTAAAACCCGTAACAATCGAGACCCGAATAGCGACGCATGGGCGAAACATATTATATGTTATATAAAAAATAAAACACACTTTAGTCAGGTAACTAAGTAGAGCTGGAGCCGCTGGCTGTATATACCGGCTGTGGAACGATATGTTCGAAGCGTTGACCATCCTAGCGAAAACATTTTCCGACTTGAGCTTCTCAACGAACTCCGCGATGCTTGCAGTGGGCCCGGATATCGTGCAACTCTCCGACGAGTTGTGGCACGCTACGTCTATGTCATGTGGTAATCGGTCCTTGATGTCCTTATAACCAAGACCTACAGCTGCCATCATGCCCTTTGGAAGTTTTGTGTCCACAGAGGCCCGACCCCGGGCGTACGCAGCCATTATCGTCTCTTCAGCTGTGAAACAACCGTCGGCGTAAGCGCAGCCCAACTCACCGAGGGAATGTCCGATAATACCATCCGGTTCGATGTCCAACGCCCTAAGGATGTCCACCAGACCGATCTATAATATAAACCAACATGTACCTGGTAGAATATTAATTATTATATTGTATAGTGTTATTATTTGATTATATTGTAATAAGCACAAGACTTAGTGTCGATTTATCGGTCCAAGCCGACCAGCGACAAACCACAGTATTCCAAAACTCGTTTTTGAATGGGCAATTTAAATACCTCAAGAAATGTATAGCATATTTATTTATTTAAAGTAATAGATAAAAATGGCAAATAAAATGCAAACAAATTATCAACTTACAGGCTGTTGAATAAATACAATATAAAGTAATAAGATAAGTTAATAGATACTTATAGTGTAATAGAAATTAAGAACAAGACAATTATGTAATAAATGACAAAAGTATATGAGAAAATAATGGGTCCAAATTAGCTGAATACATAGATTGGTAAAGAGGTTTATTATCATCATAGTGAGTGACAGTCAAAGAAATATGGAATGAAACAGATTGGGATAGTTTTTTTTTTACCATTAGACATAAGACGTATTAATGTTAACACTTGAGATATTATTGGATGCGGTTCTATGAATTTTGATCTATTGCTTCCTATTTTATATGATTGACTCGAGCCATGAAATAAGAGGTTCTTTATACCTGATTCGAAAACTATAATAACAGCATGAAGGTTTACATTATTGAATGCCAAATCGATATTGATTAAATATACTTGGGAATAAACACTGATATGAGCGTATAAATTCGTGAGAATCTTGAGTATTCATTAAGTATTATGTCAAATTTCAATAAACTGGAAAAAAATCCGTGAAATTGTAATAATATGATTAAATGTACAAAATACAGTTTAACTATTTACGGATAAAAATCGTTACAATACATTTATTGTTTCAAAAATATATTGGTTTTTTTGCCAGGTATTTAGGTTTTTGGAATATTGTTCATCGTTTACATACCTGAATCGCTGATATACCGACGAACGAGTTCATGATATTGTCAAACAACGTCGGATCCAGGCTAGTCAAAATATTCACTATATCGATGCCTAACGGCCGCAGAATCCTGTCACACTTTTCGATCGCTTTGGCGAAAATTGGTATTCGTAATAGCTGCGCACCCATACCAAACCATTGTGATCCCATACCGGAGAACACGAACCACACTGGAGGTTTTTCATTCGTGATTGACTATCAAACACATATTGGCATAAATATTAAGTAGATACAAAAAAAAATGATTTTAAGTTCAGGTAAGCTTACGTAAACGTCTTTTTCTCTCCGCGGGCCCGGTGTGGGAATGATGAAGAAACTTCGATTGAAATGCGCACTAATGTTTTTGGAGTACACTTTATGCAGCAGCGATGTGTATTCTTCATCAACATTATATCTTTCGATCTATAAACAAAAACAACAAAATGATGTGACATTAGTATCCAGTAGATTACATACAATTTAAATATCTAATTAAAACATACAGTGTTTATTGTTTTCCTGACCCCAGCATCACTACGTCCAGAAACAAGAATTAACCTCGGTAAATCGTCATCGAACATTTCGTCTTTTGCATATATTCTCTTCTTTTGTTTGTTATACTTTTTCATTATAATATGACCATAATTCCCTGTTCTACCGAAAATATTTAATCCTATGATATCACCATTTAAAGGGGTCTTTTCTGTGACAATCTGAAAGAATAGGTAACATGATAGCATGGTAAAAATATATTTTTAACAAGGGTGAAAAATAATAAAATACTCTTCATAAGATCTAATTTGTCATTTTTTTGTCACTCAATATTAATTAAAACAAAGTTTTGATGACAAATTATCATACTTTCGTGTGATCTTGGGTACTAATAAAAGTGCATTCAATTAAATTTATCTACCTGCACTTTTCCAGATGTAAGAGCATCTGATTCAGTATTTGGCGTGGTATAATTTATATTGGGAGGTATAAAACCGGTGTCCATTGCGATGATTGATTTCACTATCGATACAAGACCAGCTGAAGCATCGGTGTGTCCTAAATTGCTTTTCACCGAACCGATCTTCAAGGGTTCTTTTCGACGGGGAGGACAAAATACATCTTTTATTATGTCTAACTCCATTGCATCTACATTCTGAAATTAAAATAAAATATATATTATAATCAGTATGTGAGATAATGAGAAAAAAAATTATAAAAATAATACCTTGATTCCACATCCGTCAGCTTCGATATATGCTACGTTAGCGGGATCTACTCCAGCTTCTGCGTATGCCTCCATTACTATTTGTTTGTAACGTTCAGTAGAGTAATTAGTAAATACTCCTCTGAGATCTCCGTACTGTTCCATTTTTGCACTCATTATCGTGCCATATGACCGTTTTGCGTCCAACGAATTTTGTAGTAATATGGCCACGCACGATTCAGACCTGTTGAATCCATTTGCTAAGAAAAAAAAAAAATAAAAACCAATTGCTATCAAACCTTAATATTATAAATTACGACGATTTGTTAACTCGATAACCAATAGAGGTAACTGGTATAATGTAAAAAAATATAGAACTCACCATCTTCGCTAAACGACCGAGTCTCTATCCCGTCGTTTAGTACACCTAAACCTTTTAACTGAAGTGATAAATTTGGTCTTTGCACTAGATTGCAACCTCCAATTATCGCAGTTCTGATGTGGCCTTTTTCAATCATGTGCTTAGCCATCACTATTGCATCCACACCACCAGTGAACGACGAAAATATCGTGAAACTAGGTCCTATATATGAGACAGTAAATTATTTTAATGATTCTTGACCGAAACGTGTTCCAGTTACCGACAAGACATATAGTATTTTTCAAACGTAATAGATCGGTTTAATAACACGATGATTATTAAATAATAATTCATTAAGCTGTATAAATGGTTAGCACAAAATCGTAAAACAAAATAAATTACTTACCGTTCAAATTTAAAACGTATGAAAGTCTATTGGCCTGCATCGCCTTGTTGTGACCAACTATGGCAAATCCTAATTTCGATTCGTCAAACATCGCTATTGTATCGGTTTCACTACCCGAAGAACATGTGAATACTGCAGTGTTAGTATCGTATAAATCTCCTGGATTAATACCTGAAAAATGGATTTATAAACACTTTTAACCCAAAATATTAGTTGCTCTAAACAATATATTTTTTTCTTTTTTTTATTGAAATTAAAATGATTGACGTTTTAAGTTTTTTTTCTTTTAATTATGTATGAAAAAATGTTTATTTGTAAATACGTATACATTTTGAATAATATTTAACCTAAAGTTACCTATCTTTCAGCAATAAAACATGCTGTGTCATTTTTTTTTTTTTAAACGCGTTTAAATTTCAAATTTTTACAATATATTGTTCAAAATCTTGGAAATATTTAAATTATTTTGAAACTAGCTGATCTCGTGCACTTCGTTTCCCGTTAAATGTACCAACTCTATATGACTCAAAGTTTGTTCAATTCGTTATTTAATATTCGGTGTATGGTGTTCGAAATTTATCTTAACTCTACAGACTGTTGCCAGGGATAAAAATTCTGATTCGCAGCAGTATATTATCAGCTAGGCAATCTACCTGCGGTAAGATCGATGACCCCGTGC
This sequence comes from Macrosiphum euphorbiae, assembly GCA_949089665.1. NCBI lineage: Eukaryota > Metazoa > Arthropoda > Insecta > Hemiptera > Aphididae > Macrosiphum > Macrosiphum euphorbiae. Next base: position 53,333,470 of record CARXXK010000001.1, on the reverse strand, counting down.
TGTTTGTACGTAACTTTATAATTTCACTCTAAAGTATCAAAGTTATACCAAGTATGTCACTGAAAACTCCTCCTAAAAGGCTGGACTAATTGTGAATGCCGAATCTGTCGACCAATATTTCCTTCTCATCCACGAAAAAGTGGCATTGTTTTATGTACGTAACTTATATGTGAGTATAATACGCTCAATATTTACGTAATTGAGGTACATATTATAATATCAAAACACAGCGTACAAAAAAATTAAATGCATTGAATGAATACACTGATTTCACGGCAACCAATAATTATTATTATAATAGCTTTAAAACCCATGGTGACCATTTATAAACAAACATTTGAATAATTTAACCTAAGTTTATCTTTCAGCAATAAAACATGCTTTGTCAATTTTTTTTTTTAAGCCCGTTTAAATTTCAAATTTTTACAATATAATGGTCAAAATCCTGGAAATATTTAAACTATTTTGAAATTATGTAATTTTGTAATTATTCCAAATTCTTAATGTTTTTATTTTAATACTAAGGCTTAAAAATGTAAAAAAAAATTCCTCCAATTTTTTTTTAAATTTTTTTATCTTAATCCTAGCAACTATGGGCATTAGCATTTTTGGGGGCCCGAGTTAGTTTGGAAAACGTATATGTATGGTGAGGATTTGTCACTTAAAATCGGGTGGTCACCCATTCGAGAACTATAGTTCTTCACTATAGTGACACCGACTGATGCTAGCACTCAGAACACCTGTTGTGACTGAGAAACCACAACGCTATCCAAGGCCACAAAATAAATTTAAAGTAAAACCAAATTATGTATATGTTTTATGAGATATAAATATAAATATAAACACGTGAAATAACGATTTATCATCAATTGGTTTTTGATATTTTGTTGAAAATTACAAAATATGGACCATATTAATTTAAAGCATTCTAATATTATTAGTTGAATTATACTATAACTTGACTAATTAATAATTATTTTCTATTTATAGGCTCCTCAAAACTATAGGAAATCAAATACAAGATCTCACATTGGTTTTTCTTATAGTAATTTAAAATATTGAATAAAGATAAAGATAATTTTTTTTTGATAAGCTTTTGAAGTTGAAATGTTGACAAAATTCATCTAAATCACTAAAATGTGCCAATAATTTGTTGTAGTACCTATGTAGCTAAAAATAAATAAAATTTTAAATCTTAATATGGCTGAAATAAATAACAATACGTCGTAAAAAACTCATACACATAGGTACTTCCAATGTATATTTCTGTTCATCAAAATCTATAATTTTAAGATATTTATATGGACTAGGTATGTAGATTATGAATTAAAACGTAATGGCGCAATGTTCACCTGCATCGATAATAGCTTCCACAGATCTCTCCAAATTTAACTTAATCACGGTCTCTGAACTCTCACAAAGTTTTCCGTGCATGTTGAAGAAAACGTTGTCAAATCGATCAATAGACTTAACTTTGCCTACTCCAGACGTTACACCATACTCGTCTGAAAACAAAACCAATAAAAAATATTTAAATGTTTGATGAACAATATTTTCCTATTTAGATTATTGGGTATTAGTTTAATATATTTTGTCACATCTACTATTTACTATAATATATTATGCTTAATTTATTTTAACTGTGCAGTTAAAATTAATTTACTTTCCCACAATAATAATAATAATAACAATATAATATATTAGGTATATTAGGACTATTTTACTATATATACCTAGTACCTACTAAAGTATAATTTATATCATTAATGTATAAATGTAAGTATCTATATAATAAATAGTATTATATTATATTCAAAATTTATATTTGTAATAGTAAGATTCTATGTGTTATATTTGTTGTGTAATATTAAATTTTATAACCATAGAATAAATATAAAATATTAGTCTTCTTTGACGATTACGATAAAATATTCTTTCAACATCGCACAAAACAAAACGATATTGATATTTAAAAATATATCATTGAAAAAGCATAAAAATATAGTGGACAAACCAAAGTTATCGATTTAATCAGTAGGTATCATAGTTTTTTTATTTTTCTAGAGACATAAGATACTTTCTAAAAGATTGGTAATTAGACTAAGTAGAAAAATATGCTACCATTAAGAATAAGATACATTAATGAAAACCGTTTCCTTTGGTGGGTACCCTTGTATGAAAATATTTTGACTATGTTTTGACTAATTTTTTTAGGATGGTTTTTTTTAACCAAAAACCAAAATCGATTTTGTCATATCTTTCTGTTACAGCCTGTATACTATACCAATGGCTAGTACCTACTACCTATTGATTGAAAAAAACATACAACTTTGGAAATAAACTTTGCGACATAATAACATACATTATTTGTGTTCTACCACACGAAGTCTATGTGCAATTTCCTATTGTCCTTTCAAAGTAAATTATAATAACTTTTTTTTGTTTTAAACATGTTCAAAACAATTTAAAAAACAAAAAAAACAACGGAAATGAATAAAAAACTGTTTTTTTGTTTAAAATGAAAAAAACTGTTTTTTTCCGAACACTGATATTTATTCATAAAACAATAAAAACTATCCTCTTATTCAATTGATTATAATTTGTAAAAATTATAGTTTATTTACTAGCATTAGAAAATGTAACAACGATAACGAAAAAACCAAAAAAAAAGGTACAGACAAATATAGGGCCATAGGTTTACATGCAGTGCTAGTAATATTATACGAATCATTTGAAAACATAAATATTCATCATAATAATTATCTCACCCAATGGCCAACGTCTCGAATCTAACGTAATCCCGTTCTGCTTATTGAAAAGCAGATCTTTCAATTCTTCCACATTGTCACTTTCGGGGAACACTCCGGCTACACCCGAAATGACTACTTCCACCTTCTTTGTTTCCGCCATAACGAAGTTAGAGGGTAACTGAACGTCGTCGTCTAATATTTGTTTGCGAAAATATCGAATTTGGATTTCAAACGAATTTCACTACGACCAACAGTCATTGATTTTGTATATCAGTTGAAAATCTAACCACAGTGTAACGAGAACGACGAAATAATAATAATACGATAGGAGTGCTGTGGGTAGTCCTTTGGCTTTATGATAATCGATGATAATTTTATTCAAGTTTGTGGTGTACTATAAGTAATCAGTATTCAGCGTGTAATAATTAATTATTGTCGTCGGGGTACAAATAGCGCTTCCGCTTATACCTACGGAGTACAGATGTACAACAATCATAAATTATTTTTCGGTTTTAACCAGTATAGAGCAGTGAATAACCGAAATATATCAAATAATGTTTTCACCCAAACTAACAGATGTGTTTTTTTATACTCATTATTTCAAAAATTATCAACATTTAGAAAAAAAATATAAACAAAACAGCAAGTTAAAATATTTAAATATATATTATTGCCTAACCATTCAAAAAAAGTCTCTCAAACTATAAAATTTATAAATCGTGAACTTTAATATTGAAAGATTTTATTGTAAATTTTATTTTATATACATATTAAGTATGAATTACTTTTCTACGAAGTATATTTAAAAAAGCAACATTCCTCAAATACGCCGTTATCCTTAAAATATTAATTTGTAGAGACCATTGTTTTCTATGCATTCTCTACTGAGCAACCCGTTGACATGGCTCTTTCTCCTATTGAATTACAAACATTAAAAAAATATATGAAAAAGCATAGGTACACAACTCTTGTCATAAGTATTTGAAGCGTGGACGTGTGGAGTGGAGTGACACAGACTATAGTCTTCCGCCAAAATTTTAAAATCGGTATAAAATTATAAAATTGTGAACATTGTGAAATTTGTTTTAATTGTTTTTATTTATTTTATTATTTTTAAGTGACTAATATATTGTATGTTAAGTGTTTTGGGCTATACGTGCATTGTTTAATATATTATACCTACGATTTGATTTTACGGCTGTGTTCCATGAAAATCTTATAAAATATTAAGTGTTCCGTCATAAAAAAAACTAAAAAGGTTAAGAACCACATCTATAGAGATACCCAAGAGAAATTTTGTTCCACTACTTCTACTACTACTCCAATCATCAAAGCTTTATTCAGGCCCAAATTAAGATTTCCAGAGGTCTTGGGGCCAATAGTATAAGCCCAATACTTGGTCGTGTCACCCCTCATCACCGTGTCACCCCTCATCAATGAAAAAAAAAATATATATATATTATTTATACCTAGTCCTGTTTCAACATTATAATATTGGCTGCATTGGCGTATATTTAACTTTATAATATTACTTACTGTTAAGAAATAATATCACAATAATTGATTAAAGTTACATAATATCTAAAAGTGATTCAATGATATTAATCTCATTAAAATTTAATCAATGGTGATATTAAAACTATACCTTTTTTAAAATAATATAATTTAATAATTTGAGCACGTTATTATTACTTTAAATAATAAAAAATAATGTAGTTATATATTTATATTTATCCAAATTTTAACTTATATAAATTAAATTATTATAATAATATAATGGTAATGGTGACAAACAATTATAAATGTTCGTATTGAATATTAATTGTTATCTATTTATTTTTTTGTACTTCACGATCATTAAAAAAAACCCTGAAAAAATACTTCTTCTGACCCACCAAAGTAACGAAATAGATCGAATTTACTACCAAAAACGTACCCCGAAGAGGATAATCGGAGCATTTTTTCTTTATAATAAGCGTCTGCAGACACAAGAATTAAAATACACACATAATGAAAAGCAATACGTTTGCAGTGTTAGGCATAATTATAATTATACGTTTTCGTATATTTTATCTCACCAAGATAATTTTTAAATGATTTATCTACTATCTTATCTAGATAATAAAAACGGTATTTTTTTTTAAATAAAAAAAGATAATGAGATAATTATTTACTCTATTGACTATTTTTTTTACCTCCAAATTACAATTTGTGTTGAAAATTATCATTTTAGATTGTGAGTGAAACGATGAATATATAGATTTTACAATGATGTGTGTTTTTTTTAAATTTTTAAATTTAAATTTTTTTTTTGTGACTGTCATCACGTTTTAGGACAGTAAAAGTGCTTGGATTTTCTTCAACAGTAGCTTTTCTGATAGTAAAGTGAATCTAATTGGTACTTTGGGGGGTCCAGTAGTTATCAAAAGCGGCGTGAAAACAAAAGAAAAATTAAGGAAAAACTGGAATTTTTACACTAAAATCTGTTTTCGAAAAAATCGATTTTGGTTTTTGGTGAAACTCTTAAACAAATGACCGTAGGTACATGACATTTTGACTGAATGTTTGTATTAGCAATTTCTATACACGATAACATTTTAACATTTTCAAAATGTTTTGATTTATTTTGAACTGTTTAGGCACATTTCATTTTAAATTTTTTAGATTCTGAGCGGAGCGATGAATGTATTGGTTTTACAATGATGTATGTTTTTATATTTTTATATTTTTTTTTGTGTCTGTCATCACGTTTTGGGACAGTAAAAGTGCTTCGATTTTCTTCAATAGTACCTTTTCTGATAGGAAAGTGAATCTAGTTGGTACTTTGGGGGGTCAAAAGTAAATATTTTCCAGTAGTTTTCACAAGCGCCGGGAAAAACAACATAAAAATTAAGGAAAAACGGGAATTTTTACGCAAAATCGATTTTCCAAAAAATCGAATTTGGTTTTTGGTGTAACTTTAAAACAAATGACCGTAGATACATGAAATTTTCACTGGTTGTTTATATTTGCATTTTCTATACACGATAACATTTTCAAAATATTTTGATTTATTTTGAACTGTTTAGGGACATTTTCATTTTTCATTTTTTTTTAGTTTTTTTTCTAGAAATATCAATCAAATTTTATTTGTTGGTTGCGAAAGCTTGAAAATTTAATAGAAGGCTCCTAATATGTTATTTCAAAGGCAGATGAAAAATATTAAAAATCCTTAGTCACAATTTTTTTTTATAAGCATTTAAAGTTCAAAAATTGACAAAATATGGAAAAATCACGAAAATTAGCAAATTATTTTGAGTTAAGAATTCGTAAAAATGTTTCTTTTTAAATCTAAGATTTGAAAATGAAACACAAGATTCCTTATAAGATTATCTACCTTTATCAATAAAAAAATCTCTACCGGACAGTCAAATTAAATTTTTATGAGCGTTTGAAATTCAAATTTTTACAACATTGGATTTTCACTCGATTTCTCATGTAGCGATTTCCTTATTTTGTTGTAATTCAAAAACAAATAACTGTAGATACATGAAAATTTCACTGAATGTTTATATTAGCATTTCATATACACCATACAATTTTGAAAATATTTTGACTCTTTTTGAGCTGTTTATGGACATTTACAGCTTTCAATTTTTTTTAGTTTTTTTTTCTATAAATATCAATAAAGTTTTATCTGTTGGGCCAAAAAGTGTAAAAATTTAATACAAGGCTCCTGATATATTGTTACAATATCAGTTGAAAAATATTAAAAATACATAGGCACGATTTTTTTTTATAAGCATTTAAAGTTGGAATTTTGACAAAATTTATCAAAATCTCAAAAATTATCAATCGTTGGAATTAAAAAATTATAAAATGTTCAGTTTTTATAACTAAGAGTTGAAAATTTAAAACAAATATTCTCTTAAATAATTCATACTGTAACCAAAAAATCTAAAAAATATATAAACACACTTATTTTTTACAGACATTTTAATTTCAAATTTAGACAAAATTTCATATTTAAACCAAGAATTACGATTTTAGTTATTTTGTTGTGATTGAATAATATTATTCGTGGGTACTTGAAACTTCTAAAGTGTACTATTATATATCTATGACAGTATCACGGTTTTTGTTGATGTATAACGCGTTATAACTGTTATAAGTATCTAATGGATATTGTGATATGATTAATTTGGAATTTATTATAGGTCATTTTTTTGTTTAATACCATAGATATGTATATAATATGTCTTATACATAGACTGACATACCGTCACCGCTCAGAATCGTTTTACTTATACAATGATATTATATCATTGAATTCAAATTTAATACCATCCATTATACAGTGACCCACTTGTAACCTACAGTACAGCAGAGCGACACCCACTTGCCCACCTTTTTTTAGTTTTTTTTCTAAAAAAATCAATAAAATTTTATTTGTTGGTTAAAAAAGCTTGAAAATGTAATACAAGGCTCCTACTATATTTTTACAATGGCATTTGAAAAATATTAAAAATCCTTAGTTACAGTTTTTTTTTATAAGCATTTAAAGTTCAAAAATTGACAAAATATTTAAAAATCGCGGAAATTAGCAAATTATTTTGAGTTAAGAATTTGTAAAAAATTTTTTTTTAAATCTAAGGTTTTAAAATGTAATACAAGATTCCTTAAAAAACTATCTACCTATATCAAAAAAAAAAAGTCTATAAGAAAGTCAAATAAAATTTTGATGAGGGTTTGAAATTCAAATTTTTTCAACATTGGATTTTCACTCGATTTCTCATGTAGCGATTTCCTTATTTTGTTGTAATTCAAAAACGAATAACTGTAGATACATGAAAATTTCACTGATTGTTTATATTAGCATTTCCTATACACCATACAATTTTGAAAATATTTTGATTCTTTTTGAGCTGTTAACGGACATTTACAGCTTTAAATTTTTTTTAGTTTTTTTTTCTATAAATATCAATAAAGTTTTATCTGTTGGGCCAAAAAGTGTAAAATTTAATACAAGGCTCCTGATATATTGTTCCAATATCAGTAGAAAAATATGAAAAATACATTGGCACAATTTTTTTTTATAAGTATTTAAAGATCAAATTTAAAACTGAATAATTATTTTGTAATTAAAAATTTATAAAATGTTCAACTTTTATATCTAAGGATTGAAAATTTAAAACAAGATTCCGCGTAAGTAGTTAATTCTGTTACCAAAAAAATAAAAAATACATAAGCACAGTTTATTTTTATAGTCATTTTAAGTTCAACTTTGGACAAAATTACATAAAAAAAAACCTAGAAAAACTATTTTAGTTATTTTGTTGTGATTGTGTAATACTATTCGTGGGTACTTGACACTTCTAAAGTACACTATTATATATCTATGGAGTATGGACTATGATAGTATCAGGGTTTGTTGTTGACGTATAACGCATTATAAGTACCTAATGGATATTGTGATATGATTAATTTGGAATTTATTATAGGTAGGTACCTATTTGAGGTAAATTTTTTTTAATACGATAGATAAGTATATAATATTATGTCTTATACCTAGACTGACATACCGTCTCCGCTCAGAATCGTTTTTCTTATACAATGATATTATATCATTGAATTCAAATTTAATACTATCCATTATACAGTGACCCACTTGTAACCTACTGTACAGCAGAGCACCTTCTTTTCATTGGCTCCAAAATTATAGCAGATACTTGGTTTTAATTGGGGAGTTGTGAGTTGAATTAAACACAATGACTAATATATAACACAGTATTGTAGTATTTAAAAATTGTAAATTCTTTTAAGTAGCTTATATTTACAAATATAAATTTATAAATAACAATTAATGAAGTGAGACAATAAAGTCTGTGAAGTGTAACAATAAAAGTAAATTGCAGTCTTTTCTGTTCACATTTTTATGTAACCAAATGTACCATATTACCAATCTGTTGAGTGTTGACTGTCTATGTAAAATAAAATAAATAAAATATCAATGTAAATTTATTATATTTTTTTTTTATAATTAGCCATCAGCTAAAGTTTTTTAAATTATATTATATAAGTATTATCTAGATAATTTTTTCTAGAAATTATCTATTATCTAGATTATTTTATTTGAATTTATCTATTATCTCATCTAGATGATAATATTGCGAAAAATATCTATTATCGTCTCTAGATAATTATTTGATTATCTATGCCTAACACTTTACGTTTGTCGATCCGTTTGGAACCTAAAACTATTTAAAAAAATTTAATAGTTTTTAAAATAATGGGTGGTAAAAAAATGTATTGTAAGATTCTTTTAAAATAATTTCTAAAAAAATTATAAGTACTGTATAACATTATAATCAAACCCATCTCTTTGTACACAATTTTATTACATTTTCTGTCTTTTTATAGACATGTAAATAACAAAAGATTTAATAATATAATATAACGTACAAATAATTTGTCTAATTAACAATATTTTTTGATAGCTGCAAACATGTTTCACAAATAATACATTTTTATATGATAATATTATAATTAGATAATGTCTAATAAATATGGACATCATATTTTATGTTATTATTACGTATTATATTATACACACCCTGTTATTATGATATATGATGTATAGGTACCTTAGAAAATACTTAAAATATAATATTTGCACGTTTATTGTATTTAAGGTTCAAGGTTAAAATTGTGTAATGAAATTAATGTAATAACACACCTTGGGTTAGGTACGATTGGTACCGTACGACTGGCGAGGAATCCGTCGTCTTGACGTTGGACCATGTACATAAGTATTAGTTATTTTTTATGTAGGTACCTACATATATATTATATTAACATGCAATTAAAATATACCGACCAAATAAAATAATTAAATTTAAATCTGAAAATGTTTGGATGATTTATAAATTATGAAAAACACACCTATGGTATAATACCATTGAATATCAATAATGCTATAACATCACATTTTTTTTTACTAAACAATTCAAGTCGTGTTCTCGACAAACCTATCTAATTATACGTTATTGTTAGTTTTCATTTTTATTTTTGAATTTCTAACATCCTCGTTATAATATCCCAGAAGACGTTATCAGCATCAACCAACTTAGGTTCAAATAATAAAGCGCATTGATCGGATCCGACAAATATTTTCGTTCTTTAATACTATTACCTGTGTAATAACACACTAGGAACTTGAATTCCTAGTTAATGATTTTACAAACGTAGATGAACGAGGAAAAAATGTATTCTATTATGCCTGGACAATGGACATATTATTGAAACATTATTTGTAGACTTTTATAACAGCAATATCTAAAAATGTAAAGTATAATATAATATTTAATATATATTCCGAATTGAATCAAATTGTATAGATATAATTTTGGATGTGGTTTATTTTCTCCTTGGGTTGCACATAACGCATCTCGTCGGTAATCATGATTTAATATAATATATTTTATATTTACGATAGGTAGATATATAATAAAATACACAATACTTTGATTAATACTGTTAACCGCACAATTTTATAATATGTTTTGTACATTTTTACATGGACAAAATCGAAAACACCGAAATTTTTCATTACATATACCCAAAATTGGGTGTTCTACTTATCCGAAAAAATTGACCTTTCCGATGTCCGTTAAATCCGTTTACTATCACTCACTAGTATAAAAATATATATTTTCCACCACAACAACTTTCAATTTTAAAATTTGGTAACCCTTTGGCTCTTACTATAAAAAAATATTATATTAACTATAGAGTGTTTTATAATGTTATTAGTTATTACAAAAACAATATTATATATGTAAGTACACCAAATAAATAATTAGTTTTAATTTTATTTACATAAATGTCATGTCTTTAAGTTAAAAAAGTGAAAGTTTGAAAAAATAATAAAATACAATTTTAATTCGGTAATAAATCCATATCAACACTTAATCTTAATTTTATTGTCACATATTATATTACTAACGTAATCTTTCTTCTCTTTTCTATTAATGGGGGAAATGCATAGACTGTGAAAATATTATTTGCGTGGTCTTTAATATCTTTATAATATATATATATACAGCTTTGTCCTGGTTGACTGAAAGAGAATTAACGTAGAGCCTGAATATAATAGGTAAAGACTTGGAATTTTGACAGTACCTTCGTCATAGATAAATGTACACTCTGAAAGGATTTTTAAAAATGTATTTTATAATAATGTGCTCACAGAGATTTTGATTAAGAAAACTGAATTAGAATATTTTTTGTAAATATTAATGGTAACAGCTAATACTAGTGATTAGCTTATACGTATTAGCCACTCTACGCTGTCATAGTGAAAAAACTTTTTTAGTAGGTATACCCAGGCGCGGATACAATGAGGGGCTATGGGGGCTGAAGCCCTCCCCTTAGACTAGGACTTCAGTACTTAAAATATTTCAAAACTTAAATTGAATGCCCATGCTTTTATGTACTTTAAGTTCATTTTTTTGTCTAGCCTCCCTTTTTTCATTTCTAGATCCTCGCCTGGGTATACCTACATATATTATTATAATTTATAGAAGCAAATATTCAGTTTCTAAATATACTAACAATTGTGAATCGAATAAAGCAGAACCAACGGCAGGTCATTGATCGTAAACAAATAAGAATACAGTCATAATTTAAATAATATTTATAAAGGTTACAATTTGTAATTCAGTGTCACTGGATTCAGTGGAAAATATTTAATGACCACCGGTGCCGCCGATGAATATTATATCATTCTTTGAAGGGTAATGACTGATTTAATTTTCATTACCAAAAACATAAAAATTATATCTATGTACACCAAACAATATCATAGAATTGTATAAGAAAATTGCAAACAATTTATGTAGATATTAATCTGTAACAACTAGCAATGCATTGGAGATCTTTACATTGGTGTTGGATGATGTGTGTTAAATTGTATATTATAATATATCTAAACAAATTACACAACCTCACTCTTCGAGGGTGTCAAATTCCCATTTTCTAAACTTTTTAATACAATGCAATAGTTCCACGTACAATGTATGTACAGTAACTACGGACAATACATAAATATCTTAATATCAACAATCGCAACTATGTTATGGCAAATATTGGAAACTAAAAAACGGACAGAGGGACAGAACGGGAAAACATACATTAACAAACCTAAAATGAATATATGTTTGAATTTTGTATGTGCGGTCTTTACAGACTTGTGAACTACTGAACCAATTGGCATAAAATGTTGACATATTTTTCTTGTGATCTATTTTTCCTTCGTTTTTCAACATATCTATAGGGTGCTATAGAATGGCCCACTGCAGTGCTTCCACAGTCATCACACAAGGATTACGTTTTGGTTCATGAAAATCAAATCATTTTTTTTGTTTATATAATATTCTAAGATTTCCATTGATTAAGGAAATATACATTAATAAATAAAATCAGTGTAGACGGTAAATATGGAATATCCGACCGATACGTTGCTATGATAATTTTTTTTAAATAAAAGATAACTATATTTAATTAATCGTTTGTTATTCAAATTCACAACAAAATGTAACGTTCATATGTTTATTACAAGGTGTATTTATAAATAAAAATAAATCCACTTTGGTTAGACTCAAACAAGTTAGGAAGACTCTCCAAGCGTACTGAATTCTCTGTTTCTAAACATATTTTAATACGACTCCACAATAAGTTGTAATTCTATATTGTATAGTTAAAAAACAATTATTTGGAAACCTTTATACTTTGGTAGGTACCTTTTTTTTAGTATTGGCTACTATGATTCTATAATATATTAAATACTCATATTTTGATTACTTTTTTAATACTAGTTAGTATGAATTTATTTTAAATAGAACCACGGTTATAAAATCTTATAATACAAACAATCGTACCTAACTTTATGTACTGCGGCAACTATCGGTCGGACACAACGGGGATATAAGCTGTTCTAAACTTATGTATAGAAACCTAAAACTACTTGATAAATCTAAACCAATTTAAGAGATTATGCTTAGAGATATTAGGAATGATTAGTTTGAACCATGTCCGAAAATATACCAAATGATACATCCAATTCACCACAAGCTGATTTATCATCTCAGCCGAATTAGTACACAAAACTATGTGCACCGTTATAGTATTGTATTTTATGTTACTTAATTTGTTCCCAGGCAAAGTTAGGTTCTACACTTATACAGTTAATTTATTATAAATTTTAAATAAAATAGTCAGTAAATAAATAATAATTACGTTATATACTTATATCGTTGTAATTATATAATATCTATATTATGCATATTATATAAAAATGAATTTGTGTGTGTGTGTGTGTGTGTTAAGTAAGAATTTATTAAGAGGACGTGATACCCGCATGTGTTGTCTACGTCTTACAAGTGCATAACATACCAAATTCTACGCAAATCAGAACACGTGTTTAAAAATTAGATTGACCTCTTATAAAATCTAAAGGTAAAATTATTATTTAGACAACCTCATAGGCTTATTATTATATTTTAATTTTTAAGCGAGCTATGAGTATTTTAAAATTGTAAATTGTTTATAGATCTTAAAGTACTCATAACAAAAAAATTAAAATAATATAAAAATCCCATGAGGTTGTCTAGATAATAATCTTACCTTTAGATTTTATAAGAGGTTAATTTACTCAAATTTTTCAATTAACGGAGCTACACGTGTTTTTCTGAGCGTAAAATTTTCTATGTTATGCACTTGTAAGATGGAGACAACACATGCGTGTATCACGTCCTATTACTCCTATTAAGTAAAAACGACCAACAAGATATAACTTTGATACTTTAGAGTTAAATTATACATTAAGGTACTTTCAAACCACACGGGGTCTGCGATCTACCGCAGATAGATTGCCTACTTGATAAATGATAATATACTGCTGTACCTCTCACGGACAAGAGATGGCTATACATTAAAATATCATATAATTTACACTCAAAAAGACATTGCTTCCACAGTAGTGTGTTATACCCAAAAGGGGTTGAACAATCAGAATTTTTTTTCGGGCAACGCCGGGTAAGCAATAAACATCTCAGAATGTGAACAATATTCAAATATTATGTATGGACTTATGTCGTAATAAAATATTTTTAATAGATATGTTCCTCGATAAATGTCTGTTAACAGTATACAATATTAAAATATAAAAGTGATATAATCTTCTACTATATTATAGTCCCTATTGTCTGTTTGTTCTAAATTATAACGTAGGTATGAAGTTCTATAGTATACCTGTAACAATAATTATTTACTACTTAGTACTATGAGGTTTAGACGATAAAGGTAAGTACTTAGCAATAAGTTGACGAGAGTAGTTGTGTGACAACCTCAACACGTGTAGTTAAATTATTATCTTAACTTATTATATTATATTACAACTATAGCATGATAGCATGTACATTGTACGTACTACGTACTAAGTAGTTAGTATACAACCCTATAGATATGTTGAAAAACGAAGGAAAAATAGATCACAAGAAAAATATGTCAACATTTTATGCCAATTGGTTCAGTAGTTCACAAGTCTGTAAGGACCGCACATACAAACGTTAAACATATATATATTCATTTTAGGTTTGTTAATGGATGTTTTCCTGTTCTGTCCCTCTGTCCATTTTTTTAAATAAAAGCTCTCCTTACTTTTATAAAACTGCAGCACCCGGGGGCAATTGCCCAATTTGCCCCATCTCTTAACACGGCTCTGGATGTCCTACACATAAATCGAAATAATACTATAGTATAACATGCAAATGAAGGAGATTGAAGCACAAAAACATTTCATTTGAAACTCTAACATAACCATAAAGTTGAACAATAATTTTCAGTTCCTATACAATAATGTGAATGTACAATCACATAGTGCAATATTAGTTTAGTTAGATGTTGGTATAAAGTTCAAACCAATAAATAGGATACCTACCTACAAATCGTTGGAGATAGTTCAATTATTGTTTACCATAGAATGTACACAATGTATGATGAAAACCAAATACTTGAAGTATTCAAATCGTTTTAAGTGTTTAATAATGATTACTTTTAAAGTTATGAAATAATCATGTAGTCTTAACCCCTTGTTATTTGAATTATAAAAATAAAAAGTACGATTAAAAAGGGTTTTTCACTTTTACCTACTTCTTTGTAGGTACTTCAAAATGAACAAACCATCTCAGCAAATTTTCCTTTCTATTTTGAATAATAATTTGCAAACTACTCCCAAGTTCCTTCTACTTATTCTAAAAAACACAATGTGATAGGTAGATACAAGATTAAAATAAAATTTTGATTAATAATTAAACGGTACAAACCATGATACCCAAAACAATTTGAGTATAGAACTTAACAAACAATTAATTTAATACGATACACGTGTTTTTAATATTTAAAAATACTAATCAATTAAACCACAGAATAATTGAAAAACCTATTTATTTTAAATTAAATAAATTCTATTTATATAATATAACTTAAACAAAAGCATTACAATTTTAAAATCGAAATGTTTAAAATTAAAAATACACGATCAAACCTAGAGAATATTTAGTTTGGAAAAGGAAGAAAATGATAAAAAAGTGTTTACATAAATTGAATTAAATATTTTCACTTTTTTGTTTTACTAATAAGCAATTTATTGAGAAATACTTTTGAAGTATATTTTTATAAATTTTAAAAAATAAAAATACACAGATTCTTTCTTATATGTATATACATTCCATATAAAAATAAGTTATTTCATTTAATTTAAAACAAAACCAACACTATTCATTTCAGCTCGTTTGTATAATTCTGTAATTGGAATTTCATTGGCATCTGGATGATAGTGTAATATGTTATTATTTATATATTGAGATAATTTCTTTCCTGATATCATTTTTTCGTAGTCTTTTTCATCAAATGAAATTATTTCGGGTAGATGAACGCAATACTAAAAAATAAACAATATGATTTTTAAAATAATTTATCCAAACAGCTAAGACTTATAGAATATACAAGACATAATGAATTACATCTGAATGAATAAAACGAATAAAACCCCTTTTATAAAATATAGTTATAAATGTAAAATGTGTTATAATATGTGATTTTAGGAAAAATCCTTATTAAGTTTTAACTTTGATGAGATCATTAGTCGGGTTAAGTTAAGTAAGAATTACATTTTATGCACTGTAATTATCATAAGTACAATCATTACTTACTTCTTCTAGTTTATAGGTTTTTGATTTTTCAACATTAATATTCCTATAGATCACCCTGACTTTTGCAAGTATCCTATTGGGAAGTGGTTTTAATTCAAACAAAGCGCTTAATCTAGAGCGTATTGCATTCAATGCCTTTAAAGTTTTATCAGTGGTCAACACGTCGTTTGACGATAACACTTTCGGTAACTCTGTATTCCAACCGTTTTTCGTTGCTATTTCCCTGGTCATCTAAAAATATCCGTTGGGCAAGTGTAATAATATTATGATACATAACAAGTTATAAGGTAGTAAAAATAAAAGTTTATTACCGTACTGCTGATTTGGAAATAGTTTAATAACAATTTAGCATTAATACTTCCGTACTGTAACAAACTTTTCGTCCATTCTTCGAGTACATTTGGTATGCCTTCCAACAGTGTTAGGCTCACTGCAATGTTATCTGCTTCCAACAATTGTGCAATCAACACACATACAGCACCGCCCCAAGATATACCGATTAAAGAAACATTACCGCATTTGGTTATCGATTTGAGTTTCTGTAAACAATTATTGGTTCAGTGTTTTATATAAACATACCAATAAAGTTGCGGAAACTGAAAACATTAATAAAAATAATATTGTTATGCTATTAACCTGTACGAGTATTCTCGCTACGTGTTCAATGGACTCTATAGTTTCAGGCAATCTTGCTTCGAATGCTGGATACATTAAATTTTCATACATTTTTTTCATTCTTTTGGGCATGAATCCTGTAACGACAAACACAGGCAAACCTATGGAATCTGCAAATCTTAGACTGTTTGTGGAAACTTCTACAAAATCAATTTCTTCCGTAACTGTGTCTCCAAACTCATTCAATTCATCTATAGACGCAGGCAGTTCCGCAATCATTTTCGAATAAAATTCTCTGCTTGCTATAAAAGTACAAAATAGGTAAATATTGTTTTTTTTTCAGAAAATTTAATCGTCAAATATCGATAACAATCGTAGTTCGGAATAATTATTCAAATAAAAATGTACTCTTTCGAATAAGAACCATTGCATTTTTTAAACACACAAAACGTATGTTACTCATAAATATTCGAAAAGATATATTAAATTAATATTCGAAAATAAAAAATATCTTCTATTAATTAATTATTAATCTAATATTTCTTTTAATTATCTGTATTGGTACTGTTCATTAATTCGAAAATGCAATTATTTTTATTTTTAAGTCATTCACTTTTATTCCGAACTATTAATTGTCCATCCCTAACTTTTATTACCAATCAGTTTTTTGTCATATTCATTGCATATTATTGTAGATGAAGAAATTTTATCAACATTTAATAATAATTTATCTAATGACGGCACTAGATTAGAAAAATTAGGTTCCGTAGCCATTAAACTCCATGAAAGACAAATGGTATTTGGACAAACACCGTTTGCTCTTAATTCTGTACAGGTGTTTTCTCCACCACTCATAATACAAACAAATATGGGTTTCATATTCCGTAAAGATGGATTGCTTTCAAGTACATATTGAATGTTGCGTATCTTATCTTCTTCATCACTCTATTTTAATAATAATAATAAAATATTAATTAACCTTCAATTTTCATTTTAAAAATGGACGATATAATTACTAAAACTATGCACAGAATGAAATGCGAATAATTATTTGTTATACGTATCCTATAGAGCTATATAGTGAACAAGGTACGTTAATATATTGTAGGAAGATAATGTATTTAAATTTAAAAATACTATTAGTTGAATCCGATGAATAAATATTCTAAAATAGTAAAATGTAATAACATTAATTATAATTAATGTTATTAAACTAAAGTTAAAAATTCTATTTAACAGTAGAAGTCCAAAATTGGCCTGAGTTTAAATCTGGCATCTGATGCCCAGAATCTGAGGGCATGGCAACTATAACAACTAAATATCAGCAAACAATTTATTTTTATGTCAAAAAACAATGAAAAAATAACATAATTTATTAACTAGTTTTTTTTAAATAAGAAATAATTTATTTTATATTATTATAAGTATAAATGTCGTCATTCATGTATTCAGTTTTTATTCTGCAAAAACAAATAGGTTTTAACTATCATGTTTTAAACCCAATTTACAATATTTAAAGTTTTAATTCAGATACGTTATCTTAATATATTATATAATTACCAACGTGGCGAAAAAGATCCCTCCAAGAGGATAAATTGATGTTGTATCATTTAATAACAGAATTAAATCTTCTTTTGAGTTCAAGTTTGAATCCGATACTATTTGTATCACAACATTTTGATATCGTGATATAAGTAAATTAAACCTGAATCATTATATTGTGTCGAGTTAAACAAACAATATTTCAATATCTTAATTCAATATATTCAAAATAAAAATAACAAAAATTAATTTATAAACACCTCCTTGATGCAGTGGTGGACATGGAGTATTTTTTTAACGCCACAACAATCTTTCGAGCACCTCTCATTACTATCCATTCAGCAATATCAATCCAAGTACTATATTTACTTCCTATAGAACCGAATAATTGGATATTTTAGATTTAGACTAACAAACAAATCAGTGACGTCATTTGTGATGGGGGCAGGGTGGGAATTTGCACCCCCCTTGTCATTAGCGGGCCGTTGTCGGGCCGGGTATGGACCGGGAGGCTATTTTTATTGAGATAAAAATGCAATTGTAATGTAATGTAATTGTTAGCGAATGGTTTTTTTTTCATTTGTATTATAGGCTGGTCAAAAATGTTGTCCCCCCCTCTCATAACTGAAATGACGCCACTGAATCAAATGCTTTACTTCCTACATTCAATATGTAAAAATATCTTACCAACAATTAAATACACTCGGTTAGAATAACATTGATATTTCTCAAAGTCAGATCCTTTTAAGAACTTTCCTAATGTCTTTTTTCCTTCTAGAGCCAACACAACTCGATTAGATTCTACTCCTTGAGATGATAAGCTAAATTTAAAGATAAGAATAAAAGCAATAAAAATTTTATACCCAATTAAGTTTAAATAAATAACATACTATAACGATTGTATAGCTTGTTCTCTTGAACAAGGGCCGGTTAAAACGTGTCTATCAAACGGTTTGACAACACCAAGATCTATTCCCTTTTGCACTTCGTTCTGAACTTTCAGTTTGATTTCACTAGTTTCTGCCAACAGTCTATCTGGACTAACACTATAAAACGTAACATTTTTGATAAAAATAACCAATCCTGAAATGTAAAATAAAATGTAGATAGTTAAGTACGTTAACGATATGGTAATTAGCAATCATGTTACCTAGTTTGTCTTTATTTTTCATCACAGTTTTAGACAATTGGAAAAATTTTCCGCGATCTGCTATTGATCGAACAGCTCCATAAAAATCGGGGCCTTGGAAACAATTTACAATTATGGCTGTACCTTTTCCATTGGTAGCTATTTTAAGTTGTACTTCAAAATTATCATGATAATTGAAGATTCTAGATTCTGGAACCTTTAAATCATAGTAAATATTGAATTATTATGAATATTTTTATTCAAAATAATGTCTTATAGGTATTTATTTTTGGTGAAAGTTTGAAGTTCTTACCGAAGGGAATTTATTCTTCAGTAGCTTGCATTGTTCTTTATTTTCAACTGTGATATAAACAGAGTATCCTAACGATATGGCTACAGCAATAGCCGCTTGTCCAACAGCATTGAATCCGTCATTTACTAATATCGTTTTTTCAAATATATTATCAGTTGGTAACTTTAAAATAGTTAATATATAATATGCCTATCAAAAACGATAATTTTAAATTAGACTAAAACAATATAAATCAATAACAATAATATAATGTACCTACTCTCAGAATTAGACTATCGATGATTAAAATAATAGCAAGACACCACGACATTATTTTTATATGTTCGTTAAATATTTAAAAATTTAATCGACAATGAATACTATAGTCTCATTTTGAAATATTTACCATTGAATAAGACATCGGAATAGTAGCTGCGTCTTCTAACGTCTGGTCTGATGGAATTATCCATGTTAAATGCGGATCCGGTGAAATTTGATTAGATGTATTGTTTTCAAATGGCGCAATTCCCATTACCTTTTTACCATCAGCCGCTATCCCAGAATATTCCAAATGACCAAATTCGTTCTAAAAAATAAAAATATGTTATATATTTTAATTTTTGGAATTTATGTTTATTTTGTGTATATACGTGTGATGTGTAATATACCTATGGAATAACATAATATTATTTTAAAAATCAAACATTTTTATTGAATAGAAAATAACATAAACTTATGTAATTGTCTGGAATGTCAGCAATTGTAATAACTTTATAACTCTTATAAATGAAAAAAAATGTATGAGTAAAAATAGTTTTATGTACACCAAAGCCGTATCTGCTCCCCCCTGGAATTTTACGAAACCTAATTTAACAATTAACATTTTTTTAATGATATTTCATAATATCACTCCCCCCTCCACCAGAAAAAAAATGTTCTATATTTGGCCTTGGTGTATACGAAGTTCTCCATAAATCATAATCATTTAAATTTCATACTATACATTAATTCTTCTAAATGTAGGTTATTACCTATATACGACAGTATCAATATCTTTCAACCAATATCAACGTTTTGAACTTTTATAGTATTTTGGTTTTGTCAATGTTTAAATGACATTACTCAAATTAATAAGTATTTGCATATTTTATAAATAGAAAATTAGATGTTTTTTAAACAATTGAAATCGAGGTTTTTAGATCAAGCCCTTCTCATGTAATTTAAATTTTAGATAGCTCATTTATGTTATAATTACTAATAAACTGCTGTAATAATCTTTAAGTCACTTACGTCTATTAAATTATTATTCACAAATAAATCCTTGAAATTAATTCCGAAGTATTTGACATTCAGGCTATCTAATCTGAAATATAAAAATATAATGTTTTAATTTGTATAGGAAATATACAAAACTATATTTCAGGCATATAAAAAAAAAATTAAACGAATTTCTGTGCAATAGGCATGTACCTAATAGTACCATCTTTATATTATCCGCTGAAACAAAACTTGACAAATTACTCTTCCTATTTTAATTTCAAGAGCTGTTGTCTTTAATAAGAAGGCTTAATTGTTATTTACAATTAATAACTTTGTTACAACACAACAACTATATATTTATGTACAAGTGTAATATATACTTACTACAATTTCAATAATATAATATATTAGTAAAATTAATGACAAATTAATAAAATTATGGTATTATTTTGAGTAAACCTAAATTTATAGAAAATGTATAAAGGAACTGAGAATTTCTAAAATAATATACTATTATATTACTACATTTTAATTCCAAATTAATCAAAATATTTAAATATAATGTATGTTTATAATATTTTATATGTGTTTGTTTTACTGTCTGTCTCACCAAATGTTGTATGGATTGTAGAGAATTATTATTTTTATTTGGCACTTTGGCAGCGCCCAACTAAAACAAAAACCTATGAGATCACCAACTGAACTAGTAATATATTACTTATAAATTATAATACTTAACACCATTGCAATATTGCACAAATATATTGACATATACATACCTAATAATGCAGTTTAGCCCGCAGGCGATTTTTACGAATATTTTTTGGAAACCTATATATAGTAAGTATATATTTCAACGCTGGATTTTTTTTTTTTACAAATAGGTAGATATAATTATAAAAGTAACACTTAGTATACAATTTTATAAAACATAATATGATGTGTTTTTTAAAAAAAATTACTTTTTAGTTTTTCTACTCTCAATTTTTATAGTTTGATAATTAATCCGAAAAATGCATACGATAAGGTCAATATTTAATAATATTTATGTTTAAACTGTTTAATGCTTACGTAAGATCACTGATGTAAGTCTTAATCGTATTGTTTGTAGAGACGTTAAAACTGGAATTGTCGACAAGATTTCGGACAATAGTTCCCCATTTGCCGTCTTTATAAACATTTACAAACAATTGTTTGCGCAACTGTTCAGTGTAAAATTTATGATCAATATTGAAATCGGGACCAGAATTGTCCAACAAGAAAACAAATCTAAACATTAGAATTTGTTTAATACTTATTGTTTTGATCTCATATTATATGCCTACTTTATTTGGTTAAATAATCCCTACCTTATCTTATTTGATTTATTTGCAAGTAACACTTTTTCCATAAATCTTGTTAAATTTACATATGTTACTACTTTCGTGAAAATGTAAAGATAGTGTTTTGTTTTTTTACATTTGGCTAAAGAATTTTTAACGATCTCGTAAAAATGTTGAAGGTCCGTAATATATTCCAATTTTATACTCATTATTTTTATTTCTCTGATCTACAACAAAAAAAAGAACTCAATTATTTAAATATTTCACAATGACAATAAATCCAAATAAAACCTTTTTAATCAACACCAAATAATGTCCATTAAATTGTTGTTGCATAATAACATTCCATTCTTTGGTACTAGACATTGGTTTTTTCGATGTCACCAATAAATGAACTCTTTTAGTGTTTTTTAAAACTGAAATAACATTTGTCATTTGATCATATGGTAGTAATATGATATTGTGGTCATTGTTAATTAACTTTTCTGGATTAGTTTTATCTAAGCTCACAACTGTGTGCTATATAAGTGAAAAAAAAATTAAAAAATTAGTAAACTTTTAGAAAATATAACAATGAAAACATTATAAACTAACTTGAATTCCTATTTGAATGTCAAGTATTTGCTTCACTAGTGTGATAGACTGATTCAAATTGTTATCATTATAACTGTGATAAACTTTGAAATTATTCATGTTGGGATTTGATTGAAATTTTTTACATTCAAATATGACTTGCAAACAGTTATTGGTAAAATTAATTTCGTTCTAAAGGAAAAAAAATATGTATACATTTAACATACCTATAATTATAATAAAATGTATGGGTGTGAAGCAAATATACCTCACAATTTGGATCAGCTAATTGTAAAAATTGTTCTTCTTCTAATCGTAGTTCAAATGGATTTAATGTGGTTATTGAAAACGATTTGGTTTCTGGATGCAAAATGTATATCCCATCGCCATTTATTTCGTTAGTATTAAAATTATAATAAATAGGAACATCTAAAATATGAATAAAAAATATTTTAATAAGAGCATTTACATATTAATATATTATTATTCTTCAATTTCAAAATGTGTACGTTAGTTTAGACAATACTTTTGGGTAAAAAACATAATTATATAGGGGTTTCAATTATTTTTTTAAGTACATACTTGTAGGAAGGTTATTTTAAAATGGTTACATACCTTTTCCTAAGGAGTCTTTGAATTTAGATGGATCAATATACATTTTCCGAATAGTTGATACATCTGCTGGATTGTCATTAGTTTCCATACTTTTGTGAATAAGCAATGTGAAAATTCCATTAAGAAATCTCATCCAATCACCGTCCCACTTTATGTTTCCTCGATATTCTTTGAAAATAAATATAAATATGCATTAATTTAGGGATAACTCTATGGTCTACTTATGCGAGTTGGGGTGGAGAAGTATTAAGAAATATTACATATTATGTTCATTCACTTGACATGCGATAGTATAAATATGGTAGTTACGCCTCTATTTCAATATTAAAATCATATAATACCATCATATTAGAATTGTAATAATTGAAATTATTTAAAAACCAAATAAATGTTTAGTATTAAAAATCATATTATACATATAATTTATTCGCAAGACTAAATCCATTACGTATTATATTGAAATGCATTTTTGGAATAGTAAAACAAATAATTTAAAATTATATCAATACATACTTACATACATACATATATAACATATTATAATATACTATATAGGTCTATATATAAATATTTTTTTTTTTTAAATAAATGTGGAAAAACTATTAAGCAACCAAATATTAAAAACAAAAAAAAAGTGTATTTGTCAACATTTTAAAATATTATTTTATATTTTGAATAACCATTATTTTACCTTCAAAATGTAAATCTATATTTGTCACAGTCTTAAATTGTTCACCAAGTTCGTATCCATTATGTTCTAACAATGAGTACAAGTCATGTTTTGAAATTGAACTATGTGGTAAATCAGAAACTGTATCTGGGTACTTCATCTTTGGTTTTATTGGATTCATATCAGTAGCATCTGGTCGTAATATTTTTCCTGAAACTATTACTTCATTTTCCAAGCATATTTCAAAGTAACCACTTCCACATTGTATAAGTGAATAGAATTCAAATGTATCTAAAAGTAAATAAAATATTGAACTAAAGTCATTCATCAATAAAAAGGAACTTAATTACTTAACTTAAAAAAAGGATATTCCTTAAAATAAGGAACTAAAAATATTTTTTTTGTGATTGCCATTATTTTATATGTTGTATTTAATTATAAAATGTATAAAAACGTATTTTTTTGGGTTGTTTATACATTCTCAAACTTTTGTTTAAAGATAATAAACTAAAACCAGATGAATATGTTCATTTTTGTTTTTAATAACTTCGTAAAACATGAGTTCATATTCATTTCACGGTATTAGGATGTTAAACCCCGCGGGGCCCAATGAAATCAAAACAAACGCGGGGTCCTTGGACATAATATATCCCATTTGTCCTCCCCTAGCGCCGGCATTGTGTTAAAGTTTCAATAAATACGTTTAAAGTAGGAACTCACCATTTTCTGCAATTTCAATATTTCTTCGGAAATTTAGTTCCTCAAATGCAATCATCTCATCAAAATATAATTCACTTTGTATTATTATAAATGATTTCCATACGTGGGACTACAAATTTTAAATATGTTATTATTTATCATTTTTTAAAAAAAAAATCATAGTTAATTAACACGAAACTCACTAAGAGAATAGAGTTCGGTATTATATGTCGCCCGTTGATTTTGTAATCAAATAAAATATGTTCATTATTTAAATGTATTGTAAATTGCCTCTCGCCTGAAACTCTTGAAGTCTGAAATAGAAGCATTGAAAATAATTACGAAAATTAAAATGAAGTTATAAATATGTTAAAAATATTAAAGTGGTACAAACTGACGACACTCGGCTCAAGTTGAAAAATTAATATATTGATACTTATTTGTATTACATAGTACATACGTATATGAAGTCGTGATAAATACTATTTTACAATACTGCGATTGGATTAAGAAGATATCTAATATATTTATTGTGATACTAATTACAAAAAAAAAAAAAAAAACAATAAAATTGAACAAATAAGTATTTGACTGAAAATACCTATTTACCTATGAGTATATTTAAAAAAAAAAACAAGAAGTTCATAATATATATTATCAGACATAAGTAGCATGCTACTAAATATATTTCCTCTACAAGGAAAATTGAGAAATCATAGATAATATGTTTTTGGGTATAGTGCAGTGGAAAAATAGAAGTTAAATTTTGCTAAATTTTGTTAGGAATTGAATTACATATTTTTTTTTTTTAATATTGTGCATTTGCGTTTTTATGGCAATACTAACACAAAGCGTTACGAGAATCGAATAGGTAAGTTTTCTGTCATATTTCTATTTTTTTTTTTTATTGTAATTTTGAATAAATTGTCCACGTAAGTAATCAACACTCTATTTACCTGCATGTATAATGTTTATTTTTTAGTGTTTTCTCAACATTCATTCCCAATTATCATATTTAATGACCTTACATTTTTTTAAAACTTTATTTGATATATTCAGAACAATTTTTATGATTTTAAAATTTTAAAATATATTTGTATGATTTATTTAAGGTTATAATCAAGTTTGTTATTCATTTATTACTTATAAAATGTAATACAAACAATTAAGTTTCAAGTATTATACTTACTGTCTGCATCATACTCTTTAATGCCCATTCCTCTGTGTGGTCCCAAGGAAATATTGAATGTAAAGCTTGAGTTTGTCGGCTTACTGGATAATTTATTGATGGGTAAAATGCTTCAATGTTGGGAGTCATACCGTTATTATACATCCTGATAAATATGGAATATATATGTTTTATAGTATTTTTTATCACAGACAGCTATTACATAAAATAATGTATTCACTTACTTTCCAAAAGCACTTAATAAGAATTTGACTGAATCTTTTGTACTTCTATGTGTGAGTGGTATATTTGTCACTTTTTCTGGTAATGATCGTTTAAGTATGGCTTGTAGAAGCCCATGTGGGGCAATTTCAATTACAATTGCATCTTCGGGTATATGTCGAGAAGCTTCTTCAAATAAAACTTGTCCCAGAAGATTGTTAGTATGATATTCAGGTGAACTGTATTTTGCTACTTCATTTCCCCATTCGGATTCAGGTACAGAGCTACTCACCCATTTCGATGATCGAGGCTTTGGTTCTGGAATAACCTATGAACAAAAATAATCAATGACAACGGGTTATTCAAAGAATACTGTTTGACTGGTCTATACTTTAAATACTTCAAATCAAAATTACTTCTTTCAAATACTTGAGTAAAGTCGGCGCAGCTGGTTTTATATACTGGCTGTGGTACGCAATGTTTGAAACATTAACAAGTTTGGCAAATACTCCTTCTGATTTCAATTGTTCAACAAAACTCGATACGCTAGCCGTTGGCCCAGACAAAGTGCTGCTGTCAGACGCATTGTGACAAGCAACTTCGATATCGTGTGGGAGCCTATCTTTAATGTCGTTGAACCCTAATCCTATTGCAGCCATTGATCCATCGATGAGTTTAGTCTCTATCGAAGCTCGACCTCTTGCATGTGCAGCAAGTATCATTTGCTCCGCAGTGAAACAACCATCAGCGTAGGCGCACCCCAATTCGCCGACTGAATGGCCAATAATGCCATCAGGGACAACGTCGATACTCTTCAACACGTCCAATAAACCTATCTATTTAAAACATTAATTAAAGAACCGTTTTAAAACATATGGGATGTATTTAAATAAACCTGTATCGCAGCTATACCAACGAATGAGTTTAGTATATTATCGAAAAGTTTGGGGTCATCGTTTGTTAAAATGTCAATAAGATCAACACCCTTCGGCTTTAATATAGCTTCACATTTGCTTACTGATTCAGCAAATATAGGAATATTTAACAATTGTTTTCCCATACCATTCCACTGTGATCCCATTCCAGAAAATACGAACCAAATGGGCCGTTTTATTATAGCTGGAAGATACTGTAAATAATAGTTAATAAAAACTACAATACTATATAACAATAATTCATAAGTTACTTACCGATATTTCTTCTTGTGATCCTTCATTTTTGTCTGGAACTATAGTGAAACTCCGGTAGTAATGAGCGTTCATAGATTTATAAAAAACGCTTTGTAAAAGAGCTACGAATTCTTCGTCTATTTGGCTATTTTTTATACGCTCTAAAAACTGGATAACACCTTCTTCATTCCGACCGGATACGAATATAATTCGTGGTAAACCGTCTTCAAACATTTCTCCTTCTTCATAGATTTTAGTTCTACTTTTCTTATTTTGTTTTAAAATGACATGACTAAAAGAATTACACAAACCAAATGAGCTAATACCAACTATGTCTCCTTTCAATGGAGTTTTTTCAGTGACTACCTAAAAAAATATTTAGAGTTTAGACATTAAACAAATGTCTGTTTTTTACAAATTATATTTTTAACACACTTCTACTTTTCCGGATAAAAGAGCTGGACAATCTTGGTTTGGCTCTAAATAGTTTATATTTGGAGGTATATATCCAGAGTCTAAAACAATAAGTGCTTTAGCTAACGACACTAAACTTGAAGTAGCTTCACAATGACCGACATTACTCTTTATGGAACCGACTTTTAATGATTCTATTCTATTTGGAGTACAGAATACCTCACCCAGAACTTTCAGCTCCATCGCGTCTATTTTCTGTTGAAACAATGTATGTAAATTATACATTTTTATATGCAATATATATCATAAACACAATATTTAATTTAATTTTTATAAAACATTTTATTATATTATTATCCTTAAATAAATTGAAACAAACCTTAATACCTAACCCTTCACCTTCGATATACGCAACTTTGGCAGGATCTATATTAGCTTCTTTATAAGCATTTAATAGAACTTCTTTATAAAGGTGGTCAGAATAATGATAAAATAAATCGTCCGTTTCTCCAAATATACCAGTCGCACCCATTAAAGTTCCGTAAGAACGTTTTGCTTCAGAGGACTTCTGCAACAGCACTACTACACAAGCTTCAGATCTGTTCATTCCATTTGCTAAAATAATACATCATTATTTATTTATTTCCTGTTTCGTTTTAAACACAATAAATTTATAGTCAATTGTAATTTAATATTACCTATTACAAATAGCATACCTATTACAAATCTGAAATTTATTAGTACCTATACCTACTTATAAAAGTAGTAGGTTTAGTAACATTCTTGTAAATTTGTTGAAACATACTTCAATATTATATATAGGTACTGAAAATACCCTTCTAATCAAAAAGTTAGTTTTATGTCAACCATGCATAGGCGCAAATTGGGGGGCTCGGGGGGCTTATACTTCAAACTTAGCTGTAGCCCCCAAAAATCTAGGACATACAATTTTGAAATGTTATATTGTAAGGGTCTGCTTGCCTTAAATATATTCCCCCCCCCAAGTCAAAAGTTGAAATTGCGCCTATGATTTGTTTTTATGAATTTATGATTTATGAATTTAAAACAATATTTCAAGATATTTTTAGCTCATGTAAATAAATAGGTATCTATTTTATTATTTTATTTTTAGGAAGAAAAACAAATACCGATATTAAAAAAGGTGCTCTGCTGTACAGAAGATTACAAGTAAAATTTTTACGAATTCTTAACTCAAAATCATTTGCTAATTTTCGTGATTTTTCCATATTTTGTGAATTTTTGAACTTTGAATGCTTATCAAAAAAAATTGTGACTAAGAATTTTTAATATTTTTCATCTGCCTTTGAAACCATATACTAAGAGCCTTCTATTAAATTTTCAAGCTTTTTCAGCCAACAAATTTAATTGATATTTTTAGAATAAAAACTAAAAAAAAATGGAAAATGAAAATGTCCCTAAACAGTTCAAAACAAATCATAATATTTTAAAAATGTTATCGTGTATAGAAAATGCAAATATAAACAACCAGTGAAAATGTTATGTATATACGTTCATTTGTTTTAGAGTTACACCAAAAACCAAAATCGATTTTTTAGAAAACAGATTTTGCGTAAAAATTCCAGTTTTTCCTTAATTTTTCTTTTGTTTTTCACGGCGCTTTTGAAAACTACTGGGAAATTTTTACTTTTGACCCCTCAAAGTACCAACTAGATTCACTTTCCTATCAGAAAAGATACTGTTGAAGAAAATCCAAGCTTTTTTACTGTCCTAAAAGATGATGACAGACACAAATAGAAATAAAAATTAAAAAACTAAAAATTAAAAAAAAACACATCATTGTAAAATCAATAAATTCATCGTTCCACTCAGAATCTATAACATAGATCTTTATTTTAATATTATGCATAATATGTGTTTTGATTTCAGATTTGTTTTTATTGATTGTACATTTGCACGAAAATTAAATTTAGCAAATAAAAAAAACTGCATAGTTGTTGTGGATTTCTCAATGATTAGTTAAATTATGACAGTCAAACATACAACATTTACATAGAGAAATGGAAGGTACTTTAAAATTAATGATTGAATAACAATTCAACATATTTTTTTTGGTGATTAGTGACTCGAAAGCCACGTTTGGTTTGAACCCTTCAGTCTACCAGCGAGTTTGGAGAATGAAGGAATGCGACAGGAAATCAAGTTGGATAAATTCAGCAAAGGATACAAATTTCTCTTTCATTCTTTCTGTAAGATAAAACAAACCTTTACTTAATGACCATTTCTTTTAAATACTTAAATATATTTTTAAAGTTTTGATTATGACGAATATTTTAAAGCTCAAGATTATAGTTTCTTTTAATTTGATTTTTAGCACTTATTATGTTCAATTAAAAATAATCTCATTAATTAGATGTATGGCTAATTTAATATTTATTTATTTGCTAATAATAATTGCTTGTTCAAAATATATTAACGTAAGCATACCATCATCACTAAATGATCTTGTTTCGTTTGTATTTGTCAATCTTCCTAATCCTTCGAGTTGAAGAGATATATTGGGATTCAAGCATAAACTACATGATCCGATAATCGCTGCATTTATCACTCCGTCTTCAATCATTTTTTTCGCTCGCATAAGACCTTGTGCTCCACCAATCCATGTTGCATCAGTTGTGTAACTAGGCCCTATTTGAAACAGTAACCTAAATTATGAGCATTAATCTTTTAATATTTTAGTAGCTATTGTTTTCACCGTTTAAGTTAAGTGTGTAAGACAACCGATTTGCTTGCATTGCTCTGTTATGGCCTAAAAGACCAAACCCTTTTTGATGTGTATCAAAAACCTCAAAAAACTCTGATTCACTAATACAGGAATTCATGAAGACAGCCGTATTTGTTCCAGATAAATCAGCTGGGTTTATTCCTGAAATACATAAAAATGTGCATTACAATAACTCAACTGAAATACACTGTTATATGAAGACTTTACCTGCATCAACTATTGCTTCCACAGATCTTTCCAAACCAAGTCTAGTCAAAGCATCCAAACTCTCAGCCATTTTTCTATGTATACCAAAAAATACGTTGTCAAATTTTCCGGGAGTTTTTATTTTACCAACTCCACATGGTGTTCCTAGTAGACCTATAAAAAACGCATCAACCATATATGATTAATATTAATGCCAGGTAAGTCTGGAAAATTATTAAATGTATAATGTATATTATAGGTTTAATTTTAAGTTGTATTACACAATAAAGATAAAAATATAATTTTAAATTATTGTTTACTTATAAGTAGGTAATTATTAATTACTTAATGAATGTTCCCTAAGGTATAAAACCCGTAAGTAATGACAACAACAAAAAACAGTAAGTACAGAACAATTAATAGTTTTATTTAAAAACTACCCTTTAAATTATTGCATTCATAATACAATAAAATTGTTAAATATCTTATAAAGTATGTAAATAGGTACATTTAAATGATATTTTACAATTAAACAATACTTTTATCTGTTTCACATATCATTTACAATTGATATAATATATGTATATATAAATATATATTTTTTTAATTTATAGACAATTCGGAAAAGTCTACTGAAAAATATATTACATTTAACTAAATATTTTGAATTGATAAAATAATCAATTTCCGTCAATTTTTTATAAAATAAAATAATGACAATCCTTGACATCTCAAATTATGTTATAAAGACTTCTTGATATATTTTTATAATTTATTATTAAAATATAATCATACCAAGTGACAAACGTAGTACGCTACTCTATATTTTCCATTTTAATAAGTAACCATTAAAATTGTATATATGTATGTATGAATGAACCTATTACCTAATGGGAACTAGATAATTTTTACATTTTATTCGTTTCTATGGTAGTAAACAGAGTTACACAGAATCGGGTAGAAAATAAAAATATCTGCACCTACCTAGCCCAAAAATATAATATTTATGTTGAACAAATTTCTTATTACCATATACCTGTTAAATTGCATACAACACACATTGTTAGTTGTTAGTTGCTAGTTGTTACCTATTTAACCATATAGTAATGCCTAAATTTAAAAACAATTACTTAGTTAATTTATTGTTATGTGATTACAAATAAGGAACTTAAAATTAGGTAATATGATAATAGAATATTAATTGTTATGATTAATAAGTAAAAATTTTAATAATATTATGTTTAAGGATATAACTAAATTTGGTGTAAAATACACCATACATATTTACATTTTCCTTGTGGTCCCTTGTTAAATTAATTTTATAAATTGAATACGCTGTGACTCAAATAAGTATTTCTATAATAATTATTACTACTATTCAAAACCTATTTAAATATATCCATTATTTTTTTTTAAGATACAAAATATGTTCTTACCTGGTATCCATCGCCTGCTGTCTGAAGTCACTCCATTCTTTTTGTCAAACAGCATATTTTTCAATTCATCCAAATGGTTGCATTCCGGGAAAAGGCCTCCAATTCCAGATATTACGACTTCAACTTTTGGTTCCGTCATTTTCAAATCAAAATCCGGCTTTTCTTTTCACAGAGTGTTTAAATTCCTAACAACTGGAATTTAAATTTACAGTTTTTATAGATCAGATTAAAATGATAAAAGCATGGAGCAAAGTATTTATTAACAATTGTTTATTATTTTATATAGAATTGTGCAAAATGAATTACGATTTAGGGTTTACCAATTGATTTGTAAACCTTACAAAGCAATGTCATAATACATTTTGTTATTAATCCATTCAATTTTTGGTTAATTAATTATTATTCAAAATTGTACAATAATTGGACATTGTATCCCGTGAAGAATCACAAAGGTTAAAATTTGCAATTCACATAACACATTTCTGGGGTTTAACAACCGGAATAAATGTACATCGCTTACCTTCCAATGTGTTTTCAATCATACTTTAACATAACCAAATTATCGACAATGAAAACTAAAATAATAAGACACCATTTTATATTCGGAGCTAAGTGACTTAAGAATACATAAGAATATGAATTATTAGTTTTACAATGACATTTGTTTTATTTTTCTGTGGTATTTTTTGTCATACCTATAGAAGATATTTTATACCTCGAAACCTTCATGTATAACCCTCATCTATGACTAGGAAATATTACCTAGGTATAGCCGGTTCTATTAAATAAATGGTGATTTTTCTATTTCCGCAGCAGGATCTCTCATCATTGCTAGGAAAAACTACAACAATCGAAACATTTCAATGAAATGTATGTAAATAATACATATATGTATTGTATATTGTAATAGACGCAAAAAAAATTTAAAAAAATCACATGAATTTAGTTACCTATCTACTTTGTTACAGTATATGTAGGTACCTAATATAGCTTATACTAATTTAGGTCCTAAATTTATAACGAGTTTCACTTCCACCATCATGGAATACTATATTATTTGTTTAATATGTCATTAAGAAATGAATACAAATCGTCGTGGCGTGTTTAAGTCAAACTTGAATTTAAAATGTTGATGTCAAAACACTGGAGACTAATTATAATTTATTCAGAATACTAAAAAGTATCTAATAATAATATTTCAATAACAAAGACAATGATTGATTTAATTACCACTGAAATATTAAACTTTAAAATATATTGAATAGTTAAATAGTATCGAGAGGATTATTTAGTGCTCATGCCCCCATATTTTGGTATATCATTGTGATAGATATATGTATAATGTACATCGTATATTTATTTATACATATATACGTAACTCTAATGATATATTATGTTAATTTGTTAACTGTTTAGTACCTAATGTTTAGTACCTAACTGTAATAATAATATTATAATTTCCTTGACTTTTAAAGATAGTTTTATATTTATAACTAATTCTTGTAAATTGTATTATTTATATGAGCTCATATTTAGACAAGCCAAATGACAACCCTGAACCCATACAAGGCTATACATCCCGACCTCGGATAGACATGAATAATAATAATGTATCTTAAACAATAAACATATGACAATTTATATTAATAATAATAACAATTATGTATCAATAAATTAAACGTCTAAACCACTTGAGATGTAAAATATTGTTAGCTAAAGGGTGGGGGGGGGGGAATTAATCACAATTTACCGACCCATTTTAAAAACTTCTCACATTCAACTTATCTATATAATATTCCACCAAAATTTGTATCTGGGGGGGGGGATGGTTTGGAAAATACATCTACAAATATGTTTATAAATTTGTTCAGCCTCCTTATAAGTAAAACAATTTAAATTGCACCCATGCGTACTAATTGCGTAGGATAGGTAGGTGTAATTAAATTTGAAAAATGATATAAATTGCACTAAACCAATAGGCAGTGTTGTAAAGTATTTGAGTAAAAGTATTTGAGTAAAAGTATTCAAATACTTTTTTCCGTATTGAATACTTTTTCAAATACTTTTATTTTTGAAGTATTTGAACGGTATTTTAAATACATTTTTTTACTATTGAACACTATTTTATTGAATACTTTTTTTATTCCTTCAACTTTTTATTCATTGTCAAATAATAATAATGTCTTAATAATATTATAATATATATTTATCATTTATGAACAATTCTATATTGGTTTTAGTTTTCGTCTATTAATAGCTAATTAATATTAGTTACTCTGAGAAACCGTCTGTTTATCGTCGACACTCGACGACGATTGGAACGGTACGTTTCGGTACCTACTAGTACTACCTACCAATATAGTATATTATCATAGCGAAATATAATACGAACATTAGGTAGGTAACGTATGTCGTATACGTACGTATTTTTTTGTTTTGTATTTGAAAATTATTTCAAATACTTCTAAAAAGTATTTGAGTAATACTCAAATACTTCACAATAGATAGTATTTGGGTGGTATTTTAAATACTTTATTTTATAAGTATTTGAGTAATTACTCAAATACTTTTTAAAAGTATTTTTTACAACACTGCCAATAGGTAGTAGGTAGATACCTAAAATGTTATATTGTTATTCAACAACGCGTTCTAGGTAGAACGTGGGTTATACTTATACAGCATATAGGTAACAAACCAACAACGACAGTTAACAACCACCGATGTAGGTACAGTAATAAATTAGTCTCCAGACTAAATACTTAATATCAAATATCATACCTAACTATGCAGTGTGTACCTTTACTATACTATAAACGGGCGCATGTAAATTCCGCCCGAAAATGGTAAATTCCGCCCAAAATGAACTACAGGTAAAATAAGGTACATGTAAATTCCGCCCGAAAAAAATACAGGTAAAGAAACATAAATGTAAATTCCGCCCGAAAAAATGTATAAGTAAAAAGTTCTTATTACTTAATGATGTTTAAAAGTTTAAAGTTTTTTTGAATTTTTTAATCAAAACCGTATAGGTATAATAGGTTTATAAAGAATACATTTATTACTTACTATTAATAAACAAATTTCTGAATGTTTCTTATTAATCATATTATTACTGACATAACATAGATTAAACATTATAATTTAGAAGTGGGTATTTAAATAAATATATTATATATCACATATTAAGTCAAATGTTTATATTTTTTAATTATATTTTGCATGTATATATTTTTTTTTTTGATTTTGAATTTCTATATTTATGTGGTTCATTTATACTATTTATTTTTATGTAATTTTCTACTTGAATTTGTTTAAGTTTGTCTAAAAATATGAGGATGACTAGAATTAAAACTTTTATTAAAATTGGAATGAAACGACTCACAAGCATTAGTCGTTCTGTTCAAGTCTGCTGTAGCAGCAGCCCATATATTTGGAGGAAAAGCAGCGTCATTACTTACATTTTGTGACTTCCCAATACTATAAGTTATAACACGCGCCGCGTCGGGAAAAGTACGGAACTCTTAGTCTGTACCTGTATATTTTTTCGGGCGGAATTTACATGTACCTTTTTTACTTGGATATTTTTCCGGGCGGAATTTACCATAGACCTTGTTTTTACCTGTTCATTTTCGGGCGGAATTTACAATCTCCCCTATAAACAGCGGCGAACCTAGTCATAATAAATACCTCTCCAGTCTCCACCAATAATTTGTTTTATTAATCTTTCAGTTGGCCATTTCTGAAAAACTGAATAACCATTCATAAAGATCAATTGGTTTTAAAATAATTGTGATAGTGATGTTGATTAAAAGTTTAGGGTGAGGAGGAGATTATAAATTCCAATGTTAGTAAGTACTAGCCGTCTAGCCAACCAAACGTAGCTGTCTTGATGTCTCCTAAAGAAATTAGTTTATTATGTATGATTATTCCCAGCTAATGGCTAGCAGACAAAAGAAAAAATGGTAATTCTTACGCAAAACTAGAGCACACGAATTTTGTTTTTTTTTTGTAGTCAATTAAAAATGATTAAGCTATTCGATTCTATATATTTTAACCAGAAGGCATCGGTGCAATAACCAGGTACGTCCACATTGTCAAATTTTTCAGGAGACAAAAGAACCTCAATTTTTTTGTTATTGAAATTTATTAGAAAAGGTTGAAGAGTTATAATATTATTTGGAATTTAATAAATTGAATATGATAGATAAGATTTGAATTGCTTCAATATTCATGCCAATATTACAATATTTTAAAAAACTAGCCAATATATTAATTTTTAGTCGGTGCAATAACAAGTTACGTCCAAATCATAACTGGTTATTGCACCAAATTCAGGGGGGTAAAATTATAGGGGGGGGGAAATATATTTATTTATAATTATTTATGCAAATTAATATTTTAAACTAAACTTAAATTACAACTTACATATTAAAATAATATATAAATATATTATTATTTATTAAACATATAAAACCTTGTTATTGCGCCGAATAAAATAATAAAACTTCTATTTATTCGTTTTTTGCAAGAACGAGGTACGTCCCCGCCCCCCGGGCGTATTTGGTTATTTCACCAAACCATAACGAACATTTTAGTTTTTATAATTTATTTTCCATAATATTGATTAGACGTATCTGGTTATTGCACTGATAAATAGAGAATTTTTTTTTAAACATTTTTGTATAAAAACCCGTTTTTTTAAAAATTTGGAGATATCTGGTTATTACACCGGTATCTATTTATTGTTCATATACCAATTAAAAAATATCAGAAATTCATAAGTACAATTTTTTTTATAAGCATTTGAAGTTCAAATATTGACAACATTTTATCAAAATCATTCTAATTTAACACATAAATTACAGCAGGAGCCAGGAGGTGCAAACCTTTTTCCAACAATTGGGCTACATTAAACATTTTAAATACCTGCCAGGTGATCGACCACTATTTGTTTAGGTATATTATTTACATTGTAAATTATTACATGCAGCATTATAATATATTTTTATTATTTCTCCATACGAAAATTGAGTTTTCCTTCACTGATAATTGATAAATAAAAAGTTTTAACAGACCCATGATACTCCAACAACATGGCTCCAACAGAATAACAAAAACAAGTTTTCCGTGGGGACTTAATCTCTTTTCTATGGGTACGCCGCTCGACTCGTCACATACGTTCGTCATATAGTTTGTCGTTAAAATGTTGAGAACCAATGACACAATCAATTTTCAAATTTTCAAACGTTCGTAACTTCATTTGATAGGATGCCACCATGATAACAGTGACCGTCGGCACTGATATTATTATTATTATTATTATTAATCTTTAAAATTGTGCTTTCGGTTAAGCGAAAAAGTAAAAAGTAAAAACTGATAGTACTGAAAAGTAAAGATGAATAATATTATAATGTATAAATTATGATTTGAGTTTTCCGAATTTCCAATTGATTTTGATTTGCAATTTGCCCAAACCAACGGGTATTACAAAGTATTCACAGTAATTCAAATTCGAATATTCTCGCGATCTAGCTTTGAACCGGACGGGTCATGTTTTTGATAGATTATATTATGTAATACATTATATGTATATTATACACACACAATACTTAACTGAACACATTTTATTCAACTGATTGTGCTATATTTGACCATTGGGTAACATATTATTTTCCAGTTTTAAGATTCTTATGATGATTTGATCTATTTAATATATTAACGTTAAAGTCTGATTGTTTCAGGCTATGGCTGCTGAAAGAGAACGCCGTTCAAATGCTGGTAACAAACTAGCACGTTTATTGGATGAAGAAGAAGCTGCAGATGATGAATTTTATAAGACTACCTACGGTGGGTTTAATGAAGATGAGGAAGATAATGATTTTCATTTTGTTGATGAAGAAGCCCCAGATGAAGTTGATTCAGATTTCAGTATTGATGAAAATGATGAAGTGATATCAGACGTCGAAGATGAAGAACAAACTCAAAAAAAAACAAATAGGTACCTACATTACGATTACACAATACACATAGATAGTTTTATACCTATTTTATTATTTGTATATTTGTATGCCTCTGTATATCGAGCTTACACCAGTTATTATTAAGAGGACGTTGCACCCGCATGTGTCTCTGTCTTACAAATGTACAACATTGCAAAAACTGTTTTGTGCGGGGAAGAACCGAGAACGCTACAGTCATAACTAAGAAACAAAATTTATATCACATAAAAATGATAACTTTGGCTGCGCTATATTGTTTTTATTTTTTGTTTTCGGAACTTCAAAAAAAGTTATTAAAGTTTGAAAAACATAGTTAATAATGGATTTTGAAACATAAGAAATTTTTCGTATAAGTGATATCAAAAAAATAAGTATAAAATTAAATTACACAGTCAAAGTTCTCCTTTACCTATATGTAGTGAAAATGTTGTTTCTTAGTTATGACTGTAGCCTTCTCGGTTCTGTCCCTTACCTAAATGTTTTTGCTATGCCATACTTGTGTAAGACGGAGACAACATTAACAGGTGCGACGTCCTCTTAAATATATAGATAAGTAAATACAATTAAATGTACTTATATCACAGTATCTTTTTCTGGTCTGTCTTTTAACCCTTTCAGGCTATATCAATATACTTTTATTTTTATTGTACTTTAATATTGTCAATTTCATATCTATGATCAAAAAATGTATTCTATAATTTTATCTTAAAAGCATATTAGGTGTATATTTCAAGGTTTTTGATACATAATAGTAACTCAAAATTGGTTCTACTGAACACTAATTACTTGCATACAGTTATTGCTTATGCAGTTATATAAATAAGAACATCATTAAGCTTGTATACAACAGTAGTTATAATGACTCGGATTTTCTTTCAAGTGGTACGTGAGAATTGTCAATATTTGTATAGTGATATGTTGTGATATAAAAAGATTGAGAATTGCTGATATAGAAGTTTACCTAATTATTTTCTTTGTTTTAACTAGTTTATAATTATTTTATTATATTTTAGATACCAAGAACCTAAAGTACCAAAACCTGTTGAACAAAATGAAGCTCCAAAAAGAAAACGTTCCAGAACAGAAAAAGTGGTGGTGGCGGCTGAGACGTCATATGAGCGAAAGTCAATACGCCAATCAACAGCAGTTAAGTCTCAAGAAACAATAGAACGTATCAAAGAACGTGTTAGTAAAATTAAACGAAATAAACCAATGCCTCCAGAAGAAATGCCTTCACAGCAGGAATTGTTGGAAGAAGCAAAACTCACAGAAGAAGAGAATTTAAAATCATTAGAGAAATTTGAAAAACTAGAATTGGCTAGAAAACAGACAAGAGCTAAACCTCGTGTCACATACTTGACATCTGTTAAATTTCTTAGTAAAGCATATCCATTGTTTACCGAAGACGACAATATAAACATTGAATGCGAAGAACATGACATGAAACGTGAACGCCGTGAGTATTTCGAGCGCACTTCCATCACAGTGAACGAACCCCATGAGTTTGAACGAATGTTCCCCAAAAAAGTAGCCAAACCAATTAAACCACATAGGCAGTGTGTATTTACTGAAGATTATGCAAGATACAGGGATCCTTTGACCGGTCACCCTTATAAGAATCAAAAGATATTTTCGATATTAAGATCCGTATACTCTATGCATTTAGATGAAGCCTTTACTAATAAATAAATGTTTATAAAACACAAATTTTAACTCTTAGAACTATTCTTACAAATTATAATATTAACTTTTTAATAACTAAATTGTATTATAATTCATTATTTTTATACTTAAAGGACAAACATTTAAAAATGTTTTTTTTTCATTGAAATGTATTATGATTTGACAATTTGAAATTCATAATGAATTTAAGAATAAGTATATAGCATGTTTATGATAACTAAAAGGTTAAGACATTTTATACCTAGATAATATGGTTAGTATTAAATTTTGTCTTATATTTAATAATGATTTCCTTTTAATACCTTGAAGTTGGATACTTAATAGTTGATACTATAGTTAAGGCCACAACATTTAGCGGTGACTGATCAGATCTTACTGCTTAAAATATGGTAGAAATAATTTTGATAATGTGTAAAACATTCCATGAAATATACTAATATAATTGTAATTTATACACAATAATATTACATAATTTATAAATAACATAGTGTATGTTTTTTTTTCAAATTTTTGCCATGTTTAACATTAGAATCTATTGCAATAACCACTAACTTTTTATGGTCCTAACTATAGTGAGGTATTAATGCTTAACACAGACATTTGGATGGGTAACATAAGATTGGTATACAATAGTATAATTTTATTGTTCAATAATTATTTGTCACAAGTGTCAAAAGAATAGCCAATATACATTTTGTATTAATGTTTTTTAATGAATTGTTTACACAAATGTTAAGTTAACTCTTAAGATGATGTTAGTGCATTGTTTGTTTTCTCGCTCTGGTCCACGCCTAAAATAAAAGAAATGTATTTATGCAGAACCGTTTTATTTTTTATTAGTTATATTCAGTAAATTTTTACTTTAGATTAGGTATTAGATTATATTACTTACTAAAAATCTTAAACTATACTATGGCTTTAAGTAGAAATTATTTATGTAAAGTGAATATAATTGAATGAGTATTTGCATAGTTCAGTGTTCACCTAAATTACATTTTCAACAACACTCTGTAACACGAATGCAGCAAATACTTAACTTACCAAACACCACTAGACTTATTTCAATCAATTTAGATATAACTTAAATAAATGCTTTTGGTTTGTTATTTAAATTTAGTTATAACAATGGTATAATTATTAAAATACATATTCTTTGTGGAAACCAATCAACATAATATTATTAATATTATATAATCATATAAGATGTCACCTGTCGGTATAACATTGTAAATAAAATACAAAAAGCACATTTTTTTTGTATTTTCAATAAAAAAAAAAAAATGGTATTACAATATGATATGTAAAATACAGTTGTAATATCCAAGTTTGAAATACTTTAGCAAAGATGTGCCACATTATTTTGTGGTTAAAAGCTTAAAATATTTTCAATTGAAAATGTAATACAATATAAATGTTTCTTTAAGCAATTAAAAAATACAGCCACGATTTTTTTTTTTATATTTTTTTTATCTTTCAAGGTTAAATGTGGATAATATAGGATATTTTAATTTCTTATGTGAAATATTGATATTAGTTATTTTGTAATTGAAACATTTTAGTATTTTACTATTTCTTATAATATTATTTTCTGTACACAGAAATTTTCAAAATATTTTGAGCTATTTATACCACAAACCTTTTCATACCATTCTATGGTATGTCGGTATTGACTTCTAAAACCTAAGTCAACATAAATAGTATTCTATACAGTATACATATTACATAATATACCTCCTATTATTAAATGTAATTTTTTTGTCAGTAATTAGTTTAACCTGCTGTAATATAAATTGTCTTAAAGTTATATAATGTATTATAAAATATAAAGTATCCACTATCCTTAGAAATA
Source organism: Macrosiphum euphorbiae (assembly GCA_949089665.1). Lineage (NCBI taxonomy): Eukaryota > Metazoa > Arthropoda > Insecta > Hemiptera > Aphididae > Macrosiphum > Macrosiphum euphorbiae. The sequence continues at coordinate 53,291,863 of CARXXK010000001.1, read as the reverse complement.
GAATTGAACACACTGTCTCGACTCAGCATTATTTTTGGTGTACAAATATTTATAAATATAGAATATAGGACATTTTCTTTGAGGGGAGCTGTAGCACTTAAATTTTTTCTTTGTTTATCTGTATGCACATTTTTTTTTACACTTCAACTTGGTTTATTTGCAAATGGCTTGTAATTATAGGCGTGCGCACAGGGTGTGCCAGGTGTGCCGTGGCACACCCCGTGGCCCGTGGCTTTTTGTAAAACTTTTATTCATTCAGGGACTTCTTTTAAATTTTAAGCTACAAATAGTAAAAATTAGAGAAAATAAATTAGGCGTGTTAAATTGTATTGGTTGATAAATTGTAAAAGGACTGAAAAAGTTTTTGAGTAAAATGAGAAATGATCAACCAAGAGTATGATAACATTTACTAAACTACCATTGATATTTGCAATAAAAACAAAATTGATATTCCAGAAGTATTAAAAAGAAAAGTTGCTAGAAAAATTGATAACAATGAAGAATCACAATTTTTTTCAGAAACTAAATATGATGAAATTAGGATTAATGTATTTTATCCTATTCTAGATGATTTACTGGGAGAAATTTATAATAGATTTTTAGATAGTAGGTACTCTGGAAGTAATTACTTCGGTTGGTAATTTAATTAAATTACAACAGACTATTGAAGATTATTCAGTTATAAAAACATTTTTCAACATTTTAAATAAAGATTTGGACTCTGAAGTCAAAATACTTGCATCAATAAAAGATATTCCAATTGGTACATGTACTCACACTATTTATGAATGGTTGGATTGGTTAGTGGATTCAAATAGGAAAAATATTTTTACCAATTTCTATGAAGTCATTACCAAGTTTGTTGTTATACCAGTTACAAGTTGTGGTTGTGAACGGGGCCTTCTCCAAATTATTCATTGTCAAATACTCAAATCTAAACTACGGTCAACAATATCACAAGAACGATTATAATCACTTTTAATTTTATTCGTTGAGCAAGAAATGATCGAATCAGTAGATTTCAATAGCGTTATTGAAGAGTTTAAAGTTTTGAGTCCTATACAAAGAAGATTACCAATAAAATATTTTTATTTTTTATGTTCACTGTTTATTATTAAACCTTAGAATAATTAAAACATTTTTATTTTACGTTTAGTGATGTAACATTTTTATTTTGAAGTTATACTTCTTTACGCACGGTAGTGAGGAAAAAAAAAAGCGAACGGGCGGCGTGTACGAACGGGCGGCGCGTACGAACGGGCGGCCGTACGAACGCGAAAGCGTACATGTCCGTAAATAAATAAATATTGTCATGGTAATGTTGTTTTATTATATATTTATATATTATAATAAATATATATATATATATATATATATCTGTATATATAAAACAGTAAGCTTGATTGACTGCTATCAACGCACAGCTCAAACCATTGGACGGATCTGGCTGAAATTTGGCATACAGATAGCTATTATAATGTAGACGTGCGCTAAGAAAGAATTTTTCGAAATTCGCATTTTAAATAGGTGCTCAAACAGGGACATTGAGATTCAAGATGGAAATTGGAAATTTTATTTTATTTATTAATAGTTGCCATTGGTTACAGTCTACATTAGAAATTAGCATTTATTTATTGGTTGCCATTGGTTATTCGAGCAGATAATCAGGTACAAGCTTGCATCAAATCAAATTATTGAACATTGCTTACCAGGGTGGCTGAGCTGCACTTACCCCAGCAAGTTACACCCAAAAGGAGTTCAACAATCATAATTTTTTTAAGAGTTGTAATTTTTTTCGAGCAACCAAATTTTTTGAAGTTATACTTCTTTACGCAGGGTAGTGAGGAAAAAAAAAAAGCGAACGGGCGGCGCGTACGAACGGGCGGCGTGTACGAACGGGCGGCCGTACGAACGCGAAAGCGTACATGTCCGTAAATAAATAAATATTGTCATGGTAGTGTTGTTATATTATATATTATATATTATAATTTATATATTATATTATATATTATTGCAACTGAATAATGATCCAACAATATCGACTACTAAAACAGGCACAACAATCGATGCAATTTTTACGCGATATATGGATAATGTTCAGTCACAAATGTACGTTTCGTATTTCAGTCATCATATGCGAATCATAACTACTATACCGATTGAGCAAAATGATAATCAATCATTAGCATAAAAAATAATAATTAAAAAAAAAAATATAAAAAATATAATTTACATTGTTTCTTTTATTTCTTTATTATCCTCATTACCCAGTCTATCCATGCCTTTCTTTCTTTTTCACTCACTCACGTGTACCATTCAAAAGAAGTTTAACTTCCCGCGCGCGTACTGATATCACACACACACTTTAATTTTTATTTTTTATGTTCTATTTATTGTTATATGTACCATTAGGTAATAGGTATATACTTTATTGTAAAAATATATCAACATTTTGTGAAGCACAACATTTAATCAATAGGTATACATTTTTATGAATTAATATTTTGCATTAAATTTATTCTTTTTTAGATTGAGGTTAGGTTAGATTTGCTTAGGCCCATATAAGGGAAAGCGGCCGAATTTTCTTCATGGCACACCCCATACAAAATTCCTGCGCACGCCTATGCTTGTAATAAACATAAATTTACATCGATAATAATTATATCATTAAAATATTATGATAATATTTAACCAGTACCTATAGTTCACTTAACATGCCAACATACAATTTTAGATTCTGAGCGGAGCGATGAATGTATTGGTTTTACAATGATGTATGTTTTTATATTTTTATATTTTTATATTTTTATATTTTTTTTTGTGTCTGTCATCACGTTTTAGGACAGTAAAAGTGCTTGGATTTTCTTCATCAGTAGCTTTTCTGATAGGAAAGTGAATCTAGTTGGTACTTTGGGGGGTCAAAAGTATAAATTTCCCAGTAGTTTTCACAAGCGCCGGGAAAAACAACATAAAAATTAAGGAAAAACGGGAATTTTTACGCAAAATTGGTTTTCCAAAAAATCGACTTTGGTTATTGGTGTAACTCTAAAACAAATGAACGTATATACATGAAATTTTCACTGGTTGTTTATATTTGCATTTTCTATACACGATAACATTTTCAAAATATTTTGATTTATTTTGAACTGTTTAGGAACATTTTCATTTTCCATTTTTTTTTTATTTTATTTTCTAAAAATATCAATAAAATTTTATTTGTTGGTTGCAAAAGCTTGAAAATTTAATAGAAGGCTCCTAATATATTGTTTCAAAGGCAGATGAAAAATATTAAAAATCCTTAGTCACAATTTTTTTTTATAAGCATTTAAAGTTCAAAAATTGACAAAATATGGAAAAATCACGAAAATTAGCAAATTATTTTGAGTTTAGAATTCGTAAAAATTTTTCTTTTTAAATCTAAGATTTGAAAATGAAACACAAGATTCCTTATAAGATTATCTACCTTTATCAATAAAAAAATCTCTACCGGACAGTTAAATTAAATTTTTATGAGCGTTTGAAATTCAAATTTTTACAACATTGGATATTTACTCGATTACTCATGTAGCGATTTCTTTATTTTGTTGCAATTCAAAAACGAACAACTGTAGATACATGAAAATTTCACTGAATGTTTAAATTAGCATTTTCTATACACCATACAATTTTGAAAATATTTTGACTCTTTTTGAGCTGTTTATGGACATTTATAGCTTTCAATTTTTTTTTCTATAAATATCAATAAAGTTTTATCTGTTGGGCCAAAAAGTGTAAAAATTGAATACAAGGCTCCTGATATATTGTTACAATATCAGTTGAAAAATATTAAAAATACATAGGCACGATTTTTTTTATAAGCATTTAAAGTTGGAATTTTGACAAAATTTATCAAAATCTCGAAAATTATCAATCGTTGGAATTAAAAAATTATAAAATGTTCAGTTTTTATAGCTAAGGATTACAAATTCAACACAAAGATTCTCATAAATAGTTCAAACTATAACCAAAAAATCTAAAAAATATATGAACACACTTATTTTTTACAGACATTTTAAATTCAAATTTGGACGAAATTACATATTAAAAAACCTAGAATAACTATTTTAGTTATTTTGTTGTGATTGAATAATATTATTCGTGGGTACTTGAAACTTCTAAAGTGTACTATTATATATCTATGATAGTATCACGGTTTTTGTTGATGTATAACGCGTTATAAGTATCTAATGGATATTGTGATATGATTAATTTGGAATTTATTATAGGTACCTATTATAGGTCAATTTTTTGTTTAATACCATAGATATGTATATAATATGTCTTATACATAGACTGACATACCGTCACCGCTCAGAATCGTTTTTCTTATACAATGATATTATATCATTGAATTCAAATTTAATACCATCCATTATACATTGACCCACTTGTAACCTACTGTACAGCAGAGCAACACCCACTTGCCCACCTTTTTCATGATGTATTTATTAAAATTCAGATTTTTGGAATTTTTAAATATACCTACTTAAAGACCATATTTTAAATTATTATTATTTAGATTCACAAGTACATAATCAGTTTAATAATTTACAGCAAAAAGGTTGGTTCTCGTTTGAAAAAAAAACATGATGGTGTCACCACAGTCCACAGGAAACTCTTTAAAATGGTACATTATAATAGGCTATAACCAATCTAAGAATTTGACGAATTTCATAAACAGTCATTCAGTACCTAGTCCCTAATCGTTCTTAGTTTATTCTTGTACATTAACAAATGTCTGTACCAAAATACCAAAAACATAACTACCTATCTATTAATAAAAAATAAAAATATTTGGAGGTTTGATTTTTTTGCGTACCTACCTAGTACCTAGTACCTACTCAATAGTTTTATTGTATGTTCACAATAAGACACTTAATTTGTATAACAATTCGGAAATTCAGTTACCTGCCTAATTTAATACTGAATAATTATCAATAACTTCTATTATACTTACCCATTGAATAAAAAACACTTTAAACACAAATATTAACTCAAATAAAACCATAAACACAAGATTAAATTGTTCATTTAAAATGTGTATAATGTTGTAATAATTTCCAGAAAACCATTAGGTAAAACAATAATAATTATCGTACCTATTGTATTAACATAAAGGTATAATATTTTCATAGGATTTAAATTCTTGTAAAAACTAAAAAGTATTCCAAATAGTATTCGGAATACTTATGAAAATAGTATTCAACATTATTTTGCATTATTTGAAACTTATTGAGAAATTTGTAGATGGTATTCGAAGTAATTCATTCAGATTACTTCCTATGTCTGCAGCTCTAAAATACGGTTAAACATGGTTGGGAAATAAGCAAACTTATAGAACAAGACGTGTAGGTACATGAATAAAATATTTATGCATTTTCAACTAATTATTGATTACATTATAATAACAGTATTTGATTAAAAATATATATAATAATATAATATAACAAAAGAGTCAGGCCCGGTCGTACACTCGTATTTCGAAACGAAACTATGACCGATATGACTAGCCCAATAACTGTACAGTATATTATATTAGTAAATACCATACGTTGTACATAATATATAATATGTTTCGAGCCAATAAAAGATTTGTCCAAATTTTCACGTTTTTAAAAATTCAGCAAATGTTTTTAATGCAAATAACAATTTACGTTTCAGTGTTTCACGTCCGTTTGCACTACCCGTCCAGACTCTTTGATTGATGATAATAATAATAATAATAATAATAATATATCCCGTGTACCTTCAATTTACATAAAATACAATAAAAAAAAAAAAAAAAAGTAGATACGAGTAGCAGGTAGTACTTACCTATATAAGTTTTAAAATAATTATACATACAAAAATCTATCAAACAGCGAAATAATATTATTGTATAATAGTAATAATATTATATAATGCGATTGTAATATTACCTATATTATATAGATTGTATTATAGATACAAATTATAAATTGTTCGATTGCACAGATACCAAAATAACAATATTTTTTTAGTAAAATTTAACATTTTTTAACATTGCCAGTAATTATAACTTATAGGTAGGTACATGCCATTTTAATATCATAATATTGTTATAAAAATTATTTTTCAAATAACCACGATGGTATAATAATAACAACAAACACAAAATTAACGCCCACCTTAATATTATTATAATATTTTAGTAAGCAGCTGTATATAGTATAAACGATTATTCAATAATATTATATTTACAGGCGAAAAATTAAAAACAAAAAACAAAAGCGCATACAAAATTGATAAGTTTAACGATACACAACATAACGGCTACAACTTGCTAACGAATAAACTGCATACCATGATGGTTCAAATATTATTACCCGGTTGGGCAGACCCTCAAAAAGTATTATTTTTTAAATTATTTAAAGATTATAAACGATTATAATATGGACTTATCGACACGAGATGATACGCGATGGACCGTAGGCATGTGTATTTTATAATGTACACATTTGAATAAACTGAACACATGTTTAGACGCAGTGCCGGATCTAAGGCCGGGATGCACCTATTAAAATTGGAAGTTTCTTAACAAAAAAAAAAAAAATGCTTTTTTAAGTAATTTGATGCGTTAATCATATTATTATTTTTTGGTATTCAATAAAAGTGAAGACGGATTACAAAAAAAAACATTTCAAGGTACCTCGTGGCTTACGTTTTCCTTGAAATCGAGTCGTCACAAGTCCTACTATGTAGGAATAAAACTGAGTACCTACGTAATATTTTCAAAATGAACGGGTGCAATTGATTTCTCAAAAGACTATTTTTCTTGGCCAATATGTTTGGTATCCTTGACAATCTATCACTTTACAAAGTTGAAAAATCTAGACACCTGCAACCCGAGGCCTCCAAAACATACTCACTCTTCAGGCCCCGGTGCATTGCAACCCCGCGATAAATCCGACACTGTCCTTTACGCTTATTTTATACTCTGACGACGACGATGGTCAGACTGGGGAAACGACTGGGTACGAAATACAATAGCTTTGAGCTCTTTCGTATATAACCTACTGACGATATATTGAATCGAGTTTGAAATCGGTAAACGTACGATGTGATATATTATTATATTTAGTATAGGGTCTCTGCAGTATGCACCTGTGCTGCAGTTGCGTAATGGATATAACGATTTTGGCGATGTTACGATTGAATCGTTACGTCACCATGAAATGATACACATTATTATGTTATTATTATAATGGGTACAGATCGGAGTCTATATATGGCTGCAGTGTATAGTGCATAATAATATGTGCCGATGCGATAAATTATTGTGATATACTATATTGTAACATATTATGTTGTGAAAATATTAGGTATATTGTATCACCGGTGGTAATCATTTTTCGTGATATATATTATATTATATCGAGTCCATATTATTATTATACTTAATATAGTTTATGACGTATTATATAATAATAAATAGGAGTGTACCTACGAGTAAACTTTGCCTTAGAGACATATTTACTTTACGCCGTAAAGTTTAATGCCTGCATACTTACATATATATATAATATATTGTAATAAGTAATAACTCATAATGTTCGACACGGACGGAACCCAAGAATAGGTAATATTATTATATATATAAATGTAATATAACATATTTTATAAAACAAACAAAAAGTTAAAAAAAAAAAAACTCTACGTGAAAAAATAATAATTAAGTACCTAATATTATGATATTATAATAATTATATTACTATTATGTACACATTTGCAAAATTGGGTTTGAAATCTCTGTATACCATAATAAAGAAATAAAAATTGGCTAAAACAACGTGTCGACGCTTATACATCGCGGCCCGAGTAAGCATTGATAGCTATAGGTACCTAGCCTATATTGTAACAGATATTTCATTGATTTATGTATTCTCTATACATATATAATAGATATACCTGTTATATGTATCTGCCAAAGAAAGCGAATTGAAAAATAAAAACGTATGGTACCTAATAACATAATATTACAGTAGGTATATATATTATTATTTAGGATCGGCGGTGGTCGTCTGGTTGGTAAAAAAAACAGAAGTTAAAAAACAAATTACAATCGCGTAACCTCACCTAGAACATACCTACGTTATGATAAATACTTATATATTATTGCATACCTATATAACCTAACTGTACACATTTTCAACAACGGTCGTGTACACATAGAGTTCAGACACTATTAGATTAGTTGAGCAATGTTCGGCCTGCATATATCGAGTGTGTATATACAGTGATTTTTTTTTTCTGGTATGTAAAACGACTAACTATAATAATAATATAATAATAGTATATAATGTTATGATATAATATTTCGAAGAAAATTGTTCACTTAATCTGATAACTTAACTTGTAGAAAAAAAATTTAGAAAAATATTATGCTGGCATACAATATTTCTATATGATTGATCTTTTCGGTTAGTGACCATTAATATTATTATATTATATGATCTTCGGCGCCGATCGGTCGTTGGTGTTGGTTTTGCGCAGTTTGATCGTCGCAAACACGTTCGTTCTGAAATTAAAATTTTGTAATCATTAGGTACTATTCTTTATTGATAAAAATCACACATAGCACGTCATGTATTAATATTAACTACGGACCTATGTAATAAGTCACTAAATACATATTTATATGGTATTTCGATAAAATCGAAACAAAGTATCTACATAATAATACCCATCATAGGTTAGATCATAGGTTAGATTATAGGATGTATATAGGCGTATCGCACTGGCAGCAGCTTGTGCATGTTGGATAGATTATAGATATACCACTACACGGCAGTTCGTCAAATTAAGACACCTGTGGCTTCTTCTTTTTTTTCTCTTCTTCCCATAAAACATTTCATTCCTATATCTCTAACTGTACCCATATACTCAACCATCGGATCATATCTATATAATAATATATCCACTCCTCAAGCCTTCACGTCCTTTTTAAATGCAAGACCTGACAGTGCTTGAAAATAATTTTTTAGCATTAGTATTATAAATTATTATTATTATGATAGGTAGGTACTGATATTTAATAATAGCATTAAAGTTTAACAACTTCACTAAACTGAATGGGTACATAACTATTTGGCACTAACTATTACAATTTATCATATAAATAAAGTAAATTAAAAGACCAAATTAATATGAAACCCTGATCTATGGCGTTTACGGAGGAGGGTCAAATTCCGTCATTTCCCCCTGAATCCACCACTCAAGAGACCTCTGATAATCACTTTTTCTTTGCCTACCTATCTTCGGCTTCCTTCAGAGCGTATTTAATATGATGTGTCTTCCTAAATATTACAGTATTACCTCATTATCCTATTCCATCTCTGAACGTGCCGGAAACCATCTCATTCTATTGTTATCAACCATTTTCCCAGCTATGGTGTATAAAGTTACTTCAATATCCACATAACGCGAATAAAATAGGTATACATTGTAAATTGTAATTTTTTGACCACGAGAGGAATAATTTAAGATCGAAAATAATAGAAAGTGTAATATGTATTTTTTCTTTTCGTTTCGAACTATTATCTTTACTCAGTTTAAAAAGCCAAATTTGGCTAAATTTAAAATATTATTCATGTTCAAAATGTGCATTCGAAAGTCATCTATGTATATTGTATATATTATGTTCGTTTATAAGTTTATAACCATAGAATTTTCGTCGTTGACGATTTTTTTTTATCTTGTGTGTAGTTTTGTTTTTGTTAACTTGTACTTATACATGCATATATAGAATATTATAAGTACTTTATTTACATTTAAAGTTTAAACATAAAAAGCAAAATATACTTTCTATAAGAACAACAAACGACCATCGTGTGTCATGCGTACGATGTACAAATATCAACCATTAAAATAAAATATTTATTTTAATTCCAATGATACAAATATACAATGCACCATAATATAAGACAACACAATTGCAACCGTAAAAAAAATGTACACTTAATTGTTTTAATAGGTTTTAACGTTCAAAATGCTGTGATGCAATTTTCGTTGTTTTTACAACGCTGTTATTGTACAGTTTTATTTGCGGACCACTTTGTCCCGTTCAAATGTTCCAAAACAAAACAAACTAACTCGAAACGGCATAATGCGTTTTTTTTATTATCAATAGAACAACGCTAGTAGCTCGATGTCAGTTTAAAATAAAAATAATAATAAATAAAACGAAAACAACATTGAATAAAACAGTCCATTATGCGCACTGAATAAATATTGGGCGTAGTATTATCATTATTATGACATACAAATAGTTAGCAATGCAGAATGCTATACAACATTACTACCTTTTACTAGGTAGGTACTAAAATACTAACACTATAGTAGATACTATACTACTTTTACTATTATACTGAAACCCATAAAATGTTTACTTCGCTCTACAAGACTTAATTGATAACAGTAATTGCGTTAAAGTTCGCCGTTTGATCGTAAGTCAGAATTTGTATCGGATAAAATAGGCTCGTCGGGTCTCTTGCCACTGTAGCACGTAGAAATATATAGACACCAGCGTAGAAGTGTAGAACTACATCGTCTGTTGTATACTTGTATACGAGACTCACCTTAACTGAATTATAAAGGCCATTTGTTTACCAACTCTCCTCCGCCAACACCAAAGTCGACTATAATTTGACTGTACAAATTTACGACGTCTCACGTCTCGTGGTTGTTTATGTAAACGATGATAAACAACGCAATAAATAATAGTATAGGTACGTCGTACGTATACGTACCTATAGTGATAATTTTATAGATCTGTCGAATTGTCGAATTATATACAAAAAACAAGAAAATAAATAAATTCCTTATATACGGCGGCCTCTCTCAATTTAATATGGTATTATATTGGTAATATGTACATTGTACATAAGATCATTTGGATTGTCAGGTCCAAAAAAACTGACAAACTGACAACTTAACTATAAAAAAAAAAGATAGAAAAACTGATAAGAATATTATAAAATATTGTTGAGACTAGTGACGAAAAAAAATTAGTAAATACCAATTCTTTTAAGTCTAGGGAAAAACTAGATAATATGTGTCAATGTGCGATTTTATTAAGATTACGCAAATGACCGAGTTCAATAGTCAACAAAGAAAATAATAAAATAACGTTTTTACGTAATAGAAAAACAAAATATATTATGCTATCTTAAATTGCAAAAACACGATAAAACTATTTACAAAAAAAAAAACTATCCCTGAAAGTGATCATTTTATAGATTCAAAGAAGATGCGATTCACTGGATGTGCAGAACAAAAGTTGGACCTGGGTACTTACCGATTATCTGTCGTTCAATGTGAACGAAAATCACTTTTGATAAAGTATTGTTTACACTATTGGATTGTTAGTAATTATATTTTCCATATAATTTCATCCAAAAACCACATCTAGAGTGAACCGTTGGAAAGTGGTTAAACTCGACTGTTTCTCGGCGTTTCATTGAAACGGATGACAGTTCTAATAATATAATATATCCGTTCCGGGCGCACTTAAAATCTCAGAAAATAATAGCATGGGCCGTTAAATTTCGAAATGCATAATAATAAGATTGGACCATATTTACACGGACCATAAGATCTCAGACCGTATAATTCCGGAAAAGATTATTCGTGAACCGTATTATCCGTAGAATCTCGGAATTTAAATCAATATTAATAGTGTCTAAGATAATAATTTTTGTGTTAGAATCTTATCAAAATTAAATAATAATACTATGCCGTATGGTGTGTTTACGTCCTATACTTTGCCTGCTGACGCGACGTTTAGCCATTGCAGTGGATGTGCCGACCAATACAATTTTGGAGTTGTACAATGTACATGTACAATAATTGCGGGTTTCGTAGGTACTTATTTACAATATTATTATAATTTCAACATAATATTATATTATTACTAGCTGTGCCTTCCTGGCATTTTCCGTGGATGCAAACCCTTCTTAAGCTCTGTTAAATGTGAACTGAACAGATTTATAACACAGTTAGTTGGGTTATTTTTACAAATTATAACATACGGTTGTAAAATTATATCCAATAAAATAATTATTTAAATTTTTCTTTCTGATACCAATGGCAATGAGATATTAATTTAAACAAAAAAAAGGTAGACAAATGGTTATCGCCCTGCTTTACAGTAGAACACAATTGATTTTTTTAAAAATTGGCTTCGCTTAAAAATTACCACTTTATTTTTCACTTTTTTGTTTTTCTTGACGTTTTTGAAAACTACTTGGAGTTTTCAATTTTAACTTCCTAAAAGTATCACCTAGATTCACTTTTCTATTAGAAAAGATGCTGATTTTGAAAATCGGAGCATTTTTACTATCCAATGTGTTGCTGATAGACAGAAAATAAAAATATACATGTCATTGTAAAATCAATACATTCTTTCGCTCCGCTCAGAATCTAAAATGATACTGTTTTCAGAATTTATGTGGTGTTAAGTTGAAAGTAAGTAATAAAAAAGAACTTGCTGAATGTATTGACGACAATTTTCGAAAGGGTTGTCCGTTATAATCCTTTGATTTTATATAGTAGATATATTTATTAATAATATTATAGCCGATTTTGGGTTTCCCGTCGCAAATTAAACAACTTCAGGGATTTTACCCTGTCTTAAACTCCATTGAATGTATATACATATTATTTTGAACATATTAATTTGGCTGGTATTGACCGAGTTTAAAAATACAGTTCTAAAATGAATAAATGATACTAAATCATAATAACTATTTTGTTTGCTATAACCTGCGATGACAACCGTATGGATATTATATATACAAACAAAAATAATATTTGTTTTTCTTGAACAGACAAAACCTTACAGTATGAGTCCCTCTTTAAAATGAAAAATGAAAAAATTGGCTTCGGGGTGCAGGGACATTCTATAAGATGGTATCTATGTACCAAATTTCAGAACCAAGTCGTGGATCGCTTACACACAAACATTGCCATTATTAATATATAGAAGATTATAATATTATGTACATATTTTATACGCCGATAAGTCGTATACGGAGGCGGGGTTTTACCTTTGGCGTCCTACTTCTTTCGCTTCTCTCCCCACGAGTCGTACCAGCCGTCGTTGTGCGTCGCGTTGATGTACTTGAAAGTCTGCAGTTTGGAGCTCTCGAACCGGACGTCCGCGTCCGAGTCGTGTGGAGCGTACCCGTCGTCCGCCGTCGCGGTCCGGACAGCGGGAGGCGGCGGTGGAGGTGGCGGCATCATCATCATCATGGTGGCCGGTTGCTGGTTGTGGTGATGGTGGTGGTGGTGTTGGTGCGCGGCCGCGGATTGCGGCTGCATGCCACCGTTCCCTTGACCGTCTTTCCCGGCCGTCTGCTTGATCAATCGGGTCCTGGGCAACAGGCTGGCGGGAGGTGGTGGTGCCGATCTGACGTCCTTCAAGTGATCGTCCACCACGATGCACGACTCGGAGTCGTCGCCGCCGAAACTCGACGAGGACGATCTCCTGCTCCGATGCTGCTGCTGCAGAGGTTGCTGTTGCTGCGGCTGCTGTTTACGGTTGTCGTATGTCATCCGCCGCACCGTCGACGACCCGCCGCCCACGCCACCGTTCATTATCGTTTGGCTGTCGTCGTCGTCCGCGGCTATGTCGATGTCCCGCGACGCTACCGTAAACTTCTTGTTGGCGACCGGTGTGCCCGCCGACGATTTGTTGTTGTAACTGTTGTTGTGCTGCAGCTGCTGCTGCTCCTCCGCGTCCGCGGCGTTCACGTCCACCAGTGACCTATGCTTCCACATGGACATGCCGGTCAACAGCACTTCATCGCTCGAACCGGACTTTTTGAACTTCCACATGGACTTTGTCCTCTTGATCTTCTTGCCCTGCATGGTGGTCCCGTCGTCGTCTTCGTTATCGTACGCAGAATTCACCTGCCTGGACAGCGAGTTTCCATCGTCCCCAAACGACGACAGGTGGCCGACGCTTGTGCTCTGCCGCATAGACGACGTGCCGGTGTTCCGCCTGCCAGTGTTCATGCCGCCACCACCGCCGTTGTACGACGACTTCATCGTTCCCGATGACTGTCGGCCGCCCATCGTCATCGTCAACGTCTGGCTGTGATGATGACCTGGACGATGGTAACCGCGGTCCTCTTCGGGTGACCTGCTGTAAGACGCAGCTTGTTTGGAACGAGCGTCCTTCTTCGGATCTTTGATCGTTCTGGTTTATAAACATCATACTCGGTTACATTAATAACACGCACTTATATATGAGCAACACCAACACCACAACCAACACCATCACCTCCACACCTCAAACCGCGCAGCACAGGCACCGAGGGTGAACATGTCCCGTAACCACGGTTGCTTAGATACTACCCCGTACTCGGTTACACTTTATATATAGCCCAAGACTCGTGTAAAATATAATACATTATAGGTATTAGAGGCGCCTTCACCAACCGCATGGGTTAATTTTTGTTATTTCTGTTATTACAATTGCTGTTATTATGCATAGGTATTATAATTAATTATTAAACCTATTATTGATTAATTATTTTTCTGTTTTGGTCGTGATTAAAATGTTAGGTATATTATTAATATGTATTTGTCCGTTTGTTGTTGGACTATCCCGCGTAAATCTCGAGAGTTGTCCTCGGTTGGAATATACTTATTCGGCCGATTAAAGACGATTAAACACAGCTGGTACGGTTTCTTTTAGTCGCGGTACTACGCTACCATTGCAATGTTCTCCATACGGTACCCGTAGTTTATGATAATTGATTGTACAGCTGTTTATGGAATTACATAAACGTCGTCGGGTGGTAACTGGTAACGAACGCGTATTATTCTCGTTTATAACTATACATATCCAATAATATCGGACATATTCATAATCACCATTATTGTTAAATCGTCTCGAAGAATACATTAGCCAGAACAGCGTGTATATTACTATTATTAGGTATAGGTACAACTGCATAAAGCGATAATAATATATTAATATGTGGAAATCATCGAGGTTCACATATACTTAGGTATTATACCTAATGTGCATGAGAATATGGTTCTAAGCAGTTTTAAAATAAGCTAAATACATTAAACTTCTCACTCTAAACATTCAACATCGAGCAGCTTGGATGTAATTGGATTTGATTTAAATTCCAAAAGTGTTAAATTTGTTTTAATTAATAATATTAGAGGAAAATTAAATACCTACAGAGAAAATAGTTCAAATATTTATATATTATATCATTTAATTTTTAATTATACGTGCGTGTAGGGACGCTGGAATGGGTATTTCGATAAACGTCGTAAACCTGATACAATATTATTGTTGTTAATCGGTTAAGCATATGTATGCAATGTAAGCTAAAGAAAATCTACAGATAAAAATGCCAATACTTACCAAAAACAAGAGTGTAGAAGGATAAATGATTAAATAAAACAATAAAACTAAAATAAAAAAATAATATTTTGTCGTAATTTTTAATGTTAATCGTAGGGACTTAAATTTTTTTACCATCACCATTATTTTCAATTTTCTTTTCACAGTAAAATTTTCAAAATATGAAGATTTATTTCTACTATATTTATACTATTCTACAATACATCGATATTGGCTATTAATTTAATAACGGCGAGTAATAATATTATATGCAATAATATTACAAAAATTAATTTTTATATTATTGTATGACATGTGATGTTGTCAATAACAATTATGATTAGTTCAACCTACAATAAGAGTACTAATAGAAAAAAAAATGTCTTATAAGTTATAATAATATAAATACATTATAAAATATTCTTAGGAATATAGACCTTATATCAGAAGACGGTCCCGCTTAGAATCGTTTATACGTATGTAATGATCCATCATTAAATTTAAATTTAACACATCCATTACTGCAATGACGTACTCAATGACGAGGTACATTGTGACTATCGAAATTTGAATTCTACTATGTACAACACTACAGCAGAGTGACTTTATTAATTATCACCAGTTTTTTTAAAAATATATTCTAGAAATTAGATCGGTGTGCGTTTTGTTTAATTTTGTATCAAATGTTTTTAAAGTAGGTACCTATTACGTTACATATTACTACTGTGTTAGGCTCATGCTTGTTCACTTAACATAAATACAATTATAATTATAGCATATTATTTTTATGGTTTTGTTTTAATCCAAAATCATAGGTACTATGGCACTACGCTAAGTTTCATGCATATATTAATGTTAAGCGATACATTAATGTTATGGTTCCAACAACTACGATAAAATAATATGATTAACAATGATGAGATGTACCTCGCGTTTTCGTCATCCGAATAGTCAATTTCGGGAGCCGGTGGCGGATCGTTACTGAAACCGCTGTCGTTGCTGCTGTGTAAGCTCGCGTTACCATGTTGGTGGTGAACTCCACCGGTTCTCTTGTCGATCGCGATTGGTTTTCCTGGTGCAGGTGGCAATGTCTGGGGTGGTGGTGGGAAAAAGGCGACCGGGGGTGGTATGTGCCCTCCATACTGACGAGGCACTACTGGAGCAGGAACGGACGGAGGCGGAGGCCCGTGCGAGTTGATCCCGTAACCATTCGATCTACTGTTCGCCCTGGACCGTGCCTGTAAGCAAAAATAACCATTTTATCACAATATTATTGATAGTTAATGATTAAAGAATTATTTTATAACAACGAGTTAATGGTAAGTTAAATAGTAGTGCGTACATTTATGTGGTAACATGTCTATATACGACGCCGCGTGAAAATATAATATTATTATCTTTCAGTCTAAACGTATTGAAAATTAATATTATATCATTTCTACGGGGAAGAGAATCGTTTTGTAGTGAGGTTAAAAACTGTTGAAGATAGGTCCACGAAAAAGATAAAAATATTTAGTGCGATTTTAAAATACATTTAATTGACACCTATTGACTATATTATAGTGCAAACGTAGTAATTCAGTTCGAAGAGGGGCCAGAATGAATTTAAATATGTTGTAGAACGTCTCATCAGAAAAGTATTCCTTACTGCTTAGGCAGTACAATAGAATAAATATGAAAAGTGACTGAGAATAATAGCTTACCGGATATGGATTTCTGTGAGACAAAGAATCACCGAATCTTGTAAGTGTTGTAGTTTGATAACGGTTTTGTTTGCCGATGGTTGCTGATTCACTTCTGTTGTGGTTCGAGACAGTGGACTGGCCCACGGAATCCTTTCGTCGATATGATGATGGCGAGTCCCTGTAAACGAAAAAAAAAACCAACAACATATAAATGTGTCATATATAATTCCATAATTGATACATCCACAGAACGTTTTATAATAATTTTATAATTCACTATAATTTATAACTATGCACACTTACGAAAAGACTGAGTCTTCCATTACGGGTTCGGTATACGTTAACGGGAACCAACCACTACACTGAGTACGTAAATTCTCTCCAAATTGCCATCCTTTGTTTCGTTCCCCTAAAATGTAAAGCATGTCATTTTTAACTACGTACGATGAGTTTTTAAACATTAAACTTACCTGATATAGCGATTGTGTCTCCTTCGTGGAAGCTTAGTTGATTTTCACCACTCGACAGATAAGCATGTGTTGCTTGTACAAGATTTGCACCCTGAGATTCCCATCCGTTATCAACTACTGCCATCGACTTTGGTCTGGATCCATTATTTCCCGGACTCGACCCGTTCTCCACTGAAATGTGACAATAGTTTGATCAGTGAAA
This sequence comes from Macrosiphum euphorbiae, assembly GCA_949089665.1. NCBI lineage: Eukaryota > Metazoa > Arthropoda > Insecta > Hemiptera > Aphididae > Macrosiphum > Macrosiphum euphorbiae. The sequence goes on along the minus strand of CARXXK010000001.1, from coordinate 53,274,082 downwards.
TTCGACATGCACGACAGTATAATCCAATGATAAATTAATTCGCACTGCTCGAAACTCATAATGGAATGTTTCAAATTAATATTGAAATGTTAATACGTTTTTGAGCGTGCATTGCGAAAAATCAATAAATGTAAATATCGTAAGTCAACAATAACAACTGAATCCTTAATCAAGGAATAATTTAAATTTTAGAATCACGATGAGTTGAAACAATGCTTAGGGGTGTTTAAATTAATATGTATATTATATATGTCATACAGATACCCGGGGTGATCAATAAATATGAATAGGTGTAAAACACAATTTACATTATTAACACTGAACCAATTTCAACATGTCCTATACATACATTGAACGCCGTGATAATATTATAATAATATACATTTATACATATCATGTCGAAGAGTATTATCATATATAGTTATATATACTTCTGTTCAGAGACTGCGATGATGCGTTCAAATTGAAATCTGATTTGGCTCTAGAAAGCGGATAATTTAAAACCGGACTAGATATATCGTTCATGGCTCGAACATCCAAGCAAGACGCATCCATTGATTTCGTTTTTCTCAATTGTGATGACATCGAAATCCTATCATCGTCGATTCGTGGAGAGCTAACATCATCATCCAGCCAGAAGCTTACTTGCTATAATATTCACATTGATAATATATAAATAATAAGTAAATACATTTTTTCACCCAAATAGATTTTAACTTACTCGAAGTTTTGTTGCAAACATAGTTTCAACAGAGTCTGGCAATCGTTCTCGAGACTTAGCCACTTCGAGCCAATCATTAAGATGTTCATCGTACATTGACTGGGTGTTGGTATGATACGCTAGACAGTGTTTAACCAACGAACACTGTCTTTCTAACACGAAACCATATCTACGTCTCTCTTGTGTCATGGCCTTATAAATAAAAAGTACACGGTATTTTAACATACATTCTTAAACGTCATGATGATACTAACATTAATATAACGATACTAACATTTTTCAAACTTTGTTCGCAAAAGTTATCCAATTTAGATTTTTCTTCTTCTAGGATTTGCATAGTCTGTATAGTGTATACAAAAAAAAAAAGATTAAAACCCATTGTCATAATGTTTATCAAAAATAATTACGATGAGTAGGTCCTATTCAGAGGTTTTATATAGAGGATTTGATTTTGTTTTGTTTATGTAAATCCGTTACAAACAAAACATTTTGCACGTTGTATGATATTTTTGCATAGCAATAACATGAAAAGTCCCTGGTATTTTATAAAACGAAGTGTGTACTTTTCAAACAATGAGCATCTTCAATGGGCTGGTAATAATTTTTATCTCCCGACACATTCGGGCTTTACGGTGCCAAACAAATAAAAACTCGGCAATAATACATTTGAATAATCATAGTTTAACCTCGCCAGTGCATTGTGCATATATCTATATGATTATATAGTGACCGTTGTACACATTAAAAAAAAAAAAATAAACAACAACCCTCAATCGAAATCCGCGACATTTATTGTGCTATATTTTAAGACAGATGTTTGGTCAAGCATTATAGTATCAAAATTATTATATTTTTTCTACAACTACAGAATGCCAAGAAAAAAAAATAAAAAAAAAATATAGATTCTTATATTTTATTATAGTAGACCATTAGTATCAAGATAAATAATATAAAACTCTGTCGGTAGAGAACTTACAATACTATTTTTTGCTTACCAATTCATTCAGAACAAAGAGTTAAAATAAGGCATACAGGGGTGTCCCATGTTGATTTACTCATTGCGATATCTCCTGAGATAATAAATATACCATAAATCTGTTTTCTTATTAGACTCACAGAGACAAGGCTACGCATATTTTATTTTTTAATTTAATTTTATTTTTTCGGCAAAAAAGTTTAAAAAAATTATTTTTTTATTATTTATTTTTGAAAATATCTATTTTATAAAGTTTATTTTTGTGAAAATTTTGTCAATTTAACATTTTATTTTCATAAATCTCGTGATTTAAAAAAAAAAATTTAGTTTATAGGTAAAACGGTAAAAAACCGGTTTTTGTTCAGATGGCGAGTGGGTATATCCGCACAGGACTCCCTGCATATAACTCGAGGGTTTTAATAGATATTCAGCGAAAAATAATAAGTGCATAACCACTACTTTAAAGTTTTTTAATAAGTAAGTAAATATCAAATATATTACATTATATCGCAGATGTGATATAACGAAAATGTTACCTTAATTTCTTTATCCATGGCCAATCCTGCTTTGGGTCCAACCTTATGCTTTTTACGGCACTTTTTCATAGCTGATGCAGCCTTGCTATAACTTTCGGATCTTTGTTTATGTTGTTGCAAAAATCGTTTTTGTTCGGACTGAAAAATAAAATGATAATAATAACAATAATAGAAAATAAAAGTAAAGTTGTTGCCGTTTAAATTGCATCAGATAACAACAAAATGGTACCAAGGGGTTAATCAGCAGACTAAACTAACCAAAGGGTTGGATTATTTATTGGACAGGGACATTTTATTTTCTCTACTCACCTCGTAATATAGTAAAGGTGTATAATATTATAATATTATACACATATTATACGGGCATATAATATACATATATTCTTTATTCCGTACCAAATATCAGATACGCATTATTATTGTAATATGCATTTTTCCACGTTTACTTTTAATGGTACACATCATGAATTATAGTGATCGAAATGGAGAAGGAGGGACGAAGGGATACTAATATTATACCCATTTTAGTCCACAGTTTCCGATGGTAAAAAAAAATTACTCGTTATAGAACCCAAAAGTCAAAACCCATCCATAACGTTATTAAAATAATTGACGCATGTACATTGTAGGTACCTAAAGTTTTTTTTTTTATCAGTATTTATATGTGTAGCACTATAGCGTAGAATAATAATCCTTTACCTGTACAACTTTGGTATCCTTTTCGAGATTTGTCTCCAGCGGCAATAGCAAATCCACATAAAACGCTTTCAGCTAAAAACAAAACAAAACGATATTAATTTACATGAGCTCCGTAAAATATAATGGCTAGCAAAATATTATTTTTATACTCTCCAAACAATGTGACAAAGGTGAATTTTCAATTAATAACAGTACAATTTTCTATATTATTTTACATGACGTTAACACCTTTTACATATTATGAATGTTTATATATTATTTAATGTTGATTAACTCAAAACGTGTTATGGGTAACGTTGTATGGGTGTGTGACAGATGTTTCAATTAAAAATAAAAAAATCCAAACACAAATTCAAATCCAAATCTCCGTATAATATATTGTATTGTTTGTCGTTGGTCGTTTGTCATTATTATGGTACAGCAATAATCACCAAAATCAAATTTGTAAAACGTGTATTTTTTATGATTTGCTTTACTATTTTTGAAGTACCTAATATTCAATACTAAAAAAAATACGGTTTTTTTTTGTTCAATACGATCATTGAAATATTGTGTATATAATATCGACGTTAAGTCAGACTTGTATTTCAAATAGTAGGTACTAGGTACATCGTTACTTATTTATTGATGCGTTAAAATGCATTACACAATAGCAATGGTTCAATAAATATTGATCCGAGATTTATGACATAGCTAGATTGACAAATACAATATAGTAATATACATGAGTGGTTTTATTTTTATATTTCGGCGTAAATTATGAAGATTGATTGGTTAATAATTATTAATTTTATACGAAAGTTGCACAGGTATTTGTTTATTTCACAATATTGTGTTAGCAATGTTGATGTAGCAATCTATAGAATCATAATTGATTATATTATAATACACAATGCAATACATTAGTATAATTATGTATTTATGTATATATATATATTAGTTCTGATCAAATTACCATGAATTTATTTAAAACAAGTCATATTTCACATTAATAAAATTAATTTTGGTTTTTTTTTTAATCAATCACCTATTAAACAATTAGTGTCAAAACTTTAATATAATTGAACAACTTTATACATAAAAGTTGTTTGGTAATTGGTTTATAGAGGAGGAAATTTAGGAAGGCTGCAGTTATGTTGAGTACACCTAAGTTACAAATTGTATTCTGTTGTGTAATTTGCATCGACTAAAATAATAATAAAACACAATATTTAATATAATATTAATAATTGTTAAACTAATATTACTGTCTAATGGCAAAATAAGAACCCCGCTCCCAACAATTAATCATTTGAAAAACGATGAAATATTCGAAGGGTAGGTTTTGATATTGTTTTGAAACAGTCTTATACAATGTTATATTTTTACCCTTCTTATAAAAAAGATTTTGCATGAGATATTGTGATTCAAATAAATAATCCCAAACAAAGAAATGTCAAACATTAATATTATATTTTGTTAAATGTAATTGTATATATTATTGAACGACGGAATTATTGTGATATATAATATTTTATAATTATAGTACCATCGAACAGCTATGATTGTATTAAAAGTTATATTGGGAGAATACCTTTTATCGGAGGCAAGTATTTAGACCGAGAGGAACAAGAAATTTCAAAACCAAATGACTTGTTACTTAGCAAGACTTTGCGGTTGGCCACGCGCAATCGAAGTGTATATAATATGGTATTATAACCAACACCGTTCAGTATGATACAATAATATTCTTATGCAATAGTGCAATACTTATATAGAACGATCGAGTGTTCAATCATCATGAATATTATAATTTATAATGTGAGGATTTGAGCTGTGAGGTAGTTTTAATGTAACCTGGAGGCTGCAGATAGTATGGATATATTTTTAACAACATACATTTGCAGGTAAACGTCCGTCGTTTAAGTTTATTTTGTATAGCTTTATACGTTTTTTTTTTTTATTATATAATATTTTCTTGGCTATGCAACACGCAGTGGTTTACTGACGTGTCGGGATTGATTGTAAATCACTTTGTATTGAAATAATATTTGTTAAATAATATTTTTCTTGAAATTACGCCAATTTGAAAATATTATACTTCGTCAGAACTACAACAGCCGATGCCTGGTGAAGGACTGCGAGAAAAAAATCGGGTTTCCTCACTTGACCAGCCGACGCGTATCGCCCATTAAATCGAAATCTACTGACCACGGGCGGAGAGTGAGAGGGGGGGGGGTGGGGGAGTAAGAGAGAGAGAAAGAGGCCCACGCATAGATATAGAGAAATCTGAAAAGTTTAGTGCAATCCGACCGTGCTTATATATAATAATTTAATAATATATTATATGTACGAGGTTCAGACTGTTGCCATATTGTGTTTTTACCCTCGCAGTGCCATCGTTTCCGGATATACAGGGCGGATTACCTCGGCGTTTTGCCACGTTAGCTTAACGACGAAACACGTCTGCAGACCGCCCTGTATGTATCCTCCTTTTGGGCGAGTGCATTATGGAGAAAAAATAATGGAAAACGTGCATAGCGTCGGACGGCAATTTGAAAAAATAAAACTTTCGACGACTATTTTTTCCCCTGCTCCGTCACGCCGAACACCGCCTCCGCCGCCTCGATGGCGGCATTCGAAGTCTTCTATACGTTTGAAAAGTATAAAAACCACGACGACGCCACGTGGCCGCAGAGCCCTGTGACGTTACGTATAATAGTATATATGGCAGTGGAAAATAGATTATATCGAAAAACTTTGTATGATCGATAAAAGTTTCTCACCACGCGGAAGTTCGGGCCACGGGTATAATGTATATATATATATGTACACTGTATAAATATATAATACACGCCATTCGACGGAAAGTCGACATGATACGAAACCCAAAGTCCAATCATACGATAAGACCTATAGGTGATAGGACGAGTAATATGACATAATATATAATAATGTACTGCAGTAATACGTCCCAAAAGCATCGTACGTAGTTTAGTATATACATATGTATCTCCGTGGAAACTCAATATCTTATTTAAATGCGTTTCAACGATAACAATAATCTATAATGTGAAAATTTTTTATATTCTCCTTTCAATAGACATAAAATACTCAACCATCAATTGAGTTAAACGTTAATTATGCATATTATTATACGCACGCTTAACGTTATAGACTGTATAATCCAATTTCCAAATGCACAATAAAAGAAAAAAAATTTGAATTTGAATAGTTTATTTTCAACATCTTATTGAAAAATCATTTGAAATTGAGAAAAATTTAAGCAGATAAAGTCTTTAATTATCGTGTATAAAACTTAGTTGAAAGAAAATCGTCGGTCAATATAGAATCTAACTGAATATAATGTGAGTCGTAATCCACATACGTCTTAATAGTGCGCAAAAGGACGCGATGGTAAGTCCATGTCAAGCATAATCGAGAAGTGGCTTTGTCATACCATATATCTACTATAGGAGCAGAACTTTTTTCGCAATATGTAAATCAATTTTTTGTCACGCCTGCTGCCTGCACTGAAAGTTTAGTTTTCGACCATGGTTGAAGCGTTCGAAAGCGTCCTTTTTCCGTCCAGCGGGCGGTAAAGTGGAAATCCCCAAAGTGCCGGGCGGAAAAGAGGAAATCCCCAAAAGTGCCGGGCGGAAAAGAGGAAATCCCCAAAAGTGCCGGGCGGAAAAGAGGAAATCCCCAAAAGTGCCGGCCGCCGGGCGCGTATCCCCTGCACAACCAGAAATTAAAATGTATACCTAGTACCTACCACGGTTCTTACAAAACATAAACTTTTGGTTACATCTTAAATGTATAGTATAACCTCCTTGCATGACGCATAGATCCCTGCATAACCTTTTCCATGAACGCAGGGGCGTGACAAAAAATAGTATGTGTGGCTCGCGCGGGAAGGCCATTTCAGTCTTGTGCGAAATGCGGCACTCGCCTACGGCTCGTGCCGCACACGACGCCCGCGACTGAAATGGCTCACTTCCCGCCCTTGCCACACAATATACTATTATAACAAGTTGTAATAATATTATGGTGCATATGACATTTTATAGTAAAAAAATCCTATAAACACATTTTTTCGAGATGCATCACTAAAATACCGTCGATCGAACACAGGAGTAACGTTTTCGACTTTAAATGCAATATAAGGTTTGACAATAATAGGTATGTCAATTTAGTCTAGTAATAGGTACCTATTGCATAACATCACAAGACTGTACCCGGTACATTGGAACTTAAATATCGTATTATAATTAGGTACGTTTTGTGTCCAAAACAAGTTTGTTGGTCTAAAACCGGAATTACAACAAACCTACAGGGTTTGTACTCAAGACAAGAAAACATTTTTACTAGGAATCTCATCGAAAACCTGAAATATTAAAACACTATTTGGTTTTTGACTCTCTGCGGACTTATGTTCATAATTCAAGATCGAGACGACAGTAACTAAAGTTCTCTTAGTAAAGAAAACTTTCGACGACAGACGACATTCGTGTTTGACAAGTCAACGAAATGACATCGATCATTATTATAGTGCAATATTGAGTAGGTAATGGTTATATATAGTATTATCAGAAAATATTTGATTCACTACTTCTTTAGCACTAGGTTCTTTTGCGCAGCTATAATCCTGTAAAAAATGTATGAACTTTGTGTGTTATAACATGAATTTCTCCTCCTTATATACTTATAATGCGTACCGGAATCTTTTTTGTGGGTGATTGGATTACGATTTTAATGATACCTTATAAAATTATTAACAAGCATTATACCTTCTCAATCACAATATATCTATGCACATAACTCGGCAAGCGGAATTATTAATTAGAAAAGTTTTGATATTTATATATAATTCATTTTGTTTACTGTTTTGAAATTGTATATTGTTAGCATAGTATATACGAAAACTTAAATCAAACATTCAAAGTTAAGTTCGTACTTATAAATCCATCACTAATCACTTATTAAATGATAAGTTTAACGGTGTTCATTACTCTGCAGTTATAGTAGGTAGGGCCATCGAAGTTTCATTGTTATTTTGTGAGTTTTCATTAAAAACACGATTAAGTCATAGATTAGAATAAACACATTCTTAAATGTTCGTCTTTTTTTATTGTAATCAAATGCATTATTTTATGTCCATTAAATTTATGAGGTCAGAAGTTTTAATTATTGTAGGTGTGAAATTAGGACGTATAAATATGAGGTACGATTTTTTTTTCTATAGTTTTAGTATAATTTTAAGCTGTTGCGTGTACGATACACATAAATCAAGTATACGCCTTGTTATAACAATTTAACACTTTTTACCCTATACACTTTTATAAATAATAATACGTCCCTACAATTATTTTTCATGTTATAATATTGTGCCCTTAAAATTTTTATTCATCAAGAAATGAGTGTAAATCGGCTTAATTGACGGTCTGCATGACGGCAGGTGGTAACAAAATAAGTCTAATATATATAGTAGGTATATTACATTTTATGGTATACAATATACATATTATTATATGTTGTGGTTATATTTTATACCAGTTAGACGCCTTAAATTTAATATATCGATAACTATCCGGTATAGTATTTTGACTGTTATTAAAAATGAATTATAATCCATTAGTCAAAATACTGCTAACCTTTACTAGATATTAACTTTCTACGATTTTCGCTAAATAATAGTTACACCTATACGAAATCGATTCTGTTGATTTACGTCCATTTAGACCTGTTTCTCTTAGTCGGTTGACATTATACCGAACAGAAAGTGCAAAATATGTTACGAAAGCGCGTGCTGTATTATATCGTGCACATTAATGCTCTGTATGTATACCACCTGCTACCTATAATAGTTGAAATAAACGGAACGGCATAACGATTGGAGGTAAGATTATTGTATTGTGTTATTAGAATGAAAATGATAAAGTTATTTCTTAAAATAAATATAATAAAAAAAAAACTATAAGTCGTAATTCGGTATCGAATATCGATGCACGACTATTGACGGTCAAATACAATAATAATAATAATAATAATATGAAGCGTTCTAGTATGTGCGAATAAATTAAGTGACCGACCAGCCACCGGCAATGGAATCGAAATGCCAATATAATAAAGTACACCAAAGCCGCCCATGCTGGCCAACAGTTGTAACATCGGCTGGAAGAGCAAAACAGAGCGAACAGAAGAGACGACAGGATATATTATTATGTTAATGACTGTAACGACGAGCGCGAAAACGAGGGTGGCCTATGATCTGCAGTTAGGCTGAAATTATAACAGTTGTGAGTCTGTGTGTGTGTGTGTGTGTGTGTGTGAGAGAGAGAGGGAGTGGGATAAATGCCAGAACCCTCGCATGACTATAATAATTCTCTCACTGGACGATTTACAAAACCTGAGGCTAAAATCGAAATGCTTTATATTATTATACATTGTTACGTGATGTACGCCATATTTTTTTTATACACTTACTACTACACTGGATTGGTTTTAAAATTTCATTGAGAGCATTTGTGGGAAAAAAAAGTATGGAAAAAGTGCGATTACAAAAAAAAAACAAGTACCTACCTACCCATCATTATGTACACGCTGCTAAGATAGTCATCACTCATCACTATAAGACAATAATTTTCGGACTTATGTTATTTATAGTAGGTACAAAGTAAGTGCGACAGAGTGAGTAAATAATACTATATAAGTGATATTTTTTTTGTGGAATTTCCTGGGACATAGAAAAAAAAAATATAAAGATACAGTGGTATTATAATAGTATATTATATTTGTAGAATTATAATCGAATTCACATGCACAAGATTTAAACGTCGTCGGCACATGGTATGAATAGACCGAATAATTTACATAATAATATAATATAGCTTTATGGAAACGTTATTTTTGCTACGGCTCGATAAATATATTTTTAAAATGAAAAAAAAACAGCATTAATACGCATCACATGTTTGTTCGTTATCGGAAAAGTTTTATTGAATTTTAATTAAATATTATAAAAACGTCTGAATAATATTATAATAATATATAGATTATAAACCACATTATTAGAGTTCATCCTTAGATAAATAATGCAACCATCTGAGGATATTAAATATACTTTTACATTTTATTTTTTGTAGATGACATTTTTTTTTTCATTCGTATACCGCTGTTTACATTATATATTTTATTTCTGAGTTCAATGTAATTTTTCTGACTTCGGTTGGTGATGAAATATTAATCAAGCGACGGATGTAAAACTAATCAATTATTCATAATAAAAGTGTATATTAACTGGTCATCGAAGTAGGATACTAATTTCCTTTTTTGATTACTATCGTAGGTAATCCTCTCGATATTCTCATATAATGTATTTAATAAACTTTTCGCAGTCACTAAAAAAGGCTAGGTATTTGAATTTTGCAATCAGTTTAAATTATAAATTTTGCTTGAGGCGAATAAAGTTAAATTATTTTACTATCATCCGACATCAAAAATATCAAAAATTCGTGTATTAAACAACTTTACTCGGTTTAGTTTACGTTTCCTAAGTACAAAATATATATTATTATCTTATAGTTTAACTAAAAGAGCACTTTGACTTGAAATATAGTAAAACAATTTAGAAATGTTCTTATAATTAAAAGCAGAAGAAAGAATTTATAAACTATTTTTTTCTATATAATAGGTATTAACTAATTTGTGTGTTTTTAACTTACGATATTTAGCTGCTGTGATTGGATTTCCTTGTAAACCTCGACGATCTGCATAAGTGCTGAACCTGAAACGTAATTAAAAACCATTTCGTTATAGGTAGGTACTACATTTTACCATGACAAACGATACCCAAGAGAGTACGGTATCACAGATCATAAATTAAACTAAAGATTTACATAAGTACATAACGCACATAGTACCTACAGAACACTCCCGTGTGATGTCATCAATTTGTTTATTACTTTTCCGGACAATATCCTCGATTGTAAATAATTTGTTAAATTGAAAACGACGGGGTATTTAATTTTTACTATCGAATTAAATTTTCGAATTCATTTTAAAATGTACTAACTATCCTTTTATTATTATTGTATTAGATTGTAATAGATATTATTGACATTTATAATAAATTAGCAAATATTATCATTCATCGGTAATAAGTAATAACATTATTGTGTAGAGGTATACAAATTAGTAATTACTCACGAAATGGTTTTAGTAGGTATATAATATTATTGTTTGAATAATCAGTGAATGTAAAGTATGTTAATTTAGTTATTACATAATTATTTATGTATAATTTAATTATAAATGAGTGTGTTTAGATGAATATTCATCAAATATCGTAACAACTAATAATATTAAAACATTTTTAAATTTTTTTTAATTAATATTTCAATTTATAAAAAAATGATAGTGTTCACTAAATACATAAGACGACATTGAAAACTTGAGCCACGATTTCATTTAAACGTATCTTTAATTAAATTTAAATATCTCGAATAATAATAATAATAATGAATTTAACAACATTCGTTATTATAAAAAAAAACCAATATTACGAGAATAAAAGGCAATTTATTTTTTATAAAATTAAAATTAAATTCAAGTTGAATTGGTTATGCGTGAATAAACTCATGTACAGCGTACCTAACTACTAATATAATAAAACAAAACTCTATTCCGTTTATTATAATTTATCATTTACAATGATCATATATAATTTATCACGTTTCTTTATTTAATTTATCTCTATCATTCATTTGTTTAAAAAAAAAATATATTCCTTTGTCAATTTGAAAATATTATTATATTTTATTTTATCTATGTAATAATTTAGTTTACATTCATTTTTATGACGGCGAAATTGAAATAGTTAAATCATTCTGTAAATAATTATTATTTATTTTTTATTCCAAGCTGATATATTATAAATCTACATTCTATATTGATTTCTTAATTATGTATGATATTCTAGTTTGGTTGGCCATTTACTTTTCTCAAACTTCATTCTTCAAACGTTTCATAGTATATATTTCTAAGTTCTGAGGGTCAGAAATCTGAGACAGATAACACATACATACTTTCAACAGAAAATTTTAAGAATTTTCCAGGAAATAACGTTAACTTTAAAAATACTACAACACTTAACATGAGTGTTTCATACGCGTTTCGTCCCATTTTAATAATCCCAAAAGTTTAGAATTTCTTGACAATTATAACTTATTTTTATTGAAATCGTAGTGGGGAAAAAATTTTGCTGTTTCTTTTATATAATATTCGATTGTACAATTTTATTTTAAATCCCCTTTTCACCGTCAATATTGATAATGATTTCTACTGATATGAATGAAGCAGATCACAACACACAGGTACCTAGTCAATGTATGTTGTGTTAACTGTGTTATACTATAGGTACCCTATCAGTACTAATTTTATGTTTCTAAAATTTAAAATTATTCCAAGTTATAAATAATAATAATAAATTAATGTTAACGAAATATATAATAATTTTTCTGCTTTTTGATGTGTTATTTATTAACCATTTCAATCGATATCTATTAACCGATTGTTAATGAACCATAAATGAACCGTTAAACCATAAATTGATTTCTAAAAAAAAAAATACCTTCATTTTATCCTTTTTACATTTTGTTCAATAATATTATATAAAAAAATTAAATGTTATGTTATATTGTTATTCAATAAATAATATCAGTTTCTTTAAAAATTATTAGTTAAAACGAAAACTGAGCTCAAGCATTATCAGAAATAAATTATTATTTTAAAATGTTTTCCATTAGTTAATCAAATAGTACTACTCAATTTAAAATTTGAAGCATATGTTTATTCAAAATACGAATTGGTTGTCAAAAGTTAATTAAGCGAACGGATTCGATTGAAAGCTCTAAAATGCGACCACGCAAAATGGATTATCACAACTCCCTCCCTCTATCTCACTCATGCCCTCTAGCGACCATCTGATCGCTTCTTTGGGATAGAACTTAATTACTTCACCAATACGACGCCTGTTATAATCCTCTTTGAGTGTGTAAGGTGTAAGTAGAGTGGTAGACACACATAAAAAAATACTTTACAACTTTAAAGTGTTAAGCTCTTAAGATGTGTCTGCCACAATTACGCCAACATTAATACACTATAATATGGTGTAACACGCAGTTACCTTCCACAATGTGTCTCTAATCTTTGATACAAAATATTGAAAGGGGTTTTAAAGATATTTATTATTTCGAGAAAAAACTCAAGTTCAATATTTAAGCCATGTGAAATTAACGTATGATTTGAAAGTGACAAAAATAAGAAAACAGTATCTGTTTCATTTTTTTCATACTATTTTTATTTAACTAACGTCAAACAGTATTTTAAAATAAATAAAAAAATGTGTAAATCCAATTGAATATACAATAAATATTACATTTACAAAAATCCATTCCAAAGAAAATTTAGTTTAGGTGTAGAGAGATATTTTTTATTAATCATATAGATATTATTGTATATAAATTCAGTGAAGTCCATAACATTATTATTATGCACACACTTTACTCATTCAAAAATTCAAAATTTTTTATAAAGGTCAGTTGAAGTTTAAAAACGTGTTGTATAACTGGTAACTCAAACCTATTATAATATAATATATTAAATAGTAAGTGAAATCAAAATAAAAAGTAGTGACATTTTCTATACTTTCGAGTATACAAGCGTAATAATTTTACACAAACAAATAAAAACATAATTTAGTGATAAAACACAAAAAAAAAAAATAACGACTGTGTACCTACGGTTAGAACCTATATGGTATTAACCTTTCTAATTTCACTTACTTTGCGGTTTACATACTAAACAAAAATATAACAAATGTCATGAGTTATTCAAATTTACATATTCAAAGTAAAAATATCTACCTTAAAATATATTTTAAATTATTATGACCCATTTTTTTTAAGAAATAATATATTATACATCATGCATTTTAATTTTTTCTTAAATATGCACAGAATTTAAAACACATGTATCTTCTATACTCACTGCATAATACGTGATAATAGTTATAATATTTTTTTCCGAACTCGTAGTACACAGATATTTTATACTCTATACTCGTATTTATGTTTAATTTGTTCACGAATTTGTATGAATCAAATAATTATCAACACAAGAAAATATCCAATATTTTTTGGTATAATTTATATGATATGAAAATAAGAACATCTTGAAATAATAATTGTGTATATAAAACGAAAATAATATGACTTTGAGTTATAATAATAATATTCAAAAACTGTAAATATTCATATCCAAACAAAATGATGTATATATATTATATATTATTATAATATTTGTTATAATGTAGGTATTGTATCATTATATTATAATAATATTTGGTAAAAGGACGTTCAAACGTATCTTTTACCGCATAAAAACCAAACGTTTTGACAATACGATAACGAATTCAAAGCTCCAAAATCAATTCTGGTGTCGTACAACCTCTGTGGAGTGGGTGGACGAATAAAAAAACCACATAATATTATTGTAGGCACTACGTCGTTATTATTGTACAGGCATCGCGCGATAGGTAATCAAAATGTATTCTTTTTCGAAAAAAGCACGTTCATCATCCGAATCCATAATAACGCCACGTTGATGATTGCAGACTTTACGCACGATCATATTGGACTTTTCTACGAATATTTCTTGTAACTTAGAAGTTTAATTTGTTTTCCTTAGCCGGATTTGTGTTATGTTTTTTTTATGTCGTTTTTTTTATCACATCTCATACGGCTATATGCACCATGCACGTAACTAAACATGACAAACTTTGTAAGTACACGACAGTCTCGACAGCATATAATATTGTTTAAAACTTTAAAGTGTTATAACATCTTACACGGGTATATTATGATATTATATTATTTGACAACTCGACAATCGTCGCACCACGCGCGGAAACGAATCATCCGTTTTATTTGCGGAAGAAGGAATAATAACCCGTTTTATTATAATATATGCGCCGCCCGTCGATTTTATTGAACGTCCGCGTCGAAACACGAAAAATACTTTATTATTATTATTATTTATACGACCGTTATATTATTGTTATTATTATTATTATTATTATTATTATTATGTGACTGCAAAGCACCGCATTTGTGCGTGTTTTCACGACAATCGCGAAGTAACACATTCGCGAGAGGGATGTAACGAATAGAGAGAGAGCAAAAAAATAATACGCCAAGGGGAAAATTTACAAATGGGTCGGGACAAACGTCCGACGATCGGGTGCAAAACGATTTGTCCGATTTAGGTCCGCAGACGACGGCGATGACGACGATTACTCAAACCGGACGAACCGCAATTCGCAGACGCCGCCGCCGGAACGGAATTTCGCACGCCAACCTCTTCATCATGTCGCCCCTGCCCCTCATACCCCATCATGCACACTAGCCTCACATCTCTCTCTGACGTCGAGACATCGTCGTCCCGGGGCCAAATATAAAAACTAGACCGGCTCGGAACGCTTGTATCTATTTGTTATAATTTTCGGGCCATTTGCCTTTTGATCGCATATACGTAGGTACTTATATATATTATATTGTGTGTGTGTGTGTGCGCGCCAAGATTCAAGCCCGGCTTAGATATACCTGCTCCAACGGATGACCGCAGTGAGGATCAAGATTTACATCCATATAAATGGCTATGCGTCGTATCTCTGCAGCTATGGTGGCTTGAAAACTCTAAAAAAGTATAGCCAAGGACAACAGAGATGACCAAAGTGCATTTTTCAAATATCAGCTGTATTCATAATATTATATCCTTAGTTTTTTATTCTTATTTAACATCAATCTTTAATTGTACAAGTGTGTAAAAAATGTTATATGGTAATTAGTTATTTATAATTTAAAATCGTTAGTCAAATTTAATAGTACCTGCCTATCATTCGAATTTTGTGCTGCCTATACTTAATTTCATACCGAAAAATTAAAATTAATAAAATGTAGTTATATTTTAATTCTGAAATGTTTTAACGTTTTTTAAACAATAAACGGAAGACATAATATACACGTCATATTTAGTTATTTGACAATTTGTTCAATTATATTTTGAAAAGTATTTGTATAACACTAGGTATTTTATTTACAAATCCAAATGCAATGAAGACAGTATTTGAATTACTTTCTAAACACTTAATTTAAAAAGTCTTCTAAACACTATAAAAGTGTTTAAATACCTTTACTCAAATTCTTTACAAGACTGACACCTATAATAGCGTGTACAGATTTAATGAATACTATTTAGAATAGAAAAGTGGTTGAATATACTAATTGGTATAGCTAACTCTTCCCCAGTAGCACATTGGGGTGCTAAAAAACACTAATTATGAATAATATTATTCTATAAAATCTGAAATAAACTGGTAGATAATAATGGCATTCAAAAGTGATACTCACACATTCATAAAACGAAATTGATTAAATATAAATATAATTTATACTATACATATTATAATATTATAACACATACACCGACACACACATATATATAACATTATAAATTATAATATAAAGCATATTATATAGCTTAAAAAAATATACGATTAGAAAAATTTCTTTTTATGGTTAGTTATTTAAACGAAAAGTTTGTTCCTTACTATAATATTGTTGTCTAGACTTAAATACATTTAACTGAAGATAAGACAAATCAGTCGACAATATTTTGAGAAAAGTGGTGGTGCCGTGACCAAAACTATAAAATATATTATGGACTCCAGCGCTACTGTATACATATCACATATTATGTATTATAATATATTGACATTTTTATATATATATCTAGGTACCAACTACTGACAATGATATACAATATTATTATATTCGCCTTCAACGATTCGTCATGAAAAAAATAATATAACCGCATGTCATCGTATGTGGTATTCGATTTACGAACTTTGATGACACAAATATATTGATACATTTATTATATCTATAGGTAGGTTTTCGACACTAAATAAAACTAACGCACCGACGATGGCGTTATTTTTATGCAATCGTCTGCATTTCAATTTTATTTTTAGTCGTATTCCCCCATTGTCGCCCCGTTTTCGTGCAAGAAGCTCTCTAAAATAATCGTTTTGGGCGTATATATTTAGATAAATATAATAATATATATACGCACGTTATACATCTTCTACACCTCTAAAACACGATCGTCATGAACTCTCACGTAATTTCTAGGGAGGGTGTTCGATATTCGGATGTTTTACGACCACGATGTTCAACGCGTTATATAATATATTTTATTATTTTCTTACAGAAATAAATACAAGAATAAAGATATCGAAGAAATTTATAAGACGGAGTGGTTGAAGATGCATTATTCCGTCATTATTGAATAACCGCTGTATAATACTACAATGTACTAAATGATTTTTTCAATCGTAAACTGTGTATAATAATATATTGGTTTTGAAATAAAATTTTTCACTATCCATTTCAATGTAGGTACACTATTTAAAATTTTAAAATTGCTTTATTAATTTATTAATTAACTTTTATGAACGTCGATGATCGTAGACTGTAGAGTATAGTTTTCGTTCGTTAGTTCCTCTTGTTATGTAATTGCTATTAATTATGCGCCCTTGAAGCAATTCGCGTTTCATACACAAAACCAAATGCACGTACGATTTATAAAATATGATAGCGCACTTCAGAAAATATTAAATATTAATCATGTCCAATAATACCTATAGTGTACTTACAACTAACATAAGATTATAAATCACTCACATGTATATATTATACGCAAATGTTTTTCTAGCCGAACGATATAAATTAACACATACATGTACGTATGTTGTAGGTACATGAAACCGTGTTCTCGGCAAGGATAATACGAGTGTGTATATTAAATTTAAAAAAAAAATGATATAAAATGTGATAGGTATGTGTACTAGTTGTAGACAAGTTGTGGTTCTCGGTGGTGTTTATTATAATAATATTATCGAGTCTGAAAGGTCTATGTAATTATAATAACGGCTTAACGAGTATGTGTGTTCCAATATAGTAGTTTTATGCAAATGTTATTTGGCCTCGAGGTGACTGACTAGCATATGGGTCAAGTCAAACGGAAAATTGTGAATCTACGCATTAATAAGTAATCGTCAAAGATCGATTGTAAAGATAATAACGACATTTTCATTAAAAGCCTAAAACAATAATGTACTAATGTATATAGTACATAGGTACTAGTCAAACTACATTAAACACATAAATAATTACAAATGTATAAAATGTATATTGTATAGGTACCTATTAACATTATATTATTAGAGCGCAATAATAAAAACAAAATTTAAAAATTATTATAAAAATAGTTGTAAACTATAAAAGTAAATAGTAAATATTCCATAGATATTATGTACAATAGAATTATTTTAACTAAATAAATAGCTAACAGTTCTTTGGTTGCGTATATCTGTAACAACAACGATTATTACTCGAGTATCTATAACAGCTAAGATGCATAATGAATATTATTCAATATTGTATATCACAATGCATTTTTAGTTTCGATAATAATACTACTTATAGTAAAAACCAACAAATAATATTTTATGAAAATAATAATAGTAGTTAGTACCTAGCCAGTGTTGGAAAAAGGTTAACTTCCTGTCAAGAATCTGATAAAATTAAAAAGCGTATCAGACCCCTCTACTACACCTTCACGGGTACAGACCACAGTGGTGATGATGACAAAATGTCTTCATAAAACATACATTAATGATGATGTTTTATAATTTTTTATTACCTGATTGTAATTTGTAAGACACATTAATAATATTCTTGTTAGAGGATATTATTATAAGGTTATTGACAAACAGACATTTTTAAAATGCTAAACATTTGTCGTGTCTTATCGTTTTTGTTTCGTATTACAATTACATACATATTTCTTGGCTTACGTTAAGTATTAAGTATTAACTATTATTTTATAATAGGTACCTACCCATCTGGCAATTATTTTGATAACGTAGAATATTTTGTTACGGCATATTATCTTATGTTTTTCGTAATTTAATTAGATACCTCTATAGGTAATAGATATTATTGAATACGGATACACACTACCGGATTACGTGCATTGCTAAGTTGTTAGATCTTATTGATATAATTGTGTATTTTAAACGGAAATAGTTTAGTAAGTATTTAAATAACATAATGAGTCTGTTGTCATAATAATATTTACAGGTAATTTAAGATTTTTTTTCTGTCTGTTTTAAAATTTCTGAGTTTTATTCCGATTTTATACATAAACATAATATACAATTTATACATAATATGTATTCGGATTAACGATTTTTACAATTAGCCACTATGCGCTAAATAATTAGTAAATTCTCAAAACTTTTATGTTTGATATTTTAATAACTCCTGTATTTTGAATTTCATTTTAAAATGCAAAGAAATTACAGTACAGGTTGGTATTTTATTTAATGCCCAGAAGTTGTGTTGTTACAAAAATAAAAATAAAACTTCAAAGAGCACCTACATAGTTTCTCTTATTAATAATTAAAATAATATAAACAGAAAAAAATCAGAAGGAATAGCATTAATTGGTACGTTTGAAATGTTAAAAATATTATAATTAGGTTTAAACTGATAAAAAAAAAACCAGTAACGTCGTTTGTAGCTGGTAGGTATCTACCACATTTATACGGAGAGATCAATTTAACGTAAGACACTCATTATTACAGAAAACAAATGTGTTTGACATAATTATTCTTGCACATCATTTAAAGCCATTACAAAACAACATTTTTGGAAAAATTAAAAATTTTACTATTTTTATCGCTAGGTATAATTTTTGACTGTATTACTCGTTTGAACGACAACATACATTTTATATTTCATATTCCCATGGGCGTAGCGAGTATGGGGCAGGGGTGGGCAAGTGCCCCCCCCCCCCTGCACTACAAACTAAATTGTATTTCTTATATCACACGTGTAAGTTTTACGTTAAAATTGAAATATTAAATATGATATAAGTACATGAAGTCTAAAAATAGTTTAGTGGGACCGAGTGATATCTACACGTGTAATCGTTTTATATTTTATCGATTAGTCTATCTAAAGATTATTTGAATTATGAGTTAAACGCTAATCGTTATGTGCTTTATACATTAATATCAACAGCGATAGTGTCAACAATCAAGTGCAGCAGACAGCAGTACGTGCCGTTCTGTGTTCGCGTAAGTAACGAATATAATATATAACGTTTACATTTAATATTATTTTACACGATGGACATAAGAAAGTTTTTTGGTGGTAAGTACATATCTTGTTTTAGAATTATAAATAGTTACAAAGTAAAATAAATAAGTACAAAGTCTTTTACTTATATAATATATACACTATGTATTGTGACCGCCGCCTGCCGCAACTATGATATATTAAGAGGACGCTATACCCGCATGCGTTGTCTTCGTCTTACAAGCATACAATATAGCGAAAAACTGTTTTGCGCGGGACAAAACCACTCCCTTGGTATTTATAGTAGAATTACCAAAATTCCACAATACATAGGAAACATGATGATGAGAAAAGGGCTATCAGAGAAGAATTTTTAGGCTTCATTGAACTACATGCCATGGATGCTGTTAACATAGCTAGTGCAATAGATCATTTTATTCAAAACGAAGGTCTCGATGGAACGAAGCTTGTTGGACAAGGCTATGATGGTTGCGCAACTATGGCAGGGAAAATCAATGGAGTGCAAACAATTTTACGAGAAAAATATCCACATGCTCTATTTTTTCACTGTGCAAGTCATAAATTAAACTTAGTCATAGTGAAAGATCACCGCGAACACGCTGACACAGAAATTCAAGAATTATTAACTGCTGCAAATATAGCAGCTGAGAATATAGGAGCAGAAATTAATCTTCCTAGGATTGTTAAACAACAACAACATCGTTCGAATCCTCCAGCGTTAAATTCGGCTGAATTCTGGAAGAGATCATTACTAATTCCATACTTGGATTCATTAATATCCTCATTGGAACGGAGATTTTCTGATGAAAACATACCTGCTTTTTCACTTTTATTATTACACCCTTCAAATATGTTAGATATGAACACCAAAGAATTTAAACTTAAAATAAATGATTTTGCCAATTATTACCAAATTAAAGACTTGGAAAGTGAAGCAGAATTATGGTACAACATCTGGAAGGAGAAAAAACTTGCTAAAAGCAAACTATCAGACATGGAAATGAGTGAAGTAGTAGAAGAAACAGATATTTTCTTTCCTAAAATAAAACAAGCCTTGCATATTTCTTTAGCTCAGCCATGTACAACTAGCACTATTGAGAGGTCATTCAGTACGTTAAGAAGGGTAAAGACTTGGTTGCGTTCAACGATGACGGAAAACCGTCTGAATGGTAAATCAAAATAGTTTTTTTATATCAATGCTAATTAATAATTATATTAATATTAATCATATACAATGTAAATTATTTCAGGTCTATGCATACTAAGTGTGCATAGAAAGCTGCTAGATGAAAAAAAGGAAGAGATGCAACAGAAAATTCTCAGCAGATTTTGCGAAGACTCTAGACGATTGTCATTGTTATAATTTAAAAATAATGATTAATGAATAATATATTATAAATAAATACTTTAAAAAAAAATTGAGTTTTAATGATTTAAAGTTGGCTACATCACTGCCCCCCCCCCCCTGATTGAAATCCTAGCTACGCCCATGCATATTCCGAATCATAAGTATTCGGAGTATTTCGATTCATTAAAATCAAATTTCGGAATAGTAGGTATCTACCTAGTTTATTAGTTATAAATATTTAAAATGTTGACGAGCGAAGTAGTGGACCAACATTTTGAGGGGTACCCTTGTGGCCCTGTAATACCTCACACCACTCATAAAAATTTAAATATTTATAAGTTTATAACGCATAAACTACTGGTTCAAGATTCGATTTGTAAATGTATTGTATATTGTATACTCCAAAAATTATTCTGCTTTTGAATAAGGAATTAAAAATGCACGTTGCCGTTAAAAATAATAAAATATTTTGTAAAAATATTGTTTTTTAAACGACTTAAAATTATTTTAAAAGAATATTTCCATTAATTTTAATAGTTTTTGAAATAATGATGGTGTGTCTTATTGCGGTAAATGGATCACCCAGTATTGGCAGTTATCATTATTTCGTGAGTCTTATTTCCATCTCATTGACGCTGTATATAATAATATTATAATATGCATTGAATAAATGCGACTATTACATTCGTAGTTTTAGTACATTCACTTTTAACCCTCGACTTCATTAGGAAAAAAAAAACATTAGCGATGGGAATACGAATTAGCAGAATAATCTAAGCCGCCGTGAATAGGGACGACCTACATACCGTCTCGCTTTGAAGACAATCTTTCGCCAGATTCTGCCAGTCACGTATTGAACTCTGACAATTACAACTGGTTCAAGCGAATACGATGGGTATATTGGTAATAATAATAATAATAATAATATATTAATGCATTTTATAATACATACGACTCATGCGATATTGTGCGAAACTCGTGTGGGTCGCTATATACATTATATAGTATATTAGCCATTATAATGCGTTCAACACAAATCGGTCTGAAAGCGAACCGTATAAGTTATCGCCGTGGTACAAGCGTAGCGAGGTGAAATGGGGGCCGTCAAAAAATCGAAAACGATTTATCGCAAAACGGTAAGTGTCTTTTGGTATAGGTAGAGGTAGGTATAACGATAATATAATATTTTAAGAGTTACAATAACGCCTGCCGCAGCTGTTGCCCGCCGAGCACAAATATTATTATTATTATTATAATGCGCGTGTACCTATACGTCATAATATATATAATATATTATTATTACTGTTATTGTAACGTTGAAAACTGATATTTCGCGTGTTACCGGCGCGTAAATAAAACGGTGGAAATAAAACAATATTATTATATCGAATACGCGTCTAAAGCACCAGCGGATTTCTCGCGTCGCATTGTGTTTGGCTCGCGCGGAATATATTCTCCGCCGCCCGTCGAGGCTCAGCGTATAATACAGTGATTTTTTTATCGAAGAACACTCATTATTTCAAAAAGTATTAATGTTTAAGAAAATATTTTTTTACATAGTTTCAAGTTGTTAAAAAACAATATTTTTATTAAAAAATTATATTTTTAAATATTTTTTATCCTTTTAATTTTTTAAGTTTTTTACTTTTTTGAATGACAACATCTAATTTTAATTTGATATTCAAAAACAGAATATTTTTCTGAGTATTTCGATACATAAAAATTGAATTTAGGGCAATTAGTTTATGAGTTATAAGTATTTAAAGTTTAGATGAGCGGAGTAGAGGACAAACATTTCGCGGGGTAACCCCGTACCACTCTACTCCGCTCATCTAAACTTTAAATACTTATAACTCATAAACTAATTGCCCTAAATTCAATTTTTATGTATCGAAATACTCAGAAAAATATTCTGTTTTTGAATATCAAATTAAAATTAGATGTTGTCATTCAAAAAAGTAAAAAACTTAAAAAATTAAAAGGATAAAAAATATTTAAAAATATAATTTTTTAATAAAAATATTGTTTTTTAACAACTTGAAACTATGTAAAAAAATATTTTCTTAAACATTAATACTTTTTGAAATAATGAGTGTTCTTCGATAAAAAAATCACCCTGTATATTACTTTATATTATTTTCGTGTGTTATTATTCGGCAATAAGGAATATTATATACCTACCTCGAGGAAACGGACTCTTTAGCTGGTAAATACTCCACTCGAAACGTACTTTGTTTAATTATTTCAGATTCGCCCTAGTGATTTATATGATCAGCTGTATAGTTGGGAGTTGCTCAGGCATTGGTACGCTACTGCGCAATTTAGCATAGGAGCGGGAAGATTCGGGAATATCCTGTCCAGTAGATTTTTTAATAATTATCTAATGTATTATAATAAATATTTTATACTTTTTAACTTGTCTTAAATTAAACTCTCTATTGTATTTGTTCTAGTCTATTTTCTTTTGTATTAAACTTAACATTGTAATATTGTTATAATATACTGTACTCGAGCTCTCGTGGGCTTATTAATAAATAAATACAAATATATAGGCAGACTAATGAGCGTAACAACGCTCCCCCTCCCCTTATCAATGTTTTAAATATTGTTTGTTCAATTAATGATAACTATTACCCGTTGTTTATAATAAAAAACATATACGTCATGTTAGTAATAAAAACCCATGGTATTTCTTGAACAGCAAAAACTCCGAAGTTTTGAATTGTTATTGAATTATTATTATATGCTACTGTTATTGTTATTTACCTGCTGTAGTAAGATAAAATGTTTTTAGTTTTGCGATGAGACAGATTAGAGATATAAATTATCGACTTCACAAAATAGACCAAAATATAATTCAATTTTTCATGACGGGGGGGGGGGGGGGTAATCGTTTGAGTGAACTAATCCCTCGTAAACTCTTTTCCAATATTAGGGCCTGTGCATTTCAGATAGAAGTAATGCGAGATCAACAACAATATTACATCGGAACCCATAATTACCTACTAGTGATATATGACGTGCAGTTAATTTGTTTTTGTATCCTTATAATATAATATTAAAATATTTTAATAATTCTGAATAATGAATATTGTAATTTAATAATTCCTGTTAAGCAACACTATTTTGATTTACATAATTTATTTCGTTTAAATTTAAATTTGTCGTAAATCGTAAATCTTAATAGTCAATTCATTAGAATATAATTGCGTTTCATTCAAAGTGCACTCAGTGCAGTACATTATAGCCATTAATATACAATTGGTAAACTCGTCGTAGTATAAATAGTGTTTTCACTATATGTGACACGACCAGTCGATCATATTCTGAGCATAATTTATTCAATTCTTCACGTCGCCGTGCTCGATGGACTCCAAAGAAGCCAACGTTATAACTTATAATACTATACACGTCATCGTAGGATGAGAATAATAATATAATGTTTACGATGCTGAATACAGCGTGTAAGATCGCGTTAGAAAAATGTACCAAACAACAACTCTTTATTTTTCGTAGTTGTCGTCGTCGTAATCGTTGTCGTTCCCGAGGGAGGAACTCGTGTTTTGGACGTCTAAAGAACCAAAACCATAGCAGACGGGCGCTAAAACAATGCGGATTAGTCGTGTTCTTCCGTGTAACATCAACAGAGTAATAACGCACGTTGACGCCGTGCCGCTAGCTGTTGTACCATTGCCAAAACTCTGGCGAGACCTTTTGCCTTTTGGCCGTTAGCTCGAAGACCGTTTAGTAGCGTATAATCCGTTTTCCATTGAAACGCAGCCATTGTATGGCAGAAGCGTGGCCGAAACGGTCGATAAAGATATATTATTGGTCCGAAGCTCAAAGCTCGATGCGATCCGTGCTGTATAATATTCAAAGTTCCGACTCGTATATAAATCACCAGCCAGTCGAATTTTTACCGTCAACGGCAGTCGGGTTGATGTGTTTTTTTTCTTTTTTTATTATTAAGATTGTCTTTCGAAAAATTGACTGTCGTCGATCTTGTCTGAAAAAAAATAATAATAAACGACTGTCCACCCCCGTCGTGCAGAGTAAACAGCGAAATAGCGCAAATCCATTACGTCATCGCAATAGCTGCGCACCGCTCGTAAAAAGGAAGCTTTTTTAATTATTTTTATGCGCGAGAAAAGTTGATTTTGTATTGTTTTCCCTGGTAAATACCCCTGCAGCGTATTTTTCTCACTAAAGTCAATTTTAATAAACTTGTTACCACTATAAAAAAAATAAAATATTATTATTTGATGTCAAATATATTATACGAGAATATTATCGTGGTGAGATGAGAGACAAGTTTTCGTAAAACGTTTATTAGTACTCACTGTACAGAATATTATTATTATTTATTATTATATCAAAAAATACATTTTTATCGTTAATGTAATATTAACTAACTATTCTCTATAAACATTTGGTTTAAAATGTTTAAATTAACTTACAACTATACTATAATATGGAATAATGGGAAAACTTTTCTAGAAACATAAATATTACGCACACTGTATTGTAAATTGTAGTACTATAGTAAAATACAAAAATACTTTTGATTTTGAATATTAGAGAGATGTAAATGGAATAATTTAGTCAAAGTACATTATTTATACAAACGTCAAAACCCATGGCCCGCCGCCCGCGTTCGTTTTTGTGCCTGACAGACGACACACAGAAACAGTAGTTATAATGTACCTGGGTATATATATATAAACACACCTACGAATGGGCAATGCAATCGCAGAATTCCTGGACAGGATTATAAACTATTGTTTATTAAGGGCTAATGGTTCAACGCCTGCCGTAATGACGTTTATGCCACGGGATCTCTGGGGAGATGCGAAAAATATTCCATTTGGAATCCTCCTGCCCCCCTCTCCCCGACGATCCTATTCTCCACCATCGGACCCACACGTGTGGCGGTGACGGTATCACCCACTGGCAGGCGACCGTTTGCACGTACACATATATAATACACACAACGGTCTTCACATTATTATTATTATTATATATTATTATATTATATATAATGCCTATATGAGTGTGTGTGTGTATATATATATATATATAGACTGGTGAGGTGCTGCGGCTCTGGCGGTTTTAATTAAAACAGTCGTGCATCGTGCGTACGTACATATACGACCGCGACGCGATCGGGATTTGTCGGGGCGAAAACCACCCCCCGAGACACGCTAGCGAATTCGAGAACACAACCATTCGATCAACTGCCTGCGGTTTTTCGTCGTCCGCAATCCAATAGTGCAGGTGAACACGACGAGTTCCGTTGGCCGTCCAACAATAGCCATTGTAGTAAAACCACAGACTTGTAACTATAGATAGCCGACTACGTATACGTAATTATTATACAACGTACCTCTATAATTATGAAGCCCGGCGTGTTTACAAATTATTATGATTTGTTTACTGTCCCGATCACAGATAAATATTTTAATAACAAGAAATAAGTAATAACCATTAACTAATAGATAATAATATGGATTGGAAACGAATGTATTAATACAAAATAATTATTTAATGATTTTAAAACACAAAATTCTGTTGACTGTTTTTTCTCAATTTAAAAAAAAAATAAATATATTTAATCATCTCTATGTAAAACTAATTATAACCCTGTAAACACGCAACGTAATTCACACTGTAACGATTTATAGATTATTGACTCGTCATTTGTATAGAAGTCGGTGAGTTTCCTTAGATTTACAAAACACAGGAACAAATAGTAAGAGCATATAACTTATTGGCATAGCCATCATCAGTTGAGTTTTGAATCGCGAAGTATAGAGACTATCAGACCACAGTCTAATCTACCTTGTAGATAAATAATAATAATTCAATTTGTTTCAACTCATCTCCGATATTCCTCTAGTCTTCAATATACCACCCTTAAGACCCAGGGTTACTCAGGACCTCAGGTGATAGTGTACTGTGTAATATTATTACTATTTCAATAATTTAATAAACCGTACGTTGCTATTATCGTGTTTCATTGTGTTACCTTATGAACTCAGGTCATGTGTTTCTATAGGACCTATAAAGTATAATTTAGAAAACTTTATTTGTATTCAACAACCAGGTTCTCAAGACCCGTTGGTGTAGTGGGAATAGCTAACTAATTACTAATTACTCCTTAACTGGATATGATTAGGCAAAAATATCGACAGCAACTTTTCAGTTGCAACACCCAACCTAACCAAACGCATTTATATCTGGAAAAATGAAGGTCGAAATATACGATGTCATAGTAACTAGAAAGCATTTAATACGTTTAAAAATGATCTTTCTAAAAGCAGTACCTACTACCAGTATTATACCGGACATTCGAGTGGCTGTTTTTATACACGTCTGGGCGTTAGGCTTCTATGTGGGGAAAACGTTACCGGCCAAGATTGTTAGTAACATGGCCTATTATTACGTTATTAGAGCTGAGCATATTCGATTTCCCACGTTCAACTCTCGACGGCACCTAATATCGACTTTATTGACGAGTACAAAAATATATTATAACAAGACGCGTTCGTCACCCCTTTTGTATAGTTTCCGGTGATTAATGCGCGAATTGTTACTACGAATCTCGATGTATAATAATAGTCAGGCGACGCACGTAAACCATCATTCTCATAAAGTATAGTGTTTGAGCTGCAGATCGGCTCGGTTTTGGCTGCGCAGGTTACAAACGGCGACCGGAAGAGATTTCCCACGAGGGTTTCCGCGGCTTCGGCGGGATGTTTGACTAATCCAAGCGCATATTATTATTATTATTATTACATAGACGTCTGACTCAGCCACCATCGTGGTCTTTGATATTATACGATATTATATTATCATAACTCCTTTTAGTCGGGAAACGGTCGTCGTCCTTTTCAATGTGAGTGGAGACTCGGTAGACCGTGCGAAAAATATTCGTTAACACGGTTTGTTAGTGCGGTGACTACGTGAGGCGAACGGTACGTATAATATCGTCGAACGAATATGTGTACGACGACACGGATGGAGACACGCGTAAAATATGTCGGCCCAGGAAACTTCCGGGAAAGCTACGTTGCAGGTTTTCATCGGCATTCGACGTCTACAAGGCTGGTCGTCGGTGTGTTGAGTGATAGGCATATACAATATTCATTCTCACATTTATCTCTAAAAACTATCTACTCCGTCCTTACCTCAAGTACTGTAAACGAGGAAATTGTTTGGCGAAGTAAAACTATATACCCACCTAGATAAATAAAATAATTTAATATAAATATATAATTATCACTCGTTTTGATTATTATTTTTTATTGCTTATCATTTTTAAGATGAATTCCGTATAATATTGCGAAACAATATATTATTACTCAGTACTATTATCACCACCTTTTTTGAAAAATCTAGACAGTTATTTAAATTTTAATATAATATGTACGATAATATAATATAATATAATATTTTTATATTTAAAAAGATATTTGTTTTTCTAGTTTTCTACTTGTGCGTTCAACAACGTTCGTCTAAGGGTTGTAAGGAGTGAAGGGGAGTACGCTATTCAGCGTACGCAAACTACAAAAAACTTATGAAATTTAACTATTTCACACTATAAATTATAACTTATAATAATATACTTCTATAATATGTGCTTCGCGAAACCCAATTGTCTTAGTTGCAAGGCTTTCCAAGTAGTTTGCAAAGCGTATCTGTGGGGAAACTAGGCCTTTGATCAACTACAGACTACAGAACTAAAATCCTCTATATTCTGCCACAAAACGAAATACTTACTACGTCTCCGAATACAGTAAATTAACATAATATTATTATCTCATTTTCACGAGGCATGCATATGCATATGGTGTGTATCATGCGCACTATACTTGCAAGTCGCGTCCAAAGGGATCCTTAGCTATTACTACATTCTACTCCGGCTTTAATAGTTTAATCAACCGATTGATTTCGCGTGTACCTACTATACAAAATCCATAAAAATTCCGATTTCTTCTTAAACTTGTCCCCTGCCGAGCCAAGGCCTATGCTTATAATGGCGTTTTAGTGTTATTGAGTGCTCCCTCCTACGTGAGTGTTTGGACATGCGCAAATATATATAAATTAACCGGGCAAGGTATATAATATAACGTGTGGGGGGACATAAATAAAATGTGCGATCGGAAGAAAACAAACTTTTATCGACTTTAACTTGTATATATAGAAATAAAAATAATTCTGCATCCCTAACGTTCGACAGAAGAGAAACGGCTTTTTATGCTAAAGTAATATCGGCTGTCGTTTACAGAATTAATACGTAGCTATATAAATTTTTAGCACACAAAAAAAGTTAGATTAAAGTTTTCCATAGACTGGAAACCTTATTTTGCTTTAATAACCACGTCTACAAGTATATTATAAACGAAGTTTTTGCATAATTTATAATTTTATTTTTTATCCTTTTCACCGAAGTAAAATACAACATACACAACAATTGACCATTGTAATAAATATAGCAGTGGAGTGCATTATTTTTAGCCTGTTGTAAAACGAAGCTTTCTAAACAGACATTTTGAATTTTGAAACAATGAGTTTTGCATTTTGCATTTTTTTTATGTTTTTGATTTTTAAAGGTTATTTTTACCACTATTGGTCTTTAAACTGCAATGTTCGGCATTGTAAATACATTTTTGTTTTAAACGTTATAATATACTGTGTTAACTCATAGCCTATTATTAATAATAAAAAAATTATCCTAAGAAAAATATACATGCTCAAATTATTTTAATCTAATGTAATAAAAATATTCAAGTATAAACTTTACAAACAAGCTTGATTGAGAAAATCAATATTATATAACAACATGTTAGAGGTAAGTTTCTAAGTTTGTGCAATATATCGAATAAATATTATATATTATGAATGTGTGCGTTTATTACTTTATGGTTACTGTTAGGTTACATATTATATGACATTGCGTTCATTCAGGCCTTCTTAGTATGTTCATTTTATGAGAGTGTTTTGTATTTACATTAAAAACAATATTATTACATTGTAAACCTGTTTTATTTATCTTTCTATAATTATATTATAAATATTGCATATAGATTGATTATAGAAGCATAATTATTATTAAATGTATAAATATTTTCTTTTGATCATATTATTATTAAGACAACTCGATTATATTTAAGCTTAATATTTCATTAAATTAATTTTAAGATATTATATTAATATATTAGTAAAATCTATTACGTGCATGAAAAGGATTTCACGTCAATATAATTACTTAACATGTTCTTAGAGCTAAACTCACCGAATAATTCGAATTCATAAATGTATTGTTGTTCAATGGTGTTATTTTTTTATGAAATATATTATATTTGCAGAACAAGTTGGCTCGGTCGTTTGCGTACGATATTCCGTGATTAACAAAACTTATTTCCATAATAACACGTTGCGGTATGGAAGAAAGTGACAATTAAAACTTTCCAGTCTCGTTTCATACCAAACCTAACCCGGGATTTAATTTTGAAGTTTTAGTGTACGCGGTAATACCTATACAGGTTCTTTTATCCACTGATTGCGAACCGGAGCCACTTATTTAAATGTTTTTTAACCGTACTCAAAATGCAAATTTCTTAGGGGCGCCACATCGTTGATTGTTTTCTCTCAAACTGCAAACGCCTGCAACCACCGGAGACATTGCTAATCCCATTATACACTACACAGAAGAAGTGGGCGCCCGAGAGATCCTTGTCAACAACAGCTGAGGGCCTTTCTTTTAACATTCAGTGCGCTTTGGTTTATAGTAACTAAGTAAAAACCATAAATCCGATACCTTTTAGGCGAAAAAAAGGTCGAGTGGGCGATTCCGTAAACGTTGTGTTTACTCCACTTGAAAGTCCTTTTTAAAAACTAAAACCACAATAGCTTCGTTTTCTTCCCTCACCGTATTGCACTCACAAACGCATAAAAGCAAATAAATTGTTACCGACGGTTTGTGAATTTTAAACGTACTAAATGAAAGTAAGCACTTCAGGAAGTAAAAATGTTCTAAGTGAGAAATCTAGTACACCGGCTCACGTGCCCCGTTTCTTTTGTCCTACCGTATTATCACTTGCTAAACGTTTAATCTAACTCGTAAATGTAATATAATTTAACCCAAGTCTTGTTTCATTATTAAATGCGCCCTATTTATGCGATTTTAATTTATTGTTAAACATAAAAAAAAATTGTCACTTATTAGTTATTACATTCATAATTACATTTGTGTTGTTAATATAATATGGTTAATATTACAGTTATGTTTCTTTTGGAAAATATTTAGTTCCTACAACTTTGATCTTGTTTCAGTTTTGCCATAAGGATTCCTTAACTTGTTTAACTTGTGTGGAAATGCTTATTGCTTTGCATAATATAATATATTCCTTCGTATTCTCGTTTTCTCCGTATACCAACCACTGCTATAATATTTGTTTCTTTACCATGTTAGAGGATGCATTTGCTCCGTTTACGCTGAATGTTCATTTTTCATTAGGTGTTAATTTGTTTTTATGTTTAATTATAGTCTGAGATGAGTACTCACTTATTTTTTTCGAATTATTACAATGTTTGTGTATTGTATATGTTAGTGCTAATATCGTTATTATTGCTTTTATTCGTATCATTGCAATGCTTCTTATTATTTTATGGTTGTTGGTATCACGAAACACTTATTATAGTTAATGAATATTTTTAGAGTTATCCACATAGTAAAAAAATCAAAAATAGGTATAATTATATTGCTTTACATTAAATTTATCTGCTGACTTTGGTAATACTAAGTACATAGTCACTTAAATGTTACCCTTATCTAGAACCCCCCCCAACAAGTCATATTTTCTGAGCAAATGTTCCATTTCGTACGCCCTTGTTAAATTAGATGTCATCAATGATTAAATCAAATTACTAAGATAAATGCCAATTTCAATTAAGTGTACCAATATACAATATATGTTATAAATAATATACGTCATATTTAATTAAGTTCAATATACGTTTATTTATTTGACAAAATTAAGAATGTTGATTACAAACTAATATAAATTAAAACATTTATATTATTTTTCAATTCCGTAGTGAAAAAAATTAAGTGCTTAATATGTAAATTAACAAACTTTCAAGAAATTATCTCGATTACTAAAACATTTTAGGTACCTATTTAAAATACTACGAACTGCGAACGTAGTGTACCTAATCGAATTGTAAACTTGACTATTTTACTGTATTCAAATTTTTAATTCATTTTACGATTAAACGACACATTGTAAAAAAAAGGACTTGAATACATAATTGAATGATTCAAATGTATTTAAAGAAGTTATATAGTACTATAATAATTGTAGTATATTACTAATATCTAATGCATATTTACCTTGACATATAGGTACACGCATGAATAAAGCATATAACAGGCTTATTAACCTTACCTGACCTAAGCTTCTAACGGATCTACTACAAAATATTCCGAAGAAAATAACTCGAACAAAAACATCGCAAAGACTAAATCCCAGACAAAAATATTCTGTAAAATACAAATTCATCAATGACTTTTACCAAAGCTTACCTTGTATTATAGTAACAGCTTGCGATACTGTTTTTATAATGATTTTGTTCACCGTGACAGTTTGGATACAAATGTCGTTGGATTTTTTAAAAAGTTTAAAAAAAATGTCCTCCTTTAAATGTTGATGGATATTAATTATATAGTGTTCTTGAAAAAAAAAAAAGGATGACAAATGTATAGTATAGTGACTAGTGAGTGTACTGA
Source organism: Macrosiphum euphorbiae (assembly GCA_949089665.1). NCBI lineage: Eukaryota > Metazoa > Arthropoda > Insecta > Hemiptera > Aphididae > Macrosiphum > Macrosiphum euphorbiae. Next base: position 53,240,744 of record CARXXK010000001.1, on the reverse strand, counting down.
GTACAGCACCAAAAGCTGTAAAAGACGTTATTAATATTAATATATTATGACTTTGCGTAGATCTGTCAAATTAGTTGTTATTTTTTAAATGTTATTTATGTTAGAAAATGATTTTTTCAGGTATTTCAGAGAAGTATCTAAATTCCACAGTATTATATTGGTTAATTATAGGCACGTTGTTTATTTATATAAATGTAACTTATTAAGTAGGTATTCAATTTCAGTAGACTTGGGAATATAAGATACAGTCATTTTTGTTATGGTCAGTTAAGTGGACGCTTCTAGTAAAATTATTACAAACTTCGAAACTAATATTTTTGATGCCATATTTTATTTAATTGTAAAAAGTTGTAATTCAGATAGCTTTAGTTATAAACTGAAAATATTATAATAAGTACCTAATATATTATTATTATTTTTAGATTATTTTATCGTATTATTTCTTGGAAATTTTGGTTTATGAGCCATTCGTTTTAGGGATTATTTGGCAGGTATTTGTTTGGCCTGGATATTATGTCATAGACTCGTCTATAGAACTACTACAAAATACTAACTTTAGTTTTAACTTTTAAATAATCTAAGCATTTTATAATGTATTCGGAATAAATAAAGACAACATAACCATTAGTGAACGTGGGTTAAGACGCTTATAGTTATATATTTTTTCTATAAAATACAAAAGCCATGTAATGACAAATTACCAAATAAAAATGACTGCATAGCTTCAAAAGTTCAACTCTTTGTGTAATGTAGTTCTCCTTTATATTGTTTCGTTCTTGGATTTTTTTCTTCAATCATATGCTTAACATGCGAAAAACTTTAACGGTGATATTATACAGAAGAGACGTGACCTACATCTCAATTATTTGCTAATAGTTTTTTTGTTTTCTTCGCGTATATGGTACTTTTCATACTTTGGATATGTCGTTATATGTCGTTCATGTGTATGCCAAAAAGACAAAGGATCAAATAAAACCACGGACCAATGCTCTCCGAGGGACTATGCGGTGATATAATAATATACTATAATTTTAACAAATAACGTCTTACAATGTCTTTTTTTGAAGTCAATAACCTACAGTATATAATATGTATACCAAAATATCCAAATAAAAGTGCAGTTTAAACAGAATAATACTACCCCTATAATACCCATCCCACTTCATTGGGGTGGATTTAAAACCTTTAGATTGAGTGAACTTAAGTTAAAATATATGATATAAAAAATTAAATTATTAAATTAACATTAATACCTAGTGTGTTAAATTTATATGAAAACTACAATCTCTAAGGAGTCACGTACAACACAATAAAATTACCATTTTATAACTGCAGAAAATAGTAATAGGTACAATAATAAAAATAATAATAATGTGTATATAAATAATCCATCTACAAAAATTAATTTAAATTACTTTTGGCGATTGGAATTCTTTATAGGTATGTGACTTAAGGTTTTTATTTTTTTTTAATTATTGAAAATGTATAGAATATAATTAAGATCAATTGTTTGCAAATGATAAATGTTTATTATATTTATTTTTTTGTATTCAACTTTTGACTTGTAGTTTTATATCTCGACAAAGGTCTATTATTGTACACGGTAAGTAATTTAATAAATACTGATTTAAATACTACAAGCATTTGTAATATTAAAGTACGCCTTACACATTTAAAATTATACGCTTTTAAAACACAAAAACGTAATAAAAACTAATTAAAAATTATAAATAAGATTTCTATATTTCTACAATAATTTGAATCATTAATAAGTTTAATATTTTTGTAATTGCTCAAATGAATTCAAAAGTTTTTAAGAAATAAAAAAAAAAAAATGTTAATAGTTTTTAATTAGTTATAAACTTTTATTTTCATAAAATTAGTACAATAATACTCTCATTTCTTAAAATATATTTTGAAAAACACATTGTTAAAAAAAAAATTGAAAGAATTCAAGATACCTATTTAAATTGTTCATTAAAACAAGCACTCTGAATTCTGATGAATATGAAGACAATCTTGATTATCAAATACCGTTTTTTTGTTGTATAACTAAATTAATAAATAATAATATATTACATAATTTAGGAATACCAACTAGTAGAAAGTGAATATAAATAATAATATAATAGTGGTTTTCTATGACAAGATTAAGATGTCCTACTCGTAACTCTAATTTATGATATTTAAATAGTTTGAAGATAGTACCTACATTTAATATCATTCATTGTTGACAAATTTTTAAAACGACATTACATAAATATTTTTACTACTTTTACTATTACATTATATTGCCTATTGTGTGAGTAAGCCAAATGTTGATTAAAAGAAGAGCCGGAATCGTTTAGAAAACACGATTTGATAACTACATATTAATATTCCTACTATTCCTGAATTATTTGATGACAGATTAAATTATAATATATTATGTAAGTAAATTCTAGTTTATTGGAAATTTTTATTTTCCATTTCTATGAACATATTTTTAAAAACTAACATGATTTTAACGATTCGGTTCGTAGAACAGAAATTGGATTAACTGATTGAATAGCTGAATGCTTATAAGTTATAAATACATAGAAACATGTTTCTATACTCAACATGGGGCTTCTGCAGTAAAGTGCACGATGTAATTGGTATCAGTTTTAATACAGATCGATAATAAAGTCGCATTTTAGAGTCCGAATGGAGTTTTTCGTTGCCAGAGTAAAAAATCCCGAAGAATTACAATATTTAGTATTTCTACACTGGGTGTTTGTCCTGGTCAATAACTATTTTTAACAAACTATTAATATTAAAAAAATATTATTATTTTATACATTGTATACCTAACGTATATAAGTATAAACATCAAATTATATTTATAGATTCTATGGATGCAGCGTATACTGTAGTTGTATACTGTTTCAGTAGTTCTTTTTTATGATTTTAGGGTAAGAAAAATATTTGTATAGAAATTAGTAATATAAACAAGCTAAGAAACTATTCATAATGTTAACTAAATTTAACATCTAATAATATTTAAGTAATAATTTTAGTCAAAAGTGTATGTACATAATATAATATGTAATAATATGTTCATTTACTAAACTCAAACATAGTAAGCTAACGTTGAAATAAAATATCAAATGGTATTCCACATTTTAATGAAAAAAAAGGGTGCGACAATATAATATATTGGGGTGTTATCTTTATGGAATATTTTATGCAAATAAGCGTTAGATAAACGTAAAATCAACTTGCATATTAACAAATGGATTATTATAATTTTTTCAATAAACAAAACTATTAAATGTCATAAAATCATAAATTAAATTTGTGTACTCGCAAAATATGTGTTCAAAAACTACCCATCGTATAAAAATAAAAATAATATTATCATTGTAGTGAGGATATTTTATGCGATTTTAAAGTTTAAATACTATAATAATGATGGTACAAAAAGGAAATATTCGAGAACTACAATCAAAACTAAACAAAACCCATAACCTAACCAACAAATGTTTTTTTCACTTGGCATGGTAATTTCTCGTCAAACATTATAATAATAATATTATGTAGTAAGATAAATTCTACGAGAATAATGGATTATGCGTCACTGCATCGTTTGTCGAATATTAATGTTAACTCAACAATATTCAGCGGGATTGTTTTCGTTACGGTTTTAGGCTTGTAGACGAATGTTTACCTATTTACAACCGCAATTCATCGAAATAATATTATATTGATTGTCTGACCAGACCACCACAGATATCGAGAGGCTATAATATAGACCAACATTATTACTAAACAATGTTAAAATATGTTTGGTGTCGGTCTGCTGTTCTAAAAAAAAATAATAATAATAATAATAATACCTATTCGATTGCGGTCTCGGGCCTACTTTGTTCGGTGACTGAAAACCCGCATTCGCGGTGAAAGCCAGAATAGTTTTCCGTTCTATTATGGGTATATTATAACAGCTATAAATTATAGTCGTCGATTTTTATATTTTCGACAAATAACAAGTAGGTAGATGGTAGTTGTTCAACGTCAACATTCGCGAGTTCTCTAATTTCCAATCGACTAATCTTCAGCAGGACGACACCGCCGACAATTTCACATTTCAGAGTTATTACAACACGACCGCCGCCACATGCACATACAATAGCCGTACATTTGCCATGTGTAATCAACTATGAACTGATAAAGAGTTTAAAAGCATATCTTTGCGGTCCAGCCCAACAATACACGTTTTCAGCTGTCACATTCACATATGCGTGGTGCGTGCAAGCTCCAGTACTGCAGCAGGACGGCAAAATGCAACTTCCCCGCACAGTCCATGGTCCCCTCGACAAATCTAATAGCCATCGTGATTTTTCACTGTTCAATGAAAAACGCCATTTTTTTTTCCAATTTCACTTCTTTTTTTTCACAAATCGAACTACTCTCTGGACGACACACAATGCGATGTTATAACCGTTGGCCTGAAGGACCTATTCAGAATAATATACCACAATGAACTTTTCTTCAAAAAGTACCTATGTTTACTTTATGTGTAGATAAAATGAAAAAGACGCAAAAAATAGAATACTCAGTTAAAAAGTTAAATGTTTGAACGTGTGCGATGATATATTATGGTATATAAGTTCAAACAAACGTAATTACTTACGTTTACGTTTTACAAAACGAAAATATACTGAGCAATTAAATACACCTACTTTGGTGAAATACGTAAAAACGTGAAATCGTAAACAAACGTTATGATAATTCATATTTTTTTTCAGTAATTGGACAATAAAATAAACTGTTCACTTTTTGTTTATGAAAAAATCGTAAGTACACATCGTTATGCAAATCATACTACGATACCTGTTAAAAATAAATGCAAACCTACGCTAAATTTATAAGAACAAAATATGATTAATTTACATTAATGCAACAATAATAAGTTTCTAACCTTGCATTTCTACGGGTACCTAACTACATTAAACTATTGGTTAAATAGATATAGGTATAGAAAATAGGTACAAGGTTGAAGGTACATATTTGTATACATATTGAATGGGGTAATATATAGGTAATGTATTATTCTAGTAAACTTTATACTCTTGAGTACACACACTATCAAAAGTATGCATATTCACAACCGCTTGTATCCAGAAAGTCAGTATATAGTCTACAGTTTATATTTACATACGTTTGATTTATCTCTACTCATCACTAACTTTCTTTAGCTGAATTAACTTACAAAATTTACATTTAAGGACTCAAATTTAAGTTAAACGTAAATATCCAATATACCAGTGAAACGTGTACTTAAATATGAATATATTATTATTTATTATCAAAAGGTAAACGTTGTAATTTATGTCGGAAAACTTTTAGAAATTTTAGTATAGTGTAGGACAGACAAATAAACAGTATCTTGAACAAACCTATAAAATAATTATATTTTATACTCAATCATTGTTGAAAATATTAATATATATTTTGTAATATAAGCATTTAATGAAATAATAATAAAAAATAATTCATTTATAATAATTTCAGTTAACGTTGTTATGATTACTTCTAAGTTATAACGAACGCCGTCCATATATTTTATATTTAATAGTATTATTATGATGATGCATGTTACATAAAGGAACATAACGTTTCATCTCTTAATAATTCAAATTTTGTTTAATGACCATACAAAGAACAGAATAAATAAAACCGTTGAGATAAAAGTAATTTGGCCATGGTCGCTATACCATCCAGTTAAAATAAATAAAACAGAGTTCATGACTTTGCAACTTATATATTATACTTTTGAATTTTTACCAAATGTTTTTTCATCATTGTTTACATAATTCAAAACTTCTTCATTGCAATTAAAACAGTCAACAGAAGTTCTCCGTATTAAAAGAAACAGCAAACAAGTTGAACTGCAGCGTTCTATTTGGGCTGCGTATCTAACCTTTGGCCACACTAACCCTACGACGGGCGGTGCGGCGGCGGTGTCACAAAAACTCTACACACCCAAAATGTGTTTTCTCGTCGCCTGCCCTCTCGTCCATTACGCACAGGGACTCTTTGTGAATTTACGACCTTTTCAGCCCATATTACTATACGGGATCGTATATTTCACGACAATAAGGTAAAAACTGTCCGACATTTTTTTTTCTTCTTCGTTCTCCATATACTCACAAGCGCGTTGTCAACGGCAGATGTCACACCCGTTCTGCTTTATGGGCCCAGGGATTTGCAATTTAATCTCCTCACGTCTTCTTCACGGCCACCTTCATACGTCCCATACGGTCTGAGCACCCTCCGCCCGAATAGCCGCGGTGGAATAGTGACGAAGTGAGGATTTAACTTTTTCTGATCATATCTGTCAGGATGATGCGGCTGATAATACGAGAGGAGTTTTTCTTATTCATTCTGCCAACCATTCGACCCTCCCTCCAGCGGCCACTTGATATCTGGCTTTTCTCGGTCGGGCGTGAAAATGGAATAATAATAACGTTTGCCTGGGGGAGCTGCCCCAGTGAACAAGACGCGCGTAATAAGCTCTGTTGCGGAGAATTTTTTTTAAGCCTAACCCGAGGACGAACCATATAATATAATAATATATTAAAAACCGCAAGTAAACGATGCACAGCAGCTATATATACCTAGTTGACAGGGTAAAAAGTACTAAAAACTATATTTTTATGATAAAATGTGAAATATTCATACAAATTATACCCTTCCAACCTAACTTCAAAATATTACTTTCGATAGCAAGCTGGGAATAATAATAAAAAAAAATTATCAATAATAGTGAAGCCATTTTAAATTATCTGTGTAACTATGTGTACATTGAAGGAAAAATTATTTCTTATTATTAAGAATATAATAAATTGTAAAAAACTAAAGAATATTGGTGTTAATTATGTGATTGTGTCAATAGATATTTATTTTTAAATACTGTTAGTAAGAACTAAGAAGCGTTCATATGAGACAATCATAACCAAATAAAATGTTTCCTTGATAACATGATCATAACACATATAGGTAGCTATGCAACAACGTTTTAAGTAATCAATTATTAGAAATATAATTATTTTACCCTAATTTATTATACGAACGTATAATAATTTTTTATAAGAAGTGTAAACTTTTGGAATTCCATGTACGACCAGTAAAGTTTAACAGACGTTTTAAATAATTTTGTAAAAATATCAGTATACATTAGGTATACATGCACAATATACATTTGATTGAATTAGAGCCATTTTTTTCAGTTCAACAATATTGTGCATTTCATTTTCAATTATTTGCACTTCATAGTTATTTAAAAAAATAATTTTTTAACATATCAAATTATTCTAATTGAATAAAAAGTAACAAAAATATTATAATTTAAGCCCAACTGAAAATATTAATAAAACAAAACACATAAAATGTACAGAAAAGAACAACTTTTTGAATACGGACATTGGTAGTTTGTGCAGTTGTATGACTTTTAAATCATAAAAAAATTTCACAATAATATCATAAGTAATAATTTAATACACATTTTGAAACGTATTAATTATTTTTTTGTATTTATATTATGCACCATAAGAAAACGTACATGTAATAAAATTCACCTATAGAATTTTCAATCGCTTTTATTTATGTAATAATAATATAGTTATATAAAATCCTAGGAAATACTCAGCTCAAAATCAAACGATTTTCCCAAGTACAAAATATCAATCCGATGTGGTATAGAGGCAACACAATGCAGAAGAAATAAGTCCGCAGTTTTGAAACGCAAAAGTTAATGTTCGTCGAGCTTGGGACTGAAAGTTTACACATGGCGTTTTCCCCGGGGGAATAAAAACACAACATGCAGTCATTAAACGACAAAAGCAAACTTTTTCTTTTTTCATCGTACAATTTTCACGTCAATATACAGACGAAACTCCTATGTCTAGATCGCGATTTCTTCTATCGGACAAATATATATTATATGTAATATTTTATGTATTATGTATATAAAGAATCGAACAACGAATAATACACTACTTGTCAACAGTTGGTTAGAGGTATATCTAGTTAATTATTTATTTTTAAAGGTTTACGTCGAGTGCAAAAAAAAAACGAGCGGCAACTGTCAGATATATTATATAGGTTTGGTATGGGATGATACTAACTTGTATTAAAAAAATATAAAAAAAAACCTTTACCGGTTAATCGCGGTTATACGGCCGTTCAATTTCGTTCGAACAACGACGTTTTATTACCTCGACCGTATCACAGCAGCGACTGTATATCGTTGCAAAGGTAATATTTCACGAGAGGTACCTACTTATATAATGTACTCTGTATTCTCTTGTAGCGGGCGACAACGTGACGTCGTAAAACGGTAAATGACTTATATTCAACTTGTAACGAAAAGGGAAGTGCGAGCTGAACAATAATGCTTACCTACTTATACTTATACAACCGCGTACCGACCAGATATTATTATTTAAATATTTGTTTAGGCACAGTGGTTTAATTCGGGAATAAAAGAAACGTTATTGTATTATTTGTAGGCATCGCCACCAGAACAACTTGAACTTTATCACTGTCCAGAAATGTAATTTACGTTTTTATCGTTTTTAGAATTGTATATTCAAAACCAAAAACAAGAGTAAGACATTTTTATTAGTCGGTTTAGAGTTTTAATAGTAATATTTTTTAATATAATAGTTAGTTTGTTTAAAAATATATCGAGATTGGAAGTTTTCTAATACCGACTAGACATGTCATACAACATTAATATTATTATATTATATTGTTGATGTTAATTTATACTAAAGTATTAAACAAAGAATTAGGTAGGTAAGTATTATACAACATAATATGAAAACCAAAATATATTTGAAGACATTTTTGTTTAAAGAACAACGTACTCAACGAATTAAACGATTTTAAAAGAATGACAATGCCTAGTGATGATTTTTATTTATGATAAATTGATAGCTATTGGTTATGCATCCAACATCTATTAATTAATAATTGATAAGAACAATACATTGTCTAACATTTTAAACAGTATTGTACTGATATTAGTCTATTTGCTCTAGGTGCCTGCTGTTTAATAAATATGAATAACTACGCTTAGGGACTATAAAAAATGAAAACGTACTTTAAAGTCAAAGTTTAACATTTGCAGTAACTAATAATGATTAACATCAAATTAGTTATTTTAACATCGAAATAATTACATTTTGTTATACACATATATACGAAAAACTAAGTATAACTACTACGATTCTCATAATTTTTGTAGTTTTCAAAATGACTATCGTCTTAATTCTGAATATTATGAACAATTAAATTGCTTTACATCTATTAAAAAAGTTTTGATAGAACTAAATAAATGTTCTTAACTTTATAACTTATATATAACTCAGAATTATTTCTTAATTTACATTTGAAAGTTAATATGATTTATCATAATATATTTTGTACAGCGAAAATTAATATCAATCGCATTTACGTTAAATTACTGCATATTATTAATTTTTACAATGTCATTACAATTTACGATTCCATGGCCGACATAAGTAATAATTATTATAATAATAAACCATTACGAAATAATAAGTTACAAGAATCCTTAAATTCCTCGTGCATTATTTCCGATTACCTACGCGTGTTGTTAAAAAAATCCAACCAACCGTATCCTATTGTGATATATCATATGACATTTAACAGTAAACTTGATAATATCGTATTTCTATACCTGAACTATACAACTGAGGGCGGCAAAGAGCCGTTTACCCCTAGTTGACGAACGGGTGTTGGTATATGTGTCGGGGAGTCATGACGAAACCTGAACTCAGAAATCCCTTAAGTAGTTGTAAGTCTTCGTTTACCACGGTTCAACTACCTACTCCGCTCTTGTTATAGTTGCTGTATTTAATTTCGGAAAAAACCAACCTACCCCCTGGAAACTAGCTTATCTTCGGGGTTTCAGGCTTTTATACGGCCTTTGACTCAAAATCACTGCTCTTTCATTATTTGAAAAACACTGTTAGTATGATGGCGCCACAATAAATTTCAAGAGGTTAGGATGGGAAGGGTTGGGGGAACTTTTATCGGTAGAACACCCCAACCAACACAATACATTTGACAGAATTATGGGTGTACGAGATTTTTTCCATTTCACTCCCTCGTATACGAGCAGATTTCAACAGGAAAACGACGTTTACCCGAGTTGTTACCAGCATATAATATTATTGAATATAATGATAATAAATGCTTCAGTTATTATTAATACTAAAAACAGAAATATTGTTCATATAACCAATTAAGAAATACAAATATATTTTAAGAAATATAATTTATCATAATCGTGCTAATTTTATTTAGAAAAAAAAATGTTTTATTTATCTTTTATATTATATTATGTTATCTTAATTTATTTTTAAAGTTAATTTAGAAATATTTTGTGTACAATAAAGAATAACAAGGTTAATGTTTTTTTTTTACTATTATAAAAGTCAATTTTTACAATGATGTGAATTTGTTAAAATTAAAAAGATTTAATGAAAATAGGGAGATGGATGTACCTATATTACATACATGGTATGTAATATACGACTAAAGCAAACGATATTTTTTATCCAACCAAGTTTTTTTGTATAGAGAAGGGAGAATAATCTTTACAATCACAAAGACTGACAGCAATACAGTGAAATATTAGATTTTCAAATCCAATCTTATACAGACAATTTCCTTTATTTTTTAGTTTCAACAGACTATTCAGTAACACACACAACGATCCAAACTGTAAAACGCCAACGAAATTCTATATCCTCGCACTGGTCGGCTATATATGGTACCTATAGACATTTAATAGAATTCTCGTAAGTCCTTTTTCACTTTAAATACAAATGTGCACAATGTGCATAGTCAAATTCATCACGAATTATATTTAGAAGATAATTGTGCTTTAATAATAACACAATAATAGTATCCTTTAACGTACGTAATATCTATCATACAATTAATTGTTGGCTGAGGTTCAAGGCGATTCAATCAAATGGCTTTTCATTCGGACCAAAGACAATGTGATTATATTTACCTACCAATACAGTATATAATATGAGATTTTGACATTTATTATATATCGATCCCATCATGTTTAGTCAGTATTTTTTTGGTTTCTACAGACTACCTACTATAGGTACCTAACACACAAATCGATCCAAACTTAAAAAAGCCAACGAAATTCTATATCCTCGCACTGGTCGAATGTACGTGCTATAGAAATTTAATGTAATAATTATAATATTCGTAACTTTTCACTCTAAATACAAATATGCACAATATATATAATCAAATTGATCACGGATTGACTTTAGAAGATAGTTCTTTAATAATAACACTCTAACATGCACCGTTTTTACATATTTTATTCCATTTCGATCCCATTTGTTTAGGCTCGTTCTTTTGTAAACGTCAAATACAATAAGATAGTATAATAATAGTAATGTAATGCTATTATATATTTATTTACATTTTACAACATACAAATATTTAACTATACATTTGACAATTATTGTATATAAGTTAAAGGGGTATAAATACATTGTTGAGTTATTGTTCCAAAAACAACCTCAATACTATTAAATACATAGTAGTTTATACTTTATACGTAAAATTATTGTTATTTCACAGAAGTATATATTATGAGAGCTTTTTTTCACGTAATTCTTGTGTTTATTTACAATCTATACAATATATAAGGACTATAGTTAGGACGTATACGATAAGTGAATTTTATGATTTTCGTATGATATAATAATAATATGATAGATAGATATCTAGATAGAATATGGTTTGTTCTAGTCATATAAAATATACATAGTACAAATAAATATAATAAATTAATACCATAAATGATTGGTATACACGGAGGTAAAATCTCGATAGGTAGGTATAATATTATTGAATATATTCATTAGTATTGCCACTTTGTGAAAGCTTCAAATATTTAATAAGCTACCTATTTAATAATAGTTTATTTATAATATATTTAATCATAATATGAAAAATGTACCTACCGGTTAGCTCAAATGTATTATACATAATAATATAAGAATGGCTGGATACTTATAATAGTTGGATGATTTTCCAAAACTCTTTACACTGTTATAATTACTACAGAAGTACAACAATATAAATTAAATCTAAACGGACTTTACTCGTAAATAACTCAATTTTTCGAACTAAATCATTTAAGGACATTCTATTTATCGTAATGATACAATTGAAATTTAAATCATGTCGCCATAAAAAGAAAAATTTTATACGGCTTAACAAAAAAAAAAAAAAATTTGCTAAATTTTCGGTGACCTTTTGTAAAACATTTTTAAACTTAACCATGCCATAACTAAAAAAAACGCTTTTAACTAATATTTTTCATTCTTTTTAAACAATCCTTATATATATCTATTAGTTACACACTTTTCGTCAACTAGATATTTTAACAAACATTTGTTGAACATCTATGTTCTTTTTTAGATCACAAAATATTTTGAAAATTTTATCGTGTTATTCAAACGTATTTATGTCATTTCTAATCTGATTGACGTGGTCTTTTTTTAGATCACCAGTTGATTGATACAACTTAGTTAAAAATTCGCTATTATTTTTTTTCACAACATTAAACAATCATCCTACAAGTAAAACTTAGCATTAATTTCCTCATCAGAACGCTTTGTTTGGACCTTTACTCCAAAATTATTTCATTCCCAATTAAGTTTAGTTTATACGTCTATGATTCAGGTCTTGATGCATAACATTTTATTATTTGCGTGTTAATTTAATTGTTACAATATCTTATCTATTTTATTTTTTTATGAATTTCAATCATTATATTGTATGTCTTATATTTTTTTTGTATGTACAATTGTTTTATACTACCACACCTAAGAATTTTCTTTATTCAGGAATCTATTTAACGGTGGACTCATTTGCGTACGGTATTAACTACACACTTGATCTACCCACGTCTGTTATCAAGAAGAGCGCAAGTTTAGAATACTGCAGAGTTTCGTGTACAAAGAAAAGTATACCTGTATGCGTCCTATAGTAACCTTAATAACCAAAGTTATGTAATTTCACAAGGTTCGAACGCAGTGTGGTGGATAGAACCGAGCTATCATATTATTATTATTATAAACCCTTAATATGAATAAAAGCGATAATCTGACGTATTATCGATATTTTTTCTAGTATACCTTTGACACGAATCGGAGATTAGATTTTAAAAAGGCAGTCACGTAATGCTACCTATATGGCTATAATCCTATATAATATTATACTGATTTATTCTGGATCATAAAAAAAATAATTATATCATTAATGAAAATACTACATTATATTAATTCCATTATATATTTTGTACACTTAAACTTTATCTCACCACAAACTTATTTTATTGTCGTTTTTAATGTTTTCGATTTTATTTTCCAAGTTTATTGAATTAACGATTCGATAGATGACAATATATTTTTATTGCTTCAGCTCAAATACTGTTGCAATAAATATTAAACAAGGTCGGAACTAGATGACAGAATTATATATACTAGTACAATGTAAATAATATATAATATGTACACTATATAGTGTCTCTACTACTATAGCTGCTATACGTTATATCTAATACAACTATACACGACTTCATACCAATGTGGCTGACAGAACAATATGTTGGGTAAAATTGAGATCCATTGAGAGGATAGAATTCAAATAAATCGTCTGAAATGCAATTCTTTTATTATTTAATTTATTTTTTTTTCAAACATATATTTTAATTTTTAATGCCACATTCGACAAACAAAAAATAACAACCAATATTTGAACAATAATTGTCGGTGGTTGATTGTTAATTCGACACAGAGACAAGGATTAGGGGTAGAGAAATGCGAGTCGAAAATGCAATATTTATCTCTTGTATTTGCATAGCCTTTCGGGAGGAAAACGACAGGAATTAGCCGGTTGCCACTTTCTCGACAAATCGATTTGTTTGCACAAAAACACGTGACGTGTTGTCGGGTGAACAAATCAAATAATAATAATAATAATAAAAAGGCGAACAAATTGTTTCTGGGTATGAATAATTTGCCAATTTGAATCTCTAGTCAAATGCAATTAAAAATACGTGTGATTGAATATAAAAAAATATGCAACCAAGTATAGGTATGCAATATTGTGATAAAATGTAATTGCACGTTATTTCCACAATGGTAGAAGTGCCATTGCCGTTTATACCTAGAGGAGAAGATAATGTTTTATGATAACTTACCAATATCGGCTGATCCTCCCCAAGTTCCTTGCTGTGATTGTCTGGCCAATCTCATTATGGCGTCCGTATATAATTTGGAAGCTGAAGCGGCTCCTGAAGATAAAAAGAAAAAGAAGAAAGCAATAAGCAAAATTTTCAATTTAATAGTGGATATAATTTATAAGATTTTGTATTAAATATAACAGAGTTTGTGTAAATAGTGCATACATTTTGCGAAATACACCTTGTATTACAAGGTATATTTAGACGTAAAGTATATTTTACTACATTGATATTATAAATTCCTATTATGTTCTTTTTATTGACATTTTGGACAAATTAAATATTTTAAATTATTACACAAGTTATAAAATATTAGTTAACCATTTTCTAAAGTTATAAATAAGTTATGAGTTTATGACTTATGGCTGTATTCGATTAGTCATAATTTAAATAGCCAGCTCATCAGCTATTATATTATTATTATATATATTTGTACAGTTATTCAAAGTTCTTGAAAAAAAATTCGTCTACATCACGTGTGCCGGTGACAAAGATGACGAATCATCCAATGTCTTAATATGATAAATTATTATGACGTGTGATAGGATAATTTATAATATATAAAAACTAATATTGGTATCTCACATTAATTGTAATATACCCCGGTTGTTTTTGCTGTTGTAATTATTATTGTGTAGTTTTTAAAAGTATCGTCTACAATATTATTTTAGCACCGTATACGACCGAACAAAACATTATTAACAAATTAATGATGTATCTATACATTATTAATCAGTCATACCCAAAAGGTTATCCGAGTCATCTTAACCACGTCACGCGAAGGGTATATGGAATACCCGAATACAATATTAGTGTGTACTGTGCACGAAGAACGCATTATTCGCACTTGACAGTTTCCAATTTCGCAAAAGTGCTCGGGACCGAATTTGATTTGTGCGTAAAGGTCGTCGTGTTCATCGAACATCATACACACATTAATATTAAAACGTTTGAATAATTTACATGATATATAATTATGATATGTTTGTAAGTCAGCGCGTGTGTGTGTGTGTGTGTGTGTGTGTGTGTGTGTGTGTGTGTGTGACACGTGCATGCCACGCGGCGGAAGAAACTGTCGGGAAAGAGAGACCTGCGGCGGTTTATCGTCGTGGAATATTATACTATTTTAGTGTAAATTATACATGTAATGCGCGTGTTAAGACGTCGTCGGAGTTGGAAAAGCGTTCCCGCAGCAACTACTCAGGTCGACGAGCCTCCCTTTGTACCTATTATAACTAATTTTTATCCGAAAGTTTTATGAAATACGACCGTGTGCGTGCGACACTGGCAAAGTCGTTGGTAGGTATACAATAAACAACACGCGTACATCGAGCGGTGCATCGGATAACCGCAGAACTTTTATTTTGTGTGTGTGCGAGAAATTCGGAACTGTAATGATACAATAATAATAATATATTATGTTGCGCAAATAATAGTCCCATTGCTTCCGGTTATCACGTGCTACTGTGAAGTCACGACACAGTGTGTCTGGGGTGGCTGCGAATTGTCTATTATTGCGGATGATGATGATGATGACTCGGAAACCAATCCAAAGTATGATTTTTATTTTTATTTACTATTTACCCCTCACCGTGATCGTTTTCACTCCAGTTTTTGCCTCGACGTAGAAACAATAATATACTATAGGTAGTTGATCTTTGTTAAAAAAAAAATACATAATATACCTACAGTCTTCATTGTTGATAAAATTATGTATGCTGTATGCTTTTTCCATAATATCCATCGCTATTCACTTGTGAGTGGTGTATACTAGACACGTATCGTATACCAGTGTCGATTTTGCACCTGTTTTGAATCCCTTTTCATTTGGGGAAAATCCACTATGGTATAATATGGTGAACTACGCTTCAGTATGCACGTCGTTGTGAATCGAACCCAACGAACCACTTGGTGAAGGTGCGGAGATTAAAATAATATTATAAACGAATGGCAATTTCCGTAACAATAAATGACCTTTCGATACGCCAAAACGTAGTAGGCACTACGTGATTTAATTACCATTAAGGGGTTCCCTGCGTGTTTAAAATGCAAGTCTCTGGTTTTTTTTCACGATTATAATCAAACCTCAGGATTACTGCGTATATATGAAACGCGGTTCCTGCCAACGTAACTACGTTTTAAACCCTGCGGGGTTTGTAAAATCACGAGTTCTTTTTTAATAAGCCTAATAAAAAACAAGGGGTGGTTGTTGAAAAAAAAAAGTAAATATATATATTTATAGACCCCGAGTATACTACCTATTTTATAACAAGAAAAGAATATAATAACAAATTAATATGAGGCCCGCCGTTTCCGTGAAACATAGTCGTACTAACTATACTGAATAACAAACCGGGAAACTTGAAACGATATTGTGCTGCAGACATTGTGTATAAGGGTGCTCGGGTGAAAACAGGAAAACGCGTAAGACCAAAATGGATTCACCCGACTACTGCTGACGTAATGACACATTTCCATACATAATAATTCGAACGTTGTATACTGTAATATCTGTGCTGCACGGAGAGCCTTCGAAACAATACCCACCCCAAAGAAAAACTTTCTACATTCTTTGCGGTATTATTTAAATTTCCATTGTGTACGATAAACTGTTTCAAGCTTAAATCTGACAGCCAATGACAGTTAATTTCAAACACGTAGGTACCTACGTCCATATAATGAAACGTGTATTGCAAATTTTTAGAAAAATACATTTTATTCACAAACCAGAGCATATAATATTGTAGTTATTGGCTTTTAAAAATTGATGTCTTGTCACAATTTCAATTTCGCATTCGTGCAGGGGGAAAGCAACCCTTATGTCTTGGAAATCAGCTATCCGTGACTTTGCGCTATTTCCTCCCTAGCTTAAAATGTCATCAAAAAATGTTTAGCGTTTCGACAGTTTAAATTTATGGTTATGCCGTTAATAGCAATGGTTTTTTGAAGTGCGTGGATTGAAACTGTTGAAATATTTTGCATAGTTCGCCGAAGTATAATGTTTTTATAAACGTTCAGTGACTTTAAAAGTGAAGCTCTAGATGTAAAACTGTTTTTGTAATATTATAAAAATATATCTTTTATTTTAATTGTATTTTTACGGAAATAACAGAACAAGATCAATGATTTGTTTTTATTGAGCTTCGTTGTGCGTTATTAAGTTAAATGTGCATCCATTCAGTAAAACATCTTCAAGGTATATTTAATATTTAGATAATACGAAAAGTATTCATAAATATAAATCTAATTATACATCAAGATAAAATCATACAATAGTTTGTAATTTTCCAAAAGAATAAATTTTAAAACGAACATGAATGCATTTGTAGTAAGGATTTACGAAGATAAGACATCAATGTAATTAAAAATATTTATATCTACCATTAAAAATATAAATGCTATTTTAAAAATTAATTTAAGAGAAAAAATTAAAAAATATTATATTATCGATATTGTCATATTGATGTATTATTTTTCTCTATAATTAGGTAAGTAATATTTTATACCACTAACTGATTTTTATTTTTTATGCAAACACATTTTTACATTCTCAAAATCATCAGAAAATATCTTAAAATCTTTTCAAAATAATTTCCTTTGATTATAATAATATTATGTTCGTATAATATACAATGGCTAGAATGCGATGTTTAAATTATTATTACGTATAATACTATAATAGTTAAATTCCAATTGATAATAATTTAGACAAGTTCCCTGCATACACAATATATACATGATGGTACATAACACGTATATGCATAATTTACTCCTTGTTTGAGTATGAATTTTTATTTTTAATGGCATTTTAAGTCTAAGTCAATATAGTAAATCGTTTTCACTGAGGAGAAACTGTATGTTACTCTTCGTATAGCCAATCGTTTTTCCATACGCTAAATTGACATTGACACGGGTGTAGTTGAATTACCTATACGGTACGCCGTACTGACGGGGTCGACGTACACGATGCATTAAAATTGATCGATTCACTTTAAAAATACAATCTGATGAAAATTAATATGAAAACGAACAATGATAAAAAAAAGAAAATTTTTCTCTAATTTATTTCAATACATATTGTAGTTGTAGCACGGAAATCTAGTTTACAGCATAACGGCATACGATCGTTGGCAGAACAATATATTTATAAACACTATAATATCAAAGATTAACAGGGTTAACGATTGGCATATAACGCGTATGTTTATTATCATATCATAAAAAGTCGCTCTGCTGTACAGTAGGTTACAAGTGGGTCTGTATTATTGATTGTATTAAATTTGAATTCAATGATTTCTCATCATTATATAAGAAAAACGATTCTGAGCGGAGACGGTTTATCAGTCTAAATATTTTATATTGTCATTAATTATTATATCATGTAAGTCGAATTAATATTATAATATTATTTTTTTTATTCGTTTCTATGGTAATAAACAAAGCGTTAGAAATTAAAATCCAATTTTTAGCGGTTTTTCGTAATTTTCGGTGGTTTTTACCGCGTGGCATTAAATAATTATTGTTAAAATCGAAAAATGAGCTCTCTATAGTACCATCTTGATCCAATTTGCTACAAGATAAGATGATAAGGTACTATATTATGTTGAAATTGAAGAACTCCTTCTAGTAGAAATTTTGTATACAGAATATAAAAATAAAAAAAAATTAAAGAAAAAAAATAAACACCATTGTAAAACCACTAGCTTCCTCGCTTCACTCAAAATCTAAAACTGATATTTGCTTAAAATAAAAAGACTAATTGTTTTACTGAATTAGGCAAAACTGCAAAAGTAAACGTACACAGGTGCAAACTTGTCCTTCATACGACTGTATAAACAACGTTTCAACGCAAGGAAAAAATTATACAAGAGAGCGTTTATATTCAATCGGAAACAACGTTTATAAAAACAATTCGAGAGAAGACAAACGTTTATAATAAGAACACGTTGGAAAATTTATTTGAATTTTATTTCACTCAAGATTCACTCGATGACGGTAGGGAGAAAGACGTGTAAGACAACAAACGTAGTTCCGAGGTATGAACAGGAAACGTCTTATAAGGAGTAAAAAAAGAGAGAGGGTGAGAGAGTGAGTCTGAGCGACTGAAAAAAAGGAGAAAGAGTGAGAAAGAAAGACGCCACTCAGGAGAGATAAATAAAGCACACCCCCGCGAATCCGTAGTGTTTACCCCGGGGGAAATGCAAAAAACATGCACATCCGGTGCAAATGAGAACAAATTGAAGTTTCCAAAGTGCAACGGAACCTATCCTGTGCGATTGCAACGACGACACTGTCGTATTATAATACAGCAATCGCAGGTATAGGTGTATATATATATTATAAATACGCAAGTTTGTCCGGTTTCCTCGTTCGCCTTCAAATTAAATACAAGACCGAAGACTGAAGACGGTGACGACGGCACAACAACTATGTATAGTTGTAGTAGTTGTAGAAGTAGTAGACGCAGAAGCCGATTCCGCCGACGACGACCGTAATCGAGTTACCGCCGCCGTGCGTACGAGTGAACCCCCCCGCCGACACCACTTCGTCAGCAGCCCCTCATCCCCGTCACACCGTTTTCAAATCGCATTACTATTATCATTCCGGTGGGCGGTGGCGGAAATGCACGAGACACGGTGATGTACTCTCTTCGTTTGCATGATTAAATACATAATATTATATACATTGTGATGTACGGGGTGATCCATTCGACGTAATAATAACACACACTATAATAATATCATTATTTCAAAAGATATTAACATTTTTGGAAACCATTTATTTACGTACTTACATCGTTTAAAAACGTTAAGTCCAAAAAAAATTAATATTTTTCATCGTCATCGGATTTTACTACTTTACTTTTTCCAATGACAACTTGTATTTATTTTGTAATTCCTATATTGTTCCAAAGCAGAATAATATTATGTTGTAGGTAGTTCTTCAAAATATACAAATCTAATGTTGGAATAGTAGTTAATTATGAGATCGAAAAACTCGGAATAATAGTCTACTTCTGTATGCGATGTTAGAAATGCATGTCGTCATTCAAAAAAGTAAAATATTTTTAAAATAATAACGATAAAAAATAGTAAAAATTATCATTTTTTTTTCTAAAAATAATCTATTTATAACGACATCAAATGAAGTAAAAGAAATATTTTCAAAAAACGTTTGTGTTTTATGAAATAATGAGTTTCTTACGTTAAATTAACCCCCTGTATAATAAGATATTATTTAAGCAACTACTTATATTATTTTAAGGCATGTCCAATCGAACAGAGTCTGTCGCGTAAAATATACCTAACTATTTGACCAAGTCATCGCAACTCCATCGTCTTATTACACAATAACAACAATAATAATGATGATGATGATGATAATGATTATTAAGTACTATCGATTACGAACAACAATTATTCATTTTAAACACTCGAGTTTCGTATCTGTATAATATGATTGTATTGTTATGCTTACGACTTGCGTTTTATCGTCCTTGTACCTATTATTATTATTATTATTATTATTTATCGAAAATCATTTGGTGACAGTTAGCTGCAAGTTTATTCTCATTATATATCCTTATCCTTTCGGTGATATTTAATTATTATTTCCCTTATAATATGCGTTAATCGGAACGCTTAATATAAACACTTGTGGAAATTCGTTGTGATCGCTTAAACGTTTTGGACAAAGCGTGCATAATGAGGCATGACGATGGAAAGAATTATTATGTCGTTTACGAAAAAACAGAGCCAATTATTTTTTGAATTTCTAGTTCGTCAAATCGGTGTCATTCAGCTATTAACTTAACTCGCGGCCGCATAATAACTAGTGAACAGAAAATCAGAAAACACGTTGTACTCCTTTTGCGAGTATATAAGTTTATTATTGCAGATCTATAGGTACTAAATGTAGATACCTACTATACACTTTATAATAGTGAAATATAATTGAGGGCCACTCGTCGGTCAAAGAAATTAGAAAATACTCACAACTTTCAGAGGAATAAAGGATGCTTTAGTTAATTTTTTCATTCGCAGTTATTTGTATAAAACATAGTGAAAAGTAGTTTAAAAACAACCGGAAAGCTGCACATTATAATATGCAAACATATTTCATAATATAATACGAAAGACAATTTCTAGTTTTTTTGATCAAGTTCTGTCAATATAATAATTTATTTTGAAATGCAAATTAAATGACATAGAAATACATTTTTATGGTATACAATAGACAGTTCAATAAATTTCATTGACACTTAGAATTTATTTTCGAACACTATGAATTACTCGGAATATACTGTTAGGAAAATATTAAATTCAAATAAAATCACCATTTGGGTTTTATATTTTATAAATCATTTAAATATTGAACTACTGCAGTTTTTTATGATTACAACTTATTTATAGCTGAAATTTAAAAATAATAGGTTACTATAAAATTAGATACGTTTTCATTAATAATTCTATATTAATTAATTAATAAAAATTAAACAAATATGTGTTTTAAATATTAAAATCTAATAAAAATATCAACGAAGCATAGTTTAAACAATTATCATTATTTTAATTAAAAACAGTAAGATAATGATTGTGTATAATATTACTAATCCAGAAATTATTCCATGTATCCACTATTGATAAAATATTGCTAATTTGCTATAACCCTATGACCTATAAGTACATATTATATTTCAAAACAAAAAGTTAAAAATGTTTCCTTGTTTAGTTTCAAAACAAAAACATGTTTAACATTTTTCAATAAAAATATGATGATCTTAATAAATATAATATTGTTTTCAACCATATATGGTTTTCATATGTTAAAATTATTACAAAGTATAGGTACTCAAATAAATTTCACACTCAATTAATCCTTTGTATCAAAGACTAAATTATTCATGATATTTATTATATGTATGCCAAACGAAAAACTGGTCAATTTTAGAATCACATTTTGAATTCTTATTAATTTAAAAAATATATAATATAAAATACAACCCAATTTGTATAGTCATTACTCATTAATCAGTGTGGATTATTATTAATATAACAATAATAACAATACTGTGGTTATTAATTAACGAGAAAACTCAGTTTCTGTTATTACAATTTAACTTTTAAGCTTTAATATTATTAAAATATAAATTTCAATAACAAATCGGAATTGAAAATATGATCATTCTATAAATTATTGGCCACACCGGGTTCTCGAAAAATGTGTAATAGAAGTACTAAGGATGTCAAACGAAACAAAACACCAAGTGGGAATAATTATCGATAAACCTTTAAACTGATGATTATAGCTAAATTATAAATGTGTACTTACATTTTCTTAAACAAAATTCTTAAGTTCAATCACTACACCAATAGGGAGGGCTATAGATAGTACATTTCAGGCATGGCTTGTATTCTTGTAAGTTTTTCTAAATACACACATCAATCCCGTTGAAAATCTTGGGAAAAAATGTATTAAAAATAAGTATTGAAATACCCACCTAAAGCAATACGATATTCGTATAAAATGTCATCATTATATGAAAATGAAATAATCAATAAATTAATAAGTAGTTTATTCAATGTATTCAAAGTATGAATAAAAAATTGTCTTGATAGTATTTTTAAAAAAATATACTGCAGATAAAAATGATATAAGTTAAAAAATAAACTTACTAAAGTGGAGCGATTGATATACAATATATATATTATGTATTCAAATCTGGAAATGTATGAACTCGATGTTAATGTATAATCTCTAGTACGTGATCGTATTCTCGTTCATGGGCAGAACCGTTAAACAAACCTCTAAACATATTTATTCGAGTGGCATAACAAGACCGAACATCATATTGATATTATGTTTTATAATATTCATGAAAATTAAATAGTGACTGTTAAGGGACGCAAATATTATAGAACAACACGATGCAGGTGGCGCGATCCACTCACCAAAATGAATTTCTACGAAAATGGTTACAGAAACTCAAGGATTCTTGAGGAAACTCCTACCTTCCAACAGAACCGTACACACGTGACAATAGCTTAGGGTACCTAAAGTGAACCCTTCACGTTTTTACCCCATTAGAGTTTACAATTGGTAAATACTTAGCATTCTTTTTACTATGTAATTTTCACTTTCGTATATTGTTTGCATTATATAGGTAGGTACACTAGCTAGTATTATGTGCAAACACGGTCGTAGAGATATTCGTAATGCTCGTACTATTTCAGTATAAGGGCCTAAAATTATGTGCAGTGTGACACTAATGGGGTGGTAAGAATTTTATGATAATATTAAACGAATTTAAACCCGTAGTTTTATTTTTAGGTTTATTAATTTTAAATTAATGTATACCGCATTGACGCGTTTATAACATAAATAGTTATTGTATTAATAATTGTACTATTGTACTTAATAATTATATCAAAAAAATATAAATCTAAAAAAACATTGACTAGGTACAAATATTACTATTTCGAATTCAATTTAATCAAGATTAAATCGTTTAGTTTAATATTAATATATACCACAGAATATTTGACTGGAATTTAACCAGATGTCGATTATGGCTGACACATAATAATATAACACATTTAAGCTTCAGTATAAAAGGATAATAGATTATCTGACACACATATATTTTTAAGCTAGTCATAAATGTATTTATGTAATAATATACAATTTAGTTTTAATTTTGAATGTCTGACCGTATTTATAGTTAAAATGTATAGAACTTTTTTTTAATTTTTAAATATTAAAATTATTAATTCAATTTAGTATAGGTACATTTTTTAAACTTTGAGTATGAAACCCTACAAACAAATACTTTTTTCAATACATAAAAACCCTCGGTAGGTATATTAAATATTATATTATGTAATCAGCACACTGCTGGGAGTAAGTTTCTAAATAAAATAAAAAAACAATAAAAACAATGCTTTTTGGTTCATATATAGTATATATACATGCATGCATTCATTCATACTTGCATACATACATACATACATACATACATACATACATACATACATACATACATACATACATACATACATAGGTACATATAAACGTACATACACATTTTCTAGTGGGCACAACGCCCACTTGTTCGATAAAATAATAATTGCTCGTAGGCTAGCGTGTACCTATTTTTGAAAAACTGTGTCGGCGATGGCTATCAAGAAAAAAGCGAACGTGGCATGTGGGTGTGTTCGTAGAGCTAATTTCTTATCCCTGACAAGATTAACATCTGTACCGGTGAAATATGAATGTCACTTAAATGCCACACCGATGGGAGAGTCACGCCCAATCGTCTTCAAACAAATATTCAAAAAGGGCCGAACAGTCGATTTGCAGTGAAGAGATAATGATGGGTGTTTTCTATGATAAAATAATATAACCGTTGACAGCGAGCATTTATATACAATACAATACATATTATGCCTATAGTGTCTAATACAGTGTTTGCCGTTAATATTAACTACATTTCTTACTGATATACTTTTAAAATAATATTTTTGAAAGTTAATAGGTACCTACTGAATGGAGGGCCACAATAATAATTATTATAATTCATATTAGTTAGGTACCTAAACTCAAAATAAAAAATATAATATAATATTTTATCTTATTTTCACGTTTATCCGAAATCTGTGATAGCCAATCCATAGAACTAATTTATATGAATATTTTATTAGTTATAATTTATTAATTATTCTCTAATTATAGTTATCCAATTTTTGAAGTTTATGTGAAATGCGAGTAGATGAGTACAGGTGTGAAGTAATGTATAAGTATCAGTATACTATCGTATACGCGAGAAATGAGTTAATGTGCTTGAGTAAAATGCGATTATTTCAATAGTTAAGTAACACAGAGCAATACATATTATATCATTACATATTATTATTTTTCTTAGTTTCTTCGCCTTATTTAAAAATATAAAATTATCCTTTCAATTTTTACAGCACAATTTATTATTATAATCAATACAAATTTATTCATATTTCTTAAACAATATGTTTATAGTATAATTTATTTAATAAGTTTAATTATAAACAATTTTTCACAGTTTATCGAAGTTTCTGCTTTGAAATCGTGACATTCACGTTATTACAACTTTCACTGATTTAAAGTGTTAAACGTTCATGTAGGTTGCAAAAACTACCAATAAATAATGATATATACAAGAAAATTGTATTATAGATATACATAGTATAGTAGTATTAAGTTCGTCACAAAATGGTTTGCTAAAGTGTAAAAATTGTGAAATAATTGTTTTAAGATTTATATATTTTGTAATTATATGTAATTATATGTCTAAAATTGTATTTTATCGCCCATAGGTGAATAACAAATATGTTTAGTTATTTGTCTGCATATATGTTAACTATAGACATTTATAAGTGTCTCAAGTTTATTATAAAATATAATATTTATCCTTAAATTTCGAAATATAAAACTTATTATTTTAACTCAACTTTAATTGTTTATATTAAAATGTTAAAAGTTCTTAAGAAACTTTTAATTTTGTAACAAGTACAATCCTTGAAGGTGAATTATTTTTAAGTATTATACGCAACATTTATTACAGAGTACAGTTACAAGTTTTAAAACAATTATAAAAATAAATTACTTTATATTGGATTTCAAAGATGAAAGTGTTTGCTACTCAGTGCGACTTCTTTCTCAAGACTACATTGTCAAAATTAATGAGAACCAAAAATTATGTTTCATAAACAAAACGTACCTACAGATCGATTACAATTCTACCTATAGTGGTATACGTGTTATAACTATGAAACAAAAAACTTTATATTTTGCAATAAGGTTAATTTATAACTAAGCCACCTATATTACTATCCTTTGTTGTAATATTTTCATTGGTATTGAATAATTTACTAAATGTCTACCTGCTCAAATTAAAACGGTCACTTTATAAATTGTAAATCTGAATATTTTCCATAGTAGAATTTCCAAATTAATTCGACACCGTATTTTTGGCTTTCGTATTCCCGACGACCGCGACCGCGATGGGGTGACTAACGAATCGGGATGGTCGTGCCGCTTCATATATGTACATTATAATAGTAAACATGCTTAGGCAGCACTTAGACACTATATTAATATTGCTGGTACATTACAATACCATTACAATATTTGTCGACCGACATTATCCCATTTATCCGCCGGGATGACATCTCTATCACGTTATCACCTACCGTCTCCGCTCTCTACACCCCCCGAGTATTATAATTGCATTTACTATTGACACGCGTGTGGTCATTCTATATCAACTCTGTAAACGCCGCTGTTCGGAATGCGTATGGTGTAAACGAGGACGTATTATGGAGGATAAGTTATATATCTATTATGTTTGCCGTATTGCAACTACGGCCTATGCTGAAAATAGAAGGGCTCAGCCCGTATATTATGTTTGTATTGTGTTTCGAATATCGCGTATATATTGGCCCGGGTGTAGAAAACGGCTTTAGCGTCATATTGTTTTCATGGATTGTCAGAGGCCGCACTAAAACCTCCTATTACAATACATCCCTTCGCCTTGCAAATTGCAATGCGGTCGGGTAAAAAAATAATATTGATATTTCCTTTTCCAAAACATATATCAATATTCTATGGATATACATTCGTGAAACAGGTTCCACGCATCCGCTGAAAAAACTGGATAAAAATAATTATACGATCTTTACGCTGTAGAGATGACGGTTAAATTATTACGTGAAAGTGCAGTTTACTGTTCACTAATCGAATCCCGTCTTGAAAATTTGTTGTACTAGAAAATACTGAGTTCGTAAATCGTCTACCATAATTTAATGAGAACGTTATTATGAATACATTTTCACATCTATAGTATTAATTTCTTTGTTCAAATCAGATACATAAGTGTATGTACCTATCATAAAGATATCTTTTAAAAGATGATGTGTGTATAATATTATTAAACAATCGTCAATATTATAAAATATATTACTACCCATATTATACACCATATTAACAGTTTTATTAATTTATGTAAATCAGGAAAAAACGAAAACTTATCGTTCATAATAATTATAATTATTCATAACACAAGAATGCATTTATAAAATACGATGTTCTTGTGCATTAAAGATTATACTTCACAATGTTTTGTGCAAAGGTAATATAAACTATAACTTTTTTTTTACAAAATAATGTACAATCTATTAAATCTATTTAAGCACAATAAGTATATGTAAGATGTGGATAACAAAACATTATGGAGTTACGTGAATAAGGAGCTACCCATTAGTAGCACTATTAGCTTGGATGTATATGAACTAACTTAAATATAAAACATTAGTACCTAATTAGTATATAATTATTTATATTAACATTTGTTCATGTTTTAAATTAATAGGGATTTTATATAATATTGTATGGATTTTTGTTTTAACACATTTATTTGCATTGCTTCATGAACAATATTCAGATACATATAGAAACATCAATCGGAATTCGGACCCATAATAATAGTCTTGTAAATAAATAACAATCCTGCATTGAAAAATTACGAACATCTAATGCTAAAAAAAAAATGTAGTTTAAAATATTTTCTTAAATAAAAAGATAAATGTTTACTACTACCCATCACAAATAAGTATAATTATTTGGGGGACGAGAGGAATAGATACCTAGTTGAATTTATGAAGGTCAGAATATTTTTGACTTATATGTTGTAAGCACATAGTTTTGGCTCGGAAGTCATTTCCCAAAAGGGTTAGGTAACCATCGAGGACTACAGGGTCGTTGTAATTATCACTGTTCGTGTACTTTACGTGGTTTAACACTGTGTCGAAAGTTTCCACCACAAGGGTGGTGAGGGGGGGGGGGTAAAAGTTTCACGGCAATAACTCACCTCATCCATCCTATCCTATGCGTTATCCTAACCTTACAAACTATAATAAAGAGATGTTATTTAGAAGTTGATTATTATAATACACAGAAGCGTTTTGCGTACGACGGTCGACGGCCTTTTTGATAAATGGCCGTGGATGGTAGGGATTACCTTTGCTACTACTTTTGTTATTTATATTTCTTGATTAACACTTTGTTTCAAAAAAAAAGAAAGAAAAAAATTATAATAAAATAATAATACCCACCCAAGAAGCCTTTCCTTAACTAATGATTTTACCCTCCTAACAATGTTGAAAGCTAAAAGTAATTTTCCTTAGACGCCTAACATATTTGGCGCTTTATTGGCGTAACATCGGTCGGGGGGGAGGATATACATATATACTATGTACCTATACACTATACATTGTACAGAGTTTATCACACCAGTGGAACAATTTGTTTTAATAACGGTCTGTGATTATTTTTATATCGCAATTTACCAAGTTTTTTTTGGTAGTGGGCGGGAATGAGTAGATTTGTTCGTTTAAAGCACCATTCTTGGTAAAAATGCTTTCAATCTCCATTAAACTTTTCTCGAATACTGTCACTTCAATATTATAGTGTCATTGAATTTTGTGTGCATTATAAGATTATTAAAAAAGTTAAAAATAATTATATTGTGCTAAATTATTAGTAAGTGTGCACAGATTTGAGCGGTCCGAAGTTATTTACACGTTATTAGTAACATTTTATGTAAGAGAGATATACCTATAGTAGCATTACATAAAACCTAAATGATTAAATATACTCGACTTTACATAACGCAAGTCAATTTAAAACGCATTAACAAAATACCATTTGGTAATATCGTATACGTTTTAGTTTCATTTATTTCTACAATTTTAAATTATTCTATAAAAGTATTAGGTAGTTTAATTTGTTACCATAAAATATTTAAAATTATAAGTAATACCTTTTAATTGTGAGAACTAAATTTAAAACAAATATTTTGTTAAAGTAAAATGAAATAATAGTGGGTATTTACTATTAATTAACTATTCTTTAAAATAATAAACAAAGATATTTCGTGTTAGTTATATGATCAATAATTCTTCTATAACTATTAAATAACTTGAAATGTAATATAATAACTTCTATAACTTTAAATGTATAGGTTAGGTTGAAATCTATTGAAAATTGATAAATTATTAAATGCATAATAAATTTGTTAGCTTTAATGATTAATTCTACATTTTGAGGTTGAGTATTATAATGTTGTGCAGTTATATGAAAATTATTAAAAAATTATTTAGCATAATTCTATAAGGTCTAATTATTTTATTATTCATAATAAATGATTTAATGTAGGTAGGTACCTATAACAACAATGTTATAATTTATTGATGTTGAATTTAATTGTTTTATTGAATAGATGAATACATAATAGGTGTATACTATATTATAATTACGTTGTTATATAAGCGTAGCACATAATACTTACCTACAAATCATATTAAATTAAATACCAATACAACTTAATGTAACTAGGCTCATTAGTTTTCTGCTCTAACTAATTAATTCTACAGTTCTTTAATCATTCACTTAAGTGCATATACTTTTTATATTTCACGAAAAATCAAATAGCTTGAGTTTTTCACAAAAAAAATATTGTCTTATTGCATTTATCGGGAGAGAAAATGTACTTGAAAACTATGTTATAATGATATTTTGTTTTATATGAATTAAAAAAAAAAACCTACAAATACTTCTTAGGCCGTAAATGTATTTGTATTTATATAGTTTATAATAAACTACACTTGAACACGTACAACAACTAATTCACTCATTTACAAACATAGGTACCTACTTATTAGTAGTACTATTCGGTTAACGATATGTGGTTACAAGACTCGCATACATAACATACGAGTATACGACATTTTCCTCAAGTGCATTTGCTCAAATGTATTTCAGCTGTTCATCTTGTACATTTACCGATTTTATAAAATAACATACAAAAGTACCCAAATGTTAATGGCTAAATTATTCCAGTTCTTCTGCTCAATGTATCCAAAGTATTAAGGGAGCGCTCGTTCTATGTGAAAAGGGTGGTTAAAAATACTTAAACGAAGAAATTCGCCCTCGTCGTTGACCCTGCTTCTGGATAATAAATGTCATTTGGCTATGAAATTCCAAAGGGAAACAAACTGGAGTGGAGTTAATGCGACAAAGAACACTACTGTAAAGATGCGTTTTAATTTCCGCCTTGAGTATTTTTCGAAAAATTCAATTCTACGAGAACGCTATTTGTCACCCACCCAACGGCTATGGTCCATTAGTCAAATGTTATTTTACAGTGAACAAATGACGAACTTCATTGGCTCCCGTTTGCCATTAATATTAATTTATACAATTTGCCATTAGTTTTATAATGCTGAGATGGAGAGAAAAATGTAACAACTGCTTCGGTAAGAACAGTTGGACCAGAGTAGAGTAATTATTATTGGGAAACGTCAAATTATTTATAATAATTGAGTAAAAAATAAAATAAATAATCATTAACAAGGAAATTAACGAAACAAAATATCTACGCACGCATTAGACAAAAAATAAGAAATATCCACAAACACTAAATACTCATTTCACTTATATAAATAAGAATATATATTAGTACTCTAAACTAGGGTACTAAAGAGATATTTTAAATCAAGCTACAATACGTAGGTTAATAAAATATACTTTTAATCAATATTAATACGTTTATAATATGGAGGTACATTATGCATTATGGGCGCTTTGGAAGTTTTGCAAAAGTTGAAAAGTCGCATCATTTCAATCATTAAAAAAAATTTACATTATGCATACAAACAATGAAATATGGATAAAATAATAATTATTAATGGGACGTATTACAATCTTCTTCATAATTTATGTTATAATCGATAAACTGTTAAATTGTTTTTATAAAACTGTTAAGTGGACATAATTCAATACAAATCAATGCGTTTTAAATTATTAAATATTTTTTTACATTTATTGGCTAAAGTTTTTATTTTTTCACTTATACATCAGATATTTTTTTTGAATCGTTTCTATTGAGCTTATCTTCACAATGATAAAGATAAGAATACAGTTTGGGGCACTGCGGTTACATTTTCTTACTTTTTCTACATTTTCATTTTACCCTCATCTTTCATCCACCTATAACCCCGAATAATGGTTATGTCTATAAACCATAAAGTATCGAAACGTTTTTGTTAGGTACTAAATATCAACAGAACATCAATATTGAATTCGGTTTAAATCCTCAGTATCACGATTTCTATCATTTTTCTTTTTGTATAAAATAGAAAATATTATCCTTATATTATTCAATTTTAATATTTTATGAAAAAGTATATAATATATTTTTTATTACTTACATCATAGTTACATACTTATTGTGAACAAGTAATGTAAATGGTTATTTCTTATCTACTTTATTATGTCTATATAATATACCGTATATAGTGTTTGACTATATTTCACGTATATTAAATTATTAAACACTTCTTAAAAATGCACGAAGGTGAAATTTTTTTATTGTGCTTTTGTCGACTAAAGAGATGAGAAATCACTCGCCATATAGTAATGCCAGTGTTGTTTGCTTTCGGTAAATTTATCTCGAGGGAATACTACAACAGGGTCGAATGCAATTCATTTATTCCTCTTCTTCCTTATTTTTCCCTATCGCTTGCATTGAAGTTTAAGGGCAAGTTTCTCGTTAGGATGTTTTCATCTACAACAGAATCGTTTTCTTTTTATCGCAAACGGCTCATCTCTACCCCGAGAGCCTTTTCTTGTTTTTTTTCCTAACGAATTTGGTTTCGAATTAAGTTTATTCAAGTTGAACGCTCTTTAAAGCGTTTTTAATAAGAATTACCTGAAGAATGGAGCGAGTTACAAAAAAAAAAAAAAAAACGAAGACTGGGATTATCCCCATACAAAAGTAAAATACATATTACGTGTTCTTCAAAAAAGTAGGAACATGATGTTTTGTGTTAAAGCTTATGATGCATTTCAAGAAAACTAATTTATTGTAAATTATACTGTTCACAAAAAAATAGTTATTAAATAATTAAATCAAGCAAAATATAATTCGTCTTACATTATATAATATATTATATTGTATAATAATCATTCATTCCACTATAGCTGACACAAAATCACTGATTTAAAATTGTTTATACATAACTAAATGTTAATATAAATAATTAGTAATTACCTTAAATTACATTATAGAATTTATTATTTGAAATTTTATTACTTAAAAAATAGTTGATATTAAATACATAGTTTATTAGCTATGTAGCCTATGTAGAACGTAGGTGCAGAGAGCAGGACCGGATTGGTTAGGCGAGCTACCGAGAAAATCTCGGTGGGCCGCTTAAAGTTTGGGCTGGTCGTGTGAGTGTGAGTGAAAATAAATTCATGTTCAAAATACGATTGGCAGCCTATTAGCTCTTAATAATTATAGACGTAATTTTGGTCCACTGAATATGTAAATGGGCCGCTTAGAAGTGAAAATCTCGATGGGCCAATACATACCAATCCGGGCCCTGACAAAGAGAACACTTTCAAAACCTTAATTAATAATAATAAATTGGTTATAAAAAACATAACATTTAATAAAATGAAGGACCATTAAAGAGATATATAGATACCAATGCACTATAGCTGGGTCAATTATAGCACCTTATTAGTATTTTTCGTTTTAATATATCTTTAATATTTTTAAATAACAATTAAATCACATTCAAATATATTTCATAACCACCCTTATTAAAAAAAAGTGTTCAAAATACAATTTTTATTTATTCTTTAGACGATGACATTTTTATTTTTCATTAAATCATAAGGGGGAAATTAAATTGTTTGCTGTCAAGTTGTATTAAAACTATAATTATTATTCTCTAGACATGTTTACAAATTAAATAGCCAAGTGGACGTATTTGAACGTCAAAAATCTTTCTGTAACGAACATTTTCAAATTACAACCTTATTCGTTCCATCCCGTTAAATTTTGTCCTGGTGTAGTTTGGAAAATCATCCCCATTTCCCATGTCTGGTTTTAATTTTGGTTGTCTTAAAAATAAAGTAAACCAACCAATGTACTAAGGACCAAAACTCAACTACAGTGGGATTAAGTAAACTAAGAAAAATATTACTCTCAATCTAGATTATTATATTGTATTTTGTTATTTTTCTCGGTGCAAATTAGTTGATTTACTATTTTATAATAGTTAATAATTTTTTATTAGTAATAAACCAATGCATAAATTATTATTGAATTTAAAAAAAATTGCACATCATTTTCATATATAATTAAATGTATTTCATAAAGAGTTTAACATTAAATTTCATGGTAGCTTAGATTTTATCGTAGTTTAGAGTAATTATTATTATATTTGATTTAAAAACTATAAACAATATTTAAAAATTAAAAACTAAAATGGTGTTTATTTTATCATCATATATTATGCCATTTTCTTATCTCTAGTAATTTTTAAATATTATTGTTAATAACTATTTAAATATAATAGTTGTGTGGCTCGGTGTGGAGCGGGGTTTATACTTCAGTTACGAATGTGCTCTGAGTGTACGCACCAGCTGGTGTCACTAGTTCCCGGATGGGTGACCACCCGGGATTTTTAGTGACAAATACACACATGTTGAAACCAATAGTACCCCCCCCCCCCCCACACACACAGTAGCAGGAGAATGACATGAGTTGTAGAAGCCTTAATTTAAAATTTAAAATAAAAAGGTGTAAATTAGTAATTTAAATTGATATAATGACATAAAGCCTACTATTATTTACTGTAAACTTTAATTGCATAAAATTATATGATTCAATTTCTTGAGTACAGACTCAAAATACTAATTCATTTTCACACGATATACGGACTGTGTATTATGAGAAATGGTTTGAAACGGTTGCTAAGCTGTTACAGTGGGTAGTTATTTTTAATACCGTGTTAATTGTAATCTGATCAAATATGAAATATTATTGATTCAATACAAAATTGCTTAAAGTATTTTAAATTTAAATAATGTTAAGATTTTTTTTGTTTAAATTATTATAAAATGTTTAATTTGCATTGAAGCAATAAAAACTTTTGAGACGATTATTCCCTTAAATTGAGAATAGCAATTGATTCTGTCTTTAATGAAAATAACACAACATAAAAGCAATTTTTTTTCCTGCCTTTAAAAAAAACTTTGTTTATTGCGCTTTGGTAAAGTTTGACAGCTTAAAAGGATTTTAAATCAAAAGTCATAGAATTTTTTTCCGCGTCAATTTTCCCAACCCCCTTTCCCTCCACATTGACACACGTAATCTAATTATTTATATTCTCAGTTACCCGCTATCCACATAATTATAAAATAATTCAAACTTTATATATCGCATATGACCTCAAGCTATTCAAAGAACTTAGAAAAATGTTTATTATTAACCAAAGCATTGTTTTATTTGTTTTTAATATTAATATTTTATGTTGAATATGATTTCGAGATTGAACAAATACACAATGAGTAAACCATTTCAAATTAAATGCACAAAGCAGAACAATAGTTCTTAAAATAGTTTTAAAAAATATGATCAAAGATATTTTTTACCAACAAAATTGTTTGATTATCTACGTATAAACAATTATAATGTACCTTCAACTATAATCATTATTATTAAAGTTAAACATTCTAATTATTGCAACATAATAATGATAAAGTTTTAATATGCATGTCGAAGATATTAAGCATTGATATTAGGTTTTAAAATCACAAATAATAATTATAGTTCAAAAATAAATTATAATAATTTAAATCCAGCTTCTAGACATCTAAATTAATTTTAGATCTATTTGGCCAAACAAACGATCTTTAGTTTTTTCAGTATAGGCTTTCAAATAATTTAAAAATATATTTAGACTTTTGATAGAATAAAAACTACAACTTTGAAAAAAAAAATAATAATTTTCTTTCTGAAATAATATATTTTAAGTTCAATTCAACACTAAATACTACCTTAAATGATTTATTTGTAATTAAAACCTCTCTTATCCATAACATACATTCACATTTTCTTATTTAAAAATAAGTTTTTAACAGATACCACAATATCAAATGAAATATATTGACCATCACCACTAATCGATTTAGAATATATCAACATGAAGGTATAGGTATACTAAAATAGTAAAGTCCTCATTTTATTTCAACTATCCTATCATATCAGTAATTACTAATTGAAAATAACTAACTATCGACACATACTCAATTAGTTTTTAAAAGCACCGTGATTAATACTTTATATAATATCATATATTGTACGTAACGAAATAATATAACGAAATGTCCAACACTGTATTCCAAAAATGCATAAAATTAATTAGTACAGATAACCCATACATTATGTAACCCCATTTATTTTTAAAGATTATTATCCTTAATAAAAATATTTTAATAACTAAGAAACTACTCAAACGAATTTTTAATTGGTTACATCAAAAACAAAATCAAAATCAAATTGTTCAAAAAATATATCCACTAAATAATTTACAGGAAAAAAGTGGGTTCTCATTTGAAAAATAGAAGTTTGTATCACCACAGGACACTCCTTAAGTAGTATAAAAAAATAAAAAATTTGAAAATTTTATTCGAGTACATATATATTTTAGAATTCCAAAAATCAGAATTTAAATAAATTCATTATTAAAGGAAAAAATGGGGATGACCATGATTAAGAGGTAATAGTGAAAGGTTTTAATATTAATTAAAAGTTAAGATGTATATATGTAATAGTACTAAATAGTAAATTCAAGAAAATACTGAGTTTGAGAGAGCTAAGCGCTTTTAACTCCCAGTGAATTTTTACTTAAAATAATAAAGTAGAATAATATAGAGTTGTTTTGCCTTTGTTTAAAACATATATTTATTTTAGTTCATTATTTTACATGTTTTTGTTCTTCTAAATAAAGTACAAACTATGAAAATAATCCACATGATTCTGAAGTGTTATTGTTTTCATATCAACCAGTTTTGCAATTATTTCAAATTTATACAAAAGTATTTTATTATTTTTTTTTTTTAATGTTTTATACATTTCATTGATTTTTGTTATAAATAAAGTTGGCATAATATTATAGGTATGTCATAATTTGTAGAGTCTAAACGCGAAAAGCGTAAACGACACACGTGCCCTTGAAAATGATAATATTATTTGTAGTACTTTTAACAACATTTCGAGAAAGAAAAAAGTTTAGTGCCAAACAGACGGGGTTGTATGGTAATAATAATAATAATAATAATAATAATAATAATAATACAAACACAGGGAATATATCAATCATCCTCCACCCTATCCTGACCAATGACAACATTAACTCTGGAGTACGATAAAGACGCTCGTGCATACGATATGCAAGCATGTCATCAATCATGCGATGTTGATAAATATTTATGATGTGTCTGTGTTTTCTCTCACACACAGACGGCAACCGTTTGTACAAACGCCGAGTCTGGGTCTCGAGAAAACGAATGTGGATATTGTATAGGAAATATTATATTGTTATTGTTCGGTCAATGTATTTTCCCATATTTACTATTTATATAATATTATGTATGTATGACTATTAAGTTCGTTTTTCTACAACTGCTGCAGTGTTGACAAACGATGAAATATCACTCAAAAAATAGTTATAATATTATATGTACCTACCTTTTATTATAATATAATACTATTAGTATGCCTTTTTAATTCGCTTTTCTACAACAGTACCTACTTACTGACGAATGAAGAAATAATACTCAAAAGAGCCGCTTCCGACAGGGTGCTGTTTGTTTACACGAAATTCACTACTTATAACTGCGTTGGATCCAATCATTCTACGAATCCCGAGAACAATTTTGCCGACCCATTACGAATTATATTATAAGGCTATGAGCTTGAAAGGCTATTTTACCATCGCGGATGACCAACTTCTTAAGAGTAGCCCGCATATCGTACGTGAACTTAGAAAATGCATTAAAATCTTTTTGCTTTTCGTACCATTTCAATACAACGAAAAACATTTTTCCATTATTTGTATATTATATTTTTAGTTAATAAAGAATAATAGAATTTGATAATTATTTGGTACCCAAATATAAATTATAATATAAGTTGTTTTATGTTCACAATTTATTTAATATTATAGATTGAAACAATGTATTAGAATATATTTTTATTAATCATTATTATTTTGGAGACCAAAATTATGTTTCATTCAAAATGTTTTAATGATATCTATCTTCGATTTTCACATTTCAGATTCTCTAAAACATTAGTCCAAAGTACGAGCTTGGGACCAATAATTTTGATAAGCTATTTTCTTGTGTCACAGAAGTTTTAATAACAGTTAATAAATTAGAAACCAATTATGAATTAACTACCTACTTCTTTGTATGAATAGTATCAAGCTTTTTTTTCTATTGAGATATTCACAATACTACTTAAGTAATTAACATGTAACATAACTATCAAATTTTCCCTTGTATTTACACAATAAAATCAAGCTTACTCAGCTCAAATAAACATTCAAGTTAAACAAAATAATAATAATAATAATAATAAAATAAAAGATTAAGAATGCTAAATACTTATTATTATATTCTTGGATTGTTTGAAAATGTAGATTTTAAAATTGAATTTTGAATTAAAGTTGTAAGTTAATTTTATAAGACAGAACTTATAGTATATTTACCTTCACAATATGGTAAACTTTCTGAAAATACAGTTTAATATGGGTACATTTGTAAGCATCTATTTATTTTAATTTGTACACTAATATAGTAATATACATATATAAACAACCATGCCATCATCAAAAACTGTGATTATTTTTTATACTAAAAATATTTAGCAACTTAACATTTATTTGCTATTATATACTATTATTATTATTTCTTGAGTATTCTTTCAATAATATTATAATATGATACAATTTGTAAAATATTAATACTATCTTCGGTTGAATAATTTACCTAGTTAATTTCTATAAAGCGTTTATAAATACATAAAACCATTAAAAAGTGTTTTTTCTCATTGGTCTAATCTATTCTAAGCCCAAAAAATTATCATTGTTTAATACTATAGTTTATTACAAATGACATGTAAAAATAAATTTTGAAGAAAGTTTACTAATTAATCTACCTAACATAAATCATAACTCACCTTGAAGTGCTTTCAGATATGCCTTGCCAGCGTTAATCATTTGCCGAGCACCTGGATTGAACTTCTCCAAAATGTTCTGAAATCAAAAAATTGCTTGTTAAATACATAACCTTATTTGTTTGTCGAAGAGATTTGTATAAGTGTTAAAGTGTGTAATTAAACGTATTTTCGACGAATCCCAAGCATGATCGCTTATATGATTTTAAAATGTAAGAATCAAATTAGTAAAACCTGTTACAATTTTCAATTTAATAACTTCTGCATGCATCCGTCTATATTACAGCCACCACTCCTCATTCCTAAATCACGAAATTCGCTTGTGGGTATATTAACTGCAAGATCTATGCTTAAGAATCCTCCCGGTCGTTCCAAAATAAAATGTGCCATGATTATTATAGTAAAATTTCATAGGCAAAAGTGTCACTAATGAATAACTCTTATCTCAAGACTATATTATTATGTCAAAATTAACAACAACCAAGAAATGATGATTATTGTACAAAAATAACATGTATATATCGTTCTTTTATTACAATAAAAGAATACAAATAAACATAAATTATAGAATACAAAATATAAAGAATCAATAATGTCACTGCTAATTACATAAATAAAGAGTCTGATAGGATATAGAAACCGTTGTTATTTTTTTGATTCCGAGTCCATTAGAGCCGTGTTACTATTTTCAACTTAGAGGTAAGAAATCATTATTTTAATTTTGTTTCTGTATAGGAATTGTGGGCTTACTAAAACATATATTTAATGCTTTCAAAAGTGTTGTCAAAGAATAAAACACGTTGATAATGTAAAAAAAACAATAGATTTACTGCTTCTTTTAGAATTTTAAAGTATCTAATAAATATAAATTTCTGTAAATACCTAAGTTGTTCGTTTAAACTTTAAACAGAAAGACTCCCTTTAGCATAAAAATGTATTCCTTTAATAATTACGTAATAATATTAGTATCAGTGAACAATATAACATTACACACTAATAATGTATTAGAAATCATCGAGATTGATGACCTTGACATTGTTTGATTATTTAAACACGACATAAAAAAACTTGTTTATAACTCTACATACTAATATTTTTAATTTAATTATCCTGTTTAGCATTTCCTAATGTACCTATACAAAACAATATTAACTAAATTCATTTTGGTAATAATATACCTGTCCAACTGTTTTTAACCAAAAATAAAATAACGATAATTAAAATAGGAGGCATGTAAAAAACTAACTATTAGACACATAATTGTTGAATATCAAAAATTTATTGAAAGAAAAAATTCTCATCAGTCACTGATAATAATACCATCGACTTAATATTGCCTTGATTATTATATAGGTATTCTATATTTTTACTGTTATTTGATAAAAATATTACAGCTTAAATTGTATTTTTGTAAAAAGTGTAATTAATAGGTACTGAAATATCGTATGTTTATACTTTATATCTTAAGACACATTATAAGTATAAGGTTACGTATATAGTTAACTTAAAAAGGAACATAAATAATTTTTTAGTGAAGGTAAGGTAAGGTGGAACTTAAGGTAACTACATTATTTTGATTTGTTAAAAAATGGCATAGGTAAGTACTAAATAGTTGTACAATTTATTTAACTATCGCCTTTAAATTAGATGTTAATATTATTCTTCTGTTATTTACTAGATTTAATGTCTATATAATGTATGAAATCAAATGCTCGAATGTAAAACTTATACATTTCATCTCAAACGAAACGACATTTCTATGATAATTCGTATCTAAAAAGTACAAACATAATTATTAAGTGAATAATAGTAAATAGTTTTTTTTTATATATATATACGCTATAGGTCGAACCATCCTCTGAAAACTGCAGGTGTTTTAAAAAATGTTCACCAAAGCGGTATAATATGTTTATGTAATAAACCAAACATTATTCCATATATGGCCGCTCGTTGATTAAATAATTTGCTATTTCACTTAACGTACAAAAAAAAATGGAAACGTGCTCGCGTGTATTCCTGGCACGATTTCAGAATAATAATAAAAAAAAAAAAAGTCGTTTAGAAATACCTCTCACCAGCCCATTTGATTTTTGCCTTTCCCTCGCATCCAACTCGCGTTCCACCACCCGAGCGAATTCCCTGCGACTCGACGCCGCCGCATGTCGTTTGTTTTCCCGAAGCGACAAGGGTAGTATTCTCGTCCAACGCCGCCGCTGTCATGACTTTTTGCACCCCCCCGACCGTTTTTGGTTCATGGTTGTACCGCACATATGCACGACTACAGTGTTTGTTTACCCCCCGAACATTGGAATGCATACATTATACAATATACATTGTACATACATTTATATATTATTATGTGGATTGCTGCCGAGCGGATCGTGTGACCTATCTTGTTGTTTCGGTTGGGTTTCCTTTTATTTCGTATTCTTTACATTTTGCGTCGTGCAATCGGAAAATAAACAGATAAAATAATCACATTGTATACACATACATGACGTCATAAATTCGTAAAACTGGCAGGCCAAGGGAATGTAGTCGTAATTTCCGCATGCTTCTCTTGTTAAATTATTACTTTATGTGCGTCTTCTCCGATAAATTCCAATAGGGATCTATTATGGAATTGACTATTAATCACCTACACGTTCAATGGTAGATTAACTGTGCGCGAATGGCGTGCTTTTCATTTGCTCAACCTGACCCTGAGATATATTTCACGGGATAGCAGGCAACTATCAACCCGCGTTGTTATATTATTATTATTATTACTACTATTATTATTGTAACAGCTTTCGCCTACATAATTTATCAAATTAAACCCGATACAGCTGAAGTATCTAAGTACCTATGCTAACTAAATACTAAAATATTATGTGAGATTCGAAAATTAGTTAATTTGGTTGTGGACACACATAATTTGTTAGACAAATATCAACATAACAATAATGCTATTGTATAAAACTATTTGACAAGCAATTTATTAATATAAAATGTAGTACGCGTGACTATCGATAATGAACGATATTTATATCACCGTGGCAGTTATTCTCGTGATAATAATTATTGCATAAGTATAATTAAAATCGTGAATCAGATTAAAAATATTATTATCAATTATTAACTCCCAAATATTTGTGTATTACTTGTATAAATATTAAAATATCTAAATATAAAATACCAGTATACTATGTTCATGCATCGCATAGTAATTTAACCTTTATCACTTTATTGGTTAATACCGTTTTATATATAAAAACAATAAATTATTAACTTAGCATGTACTTCGTTTTTCCTAAGTTCCCACGTTACGACGATGTTACACATTTAATCAACCGAACAATGGAGTTTATTGTAAGATGATATAATGATTTTTCTATACTACGCTAATAACACGATTATATATTAAATTCATATCATTAAGTAAATTATTGAGTTTCATAAAACGCAATCCTCATAGTAATAAAAAAAAACACTTTTTCTCACACAAAATAGAACACTTCTGAGGGTAATAAAATAAAAAAATGGAATTAGTTTATGCAACTAATTAAATATTTTAAATTATAAAAATCGTGTCAATTATATCATCATTATATAATAATTATTGTGTGATTTGAATAGTTATATACATCCTAAATTCTAAAGGAAGTATCTTATAATGTTCCAAATTCCAAGCCAGGATTAACTATATTTAATTTACTTTATTTAAAGTGTTGTAGTTTTCCTGTATAATTGTGTAATATAAATTAACTTTATAACTCAAAAATAAAGATTACAGTTTTAAAATCGCAATTGATTAAAAGTCAAAACTTATT
Organism: Macrosiphum euphorbiae; assembly: GCA_949089665.1. Taxonomy (NCBI): domain Eukaryota; kingdom Metazoa; phylum Arthropoda; class Insecta; order Hemiptera; family Aphididae; genus Macrosiphum; species Macrosiphum euphorbiae. The sequence continues at coordinate 53,198,464 of CARXXK010000001.1, read as the reverse complement.
CTTACTTATTATTGCATAACTTCAAGATATTTTTTTAGTATAAAAATTGAAAATATTGAAACTCTTAAGTAGGTAAAAAACCTTTTTTATGAATAAATGAAATAATTTATTGTACATTATATATATATATATAGAATAAACATATTTTTTGAAAATGTAGATACTTATGCAATAACTTATATTACTTACTAATAAGTATATCTCATACTTTTGAAAATTGAACTTTGGTATCATATGTCTGTATATGATCAAATTTCATCGAGCATTGCTCCTAAGGTGAATTTATTTTAATCCAGAGCAGTAGTAAAATAAAGAATAATATGCTCTGATAATATCTATATTCTATTTTGTGGACTTTTCTTGTTATAAGAAAACACTACACCCGCATGCGTTGTCTCCGTCTTACAAACGCATACCAAACATGGCAAATTGTAAATTCTGAATAATCCATTTAACTCTGGTACGTTTAATATTACAGTGAATTGACCTATTATCAAATATAAAAGTAAAAATATTATTAAAGGTTCTTTTTTAAATTTTCATAAAGCGAGTTATGAGCACTTGAAAATTAACAAGCCATTTGCAGTTTTAAAATTATCGCTCTAAAAAATTAAAAATATCGAATACCATTTAAGTGCACGCTAAACTCATATTATAGTTACTACATTTTATGAACACATTGCATGTCCATTAGAAAAAAAATAATATCATAATAATTATAAAATTACGTTTACAATTATTAATGTCATTTTCAGTAGCGAATCATACTGTTGATGGTTGTAAACATTTTCCCGACAAACGCGCTCGGATTTTGCCTGAAATACACCACTTGCTATCCAAGAGATTTCATTGTTCACGTTTTGTGCTCGCCTCCGGTGATTAATTGATGAGTGTGATTGCATACAGTTTGACTTCAATAATAATAGAATGTGATGAGAAAATCGTAATCACCCTATTGCCAATAAATGTATAGCTATACATATCTCGGATGGGTTAATTTTATTAGGAAAACCTCGCAGGCGTTTATTCAGAAATTCCCATGGACGATCAAGTCACGAGAAGATTTATAAATATTGACATTTTGTATTTACAAAAATCCTCCTGCAGTGTAGGTTATACAAGGTATCGGTTTATAAATATTAAATAGTAAACACCTAAGAAACTGTACATTAGCATTTGTATACACTATTACACTATATACCTGTCCTATGGCCTAGAACTCAGCGTCCGCGTTCACTGATGAACTTTCTACTGTTTTACATTCCGAAACATGAAGAATAACAATAAATTATTATTATTATCACTGACGTGTTGACGGACTGTCAGCACTGGTTCATAGTTTTTGATATTAGATAATATGGTAATCGATAAATACTGTAGAGTAGATATCCAGTACTAATTATTCAATGAGTGGTCGATTACATAGTATTATGGTCTACGACAAAACAAATACTAAACAATTTTAAATGTATAAACCAAATAAAAAAGTAAACAAATAATGCACTGTCTGCATATTTTAGGGAATGAGAGAGAGTAAACGGCAATGATAAAGAGAGTAGGTAGGTAATAAAAAAATACAAAAACATTGAAACTATATAATATAAACTACCACCGAGATACAACCTCGTAAAAATAGTCTTGGAAAATATAATGACAAATACATTTTTAACCAAACAATTTTGAATCTTGACAGTGATTCTAATTTATAGTCAATAATTTACAGTAGTTTTATGAATTATTGTATACTATAGTTATTTAATTTTTTTGCTACTTTTATATATTTTTTTTATTATTATTGTTCATAGTACAGCATTAACTAGTAGGTTATTAGATTGCAACAAAAAAAATATTAGTTGGTAGTTACACACTATAAATATAAAATAATACAATAGTTTCCTTCTATTAAATTGTACATATCAATAAGTTTTAGAAATGTGATGATTTACTTCTATATTATATAACTACTGAATAACAAAATTTTAAATCACTCATTCAATGCCTAAAGTATTATGTGGTGTTATGAGTATTATGAGATTAATTTGATTATTTCTTAAAAGTATAAATATAGAGTACATTTTTAAGAAGGTGCCGCACCTATAGTTTTATAAACTTGGATTTACCTAATATATATAGTGGAATACTATTGGCCCGGGAAGGAGGTTAGGTTAGGTTGATTTCCCAAATTTTCTTAACAGGATAATATTTTATAAAATTCATTTTTTTTTTTTTGCTAAGTTATAAGGTCTATAAGTTATAAGATTTAAACCCATTTGAACAAAAAAATAAAATTTAAGTCTTAATAGGTAGGTACACCATTTGTATAAGCTTATTTATTCACATATACTTAACTAATACAACAATTATACTATAAACTATATACATAAACATAGAATATACAATATTACAATTATTCTAACTAATATAAATGAATCGTTTTCATTGCCTTCATAGTTTATTGATTAGGTTAAGTTGGGTTAGGTACGCATGAATAAAGCTACTTAATTAAAATTCTGATATATCGCTAGGTACTATATACGAGGATAATATTATTTTAGGATTCTACAAAATAAAATAATTTATGATTGATGTTTATATTTAGAAAACGTTTTGTAACATGCATTCAACCTCTTCTCTATTTATTAGACTTATGTAGACTTCAACTACAAAAATGAATCTCCTATTCATTTTATTTAAAATATTTGTATTAAATTTCATCAATACTCTATGATTCTATTGAATAACAGAAATCAGAAAGATTTTGTTATACCTCATCGATGTATGTAGATTCTAGAATGATAAAGTATACCTGTTAGTACGTAATATCATTGAGTAGGTATATATTGTTACAGTATAATATTATACTCAATGCATATAACTACACTAATAGTAATATCATAATAATATAATACCATTAATACCCTAGTAATATTTTGTAAAACTTATTAAAGAAGAGAACGAATTAATGTTAATATTAGTGTTTGCCACAGCAAAATGTTATTAACAAATAATAATATATGCACACTTATAGATGTATGTTTTTTTTTTTTACTGTTCCATGTATTGTTTACAATAAAAATATATGGGAAAATCTTTTTTTTTTATTCTCCGAAATTTTTATGCAGGAATATATTAAAAATAATGTTACATTATATTTGCAACCTGTTTAAAAGAATATGAGATGGATATTTGAAGAATTGTAGTATGCATAGTTAGCACAGTGATTCGTTGTTCTATTCCTGCAGTCTTTTAACAAATAATTAAAATTATACTCATCATATTATTAATTATTATTATTTTTTATGCATAATATTTAAATATTATGTTCATTACTTAAAATTACTGTTCCAAAGTCTATATCATTAATAATTTTATTAAGAACTAGAAAAAACTCGTTTCATATTTTTTTATACCTAACTAATAACATATTATCAAACTCAAATATACTGTTTGTTAAAATCAATTATTTTAATAACTGGTAAGCTATAATTATTAAAATGTAAATGGACAATGGTTAAATATATAATTGATAGTTGATAAATTAAACATTTTTATTTATATTAGTACCTATATTATTATTTTATTAGGATAGTTCATGAAAATAGAGTAAATAAAAAATAAAATAAATTGTGTAGACTGTCAAATTGTACACAATCATCCAACAATTTCTCAATGCGAATAACAATAGGCTTAAATCGGTCTACGAATTATATTAAACCTTTCTTATTCATTAAATCGTGTAGTATAAATATAGATATATTATAATTCTAATCCAATATTTTAGAAAGTGTTACATGTGTGTAAGAACATAAAATATCTTAGATCCTAAATCGCAGTTCTCAAATCGTTTAAAGACGAGTAGGTAGGTAGCTTTTCAATATGGTGTACAAAAGAGGACTTCAACTATTTTAATCATCTTCCTTTTCTACGTTACCTACACTTTTTATTCATATAAGATTTTTAAAAAAATTATCGATTGATAACGATGTAGGTAGTATTTTTTTATGAAGAAGTTTTCTCCACTTATAAAAGTCAATGATGAATGGGCGAAAGTGATCGACCAATAATTGATACTTGAGTACACAAAAAAAAAAAATACTTTTACGAATTTGTAATAGGTACATTTAATTATTTATATAAAATACTACATAACAATATAGGTAACAAAAACTATCAATACAATTAATAGTTAAAATATTAGCATGCTTTCATACAATAAACACGACACGGTAAATTTCCCTTCTGCAGTATTAGTTTGAATGTTAAACACAGGAATTATTTGCTCATCAAAGTTAACGCATGCATGAAAATGTATACGTCATCTTCACAATGAGTCTTCAAATTTACAATTTTAATACACTTTTTCAAAATATAAGTTTTGAAAACGGAAATTGAATTATTTTTCTTCTCTATCGTTAAAAAAAGGATTCTTCGATACAGTTTGTACATGTTAGAGCCTATAGTACTTGTTATGCAACAGTTACATATTATATTCAAAGAGGCGTAATTCACTTTATAATATGTTTTTAGTGGTATATCAATGTTATAAGTGATTTCTTTTTTATAATTTATTCAACTCAGTCATCGTATTCTACTAATTCCAGTTATGCGTTTTCGTCGTGTATATTTCGTTTATTGTTTGTCAGTCAAAGTTTCAAAATGTACTCAAGTGTATTCGAAAAATGAAACAATATGAATTATGTGCCTTATTCTTAAGTTGTGTTAATTAATTCTACCTATATTTAAATTTAAATAATTATATATAGAACACAATATTTTATGCATTATATGTTATGAAATGTATTATATTTGTTTTTAGTAAAACATTTAAATTACACATTAATTATCAAATTATAAAAATAAAAAGATTAACATATATTATTAGTTATTAGTTATTACTTATGTGGGTATCTGAGCATAAGTAATTAAATAACAACTTTAGGTGTAGCTTATTATATATATATATATATATATATATATATATATCAACTAAATAGTTTAAATATATTTAATTTACGTAGGTATATAATATTATAAGATATTATTAGTAATTCTAATTAATTTTCACTCAAAGGCAACTATTGGAAACTAGAACATTTTAAGGGTTCATTGGATTGAACAAAATTCTAACTATCAAGAGTTTTGACTGCTTTAACTTTTTAAGTAACTAATCAGGGTTTTTGTTACTTGGTATTAATGGTCTCTGATTTGAAACAAAAAATAACCCCAACAAAGTATTTACAAAAATCCAGTATTAACGTTTTTCTACAACAAAATATACTTAATACAAAATAATGAGTAAATAATATATAAATGCTTATTTTATAACAGCAGATTTTAAACAGTTCAAACCGACTTTTGAATATTACTATCGTTTGCATAAAATACATTACACTTCATTTTTTTTTCCTTCATACCAATGTATCGTTTTATTTCAAATTTAAATGGTAATACCATAACAACTCCATGATCTGTCCATGACATACAGCCGAAACGAAAGATAAAAACACGCAGTGCGTATGTATAACGTATAATTATGCGGGAGGCGATATTATTTTTGTTCACATATAGATATAGAGTCGATTTCGTAAAAAATGTATTTTAATATTTTCTAGTCGTGCAAATAAATTCGATATACAAGGCCGTACCCTTTTGACAGTGCCCTATTTTACTGTAACTGTATGTATATTTTTTTTACATAATTTTTTTGAGAAAGTGTAGGTAGGTAAGTACTTAGGCAATGGAAGCGATATAGATATTCGGTAAAAAGAGTATTCCAACACGGGGAAAAAAGGTGTCAGAATCCAACGCATCTTTCTATTTATACGTAGCACTTTCGATTGCCCCTTATATTTCGTATTCCGCGATCGTTGTTTCCGTCCTCCGCCGCTCAACACTTGTTCAATTCCAATCAAACTCGCAATGATATTTTGTGCGTGCGGTCTCGTCACGTTTTACCACCCCCACTCGCCCCCCACAAAATCCCACCACCTCGTCCCCAGCGCTCTCTCGGGGCCAATATCGTCTCGTCTGTCCGTTTATACGGGACACGGTGGCTGGACAAGTGAGCCGAGGAAATCCCTCGCTTCGCAGACCATCCTCGGTAGATTTCTCAAAGGCCAGAGTTATAGCCAGCACGTCTTGTATATATCACTCAAATAAATTAAACGTTTCTCGAGGGGAGATGTGATCCCGTTGGTGAGATTGCTATTTTTTTTCCACGCTCTTTATTATTATATATAGTCACCCAACACTCCGTATGTGGACAATATTATGACGGTGTACTGCATAGTTTCTCAAGAGACGACAATAAACTTCATGCAAATTCTCAAAATACTTGTTTCGATTAGTAGCTGTAATATAATATCATATTATTATATTATGGTATTTTTTTCTTCTATAACACAATATGCATTATATAGTTTACAAATTGTATATACACGTATACAGATATATTTCAAATAGTTAATTGTATTTTTAAAATAATTACTTATTTATTATATTATTATATACTATTAAAAATTATTTATAATAAGTTTATATATATCTTATAAATTCATAAATGCGACCTTTCTAGCTGAAATATATCATATCCTAACTTAACTATTGGTACTTCGGTATGTAGGTACCTACCTATACAATATTGTGTACAAATATAACAAATCTAAAATATTGAAAAATAATAGTTATTTATTCGAAATGTATCTCTAAATTGTTGTCAGTAACAAAATGGTTAGGTCTATAATTTTTTTTAATATGCTATGATTTTATAACTTTGGAATATTAAAATAATAAATTTAGGTATTTATCATCGAGACTGATAGATGATAAGCTTATTTATGGATAAATCTGTTATTTTATTTACATAATATATAATATCGTACATGGTACATGAAATCGTGAAATATAATTCCATAAACTTATTATAAAATATACTCATTCTTACGCCATGATAATTTCACACTAAAAATCAGGATTGACTTATTGTTAATAGAAAATACCAAAATGAATATAAACGTGTTATGTGAAATACCTATACTATATTATGCTCGAATTTACGACTCAACCCATGATTAGTACTTTAGTAGGTAGGTACACATAAATGTATGTTAAATAAACGTAACACACATTTTTCTTACCCTGCAGCAATATATTGAGATTAAAAATTGAAAATTCACGAACGTTACGTAACAGTTCATTTGTTTCTTCAATTTATATTATGCGGTTTCGTAAAAATGCATGTATCAATATTCTATTTCAACTCGTTTAAGTGAACTGGACAAAGTTAAAATTGTTTAAGTATTATAATTATAACAATTACATATTTATGGTAAGCCGTAGGAAAATATTTTGTTTTCTTGATATCCTTCACAAATTAATTTCATAAAGTTTTTTTGGAATTTAGAATAAAATACTTTATACACTAAGAATGTATAGCGTTGGAGAAAGTATTTTCAATTAATGTAATATCGACAAGTAGACTACTGAAAACTAGTAAATCCAGTACACGTCCTATCTACATATTATAGAGAGTTTATCGAATATTTGAACTGATGGCATAATGTATCTCATCTCTAAATCTAGATGTAGGTATAGTCGAAAAATATTTTAATAATAAGTATTATGTGATAACTTCAATATCAGTTTCTATGATTATAGATGTTAAAATGTTAATAAGAGAAGACCACTTTTTCTTGATTTATCTTAATACACATATTATTTATTCTTATATAAAAAATAGTAATTTTACTGACACATTGCTGAAGAATGCAAACTTGCAATGTAATGTTTTTTTTTCTTTAACAACAATTTCATAACCTCAAAAAAAAAATAATAATAATAATAATAATAATAAACTAGGTATAATAAATATGGTAATAAATTATTGAATTGCTGTTTCAATACTCCCACTCAATTCATAATTAGTTTGACAAGATGATTGAATTTATTGACTGGCAGTCCTTTTGTCAGAATGTCCGCTTGTTGGTTCTCTGATGTAATGTATTTTAGTGTGACAACACCTTCCTCAACCTTTTCCCGGATGAAATGATGACGAATATCTATGTGTTTTGTTCGACGATGATGGCCTGGATTTTGTGATAGTTGTATGCAACTTTGATTATCTTCGTATAATGTTATTGGTTCAGATAATTCAACTCCAAAATCTTTTAATATATTTCTTAACCATATTGCCTCGCAAGTAGCATAGCTGGCTGCCATATATTCAGCTTCAGTAGTTGAGAGTGCAATTGTTGGTTGACGGTTAGTTGACCAAGAAACTATTGATCCATACATTTTAAAAATATATCCTGTCACAGATTTTCTATCTTTATGATTAGCCCAATCTGCGTCAACATAGCCTTCGAGTATTGGAGTAATATTTTTTTTATAAATTATTGAATAATCCAATGTTCCTTTAATATATCTAAGAACATTTTTTAGATACATCCAATGAACTTCTTGGGGTTTACTTTGGAAATGGCTAAAATAGTTTAAACAGTAGCTTAGATCTGGTCGAGTGGCTAACATAGCATACATGAGACATCCTATGAGCTGCCTATATGGGTGACTACAATTAGTTGTAATTGTGTTAATGGATAAATCAAGTTTGGTTTCAATTGGAATGGATCTTGGTTTGCAATCTGACATGTTAAAACGCTGAAGAACATTTTTAAGATACTGACCTTGACTTATCTTAAGTTCTGCTTTATCCACATTATGTTCAATTTTAATTCCCAAATAGTAATTTAGAATACCACAATCTTCAATTTCAAACTCTTCTTTTAACCGACACTTGAGTTGATTAATTCTCTTAATACTCCCACTGGCGAGAATAATGTCATCAACATATAATAACAAGTGTATTAAATCTTCTTGTCCACTAAAATCTAAAGTGTATAGACAATGATCTGTGTTACTTCTAATGAAACCAATTTTTGTTAGAAATGTATGAAATCTATTGTTCCAACACTTTGATGCTTGCTTTAAACCATACAATGCCTTGTGAAGTCGACACACCAGATTATTATTTTCACTAAAACCATAAGGTTGTTCAATGTATACTTCTTCATTCACAACTCCATGTAGAAAGGCTGTTTTAACGTCTAATTGGTAAAGATGCCAATTTCTTTGAACAGCTAAAACTAACAGAGACCTGAATGTGGTGAGTTTTGCTACTGGAGAATAGGTTTCTGTATAATCCAGTCCTTCTTGTTGTGAAAAACCTCTGGCAACCAGTCTGGCCTTATATTTAATTATTCGTCCTTCACCATCCTTCTTAATTTTGAAAATCCATTTTGTGCTAATTATATTTTTATTTGGTGGTTTTTTAACAAGTGTCCAAGTTTTGTTTTTGTGTAAAGATTCTATTTCTGATTTCATTGCTAGATTCCACTCATTCTTGTTTGGATGACTTTGAGCTTCATCATATGTTGTCGGTATATTGTCTATTATAGTTTCAGCTGATAAAGCCGTTGCCAAATAGGACGTATCATAATCTTGTAAGTAATTTGGTGCTCTAATGGTCCTTTGTGGTCTAATATCAATTTTCTGCTTTTCAATTTTTTTATCATTTTGTTCCTTTTCTTGATCTATGCAACTTTGTGTTTTGATGTCCTCAATATTCTCTTCATTTGGGTTGTCTTCGACATCTTCTTTATCTGGATAATAGGTGACAATATTTTTTTTTTTGAGATTATATTTTGATCTTTAATATTTTCTTCAAAAATAACGTCTCTACCTATTATGATTTTTTTTGTTTCTTGACACCAAAGGCGATAGCCATGTGTTGTATATCCAATCATTGTGTATTGTTTAGACTTGCTATCAAACTTTGTTCTTATTTGTTTTGGCAAATGCAGATGTGCAATAGAACCAAAAACCTTTAAATTTGAGATGTTTGGCTTCCTCTTAAACCAAAGTTCAGCTGGAGTTTTATTAAATGTTGAGGTGCTAGGTGAACGGTTGATGAGGTATGTTGCTGTCAAGACAGCTTCTCCCCACATTTCTTTGCCAAGAGAACTCTGAAGTAATAGTGCACGGCCTTTTTCAATTAGTGTCCTGTTCATACGTTCTGCATGACCATTTTGTTCTGGTGTATATGGTATGGTTAACTCGGTTTGGATTCCCTTTTGAACACAGAATTGTTTAATATTATTTGAAGTATTTTCCCCACTATTATCACATCGTAGTCTAGAAACTTTTGTACCGAATTGAGCTTTTACCATAGCAATATACTCCTTAAACACTTCAAACGTTTCACTTTTATTAGTAAGTAGATAGATAACTGTAAAATGGGTAAAATCATCTATAAATGTAATGAAATATTTTTTACCATTCCATGTAGGTGGGTTTATTGGTCCACAAATATCACTGTGAATTAATTCTATGGGTCTACTAGCTCTAGTTCGTTCTCCTTTAAAAGGTAAACGAGACTGTTTAGCTTCTACACAAATCCGACAAAACATTTCATCAATAGGCTTACTTAATTTCAGCCCATCAACCATTGAACTCAGTCGATTTGTATATTGATGATTCATGTGACCTAATCGGTAGTGCCATAAATCATAATTACTTTCCTTTTCAGATGAATATGCATTTGATTTTATTACATTAAAAACAACTTCATATAATGTACCTTTTCTTATACCTTCAGCTACCTGTCCATTTTTATTACGAATCTCTGCTTTACCATTATTTAATACAATTGACAAACCATTTTGCTCAATTTTCCCGGCTGATAATAAATTTTTTCTTAAATGCGGAACATACAATACATTTTTAATTACACACCTTACAGTTTTACCATTTAATGTCTGAGATACATTTATTTCACCTACTTTGAAAGCTTGTAAGTTTTCTCCGCTCTTGGCCACGCCGATTGTTATTGGGGAAATCAGTTCACTTGAAACACTAAAATAACTTTCATCATTAATCAAATGATCCGATGCACCAGAGTCTAAGAACCATGACATGTTTAAATGATTGTCAACGACATGATCGTGTGGAGAGACCATAAAAGCTATAGAATCATTTTCTTCAGTCATATTGGCTGACTTATTTGTATTTTCTTGTTGTAGTTTCCATTTCCAACAATCTTGCTTCTTATGCCCTAGTTTATGACAAAAATTACACTTGAAAGGAAAACGATGTGTGGATGTGCCAAAAGCAGCTTTAACACTTGAGTTATCCTTTCCTGTTGAACAGTCTGATCTGGAATTTCTTTTAATTTCTTCATCTAAAAGCCTCGATTTCACAAATTCTAGTGTTATTTTATCAGATGACAAAGTTTCAATTGCTGTGATTACCATGTTGAATGAATCAGGTAATGTTAAAAGGAGCATGCATGCAATTAGATCATCATCTAATTTTCCACCAGATAGTCTTACTTGTCTAAGTAAATCATCAAATTGACTCAGATGAGTTTCCATTGATTCATTATCATCAAATTTCATTGTAATCAATTTCTTTAATATATATAAACGACTAGATGTACCTTTTCGTTCGAATGTAGTTTTTAATTTGTTCCAGATCTCCTTTGCTGATTCTCCTCGAACATACTCAACATGAGTGTCAGCGGTACATTGTATTATCAAGTCTGTAGCTTTCGCATCCCTCTGGTCAAACGTAACTTGCTCTTCGGCTTTTAACGGGCGGGTGGCACTAAGAACATCTAGTACCCCATTTGCCCTTAATAGTGATTCTACACGAAATTGCCAAGTTGGAAAATTTGTTCCCTCAAATGGTGTTATATTGTATCTGTCTTCCCTTCGTGACATATTTAGTATATTACAATAAGAAAAAAAAACTTACAATAATATTTATTAAGTAAAACTTTTTCTTAGCAGTTCATTCGTGGCTGGGCCCATAACCTGTTAAAATGTTAATAAGAGAAGACCACTTTTTCTTGATTTATCTTAATACACATATTATTTATTCTTATATAAAAAAATAGTAATTTTACTGACACATTGCTGAAGAATGCAAACTTGCAATGTAATTTTTTTTTTTTTTTTTAACAACAATTTCATAACCTCAAAAAAAAAATAATAATAATAATAATAATAATAAACTAGGTATAATAAATATGGTAATAAATTATTGAATTGCTGTTTCAATAATAGAAAGTAAAATTATTTTATTTATTTATGTTTTTTATCAATGTTATCATGTCCAAGGGAAAAATTTCATTTTGTAAAATAATTCGATCTCTAAATCAGGCATTAGCATTTTAATATATTTTTATTTTTTACATAACTATATATTTACTGCAGCTTTATAATTATTATACATAGGTAATAGTTATATATTACTTTTTTACTGCTTATTAAAAATTGAACAAAAATATTTCAATACTCAAACACAAAGTAAGTACCTAATAGTCAAGCGTCATTCCAAAAAACCGTATTTACATTAAGCTTATAATCTTAACCAATACAAAATAAAAAATCTAAATTAAATTTTGAAAGTCAATGTAAAATAATAAGAAAGTAACAATTTGCATTCATTAAAAATATTATCAAAATTGTTTAAATATCAAATGTTAGTTTTTATAAGCTAATAAGAAACACAAACATAATTAACTATTAAAATGCTGTTGGCATGTTGAATGTAGACAGGCAAGTAATTTCGTGAATTTTTCACTAGGTAAAACAACAATAAAAATAATTATAAACATGTTTTCGTTAATTTATATTTTTTTAAATGTTGCAATAAATAATAGTTTTTATCAAGAGATCAACTCTATAATAGTTATTTTGATTTAACATTATAAATTGCATAAAATATCATAAACTTAAAAGACATGTTACTTTTGATTTGTACAAGATGACAAATTACTAGGTATGTACTAAGCAGTATCGGTCTTGTTATACTTATAGGTTATAACTAAGTAACCTAAATAGTATATAAGTTGGGCACCAAACTTTGTAATCATTTAAAGTTTATTTTTCTGATCATGCTTAAACATATATTAATTATAAACATCTATAATTTGTGTCTATTCAAAACATTGTTGTTCTAGTCTCCTGTAAAATACATTCAAAGAGTATTTTTTAACACACAAATGAATATCATGGAATGCAAATTATCAGAAAATCAAAGCACATTAAAGTTTCCACAAAATATTTTAAAACCTGTGTCACAAAATACATCCAAACTTATTAAATAGTATTAAATACCCGACATGTGTATAGTTATTTCCATATATTTTTAAATTATTTATTCTATAAGTTATGATTATGAATATTACATTACCAATAGCTGTATTGAGAACTTGGCATTATTATTATTCTATAATACATTTATTACTCTTAAGTATTAATAAGTAAAACTAAAAAATAATCATGAATACAAACTTATATTTATCGGTACCTACATTTTTTATTGTAACACAAAATATTTTTCTGGAAATTCTAAAACATTAATAATGGTTAGAATAGTTTAAACTTTAAACTATAAATAAAATCCAATACCTGCGATGCAATATGTTTTCTTAAGAACATCTCTGACCTAAGAATACCTCCAGTCTGCAGATAGACTTCCAGGTGTATTAGATATATGGACATGAGATTAAAATCGAGTGAGATAAATATGTTACATAGGCGTAACGAGTAATTCCCTCGAGAATAAGTGTAATAGGGGAAAATCTATCTTAAAGGCCCAGGGTGATATAATTCGTAATACATAATGGTATAATTTTCAGTCATTATTTATAACAACACGCAACCTATAAGTTATGTCACTGTGAAGTGTGAGTATACCTACAGTTTATTCCAGCCTAATTCCTTGTTTAAAATACATTTTTGTATGGTCCATCTTAGATTTTAGTAACATAAATATGTGTGTAAAATATGTTTTACAATTTAAATAGGTTATTTTAATTCAATGTCAATGCTAACTCTATTACTAATCACTACCCCCCCCCACCAAAAAAAAAAAAAGGAATGATGCTGATTCTGAAACAATACTCTCTTTTCAAAACAGATTAAGAAATAATTACAAGTAAATGTAATAAGTTAAATCGATAAGCTGTTTCTGACGGAATCCCTAGTATTATAAAATAACGGAATTTGTTTTTTTATGAATACAAGACAGTTACACTTCTTGTATAATGTGTTTAAGATAATTATCAAACTCCTATGGTTTCTTACAATGAGTAGGCACTTTTTTAGTTTTGAAAAACTAATGAAACATAACGCAAAAATGTCGTGATATAAAATGTAATTAATTATTACCAAAAATAAAATATTTCTGAAATAAACTAATAAATTAAAACAATACAACACAACTATGATTTTATACGGAATAAAAAGACACGTTCACATTACTTTCAGTTGTGAATCAGTTCAAAAAATGAAAATAAAAATATTTATAAAGTTGCTACATTTCAAAGTTTTTGTAGGTAGGTACACTGAATCTCAACGTGAAAAATGTATTTTATTTTCAATAATTTCATCATTATTTACTTGTTTACATATTCCAAAACAAATGTACCATACGCAACCATATCTCTCAATATGAGAAAGAACTCTGGGGATTGTTGAAGTTCTCTCTGCCCAAACGAAACGAGTGGAAAAATCACGTTTACCCCGGAGGCATAATATGACTATATGGGTGTGTGTATACACATGTCCTTGCCGAAAGTCACAAGGGGAAAGCATCCATAAATCTAGATGACATTTCGTACGCATTTTTGTTTTGAGAAAACTGGGGGAGTAAGCAAAATATAAAACCACTCTTTTTTCTTTTTTTTTTAAGTTCCACATTGTTTTTAAAATGAAAATCTTAAGCATTTCTCAATTCAAATATCCAATGAACAAGAATAACGATATCATAAGAGGAAATTAATTCCAGTCATGACTTTAATTATATCTTACATTGGTTAAAAGATATTTATATATTTTTGTTTTTAAATTTCAAATAAAAATGTTAATAACTATTTAGGTGATTAATTATCATATTATGATTAATTATTAATAATCAAAATAGTACAATTATCATAAAACTTTAATATTCATTAAACTAGTGGGAAATGTTTTTTTTTCAAAAATAAAACTGTAAAAAAACTTGGTATTGATCATTATTACAGGATATTTTTGCTATTTTGTATGTAGCAATGATAAGACAACATCAAATTCGTAAATTGATTTTTAGAAACTGGAGTAAAACTCTTATAATTTCATAATTTCTTCAACGCCTTTCTGTATATTTTTCTTACTCGTAGAAATATATAGAGAAAATTAAAAAATAACCTTTTAAAACTACCCACTTGATTCGATTTCCAAACGATAGGTAGAATTATAGAAATATATATTTAAAACATTGAGAATACTCCTTCTGCAAATAATAAGTGTGTTTGATGATATAATAGGTATAAGATGAAAATGAAAATATAATTTTAATCAATCCTAAATAAACCTGACTTAGAATCAGAATTTAAAAATGTTTAGAGTAGGTATATAAGAGAAATCAGCTAGGTGCTAAAGGTCATATAATCTATTGTTTCCATAAAAGAATATAATATCTAGAATATATTATTCTTATCTCATCTATAGGCCTCTCCTAAGCTTTCTCATTGGTAAATTATGTAAGTTATTGCACAGTACCTAATACTATTTGGGAATAAGTAATAATGAAAATTAAGCTTTATTATTCTCGTACCTAATTGAACGTAATTCATAGGATTAACAAAGTAATACGTTACTTCCAAATTGAACGACCTATATAGGTATTTATTATTATAAATACCAAAATAAAAAAGTGAAAGGTGAGAAGCTGTTCAAATTCATTTTAAACTAAATGCATTCATAGATAATACACAAAAATGTCTTCACCAATCTATTGTTGTTGTTATTGTGGAAGCGTAGAAGTCTAGATATAATGTACACTTCCCCGAGGCCATCAGACCTTTTATGGGCGAGTCACCAGAATATTATCGTTGAAATTGCACAGACACTGCGCAGTTCTGACATAACCTTCACCGTTGATGTCTATCTTGATTCTGGATCTTTTTTAAGCGTATTTGATAATCATATGGTATAATGTCATGTCTATATTCCCATTTAGATTATTGTGAAACAAGTATTTTAAAGAGTATTTATTCACTCTCCTTTAATCTCTTTTAATCGATAAACTTTTCAATTTTCTGAACGAAAATATTAAGCATAATGCATATTCACCTATTTTACAATATCCGATATTATATTTTTTTTAAAGGTGAACCATTTAAGTAGGTACCAATTATTTATTAGTATTATGTTTAATTTATGAATAATACAATTCAACATCAAAAATTATCTGTTAATTTTTTCCATGAGGAAGACGGAATAATGATATACAGTAGTCAACAACTATACCTAATTTGACCTTAATGAAAAACAAAAAATCTTTTAGTCACGATTTTCCTGCTCTTTAATAACTATGTTGAAATAAATGTTGACCTTACAAGTATTTGAGATTAGTCACCTTTATAAATTAATATAAGATACAATATGAGTTCTTTAACTACGCCTTGTTATCACGTAAGCGCAAATATAATTATTTAAAATTTTTAATTTTAATTAAAATTCTTTTGAGGATAATTGATTACCTACAGATAAATCTATTCTTACTAAAATAACATCTGTGGTTATTTAAAATTATATGTATATATATACTTTTACCTTAAAAGTTAGTCCAAACTTCTTGGACGAGCATTAATAAAATAAATTTAAATACAACATAGAACATTCTGAACAAAGATGAAATAAAATCAGAAATCAAGTTATAATATGAATTTGTATTCGAACACAAAATAATTACTTAATAATCATAATAATATGACTATTCCGCGGGAAAAAAACGATATACTTAACATTATCTAAAAAAACAAATAGCGGCACGTCGCACTCATGTATCGATGCAAATACTTTTTACATAGTCTATGAGTATAATGGTACCTATAACCTACTATAGAAATATAGGTGTATACACTAAGTTCATGTACTTACAGATGTACTTTGTCACAATTTGATGATGTACAAAGAAGAACAGGAAAAAAGCTATTGAGAAGTTTACAGTTTATGTTCAACGCGAATCGTGACTGGAATATTATGAATATCAGCATATAGTCTGACCTAAAACTACTGAACGACAACACACTAATGAAGCCTCGGGACTACGTATCCAAAGCTAACCACACCCGTGGTATACATTAAGTGTTTGAGTGTTTCCCATATGTATCGATCACCAGCACATGAAACAATATTTATAGTCCTATAAAAAGTCGATGATGCTTATGGTATATTATGTTTGAGTATACTTAATACACGTATAATATATATAATATTATAATATATATTATATAAGTATATATAATCCATTTAAAGCTTAAATATATAAAATTGTAAAATATGTTATACATGACTCTTATGTTATCCCTATATTTTTTATAAGTGCAATTTTAATCACCCTTTGGAGGCTTGTACTATACGTCTATGACCTGATACAGTGAATTATGCATTTTTTTAAATAATTAAGTGTCATTCATCTAATAATCAATACGTACCATTTTTTCGATAAACTTTGATTTTTTTTATAAATCTTAATATATTGTATTTACACAAAACTTCTTTCTGCATCATTTTAGACAACTAGGTGTACCTATCACTATATACATATACATATACATATATATATAATATATATATTTATTTAATATAAATTTTAGTATGAAATTAAATCGTTTAAAATACTGGGGTAAATATAAAGTAACAAAGATTTTTCATAATAATTAATTATTCATTATAGATACTAGTATTTTTAACCTATGTGTATAGGTTTAATAGTCAATATTGATTATCATAAAATAAGTTATAAATTATAAGAAGACAACGATCATAACCCATAAGTCATAACTAATAGTTATATATTTTAACATAATAATTAATAAGTAATATTTTTCAAAATATATTTACATTTTTGTACTCCATGCCCCATGGTTAAGTATTATTAGTTCTAACTTAGGAATACCGATTACAAATTTGAAATATATGTGTCAATGTATTTGGTAGTGTATGTTTGCTTCAAATTACCAATGCATGGGACGTCAGCAAGCCAAAAACAAAAATAATATAAACAAATTACAGTTAGACGTTTGTCGTGGAAGTTATGCATTAGGAATATCAAATTACGTTTTAAGAAATATTTCAATAACTGTATTTTGAAGTCCTTTATTTGTATTTAAAACAATTAATATGGTAGATATTAATTTATTACAAATGATGGTTCACTGAATTAAGAATATTAAAACTAAATTAATGTAAGCTTTTACATAATAATTTTTTCTATTAAGTTTTTTATCTTGGAAAGAACGGTGTGCGCCTTTTGAAAATTGTAAAATGTTTAAATAATTACATAACCTATTGAAGTGTTAAAATATTGACAATATATTGATGAGATATAATATACCAGTGATAAAGTTATTCTGTAATACATTCTAAAATGTATAAATATTAATTGATTTAAATATTAATTTGAATAATTTGATGATTGGTAAGTATGTGGCATTATAATCCATATATTATTTATGAGTGATAACTTATTAAAATGCTTTGGTAAAACTATTTTTAAATACACAATATAGGTACCATTACAATATTTAGAAATATAATACCTATATAATAAAAATATGTGTAGTTTGGAGTGAATAATAATAATAATAATAATATATGAATTATATAACAATAATACACATGCTAGCATAACTGGTAACTACTATAAAAACTATAAATAAGTGATACGAGTGGCGTCTTTGTAGTAGGTAAGCATGCTGTGTACATTTTCATCCCATAATTTTTTTCCTCAATAGCAGGTACCTACTTAATACTTACCTATATTAAAACAAGGTACCTGTTTATTTTAAAATACATATCCTATGTAGATAATGTGAAATTACATCATTGACAAATGGTAAATTTAACTTAATAGTTATTAACAACTGATAAATTAGTTAGGTAAATAAAAAATAAAAATATTACTTTATCTAAAATAACTAACATTTAAAACTGTTCGATAACAAACAATTTAAAAAAAAACCTATTGTTAATAAATACTTTAATGCATGTACCTACGTTTAAACTAATTCCATGACAAATTATAAAATATAATAATTCTTCTACCCCACGTAAATCGCCCATCAACTAATTTTCAATAATTTTATGTTTAACAATGTAAATTAGAAAATAAAAACTTTCACTTCACGCCTAATACATATATAATATTTTTACTTAGTCTGTAGACGCACATTTTTCATATAAATATATATGGAGGCTAAGTAATCAATCAAAACTCTTACAATATGACAGACGAAAAATAATATTTTTATAATTAACAAAACTCTACAAATATTGTATATAAATTACCACGAGAATGTGATAAATAATATACAAAACATTAATGATTTATTATTACGTTCTACCATGTGAAATCTATACATTTTTAGAAGTAAATTCAAGTGTTTTATGAAATCAGCTAGTAATATTTAGTACTCACTACCTAAACACTTAAAAATATTTTTATAACTTTTTTAATTTATATTTTAAACGGAATTTTAAAAAAACCGACCAAGTGCGATGCGGAAGGGTTCCGTATCATAATTTATAAACATGTTAGCAACAACACTTCTTATATTGTATATTCTAGGATTTTTAGTATTTGTCGTTAAAGTGGCAACAAAAATACATAATCTGTGAGAATTTCAACTTTCTAACTTTTATGGTTCATGAGATACAGCATGGTGACAGACGGCCTTAGTAATAGGGTTTTTACCGTACTGTAGGTACCCTAAAAATGAAATGAATAATAGTTTCTAAATAAATAGAACATAGCATACATAACTAATATAAGACAATTAAATGGGAAACATAAAATCTTTGTCATGAAAATAATATGCGTTTTTGTATCTATATTAATTATAAAGTATAAGTATTCATTATGGGAAAAAATTAAAATTTACATTATCAAAATGTATATAGGAGTAGGTATCTACTAATTTAACTTTTCAACATTTCAAATGATCTAGTTAATATGAAATCGTTTTAGTGGGCTAAACTTTGAGTTTTTTAAGTAGGTACTTTGTAAACATTTCACAAAGATCATTAGAAACCATAAGTTTAAAAGTGATTTTCTGGAGTTATTAAACAGGAATTAATGTTTTTGACACATAAACTAGAACCAATTATTTACTATATGATTAAAATGTACTTTAATTTAAGGTCTCAAATACCTAAGCTTATAATCAGTATATGGTTTGCTGTAAAATCTGTTTGTATCTACTTCTAATATCAACATTATGATTTATTATAACAGTTTAGATAACAATTTGTAAAAGTATTATAAACTATTACTTTTAACGATTATTTACAATTCCAAATATTCCAAATAATTATATATGTTTTTACAGTGAAATATACACACACATACACATATTTATATATATATAACTAATTTAGTGAGCTAATGTAAAAATAAAACAAATTATATAATTTACCAAAAGGTAATTTTCTATGCACATTTACGATTTACCAATAGATAGGTATTTATGGACTATAATTATTGCTATAATATGGATTTTCATCTGACGTAAGGATTTATGTAAGGGTATCATAAATCCTTATTATTATTAATGTTAAAAACTTTAAGCTAATCGAAATAAAAACAATATTATTAAAAAAATTGAACGACCGTAAAAATGATCCCGAAGTGTATCTATTTACCTATATACCTATAACCAACCTACTTGTGTTTAATAAAAACAAAACGAAATTGTATTTTACAAATTCGTCTATATTTTCAATCAAAAATATTTTTGGCTTATATAAAACTCTTTTAGACATATAATATGATAATTACTGATAAAATATTAATTTTGAAATCTATTAATAAAAATTTCACACCTATTCAATCATCATATTATTGTATAATATTCCTATTCAGGTACTTTTCGGGCATTTTCTAACTAATAAGCTACCGCATAAATGTAATTTCAACAAAATCATTAATGACAGACGTTATATCCTAATATATGATATATGCGTGTCCTGAATTATATACTCCAAAAACAAAAACTAGACGATACGGTCATATGACGACACACGATAGTACATTATGTAACGTAAATAAACTAACCGTTAAATTCTGACATGTTATATATTATGCGAGACACTGGTTTAATGGTGCATTAGAATGCATAAGACATTGTGGGACTTGGACGTAAGTAAAATCTTCAATTAACTATAACGGTGTTTGATAACAACAATAGAGTCTCTATAGGTAGGTCGATTATTGGCTACGTTATCTTTTATAAGATTGCTAAATGTGCATATATGTACCTACCCATATAATATTGTGTTACTAATATGATTCACAGCCAAACGTTTATAACTATAGACTATAATATTATATTCTACAGACAATAATATTTTGTATTCATAAATCTTTCTTTCTAGTATAAGACGTCATCCTCACTATATATTATTATAGTTACCTAGTTTAATGCAATGACAATTGTTTTCGTTTTGAATTAAATATAGATACTTTAATTTGTTACCATGATTTAGCATTACAATACTCCCGAATATTTTCTTATTTATAAAAAAATTTCTGAATATTTCATTATAATAATATAAGAATAAGTTAAATTATTATCTAAATATTACTATTGGTTAATAAGCTATAAGCAATTGGTAGATGAATTTTATATTTAATCCCATTAAAGTTAACGGATGTATATTGTATATACTTTGTAATGTGTTTCAATATTTGAGTTTCTTCTACAGCATGTAAAAAGTGAAATATGTACACAAAAAGGAATTTTAATTAAAATATTATGTTTTGGAGTATTTTGTCTCATTACGAATTCATTGGTCAGAAATTAAATTTATTTATGAATACTCTGATATTTACATACCTATATAAAATAGACAGGTATATAAAATACTGCTTGATTCTTTGTGACAACATTTTTATTATTATTATATTTAAAACACGTAATTTTGAATGTTTATTTGAAAACGAAAAAGATTTTCTGATTAACAACTTGAATTAAAGATTTCACGTCAAAATAACGCACCAAACCGTTGACAGAACTAATAAGGGGCCTATTTTATTTGATACATTGTTGCCTTGTACATCGCCCATCAAAATTCAAACTGATCTTATGAATATGTTATTAAATTGAGAAATACACAATTATTAAGACAATTGGAATTTTCGTATGAATATATTAATTCTACATGAGTTTAAATTTAAAACGAATTTTAATAATTAATTAAATATTGTTAATATTATCATTATTGACGGTTGATTTTAAATAAACAAATATAAAAACCATCGGTAGGTAGGTATAGAAAATATATTTACTTATAATACTAAAATGAACTTTATATTTAAGAGGAAGTGATTCCGTGGCATGTGTATTGTCTCCGTCTTATAAGTGAGTAACATAGCAAATTGTACGTTCAGCAGAACACTTGCAGCTCACTAGCTCCGTTAGTTTAAAAATTATAAAATCTAAAGGTATGATTATTATCCAGGCAACCTCTTGGCCTTTTTATTATATTTTAATTTTAAAGCGAGTTATGAGTGTTTTAAAATTGTAAATTTGTATGCTCATTACTTTTATAAGAGGTCAATTCACTCTAATTTTTAAATCAACCGAGCTACATGTGTTCTTCTGAGCGTAATTTTTTCTATGTTACTAACTTGTAAGACGGAGACAACATAATATGTGGGTATCACGTTCTCTTAACTAACTCTTCTACTTTAAACTTATAATCATTTTCTAAATAAGATGATGTCTTTAAAAAAAAATTTTTAATATTGAATATAACTCAAAAGAACCATTGTAAATTATCCTATTTTCTTTTATATTGAATAAATTAATTCAATTTAAAATCTAAGCAGGTTCTTAAACATTTATTTAATTAAATGTAATCATTTATATTATCATATCTTATCAAATATGCATACACTATAATAATCGTAATAGAAAATTTAAAATAATGTGATAGTCTAGCGCCTAGAGGGACTTATCAATTATTGAATATTTTTTTTTTACGCCAGTTTGAGAACCGGTAACGATAGTAACATTAATAGGTATATGTTTTGGTACCAATAACAGCCCCGGAAAGTGAGATTATGTCCATTTCAAGGACCTCCCCGGGCTCTCTAAATATAACTCACTAAAGCTTATAATTATTACATTGGATACCTATAATACGGCTATACGTATACCTTAATAAACCGGTGGATGTGTATCTGTAATAATATAATAGTAATAACGAATTATTAAAAAGAAAATAGGAAAGAGAAAGAGAGTGAGAGAGAGGGAGAGAGAGAGAGAGAGAGAGAGAGAAGGCAAACTGTTCCATACACAGCCGCCCCAGCAGGTAACATTCTTGAATAATAATTTTTTACCAGCGTTTAGCTCGAATGGAATCTGCGGCACTCCCAACCATCGCCGACCGGACGACCTTCAAGTGTCCGTGCACCAGGTTCACTTGGTGTGGTATTTTGTTTTGTTTTTTTCACGATATATTCGCGTGCGCGTGTACATCGAAGAAAATAGGGTCGTGTTTATATTAATATCGAATACAAGAAAAAAAAAATGATCGTACACACAATGTCCCCGAGTACAATAATACAATAGGGTTTTTAATTGCTAATTGTTCGCGGTTATGCCGAAAATTGTTCAACGTCTTATGTTGATGCCACGTACACCCATAGTACAATAATCACATGTAATAACCAGAGCAATATGAGTAGAACCAATACCGATGACCATGACAATAGATAGGTATTATATTCATGTATTTGTCATGCTAAACCCTATTATTACCGGCAACGAATGTCCTGTTCAATGACTTTTAAGACACGTAAAAAAAAACAAACAAATTTCAAGTAAACACACGATATATTATTTTTGTCCAAATAGGAACCTAATAAAAATAGAAAAACTGAACTATCCTAAAGTTAATTTCTTACCCAAAGTAATTCAGTTATAAAACTATTTTGAAACATACATCTCAGAAATTCTATAACAAATTTTGTTAGAAATTAAAATTAATTAATAAAGAAGCTTTTATTTAACATTAAACAACTTAAATGTACCCATTGTTTAGGTAAGCTAATTAGCAACCAATCGTATAACAAAATAGTCCAACAATCTTATATTTATTCATTATCTTAAATCATTTTCTTAAAACACCCACTAGTTCGTAAAAATGAACGATTGAATATTGTTTTTGTAATATACCTACAGATTTTCATACCATATTACAATATGACGTAGTGTTATTGTCCTTGTTATTGCAGTAATGTACTGTAATTATAATAAGATATGATACAAAATATAAATAAATTATTACTACCAGGAACATATATTGCTATGATCCTTTCTAATTTTAAAAATAACATGTTTATTTATTAACATGGCTACATTTATTTCAGAAAAACTACTTAATTTTGAACACTCTGGGCTATAGATTCTGAAAAAATTAATTTAGTACTATATTATATTTTAATTTAAATGATTAACTCTGTAATACAACATATATAAACATTTTCAAAAATCATTTTAACTCCATAAATTACTTATACACAATATATTATGTTTTATAATTTTTAATGTTTATAATTATTATTATTATATTAATACTAAAAAGTTAAAACTAATGTACCTAAGCATATTTTTAAACTCACATATAACTCTCATAAAAAAATTACCTAATAATAAAATATTTAAGTAGTTTATTTTCTTTCACAACAACTCATAACTTGTATGAAAAATATGTTATTATTACAATATTAGTCACAAGACATCACGTCTTAACATAATACGAAGTTCTGTGTCGAATCACTATTATTTGAAGTGACATGCAAATACTATTATTCAGCTTACTTAGGTATACTATAAAATAATATAATATACTATTGTACTTAAGTAGGAATATAATTTGATTATTATAGAGTTTATAATACAGGTAATAACTAGGTAATTAAATTAACTAATGCGATTGGTCATTGATCAACGACCAACGTTTTGATCATATTGATAACTATTTAAGGATTTATTTTTGGTATTTAGTTTAACTTGCAATTAAATAGTTGCTGTTAAACTTTTACAGACTATTAAACAGGTAATATATGGTTTTATAGTTTTCTAAAAGTTTTTGCTGTAATATTTGTCACAACAAATTAGCAAAACTACCAGAACTTTTAACTTTAAATAGTTTTAAAACTTTTAACTCTCATTGATCTATACCACTTACTATGATGCTCAATAACTCACATAATATTATAATTTTTTTAAAATAGACCTAATCGAGTGACCAACTGTAAATATACCTTATACTGAAGAAACATCGTAAATAAGGTATGTCTATTGGTAAGGTATGAACTATATATAGGTATTCCATATTTTATATACGTTGTAAGACTCTAAATTTAAAGAAGTAAGAACTAATTATTAAACATAAAACTAGACGAAATATTTAGATCTTAATAAAGTCAGCACATTTATATACAAGTAAAATATGACTATACTTTATATATATATTTTATATTGATATTAATTGCTAATTAGAGTTACCATAAGTACTGTGTGTAATAAGCAAACTGAAATAGATAATAAAACATAAAAAATAATATTTTGTATTGAAACATTGTTTTCATCATATTTATTATCATTTTATATTCTTTTATTTCTTGAGAGTGTAAAAATTAAAAAAAAAATGTTTTACCGTTAGTCAATTTGCGGTTAACCACATATTATAGGATCAATAACATCACATAAATAATAGCCAATATCGTATCAATGAATTTCAATAAACTCTAAAAAAAAATCGTATCCTATAAGACAAAAAAAACGATTTAATCATTAATTTATTTACCAAACAGGTCGTTAATATATTGAAATACATTACAAACATTTTACAACTTCGATGGTCTAGTAATCCATTCGTTTATACATAATATGTATAAATTATTATTTTGTAATAACGAAATAGTTAAATATTTTACTTCAAGATTTAAAATGTAGACTTAAAACGAATGTAATTTATTACAAAAAAAAAATAATAATCATTTACATTTTAAATATCATAGTTTTTACGAAAAATTATAGACGTATTCAAAATGTCTCACTAGATTATCTAATATTATTCAAATTCTCATTTCTTACTATAAGAAACACTTTTATGAGTGCATAGTCATTACAGCATTAATAAATACAACTTGTATTAAAGTAAAGAAAAAACACGTTTACAGTCTGGAGATCAACGACTTTGAATAACGTACCTACGTATTTGTTGATACGTAGTAAAACTAGTAACATACCTACGTCCTACACATTCATCACGAAAGTTGGATACTATACTAAGATACTTGATAACTTCTTCAAAATTCACTATTATGAATTATATCATAATATAATATAACACTGACAGTATAGAAACCTCGATCTTGGTATAATAATTTAAAATACATTTAAATAATATATATATAGTACGCCAACACAAACACAAATTATTATTAAAAATAATTACAATATTATATTTATAAATAAATCATTATTTATATTCTTAGTAGTTCACTGACCATACAAATTAATTATATTGTTTTATTTTTCAACACTTCTATATAAAATGTGTATAAATGAAGAAGTATAAGAACTATAAATGTTTTTTAACACAAGATTTATTTTCAATTAAAATATTATATGTACAACATTATGGTAACATAATATTTTAAATTCTCAGTTTATCAAGATATTTATAAGTTTTTCAGTTAGTTTGTAAATGGTAGCGGAAAAGTGTGCTCCAAAAGTTTCGTACAGTAACTTTTTGACTCAAAAATGTCATCCAGTTCATTCTTTATACTTTAAAAAGGTCAGTATTGGGTGTTCAGACCTCAGACGTTCGGTATTCACAGTAGTTTTAAAACGAAAAACTGCAGGAAAACTGTACAGTGAACTTTATGTATTTGTGTCTTTTCCGTTTTTAATGAAATACACGAAATTTCGATTTTGATTTCGGTTAGACTTTAAATTGTTGTACTTTTACTCAAATATACACATCGTTATATTTCTTACTCATTTTTTTTACTAGTAATCCTTAACTGTTTTCAGATTTATAATAAATATACTCACTAATTTATTCGAGGACAATGGAAACAGACAAGTTACAAATAGCAAAATACTATTGTATACGTTCGGATTTTTGTCCTCTTTTACTTAAACATATCATAAATGTATTAATTATTATTGAGAATTTGGTTAAATTGTATTGTTTATAAATATTATAACATTAAATCAAATTAATTAAGATTTTTCCTTCGTAAGAACATTTAACTCAAAGAAAAACTAATACGAAAAATATTGACCCAAACCTTATAGGAGTATATTATATTTAATATTTCCTACACGGCCACACTAAAATCTAAAACCTAGACACATCTTATTTTAACACAGCTAAGACTTAACTAAAAACAGACATTTGGTTGAACATTGAAGAGGTAATATACTATACAGACGTGCAGGTAATATTCATTAGAACGTGTGCATAGTATAATAAACCGCAGCACCACGTTTAAATAAAATTGTGGTGTTTTTAGAGCGTTTTTTTTATCGTATAACTCTTGAACAACAAACTTTACAAACACAATAAATTTTAATTTACCATAAAATCTCACGTGACAGCAAATAAGTTTTGTTTACAACTGTCTACTCATTGCGTAACGAAAATATATTTGAGATCGAAAAACGGCTATGGACAGTTTAATATCGACACCACTATAACCAATATGGCAAAATAAAATAAACATTAACACAACGAGTGTGGATATACCACTATACCAGTGTTGGGTAAGTTATAATTTTAAACTCGATTAAGTTAAATTACTCGTTACGAATAAAAATAAAACTTATGACATTATACTTCTTCGAATTAATATAATATGGCATTTAAAACGGTTTCAAAGACACCACGAGTCGAGGGCGGCTGGAATGTCAGTATTTGATACCTAATTCAACAATATTATACATTTTTGCTCTCGAAATTATTGTCTTTCCAGAATATTGACTGCTACAATTAATAAATTTTTTATGAATTCTTAATTAAATGGGTTTAAGAATCAAATTACTTATCATTATGTAATAGTTTAACACTTTGACAGTGTTTTAAGTATGATTGATTAATGATTTGGTATTAAGTATATATAGGATAGAACACAAAATAGAAATTTAACGACTCTAACTTAAAAATTACGATTCACAAAAATTATGATAACTGTGAAATTGATTTTGAGCACTTAACACTAAATAGTAATAACTATAATAATGGTCACGTTAACTACTACAACTATGTCAGTGAGTAAAATAATATAATTTAAAAGAAGATTTGATGATTGATTTGTAAAAAGGTTTATATTACATTACGTTAACAATAAATATTGACATAACTCATATAGTAATACTGTGAATCGGGCTGTTTGTCGCATAACTATTTCGGTGAGTGGAAATATAAAATTTATGATGTTGATGATATACGTTGCGAAATTAAAAAGGACAGACGACTACGGACCTAAGGACAATCAATATTATTTTAAATAACGTAAGAAGCATATTATAAGAATTATAATATCAAATTGTATTCTAGCATTGTTTTAGTTTTATTTCTACTATTTATAGCCATATTTTGTTTTCGCGGGCTATATAAATTAAGAAAACTTCAAAGTTAAGCACAATAAGGTCCACCTGTGTGACGCCGTAAGTAGGTAAATCATCGGTCTCGAATCAAGTAAACCTAACCACTAGAAAAACAACAACAATATTAAGTCTATAATATGCAACGCTACTCTGTACCTTATAGATGCCATCTACGAGTTTGGTGATCTCTTCGGTCTCCATCGTCGTCTGCGCCGTTAGGATATCCAGTTGGACGTACACACGCACACACGAATACACAGGATACACACAAACAAACACTCTCGCACAAACTCGAAAAATCAAACGGTAACGAGTTACTACGAAAGCTCCCGTGTGGTAGCGCTAGCGATTATCAAATCGGTGTAAGGGAGTAGAGCCACTTAGTTCGAAGCGCGAAGAACACTGCAGCTATCGTCAACGAGCATCGGAAGAACGTATAGTTGGGGGACAGAGGGTAGACACGCGTGTCAAACGCGGACTTGCCGGAAAACACACGCGGGCGCTGAAGACGACAGACCGTCCGGCGTGAATAATAACAATATGACACGAGTGCGACGGGTGTTGTAACGTATTAGTATCGCGCGTAGATAATAATATTATACTATGTGCCAGCGCGACGGTGAACGGCGTGCGCGAACGGTCACGTTGCCACTGACTACAATATTTATACTACGGCAACGACTCGACACCGTAACGGCCGTTCTCCGCCGGATCGGTTACACGCGCGCGCCGGGTCTGCCCGCGAGAACGCGATCGTCAGCCGTCCGAGGTTGGGTAGGGACGCCGCGCCGCGCCGATGTTCCGGTGCCGCCGTTTTCCAGCACGCGCACCGCCTACGCGTGAGTAGAAAAACGACGATGTACAACCACCACGGGTGTACCATACCTATACCGTACCGCAAGGTATGCACATCAGCACGTCATGTTCGTCGTCGTCGTTGTTGTTGTTGTTGTTGTTATAATATTATAATATACAAGACCTGCCGACGATGCTGCCACGACGGAGTGCCCATATAATATTTTAATGTCTATTCATAAGGACGGTGTACCTTTTGTACAGGGTGATTCACCTAGCAAGCTCACCCCAACTTTTTCCAACTAAATAATGAATTAATTCGAATTTTGATTTTCTGTCTTTTCAAATATACCAAATTATCGTACCTAATTCTTGAAATGTTTTATACCACTCAGGAGTGCCGATACAAACTTTGGTGTTTTTCGAATGGAAATCCCACTATTTTACTGTATGTACTTCAAAATTCAAACGAGTATAGTATCTCGGTTGTTAAAATGTTTATATACTAAGGATAATATTCTCTAAAAATGGTTTAACAAATATATAAGATATAGGTACTATTTTATATTATTTTTTTTTACATAGGTAATGGGTATGGGAGATATGTGGGCTATGGTGTTTTAAGAATTTAATAGTCAATTTTAATCCATTATCATTTATAATTTTTAAAAATTATAATGGAATAAAATTGACTACCTATTAAATTCTCAAAACGCCATAGCCCACATATCTCCCAAGCCCATTATGTATTCATGGACCTATTATCCTTAGACGTAAAGTTAAATAATTCAACTACTCGTTAAATTTTAGATTTGAATTCGTCAAAATATTCAGAAAAATGGTCTGCTTAATGATTTACAGTGGAAAAGAGAAGGAGGTGTAAGAAAAATAGAAGTTTATATCACCACAGGACACTCCTCGAGTAGTACAAAAAACCTTAAGAATTTTACATAGGGTCTTTAAGTACCAATATAATATTTAAAAAAAACTCCCAAAATCGGTTTTTGAATAACTTCATTATTGGAGAAGAAAACGTGGTGATCATGTCGGTGAATCACCCTGTGGCCTGTACATATATCATATATATAAATTCGGTGTCCTTCGAGCGACGTCGTCGACGACGACAGCATCACCACACGTACCTTGAGTGTTTGTATTGTACATAGGTAACGTCGTGGTATTACAATATAATAATATAATGTATCATTATTTTTGTTATTGTTGTTGTTCAGCGGCAGCCATCGTGATTATATGCCGAGCCGGCGACGGACCATCGATATCATCATAATATTATTATCGATATTTTGACTGTTACAGACCTCGCGGGACCGATCGCTATTGTAGATAGTTTTTGTCGTCCACTGTAGGCAATATCGATGAATAACCAAAGATAATTAAACAACACCCTACAGTTTAATTAGCAACCCCCCGCCCTAACCCCAAAAAAACAAATTTTCCAAATTCTCCGGTCTTAAATTGGCCTTAGCCATAGACATGCGCAGACCGTTGTGCGGATGAGTGGGCCAAACCAATGATGCTTGAAAAAAATTTATTTAGGCAATAAATTATAATTACTTTCATTTACTCACCGGTCATCACTCACTGTTTGAAAGTATAAAGTATAATATATATTTATTCATAACAAAAACATGAGAGTAGAGTGGGATTAAAAATTAAAAGATATAGGTATAACGCGGGGAACATCATTAAATAGGTAACATAATATAATAGATAGACCAGCTCTTCCGTTATAGGTAATATCTCCATCAATAATGAATGATAATTTTATTTTTTTAGATATTTAATTATGTAGACATATGTAGTTATCATGGCCCACCTGGTCACCCCCGTGTGCAGACAGTTACCGTATTCCTTCACTGATAATTTTCTTCCTACAAGCCTTATTAAAACCTTATTGAATAAGACATTTTAAGAATATAATGAATATATTATACAAACAAAAAAAAAATGTACCTTCAATTTATTAAAAATTATATTTTTTTGCAATATTATTGCTTTTTGTCAACTTATGTATAATATAAATAAAATAAAAAGCCAAAAAGGACTAAATAGGTTAAATATTGGCTAAATAGTTTAAGATTTGGAGGAAATGAAAACTTAACTATTATTCTGTGGATGAAAATGATATCTCCGTTTTGGATGAAAATGGACCCTCCCTTTAAATGTTGTTAGTAACTACTGCTGGCATTAGAACTAAATAATAATACTTTTTTACTCGTAGGCCGTGACCCAACCAACTAACTAACTAATTCAACGAAATAGTTTAATTAATACATAAGAATGATGGTATTGCGTATTCAGTTATGACTTTTCCCCCATAAATATCTTTCTATTTATACAGACCCGAAATCCGAATGAAAAAAAATATATAAAAACTACAATTATGACAAAAGAATAAAAATTAAATAAATATATATATCGTTTTTCTAAGATATGGTCACCGGGGATGCAAGCAATAGCTATTATTTTAATTAAGACAAAAATTGATTTTAAACCTAACAATAATTCAACATAGTGGCCCGTCTACAATTTATAATATTTACTATTAAGAGAGGTCAGACAAGAATTGTTTTTGATTAAAAACAACTTGGTCTTCCGCATGGAGGAATCATCCCTTACATCGTCCCATCTCGATCCCAAGCATGACAGAAACGAGTTAAAACAATATAAAAATTTTAAGTGGTTTTTATTTTTTGCTTCGAAGCACAACTACTGAACGCTTATACAAATAATAACATGGTTACGAGACCAGAACGAATGAAATTATTTTAAAGAACATATCCATTTAGAGTAATTAACTAATAAGGTTCCTGGTTTTTATTTTTTAATATTATTTACACATACGCCATCATGTTATTTTTATTATGATGATGTATTACGAGAATATAATATGATTGAGCATATACATTTGTTTTAGGCACCGACGACGATCTCTTCTAATATGAATGAATACAACGCGGTTAGGTGTATAATAATACAAGTGCTATTATATGAGTTCCAACGTCATATAAAGTGTAAGCATAAATCGACAAAAACAGAACATATTCTTACGCTCGCTGCAATCTACTAATGGTATCGAGAATACAACACATCAGATGTGTAGGTATATACACATCGTAGGTAAGTATATAATAATATTATACCCACGGCGGCTGTAAGTATATTAATATTATGATTTGCAAAATAATTTTCTAAATGTTTCATTTTTTTTTTTTTAACGAAAATTTGCAACAATTTCAACATTTACTATTATTATTTATTCATCATAAAAAAAAGGAACACGCATACATAATAACATTATATGGTAGGTATATACTACATGTCTACATAATATATATATATATATTCTATATCTATACGATATTATATAGAAAGAGATAATTAAAATAAAATAATAATTATATTAAATAAAATTGTTAACCGAAGCTATATGTTTTAATATTAATATCAACGCGTCGTGTTTTATTGTTTTCTTATTTTTATTGCGACGTTTTAAATTCGAGCTATATCATGTTTCAGACGTATTATATGAAAAAAATATTCCCACAATGAAAAAAATACCTATAACACTTTAATTGTGTTGAAATGCTTCAATATTTCAGTTTTACTCCACAGATGTCTCTCTTTAGTCAATAATAAATTATTGTCAAATTATTTTTTTAGCGAGAATTCAACTATGTTTGAGTACCTAATGTAAAGTGAATAAAATATCATACATCACTTTAATCAATCATCAATCATCGGGACGTTGTTGTTCGGACCATATTATTACTTATATGATTGTTTTTTTATTATTTGAAAAGTACAAATTCACAACCAATAAAGGTAAAAATTAAAGAACATTCAATTGATTTTTTTGAAATTCCATTTTATTTGTAATCTTTAAAATACCATGAGATACCCCATAATATAATATACTCGTCTACCTGTCTTCTGACTAAACTTTTAAACTTACATCATAACTATATTATGTATGATGGAAAAATTGGTATTACTACTTTTAAAACAATAACATATTATAGAATATTTTTACAATAAATCAGCTTCTTTTCACTAGGTGTCTCTAATGAGAGATTTCCTACCATGTCATCTTTAGTTCATAGTTTTTCATTCTTTTCACCATAATTATTACTTATTGTACACCCCTGTATAGATTGTAATATTTCAAAATAAAGTCATATTTAAAAAAAAAAAAAAATCAGCTTCTCCCCAGTTAATTATCGAACGAATTAACATACAAAAATGTTATATTAATTTTAAGTGAATCTAAAAGTACCTACATAAAATTGTATTGCCCCTGCTGTAGCAATACAACTATTATAATGCCACTGCAGATTACAGTTTCTATCGGCTCTTGGTTCTTGTAATCTTGTAAATACTAAATAGTATGGTACTATAATAGTACTAGGAACTAAGGTAATATGCATATGGTTATTGGAAATATTTATAACAAACTTCTAATAATACCTATTCAGCGCTTTGAACAAATAATGCATTTATATCACGCCTTAAAATTAAACTAAATTTGAAATATTTAAAAATAACAATATTATACAAAATATGTAATTATATATTTTTTTTTTAATCAAGACCTATGCTACTTTTTTGTAGCAATGCCTACATTGTTTAAAAGGTATAAGAAAATTGTAGTTGAGAATTTCTTTAGGCCGTATAATGTGTATGAAATATGATTATATTTATTAGTATTTTTTTTTAGCACGTTGTAGTTATTTATGTATAAAAAAAACAATACTCGTTTGAATGCCACCAACATAGCTGTGCGGCTCAAAATATAGAAAAAAACAGCAAGGCTTTGATATTTTGTAGTATGACTTTTCGAATTCGTGGAATACGAAATAATATAATTTTTCTCGTACGTTAATAAAAATACGACCCCCACTATAATCAGTGCCGTGTTAAATAACGTGCCATAATATTAAACCACCCAGAGAAAATTATTATGGTGGTCGCCCTTTTTTTAACCATCTTACATATTACAAACAATTCAGCAAAAATAATGACACTTTTACAAATTTATTTATTTATACAACCGTTGTATGATGTCAAAAACTTTTTAGTAATCCTGTTTTTTAATCAATTCTCAAGACATAAATTAGTCTAGGTACTATGTTAAGAAACTGCACTTGAATAACACTATATTCAGTCTACATAGATATCCATAAAAGGAACCAGCCACGAGCGAATAAAAATATACTGTTGACTGATGTGTGTCTTACCTATAATAACACTTAAAACAGTGTTCCTCAACCTTTTTACAGTAGCGTCTTCTCAAATTAATATTCAATTTTTTTGTGATTCTTAAATATATTTTATGTACACGTATTATAGATTAGCATTAATTATAAATACTAATAGTATGATTCTTGTGAAATATGAGGTAAGTAGGTACATTTTTGCATTTTTTTTAACTGTTCGTTTATTTTTTTACCATAAATATTATATTATGTCAAGCAAATCTTTAAATATTAATAATCATCCTTAGATTGAGATTATTAATAGCTTTGTTGTAGTTGATCATCTGAAGTTTCAAATGATTCCGTCTATCATTGGCGCAGTTGGCTTAATATAATTTGTTAAACTTACTCTCATAGCTGTTTAATTTAGACATGATATTGGATTAATATGATATAAGTATTTATTTATAATTGAGAATCAAAATTTTTTGTATTTATTTAAATCGTAATATTATGTTTGTGACCCTAAATAATTAGTTGGCCACCACCGGGTCGCTGACTTAGAAAACAGGCAAAGAGGCCCGGAAGCTCCCAAATATAACGTACAATCTTCACATTTCACCAGGATGTCGTCCATCGCAATGAATTAACATAATAACGCCATTAAATATATTAATATAATATATACCCAGTGACAAACAGTTTGATCGAAGACTTTTAAATAAAACAACCACGGCAAACACCGTTTTCCGAACTGAACGACCGAATGTTTTTTAGTATCTATGACGAGTATGACCACTCCGTATATTTAGAAATTAGAACTTCCCAGATTTTTCCCGGCCACAGTCCTGGACGTTTGGAAACTTACTGCAAATTATTATTGTATACGATTAGGCGGTTCAGTTGGTTTTTGTATCTACCCAATATATCATAAATGTATAACAATTTTAAATTAATTTTCTATTATTTGTACAGAGTTCGTCAGTTTCACTGGCCCATAAAAATTGTCTAGGGACATCACTATAATGTGTAACTATTTTAAATGCGGCATATCAGCAATTTTATGATAATATAAATCATAATATGCGTTTCAACCACGATTTAAGATAATATGACTTGTATTAAATCGTGGCTTCAACTGATACAGAACCAGAATCGTATTATTATTATACATCGTTTGATGAACAGAACGTTACGAAACGTTGTTCCTAGTTGTTATCGTAAAGTAAAACTATTACAAAAGTTGATAACACGATGTATAGAGAAGATATCTTCTCTAGTTCTGTACATCGTGCCATCGTGCAGGTCACGGACTAAGTGCATACGCCGTACACATATCTCAGTGACTCAGTCCGTGATCGTAGATGATAATTTATCCATATTATACTCGTATTATTCTAAATTGTAACAAATCAGATCATATTATGCAGTCTGCAGATTGTGCCACTGTACAGGACCTCCAATATTTTATAGAACCGTGGTCGGGGGGGGGGATCTATTGGTGGGTAAAGCATAGACATATTGACCCATACACCGCCCCTGCATATTATAATAATGCCTATAATACTAACATTATGATCCGTGGGTAGGTGTAATTAAATGACTGACTAAACAACTCAAAAACGCAATCATATTATACAGGGTGATTATCCAACCATCATGGTCAACCCCATTTTTTTTTTTTTTAATAATGCAGTCACTTAAAATCAGATTTTAAGAAATTTTAAGTATACTTTAAGACCATATTTTCAAATTCTTGAGATTTTTATACTACTTAAGAAGTGGAGATACAAACTTCTGTTTTTCAAATGAGAGGATAATTTTTCTGAAAATGTTGACGTATTAGAATATATATTCATAAATGTTATTCTTGTTTTATTTAATTTTGTGTACTAAGGAATAAGTTTAATAGGTCCATATAATGGGGTTGGAAGATATCGCCCCGCAAAATTCTTTAAGTAGTACAATAAAATGAATGGATTTGAATAAATTCATTATTATAGTAAAAAAATGGGAGTGACTAGTGAGTATACTTGGTAAATCATCTTGTATATATTTTCATAATACAAAGTTAAAGTTTATACTACCACCTGCAGTGTCCTCTTTCATGAATCTGATTTGAATTTCTAGGACAAGGCTATGAGTAGAAGCATAGGCGAAAATTCATTAAAATCTTAAAGGGGGGCTAACATTTTTAGCTTCAATGTAAGTGGTGGGGATTTACGCATTTTTGGGGGTTAAGTCCACCCCAAGTCCCTCTCCGATTTCCGCCAATGAGTAGAAGGTCTATTGGGTAAATTGAATGCATTTTCGATCATTTATTATTATGTTATCAAACGAACAATATATGTATTTGGTTAATACAAAACATAATACACTTATACGTTTTTCCAATAAGTAAAAAATAGTTATGACATTGAGTATAGATAGTAGTATCTATACTAAATCGTTATACCTATGAATAGTTATTAATTAATTAAAAGCAAAAACCACACTCTAAGTATTTTTTTAAAGATTGTATTGATTAAATGGGTACGCTTTTAACATCACATACATAAGAAGGTACATCAGGTATCTTTAATATTATAAGTAGGTACAACGTTTAATAGTTCTATTCCGATTGCAAGCTATAAAATATACACAGTAGTTGAGTATAATATATAAACTTGGGATTCGTAAGAGGACACACTGCACAGTGAAGACTGTAGACTATACCTAAACTGTAGACTACTACTTAGACTACCAAAAATATACAAGGTAAATTACAAAGCATGTCCCCGTTTTATCCTTTAATAACGCATTTATTCAAATTCTGATTTTATGAATTTGTATAATGGAATTTGTATGTATTATTTTCAAATGCTTAGATTTTTTTTATACCAGTTTAACATAGTAATAAGTAATTTAATTTTTATAAATAAAATATACTGCATCCCTTTTTTACCGAAAATTGTTATATATTATAATCGTAAATGATTAGTTCAAAATTGTTGGTGCATTTAAATCGAAATTCAGACGAGCAGTTTAGGTACTACATTGTAATACTATATAATATAGTATTACATATTATTATGTTTATAGTTAATAATATTAACTATAAACATATTATGGTAAATACTTTAAGTTGCCATACCTTCGCCTATTTCTATATAGGTAGGTACACGTGTAATATAACTACCCGGCATATTAATATAATATAATACACGACATTACCGAAACATTTAAGAATGCAAATTGTTTTATATATTGCATACAATATTTTTATTTCCTCATTAAAAAAAAAAAAAAAAAATTATAACAACAATAATAATAATCCCACAATAATAAAGTCATAATAGACCCACAAGCCACAAAGTATACGAAATGTGTGTGCAACGCGTACATAATAATATTATATTATTATTATTATTGACACAATATTATTATAGGCACGTACCTACCTACATAAAATACCTACCGGAATCCACGGTGAAATATATACCTATTGACCGTTATTTCGTGTTTCGTATGCATTGCACCGCGTGCCCTCCAAGCGGCTAATAATAATATTATCATATTATAGGTAGCGTGAAAGGTGTGTTATTTGATATATGTATACGATTATTGGATAGACGGTGTAACGTTCACACGGAAGAATATTATTGTGAAT
Organism: Macrosiphum euphorbiae; assembly: GCA_949089665.1. NCBI lineage: Eukaryota > Metazoa > Arthropoda > Insecta > Hemiptera > Aphididae > Macrosiphum > Macrosiphum euphorbiae. The sequence continues at coordinate 53,160,066 of CARXXK010000001.1, read as the reverse complement.
TATGATTTACGTCGATAAACGTTCCTACGTCTTACACATAATAAATTATGTATGCATAAAGGTACTCATATGTCGGTATGTACCTACCTAGTACCTATACTGTCGAGTTTTAGCACATTATTACATTATATTAGGTTGCAGGAAGATGTAGAGGGAAAATACTAAACATTTTTCACGATAATAATATAATGATATGCAATTCGAGTATACATGGTTAATAGTGGTCCATTATTTCAATATTACTATATTATAATACACAAGTAGTGGATTCATAATTTAACATAAAAGGGTCACTATTTCAAAAACTATTGATGTTTTTGAAAACAATAATATGTTTTAAATAATTTTAGGTCATTATAAGAATACGAGTTTGAAAGAAAATTAAATTTTTTATAGTTATTGGTTTTTAAGTTTTTAATTTGTTGAATGACAACAACATATTTAATTCCTAAGTAGAATATTATTCGGAGTATTTTGATGTATAAAAATCAAATTTCAGACTAGTAGGTACCTAGTTTAAGAGTTATGAGTTTCTATTTAAAATTTGATGAGTTAAGACAATGTTGTGTACAGAATAATGTACCACTGTCCTATACTTTAAACAAGTTTTTATAAGTTAGAGATTTATAACCTGAAAAACACACAAAAATGCACCAATAAAATGCAAAAATTGCAAATCTTTTATTTTGTAATGACTTAAAATCATGTAAAAAGTATTTTTAAAAACCTAAATAGTTTTTGAAATAATTAGTGTTCTTTGATAAAAGAATTAAGTATCCGTTATATAACTGAATCGGCACAGGTCATTCTATAAGCACCGAATATTGAAATTTTCACTGCCAGTTTTGTCTTTTCGGAAATTAAAATAATATTTTTTTTAATATGGTTCAACCTAAGAGCCTAAGTATTTCAACACTGCATTCTTGGACTAAAAAATTGAATTTATTACAACTCCTCATGCCCTTATCATTAATTTTTAATTATAACTTACGCTTTTTTAATTTAATTGTAACTTGTAAGAACATTAGGTATAAAGTTTAGATGTAACACAAATACACAATATAACGATAGATTTATACTTTACCACTATTGTATCCAAGCATAAACGATAATAAAAATATTAAATGAATTCAATATTTTATACATCAACATATTTTAATTAAAAAAATGGTAAAATAAAGTGTTATAAGTTATAATAATATTAAAAATTCTAAATATTTAGATACTACAAATAATAAATAATATTATTGATTACACTGGGCAAATATTATTTATGTTATAATATATAGTGGTAGGTATACCTAATATGACATACTTATTTTGTGCTTCGTGGAAGTTATATAAACATCAGGGTGGTATTCGATGGTTTAAGAGCGAATTTTCGTAATCGAAAAAAAACAAATTACACAATATAGTATATACGATGTATTGTTATTATGTACATGGTACACATTTACCTTCTCTGGCGCACCGAGTCAATTATGCATTTATGCCACCAAAGTTTCTTATTTCTAACTATTATAAAATAATCTCTGTTTTAATTGTTCGTACATACTTATATTTTATAATAGGTACCTATACTGGGTGATTCTTTTATCAAACAACACTCATTATTTCAAAAAGTGTAAATTTTTTTTGAAAATATTTTTTACATAGTTTCAAGTCACTTATAAAACAACGTTTTTATTAAAAAATTATATTTTTAAATATTTTTTATCCTTATAATTTTTTATGTTTTTTACTTTTTTGAATGACAACATAGGGTTTTAATTTTATATTCTAAAGTAGAATATTTTTCTTAGAATTTTGATACATGAAAATCGAATTTGGGTTGAGTAGTTTATGAGTTATAAATATTCAAAGTTTGATGAGCGGTGAAGTGGACAAACATTTCGAGGGGTAACCCCGAACCACTCTACTCCGCTCGTCTAAACTTTAAATACTTATAACTCATAAACTACTCGGCTCAAATTCGATTTTAATGTATCAAAATACTAAGAAAAATATTCTTCTTTAGAATATAAAATTAAAACCCTATGTTGTCATTCAAAAAAGTAAAAACATAAAAAATTATAAGGATAAAAAATATTTAAAAATATAATTTTTTATAAAAACGTTGTTTTATATGCGACTTGAAACTATGTAAAAAAATATTTTCAAAAAAATTTACACTTTTGAAATAATGAGTGTTGTTTGATAAAAGAATCACCCAGTATACTACCTACCAGCAACTGCGTATATGGTAAATCTGTGGAATTTTGTGTACCTATATAGGTTCCTACTTAATTACTAAAAAATTCCCCGGAGGCGTTATTATATAGGTACTCATATATATCATATATTTTATACCCATGTAAGTACATTTAATGCATGTACGTCCTTATGAAAATATATATAATAGAACAACTACACCCTTCCTTTATCCTTACGCGGAATTATCAGGTATTATTATAGTAAGTAGGTACCTATACTGAACTTTGTCCGATATCTTGTAACAACTTCTAGACTCATTCATTGTTGTGCAATTTATATATACCTAACCTATATTATAGGTATGTGTATAATGTGTATATTTAAAAAACTCACAAACTGCGACTACACTTTTTATCTGGGACCTTCAAACTGCAATTTTCACGATCATAAAAATATGTACCTGTATTATAGGTGACCAATTATATAATTTACTACCGCGTATTATAAAACTGCAGCCGATATAAAAGTACACAGGAAACAGAAATTTAATTGTTAATATAATAATATCAATATAAATGTAGCTGCACGATTATGATGTCCAATCTATAAAGCATGCATATTATGTATTGTCAGCATTGGTAAAATTATATATAAACGATACCTATGTTATTGAAATTAATTTCAAATGTTTTATCACTGACCTAGGACCTAAGTAGGTCGTGTACTCTTATACGAGCGGTGGGTGGATATATGCGTGTCATATACAGGGCGATTTACCAAGTATGCTCCCTCCTTATTTAATGAATTTATTCAAATTCTTGATATTATTTTTATTAGGTTGGTACCCTAAGGAATAAGAGGTGTCCTATTATAACCTATAAACTCCAGTTTTTCATATAAGAACCACTTTTTACCGTGAATTATTAAGTGAATAATTTGCTTAAGACTTTTGATGTACCTAATTCAAAATTAAAACTACCTAGTAGTTATTGAGTAAGTTATTTAACTTTGTGTATTAAGGATAATAAAACAATGATAATGTGTAAAATATATGGGAGCTATGGTAATTTATACATTTTAGAAATTTGTAATACACCATTGATAAGTATATTTAATTTAAAATAATGGTCCAAGACCTGAGCATAATAAATACTAGATCCGATTATATTGCATATTTTTGTAAAACCATTTTTAAGGACTATTATCCTTAATGTTAACATTTTTATGAACAAAAAACTACCAACTCCTTCAAATTTGGAATTAAACATCAAAAGTTTAAAAAAAAAAGGTGGGCAAGTGGATGTCGCTCAGCTGTACAGTAGGGGTTACAAGCAGTGGTGTAGTAGATATAAATTATTAATATGATGTGAATACAATTTTATTGACATTTATAAAAAAAAAATCTAAAAATTTAAAAATTTTAATGTGTTTGAGTCTCAGCTCATACTCTTATTGTGCCGATTGTGTACAGATTGTGTATTACTAATAAAGAAAAAAAAAATGTGTTTGAGTAATTAATAAAATAAATTTTAATATTTAATTAATAAAATAAACGTATGATAAACATATAAAGAGCTTACGGTTATTCGTTTTTGAATTACAACAAAATAAGAATATCCCTACTTGAGAAATCCAGTGAATATCCAATATTGTAAAAATTTGAACTTCAAACGCTCATAAAATTGTATATGATTTTCTTATAGACAATACTATAAGGAATCTTGTATCACGTTTTAAGATCTTAGATTCAAATGGAAGAATGTTTTGGAAAAAATAATGACTGTATTTTTAATATTTTTCAACTGTCATTGTAACAATATATTAGGAGCCTTGTATTAAATATTCAACTTTTTGCTCAACGAATAAAATTGTATTGATATTTATAGAAAAAACAACTCCAAAGTTGGAAATTAAATATATCTGTAAACAGCTCAAAACAAGTGTAAATATTTTGAAAATTTTATGGTGCATAGAAAGTGGTAATATAAACACTCAGTGAAAATGTCATGCATCTACGGTTATTTGATTTAAAGTTAAGTAAAAAACCCAAATCAATTTTTTCAAAAACTTGTTTTGGGTAAAAATTCCCGTTTTTCCTTAATTTTTATTTTATTTTCTCTGCGCTTTTGAAAATTATTGGAAATTTTAAATTTTAACCTCCCGAATGCACCAAAAAGATTCACTTTTCCATCGAACAAGTTACTGTTGAAGAGAATCAAACGGTAATGACAGACACAAAAATAAAAAACCCACATTGTAAAATCAATACATTCATCGCTCCGTTCAAAATCTAAAACAATCATAAAATAATTAACAGTAAAAAGGGGTTCTTATTTTAAAACAGAAGTTTGTATATCTACGGGGTACTCCATAAATATAACAAATGTACTGAATTAATATGTTGTAATATTGTATAATTCCTAAGAGTTTGAAAATATAATCTTTAAGACTTAAGTATATTAAAAAATGCTAAGAATCAGAATTTCAATAAATTCATTATTATAAATGAATAGGGGTGAACATTCTTGGTGAATTACCATATTGTATATTATATTAATCATTATTGTGGTAACTATGTAATATATTATTTGGAACATGCGTAGCTTGGCAATAATAACTGGCCATTTATACAGATGCGCTGTGAAGAATACGCACAACGTATTTATGTACCGTACCTACCTAACTAGGTACCTATTACAATATTATATTAATATTATATTATATGTACAAACGACTAATAGTCAAAATTGTATAACAACTATTTATTTCAAGATACATCATGTATGCTTATATAACAATATAATTTGTTATTTTGATTTATGAGTATTATTGTGTTTGGTTGTGTGCGGCTTGTCCTGGTGTATAGACGTATCACGTATACGTAATATTTTCACAATTTTTATTACTATTAAAGTTTAATTTTGTTTTTAGTGCTCCTGATTGAACAGTGACGAATATTATATAATATATAAGTGGACATGGTACCTAATATCATCATAGTAAAGACGTAAAGTATTTCCATATTGGTAGGTATACTTACATATTATTAGTTATGCAATATAATATTGAATTATTAGTTATAACTAAAGATTTAAGATAGGACGTTGACGACTTTTGAATTTTTTTTTCCTTTGATCCTATACAATATTCTCTCAGCTAAAGATTTGTTTCATGCTCTCTCGATTCAGAATATACCTACTAATTTAATTTTGTATTTTTTTATATTATAGGTAATTTTTGTACAATGTGTGGCATTTTTCTCAAATTTTAGATTTTACAGGAAATTTGTTTACAAAATGCATAAAAAAAATATGCCTAATATAGAAAAAAATGTCTTGGCTCAGTCTCCCACTGTTCCCTGCCACGATGAAAAGAGTCTGGCACCAGTGTAACTTTTCTACATAATATTATAATATCAAACATTCAAATATTTGAGGTAGGGCTTATAGGTATAATTCCGGATACTTTCAGTCGTTCTACATCCAACAATGTTTCAGCTTATTGTATTATTATAGTTTAGAATAATTTATCATCATCATAATAAATGTATGTTAATAGTTACCTATTTATCATATAGGTAGATACATTTTTTTTGATTCCATTTTGGTGAAAAATATTCATGTGTCGCTGTATAATAAAATTATAAAACAAAAAATGTTACCATGTAACATTACCTAACCAACATACCACCAAGGGCGTCCGCAGGAATTTATCAAAGGGAGGGAAAAATATTTTTCTTTTTACATTTTTTTATCTTACTATCCTATTAGTTATAAAGTATTTGTGTGACATATATTATTTCATATAGACAAGGAATGTAAAAATATTTATGAATTATACGTACATAGTTAATTAAAACTTAATCTTACAGCATTAATTTAAATTAATTGATAGGTATGTAATTTTAAATTATCAAATAAATTATTTTTTAATACATAAAATGTTACCGTTGGTTTTATAATTTTAGGTAATTTATAAAATTAAATATTTCTAGCTTATTGATATATCATATATTTTTTAGATTTTTTGGTTACAGTATGAACTATTTATGAGAACCTTTGTTTTAAATTTGCAATCCTTAGCTATAAAAACTGAACATTTTATACATTTTTACCTACAAAATAATTATTCAATTTTAAATTTGATAAATTTTGTCAAAATTCGATCTTTAAATGCTTATAAAAAAAAATTGTGCCTATGTATTTTTAATATTTTTCAACTGATATTGTGACAATATATCAGGAACCTTGTATTAAATTTTTACATTTTTTGATAAAACTTTATTGATATTTATAGAAAAAAAAAACTAAAAAAATTTAAAACTGAAAATGTCCGTAAACAGCTGAAAAATAATCAAAATATTTTCAAAATTGTATGGTGTATAGGAATTCAGTGAAATTTTCAAGTATCTAAAGTCATTCGTTTTTTAATTACAACAAAATAAGAAACTCGTAACATGAGAAATCGAGTGAATATCAAATGTTGTAAAAATATGAATTTCAAATGCTCATAAAAATTTAATTTGAGTTTCTTATAGACATTTTTTTTTGATAAAGATAGACAAACTTATCAGGAATCTTGTATTACATTTTTAATGAGTTTCTAACTCAAAATAATTTTCAAATTTTTAAATGCTTATAAAAAAAAATTGTGACCAAGGATTTTTAATTTTTTTCATCTGCCTTTGAAACAATATACTAGGAGCCTTCTATTAAATTTTCAAGCTTTTTTAACCCACAAATAAAATTTAATCCATATTTTTAGAAAAAAAAACAAAAAAAAAAAATGGAAACTGAAAATGTCCGTAAATAGCTCAAAATTAGTCAAAATATTTGGAAAATTGTATGGTGTATAGAAAATGCTAATATAAACATTCAGTCGAAATTTCATGTACCTAAGGTCATTTATTTAAGAGTTTCACCAAAAACCAAATTCGAATTTTTTCGAAAACAGATTTTGGGTACAAATTCCCGTTTTTCCTTTATTTTTCTTTTGTTTTTAAAACTTTTAGTCTTTATAAAACTACTGGGAAATTTTTACTTTTGACCCCCCCCCCAAAGTACCAACTAGATTCACTTTCCTATCAGAAAAGATACTGTTGAAGAAAATCTGAGCATTTTTACTGTCCTAAAAGGTGATGACAGACACAAAAAAAAATAAAAAAAATACACATCATTGTAAAATCAATACATTCATCGTTTCAATCAGAATCTAAAAGTTTATTTTGAGATATTTTATATTACAAATGTAATGATTGAGGTTGGGATTATAAATTATAATGCACTTTGCATTGTTTTCCAAATCTACGCGATACTCGTATTATAACAAGCCTACATTTAATTTTTGACGATTTTTAATTTTTTAATTTTTATTTTAAAATCATTTTTGCATTTAATGATAGGTATTTAGAGTATTTAGAAGTTTTTTCTAAATTTAAATTTTGCACATGTTTTTATATGATTTTTATAATAAATATATGATCTAAAGATTCCAAAGTCATAGGTAGAGAAAAAAAAATAGTTAATTTTCAGATTAAATAAGTAGACTAAATGATAAGTTCTGTCTGTAAAACTTTTCTACAATCATTTAAAAGTTTAAAATGTATATTAGAATTTATATCTTTGATATTAAAAATAAAATAATTTAGTCCCTTTTTTATTTTTGTATGGGCAATTTTTAGTTTTTTTAGAACATTAAAATCATCAATAATAATATATGATAATCAAGCCAGAAAAATCCAAAGGAGGGGCCACTGCCCCTACTTTTCCCGCCTCCTGCGGACGCCCTTGCGTACCACCATAAATGCACATATAAGTATTGTATACTTTATAAGCAGTGGCGGCGCCAGGGGTGGGCCAGGGTGGGCCCGGGCCCACCTTAAAAAGTCCCAGGCCCCCCCTGTGGCCCACCCCAAAAATTAAATTTAATCATATTAGAATACTAAAAAATATCTCATGAATAAATCATGATTTATTAAAATATGAAAATATTAAGTCATAATAGATGACGTGAACAACATTTTGAATGGGTTGACAATTATGCTCTATATATGCTTTCAAGCCTCATAAATAATGTGTATTTTCCAGAGGCTGAATACGAAAATAATAAATTATTATTAAATATTCGTTGGTATTGAGTGTAATTATGGGTTAGGGAGTATACAAATTAAAAAGTGTTTACATGAATATATATTTTGTTAGGAAATAAATACTATTAATACAATACATGTTTACAAATCATTGTTTTAGTAAGTTTACACGATGAAGTGTAAAAAAAATTGGAAGTTGACCCTCCCCCTTACCCCTCTGCGAAATCGCCTGTCATCACTATTGTTTATATATATATATATCAAGTCAACAATTTGGCCCTCCCTAAAAAATTTGGGCCCCAGCCTGGCCCACCAGGTATTAAAGTTCTGGCGCCGCCACTGTTTATAAGTATTGTATAAACGAAAATTAATACGATGTAGATTGTAGAGAAAATAAATTCTCTAATTAGTGCCGGAAAACGATTTTGAAGAAGATAATAATATTAAAATAATTATATATATGTATGTGGTGCTCTCTAGCTGCCACGAACCTGAAAGGGTTATAATATTATAGGAATACCAGTTTGGGACATAGAGATGAACGAATGGTACTGTATTACCTATATAATATGTATATTATCCCAATTCGTGGTTGACACTTGGAATTTGGAACAGGTTAATAGGAAGCATGACGATGTTACAACTATAACCACCTATTGTTAAAGGTCAAAACTACTCAAAACTAATGTAGATAGTAGATTTAATGTAGTTTTAGTTTGACGGATTTCAATTTTAAAACTGATTTTCATTGATTACCAAGTTTACTAGGTCTCCATTGGGCATTGAGTAGATTTTTGAATATCTATTTTTTCAGCCGTGATTTCCATGCATAAAAATATTTAAATATAAAAATAAATTTTTGTATTGATATTAACACATTAATACTCATTATGCCATTATGATACTAACAATAATTGGGACATTAAAAATCTCCTCGATGGTAACATAGTAAGCTTGTTAATCAATCATAATCCGTTTTCAAAATTAAAATCTGTCAAACCTAATTCCCCTTAATGGGACACAGGTGTTTTAACTAGTATATAGGTACATAGGTACCTACCTGTTTTGTTATAATAAAACAAAAAAGTATTCTCTACTAATCATTAGTAGGTATCTAACTAATGCTATTTGTGGGTGATAAATGGAGATGCCATTAATGAAACACACTCTTTACTTTTGATATGTTAGAACAATAGTGAAGAGACGAGGAAAAATAATTGAATGTAGCTGGTAGTTTTAACTTCAAACGACATGATAGTAGTTATGTTTGAGAACTTACCTATACTCTGTTCCAAAAGAGAACGGTCACTTTTCGAGCATACAACTTACGGCTACCTACGGCAGTGCAAAGGCCCAACATCCCACACCTTGCTAGCAGACGTTTCTCGAAGACGTTGACGATTGCCGGCTAGAAAGGGGGAGGGGAATTTTGGCCTTTGCACTGCCGCGGTACTCAGTTGTTTGCGCGAAAAGTGACCGTTCTCTTTTGGAACAGAGTATAGTATAGGTACATGGATATTTATATGGTCAAGTATTTTCCGAATCAATTTTCGGAGATAATGGCAAATGGCAATAGACGGATCAATGCAGAAGCGCAAACTAATTCAAATTATGGGAGGGGGGGGGGGAAAAACAAAAGTAGGTATTCAATACCCACCTATTTAAAAAAAATGTTTCGCTGTGTTCACTTATATAGTTATACATATGTAAATATATATAAAATAAAAATAATATATAAAAATATATATGTTAGTCCACTTATTTTTAAGAATTGTAAAATTGCAGCCATACTGTTTCCATTAATAGGAAGTTCCCCATTTTTTGTTTCTAGTTCTAAGAAATCACAAGAACTTGATTCATCCGTTTTTTCAGCATCTGAATCGTCTTCTAAAAATCTATCATTGCCATTATCATACAACTTAAACGGTAAATACTTCTTTGTCTCAAAATTATAATAGCACTTGGAAACCTGAACATATTCTCTAATAAGATCATTTTTATTTGTGGATAATGTAATGGAAAATAAAATTAAGGAAAAAACCAACGACATCAACAGTATAAGAAAGGAAATATTGTCAAACTCACAAGTTTTATTTTCAGTAAAAATATTTACCACGTGTAGGTACTAAGAAAATAGTAATTTCTTGCTACAAGTGCTGTGCAACCATTCTAATGTTAATATATGTTTTGGTTATACGATAAAAGGAAAAATGTTAATTTTATCATATAATAGGTGTGTGGGGCTTTAATATTTTATTTTAACATCTAATTGAATATTGTTATTTAATATTTATTATGAAGATATAATAATATGGTAACATACCAACATATTAGTTTTTTACATTATATAATGTGGACATAAGTTGTATTGATAATCAAAGAACACTTATCTAACAATATTTAACATGATTTCTATACAATTTAAATAATTCACAAACAGATAAAATAAAAAACAATTATTTGAATAAAAAAATGAACTATATAATATAATAATTTGATCAATAATGGATTATGTGAGTAACAATATTAAATTTGAATAATTTCAGCATCCAATAATTTTACAAAATATAACTATTTACAACAATAATTAGACTTTTCAATATTTCTAATGAATAGAAATAAAATCTTATAAATTAATCACACTAGAAAATGTCGAAACGTGAAATTGACAAAATAAATAATTACAAGATGTAATGCAGAAAAAAAACAATTAATTTAAGAGATTTACTAATGAGCTAAGAATTTAACCATTGAGCATTTTAGACTCTAAACATACTGTTAAATTTAAAATAGCATGGCACTCAACCATCATCTATGCAGAACAATAATAATACATATTAAATTAATTAATTTAGTTCTAATATCCAAAAAATGAGACATTTCTAATTAGGATAATACATTATAACTATATTGTCATTGCCTTTGTGGCATATTGTCCTTACTATAAAAATATTGGCACATAGTTATTATAGGATATGTAAATAAATAAAATATAATATCTATCCTGGTTAAATTATATAAAAAATTTTTCAAAGTAAATAATATAATTGAATACATTTTTTAAATGATACCGAAGAATAAGAAAAAAATTAGTTTAATTTATTGATATTATGTTTTGAGGTAAATATATTTTGTACGCTTAAAAATGTTTAAATTGAATAACACATGGAAATAAGATATTGTCATTAGTTTAAATGTCTCAGGATACATTCTAAATTACCTAATATATTTAAAAATTACAATAGGTACTTATATTTATAAATGTATCATTCATTCTAGCTATTTCACAATATGAATACAAATAAATAAAATAATAGTATATTAATTGGCATATCATCAAAGATTTAAAACTTATTGATTTTAATTAATAATAATATTTTGTTAAATACAGGTGAGCTTCCCATTTGCCCATTAACACATGCAAATGGGAATACACAGTGATGTACAATATATATGTACAATCAAAGTTCTAGTGTATACTTTATGTTGAAGGTTCAGAAGTATAAGGTAAAAGTGAAAACTTACAATACTTACTTAAAAATTATTTACAACCAAATAAATTAATGGAATACACGGAGTAACAATAAAGAATTTAAAGATGTATACAGAAAATGATCAAATTGGGAAGCTTATTACTAAAAATGTACAATAATAAAAAATTAAATGCTAAATAAATAAAAATTATTGTAGGTAGGTATTATACTCCTATGTATAACTTAAGTCTTATTTATTATTGCAAATCTACAAGAAGATAATTGCTAAGACTTCAATAATTATTCAAGTGTGTTGTTAAAATGTGATGATTATTGTTAATATACAAGTCTTCATAAAATCATAATATATTATTGTGTGCGGAAAACCGTAAATTATAAGTTTAAATTAAAAAATATTGGAATGCCAAAACGTTATTTGTCAATATTTTTTTTTTTTTTTTTGAAAGGAACAGCAACAAAAAAGTTTACACTAAGAATTAAAATTCATGTCAGTCCAATGTATTAGTCATTTAGACATTACATCTGTTTGGACCAACTACAGTGCTTGGTCATTGCATACTACCATATTTTTGATTTTGGGGTTAGCCAAATTACCACTTTGTTCTTCAATGCCATCCTACTCTGAATAGTCTTGTGTACGGTTAATAGCTGGCTTATAGCATCACGCAACGCTCTCTAAATGTTTTATCTTCCATGTCGGAGTTATTGGCAAAATCCAACATCTTGCTACTTCTACCATATACTCTATAAAAAGTTATGATGGTATATTATGCTAATTTAATGATTTACAAGTTGCTATGTATAGCACTAAAAACCTAAGCATCATCGATTTAGCAACCATGTTTTATGACATTAAATATCTCAAATCATTACTTTGAGAAGCAGTCCAACAAAATATTACTAAAGGTGTATAAGTATTTGGTTGTATGAGAGATAAATAGTAGTTCAACTATTAATAGTACCTCGATCTATTTTGAAAGTAGTAAGCTATTCCGAACACAACAATTATTACTGCAATTGAACTGAAAGTTACTGGTACAACTATAACAGATATTTGTGGTTTCTTTTGTTACTGGAATATAAAAAAAAAAATTACAATCCAATAATTATAATTAAAAAAAAATATTGTATTAATTATATAAAATAATGATTACCTTTATAAATATTAATTCCAATAGGTATTACAACTTTTGAAACATCATTGGCCACAACCACAATTACAGTATAATTTGTAGGCTCACGGAAATAGTATGCAATCTGTATTTGACATTGTACTAAATTAATGTCCCATGTACAAGATTCATTACCAGTTACATTATAAGGTCCTTTGGAATAACTTGCACAATAACGGAAGGGGCCACTACCATTACAATTTACCTAGTAATTAATGAATGTTTAATTTAATAAGTGTTATCATTTATAATATGATTTTTTGTTTACCAGCATATTTAACATTTCGCCTTCTTGTATCCACACTTTTCCTTGAGTCTTAACATTTGATATTGGATCTAAATATATGTAAAGTTTTATTATTTTATGTCAACTCACAAATTAATTAAAAACTAAGAATTATTAAAAATTGAAATCTTCATTAATATTTACCCTTGGTAAGCAGAGAACGACTAAAATATCCATATTTTTGGTGGTTTTCTAATTTAACTGCAGATAATAACAATTCTACATGTTTTTTTTGTTGACATTCTGTAGTAAAAGTTGAATTGATTATATGATGAGAAAATGTAACATCAGTTTTAGAAGGTGCTTCAGTGGTAGTAGATGTAGATATGGAAGCAGCAATAGTAGTATTAGATGAAGTAGACTTAATTGAACTGACTGAGTAGTGGATACTGGTGTAGACAGTAGTTTCGTAGTTGTGGTGTAGTTGTAGGCATAGATGAAGGAATATTGGCCACTACAATACCAAGAATTTCATGCTGAATGCCTGGTTCAGTATAGTTACTAGAAAATGTATAACTTGTAGTATTTTCTTGGTAGATACAATCAACAAACCAGTAAACAGAGGTGACTTGGCACTTTTATTAAGATAATCTAAATCGGCAGCATTAATCTCAATTTGAGTGAACAGTTTCTAACTAGTAGACACATAAATAGTCTGTGGGAGAATTTTTTGGAAATGTTTGTATTATTTTGAAAAAGTTGAAGCACACCGTTCAAATTTTCTGTAATATAAATCGTATAATATTCATATTAATATTTTTTTTAAATAATACAATCTACAAAAATATGATGTTTTCTTTTACTCATCTTACATATTATTATATATTTGTTCTACCTAATTGTAATTATATTTGTTATCATTTACAAAAATTATATAATAAAAAATATAAAACTTTTATATGTTACCTGTAACAATGAACTCGCCGCGACCACTGGTAATTGGGTGATAGATAAAAGGAATTAATTCCTCAGAAACATCTACTTTGTATCTATAATTTGAAGGTCCAATAGTTGTGTCAAATGATATGTGGAATATTGCTTCACAATTTTTAATTTTAATCTAAAATTTAAAAAAGCAAAAATTCAATATTTTTTCATAACGTAAAAATAAATAAAAATAATATAGCCACCAATAATTAGTTTGTTATATGTTAACTCTATCATTAATTTATAATTTTTAATTTTAACTCTAAAATATTATACATAAGTATGTATTGAAATATGTGAGACAAAAGTTGTATATTTTCCTGTAGCATTTATTAATAAATATATTTTTTATATATACTATAATAGCAGATAAATTTTCATGTTTTCTAAGAAAATTAATTTTGTTCTATAAATTGTTACATGCATTATTCTTATATTTTATTTGCAACCAAAATCTGGCACACAGCCTTGAAATTACATTTAGAATGCCACCTAGGATTAAGATATCATGCTAATTAAAACATGTAAATTTGAAATGTAAAAATACAATTATACAGACAATTACATGAAAAAATATATTTATCTTATGCACTCGCTACCTAAATAAAACGAAAATATAATAAGAATTATTTTCATGTTTTTAATTTATATCAACTATTACATAGCAGTATAGCACACTTTACAAATTTTAGAACAATTATTTCAAACTTGTTTTAATTTATAACATTTTTTTTTAAGACAACAAAGGTTACTCAAATACAGTATTTTATATTAGTATTGTTAAAAATATTTGTATTTAGGTATTGCCTATTCATAAATTTAGTTTTAAGATTTTAAATAACTCTAGATAAGTTGGACATTTTCAAGCAGTAAAATGACAACTAGATTTTTTATGGTAGTTTGTTTTATAAGGTAGGTATAGGTAACCTTTTATTTTGAATAAATAATCAATTGTTTTCTAATTATTGAGATAAATATTAGAGTTAAAAGATAATAATCATCTACCTGAAGTAAAGAAAAATAAAACTAATAATTAAAATATTTCACAACATACTTCCAATTTATGACTTGGGAATGCATCATCTTCATATTTAAACGACAGACTTCCTTTAGCACATAAACCATTGTCATCGAGAACTGTAGCATTCAAAATGACGGTTGAGCCGGTAGTTATTGGACTGTTATTGTTTAGTATTAGTTGATAACCATAAGCTAGAATAGGTAATAGTAGTAGAAAAATAACAATTAACAAAAGTCAATAGACCTATAATATATGAATTGTCTACAAAAATTGTGTTATAATACTAACCGTCCATGCAACTCCAATATAGTATCATAAACACTAAGTACCATTTTGATTTCCCTATCATAACTAAAGGAGCATTCAGAACAATGGTTGTGGGGAATTAAAAGAAAACAAATGAATAATAAGGCGTAAATAATGTATAATAATATGTTGATGTTGATTAAAAAAGAAAATTTTAAAAAGGAGTAAACAATTAATGTTAAAATATAGTCAATAATTGATACAAGTGCAGGCTACAGTACTTTAGTGAAACAGTCAACAACTCAACAATCCGTATTGTTTTGATGAAAAAAATACTACAATACGAGTATGACGAATAATAATATTACGTAGTGTAGTTATAACTATTATTATTTATTACTATTATAGTGAAATGCAAATATTGTTAATGGAAATATTGCGATTTGCGAATCCCGATGTTATCAATTGTGTCCCCGAGCTTATCACTCTACATATGTTTCATACATCATGAATTTACATCGTTAGATGGCGTTGGTTAAAGTTGTAAAGTAGACATTTAAATAAAATAATATACAAAAATGCTTTTTTCTTACCAGACAGTAAATCAAAACATAGATATTATCATTTATTCTATGATATTAGATTTACGTTACCCAACAGATATATGAAATGTATTTTTATATATCTGTGCGTTACCCGAAATAATTTTTATCACGTTACGTTTATTAATTAAAAAAAAAAATGAATTACAAAATGTCAAAATCAGTCCATAAGACCATAGTAAAATAAATACATAGGTACTTATTTATTTTACTATGATTACAATAATATTGTTATTTATTTCCGCAAGAGATTGTCGCTATAATTTACTCCTTAAGGATTAACACAAACAATATAATAATAATATAGTAATATAGTAATAATCAAAGGTGGGCATTAACTAGTTGAAAAGTTAAAGTTCAGTTAAAAAGTTAATTTTTTTTTAACTTTTTAACTTAACTAGTTAGTTTATTTTCTAATCAACTTATGAACTTAAATAGTTTAATTTACAATTAAAATAACTTAGCTTTTTACAGTTGTTTTAAAAAATCCATTAAGTTAAAACATTTTGAAATTGTTCGTTTATACTTAAATATTACGAATTTCGAACGCTCATAAAAATTTAATTTGTCAAACTTATAGACATTTTTTTTTTTGATAAAGGTAGATAATCTTATAAGGAATCTTGTATTACATTTTCAAATCTTAGATTTAAAAAGAAAAATTTTTACGAATTCTTAACTCAAAATTTTATCGTGTACAGAAAATGCTAATATAAACATTCAGTCAAAATGTTATGTATCTACGGTCATTTATTTAAGGGTTGCACCAAAACCAAAATTATTTTTTTCGAAAAAGATTGTGTGTAAAAATTCCCGTTCTATTTTAATTTTTCTTTTGTTTTTCATGGCACTTTTGAAAACTACTAAAAAAATTATACTTTTGACTCCCCAAAGTACCGAAATTCCATTAGATGGATAATTACGAACGTTTGGATGTATTTTATAAGGATTTCGCAGAATTTCTGGCAGGGAAGTCATACAAAAGTACATAACACATTAACACACACACATATTACGTATATATATTCATATTCACGTCTAAGTTATTAAATTAATTTGGATGGGCCGCAGTGGCGTCCGCAGGATTTTTCAATGGGGGTTGCTTGAAAATTAGTTACAAATTTATTTTTATTTTGTCCAGTCTAATAATTTCATACGTTTATTTGAGGTATTTTAACCCTTAACTTGGTGTTGTATCTTTTTGGATACACAAAGTTTGTGAATTTTTGTACGGAATCCGATGTACAATATTTTTATTTTTATTATTTGTACACTTTGATAAATGTCATATCTCCCACGTGAGTACACTACGATAACGTTTCTATGATGATTGGGATTGATAATAAGTAATAACTGTTTTTTGTTATCATTTTTTGGAAATTTAAAGCCGATCAAACTCGTTGACTTCAACTGCTAATTTCATCAAATTTTAATGTGTTACTAGAATCAACTCAGTTAATCACTTTTATGTAAAGTTTCTAATAATATATGCAATAATGCTTATTTTATATCAATTTTAAAAGTATGTATCCTTTTAGATACATGAATATTAGTATTGGTTTATGGCTATGTATCTTTTAAGATACAATTCATAACTTTGAACTTTCAAGTCCAATATTTTTTTTGACAACATTTTTGAATTCAGCGACCTTAAATTAGTTTGAAAATATCTACTTTAAAATTGTCATTCTAATATTTTAATGCTTGACAAGTTAAGGGTTAAAATGTTTGTGACTTTTCAACTTTTCTGGTAGAAAATATGCTCTTATCATAAGCTTCGATGCCCAGTGTATGTTTTTGGAAGCAAATTGGATCTAGTTGGTACTTTTATTAGGTCGAAATTGAATCTGCTCAGTGCTTTTAAAAGTACCTAATTGGAGAAAAAAAAATGAAAACTTATTTAAATTGTTTGGTAACAGTAGCTTGGAGTTGGTTATACCGTCCTCACTTGGATTGTATTTGATTGATTAAAATTTTTTTTTTTTAAATGTCAATAAAAAATTATTTATCCGGTCGAAAAGCTTAAAAATGTAATACGTAAGTTTTTTATTATAGCTAAAATATTAACGATACATATGCATTTAAAGTTCAAAACAATTTAACCACAGTTAATTTGTAGTTCAAAACTTATAAAATATAAAATATGTACAGCTAAGGCTAGACAATTTAATACAAGGTCTTTCGTACAAGTAGTTCGTTCTTTTACCGAAAAATTAGGAACAGATAATTTATGAAAATTGGTATGCAAATATAATGTTTTTTCAAAAATGAATTCATTCTGGTAAGTCATATATGAAATTTACGTCTTGCTTACTATAGTTGACAGTTTAAATTTGATTAATATTTTTTTCAAAAAGTAATAATAATACGGGCAATGGGGGGGGGGCTTCAGCCCGTTAGCCCCCCCCCCCCTGCGGACGCCACTGGGATGGGGTAACCTCGTTTAACTATATTACGATAATAAAAAGTATTTTCTTCAACAGTATCTTTTCAGCTGATAGGAAATTGAATCAATCTGGTTGGTACTTTGGGGGGTCAAAAGTAAAAATTTCCCAGTAGTTTTCAAAAGCACCGTGAAAACAAAAGAAATATCTATTATTAATATTATTTAAATTATTATGAGTATTTGATCTATAAAAATCCAATTTTGGACAAGTAATTTATTACCTAGTACCTGGTTCCTAACACTTATAAATATTTTAATTTTTAAGAAATTGTTGTTTTTAGTGACTTAAAATGGTGTAAAAAAACGTTCAAAGCTTATGAAATACTTACTGATTAGTGTCTTACATTAAAATTAATATTTAATATCCAATAAATTGTCATAATATTATATAACATATTATATATAATTAGTATAGGCACTCGTATTGAACACGTTACAAATACTTTATTTCTATTGATAATATATCATGCCCTATAGTGGGCTCTGTGCAATAACATATATGTATAATATACACTATACAGCATAATATATATTTTGTTAGCTAGTTAGCTAATATTATTATAGAATAAACATAATACTGATAACTAGGGCTAGGATAGTATAGGATTTTGCATTTTTTTTTTAGGATTTACAGGACATAGCTTTTCAAGCACAAAATGTGATTTGGTCATATACGAGTCCAAATTTATAGTTTTGATTTTGATTTTTTTTGCATTTTTTGTACTTTTAAGGATTTAGGGTCATTTTTTAGCATTTTTAGGTCATTTTTTCAATTTTACGGGCATTTTAAACGTAATTTTCAGAATAAAAAAAATATACGTATATATTTTTTATTTTATAGTATTTTTGTTGTTTTTTTCAGAAAATTTTATGCTGGCCGTTGCATTATCATTATCATTATCAAGTCCAAACTTCAAACTTTATTATTCATATCAAGAAAATCCTAAATTAACATTTTTTTTGCTATTTTTTTATAATATTATAATTTAAATAATTTTTTACCGAAATATTAATTAATAATTATAATGCATTTTTATAACATTTTAAAATCATTTTTTATCTTTTGGGCATTTTTTAAGGTCATTTTTAGGTTATTTTAAGGTCATTTTTTTAGGTCATTTTTAGGTTATTTTAATGTCATTTTTTTTAGGTTTTTTGGGTCATTAAAATCCTAGCCCTACTGATAACAATACAATCTGAATGAGCACCACTCACAGCAAGATTGACAAGAATTCTAAATGGCAAAACTATACTCTAGTCTCTAATATAGAACATTCTAAAGAAAAATATAAAATTACTAAGCAAATTGGAGAAATTCAAATCCACGGAGAGCTTTATTACACATCGTTTTTCTTGTAAAATCTCAGGGTTTTTGATTTTTTCGATGTAACTTGTTGTTACATTTTTTTGGTCATTGATCAAAAGCTTAAAAATTCAATAATATCAAATAAAACCAAATAAATTACATAACAATAATAACATCTATTAGTATAAATACTAAATGTAGGTATTACGGAAATATAGCCATATATTTTATAATTTATAGGTAGGTATCATCGTTTTACATAAACACTTCTTTTGATCCAGGGCTAGAATTCTGACCGCAGGGCAGAAGTAACCTCTGTCAGCTACTGCAGATCATTGGCTATTAATTCCACAGTGGCTTGTAAACGTCGCTGCAGTCTTGGCTCAATCCCCTCTCGCCTTTATTACGCCTGTGTAATACGCCAAGGTGAGCTTTTGTCGTGAGTTCACGGCTCTTTTGTGTCCAGCTAGACGCCGCTTTGTTCGCCGGACACTTTGAACAAATCCTCCGTTTAGGCTCGCCTTTTTTTGGCGTTCGCCCGGCAGACATTTTTTTGTCCTCTCGTTTGTTGAACCGTTTCGTGCATCGGCACCGGCTTCGGCTCTTTTCCGTGTCTTGCGCCACGTCGTGGTCGTTCCCGTTTCCTCTAGAAATACTCGTTTTTACCTACAGCTTTTTCCACAGCGGTTATACAGTGGCTGATACAACCGTGATATAACTGTGATATAACCGCTGTGGAAAAAGCTGTAGGTAAAAACGAGTATTACTAGAGGAAACTGTGAACTCACGACAAAAACTCACCTTGGGGTATTACACAGGCGTAATAAAGGCGAGAGGGGAGGGAGCCAAGACTGCAGCGACGTTTAAAAGCCACTGTGGAATTAATAGCCAATGATCTGCAGTAGCTGACAGAGGTTACTTCTGCCCTGCGGTCAGAATTCTAGCCCTGGATCAAAAGAAGTGTTTATGTAAAAAGATGATACCTACAAACCTCTGATAAAACTGAACATAATCTATGTTCGGTCTATGTCGGGAACACCGCAACAAAACATTCGCAGTGCAAAGGTCTTCGCCCGACTCCACAGTGTCAGTGTGCGACGACTAGGTCGGACAGCGCTTACTATAACGTCCGTTGCTGCAGTATCTCCACATCCGCCTTTGGTAACCATGATGTCCTGTAAACCTGCACCGGTCGTCTCGTGCTCCAGCGGTTTTGCCGACTCGGCATCACCGATTAATTTTGCTTCTGAAGTGTTCGGTATCGAACTCAAATGCTGGGCGTCGAAATTGAGTGGCACAACATGTGGCAAAGTCGACGTGAAGGGTAACAGGGAGTCGAAGTCGCTATAGCTCTTACAGCAGCAGGTCTCAATTCTTCACTGTTAGTCGATGATTCGGCCGATGGCGAATCCGTCAAAACTTGCATCTCGGTGATGGAAGCGACGGACGGAATCGCTTCTGGTGCATGGCCTATGGACTTTGTTTCGAATGCCATGTTTGGCATCGATTTGCTTCGCCTTTGAAAACTCTTGATATCGTCGATTTTCAGGGTTATCGGACGATTTTCAAGCAGATATCTAAATATTTGCGTCATTGAAGCGGTTTCGGACAGAGGGGATTCAAAAGCGAAAATCGACTGCAGCGAAATGTTTGGGAACGATGCGTATCGCCTGTGAAGCTTCAAACTGGTGACCACACTCTCTTCCAACACTTTAGGCCGATTTTTCCGGAGGTCTTCAAAAACCTGGATCATGATTTCTGTGGCGGACTGTTTATTAACATCGGACGAACTCTTCACGGCTTCGTTAGTCGACATAATGTTGATCTAATGTTTATATTTTATTATACAAAACTAAGGTACGTAATAAATTTTGTACTGTATTATAAGTAATGTTCGTTGTAACAAATATAGGTACTGATAGAACAGACTGATATACAATTAATATGAATTATAAAACAGCTTCAGTGTAAATAATATTATTTACACTGAAGTTGCCCATATAAACTAGATTATTATAGTTTTTTTGAAAAATGTTCAGTTTGGAAAATTATATTTTTAAAAGAATAAATAAAAAAAGGATTGTATTTAACATTGGTAAATACTAAATATTTGTTAAAGCTTTATGGATTTTTATAAAAAGAAGGTGCTCTGCTGTACAGTAGGTTACAACTGGGTCACTGTATAATGGATGGTACTCAATTTGAATTCAATGATATAATATCATTGTATAAGAAAAAGGATTCTGAGAGGTTTGTTTGAGACGGTTGTCAGTCTACGTATAAGACATATTATATACTTATCTATGGTATTAAAAAAAATTGACCTATAGGTATAATAAATTCCAAATTAATCATATCACAATATCCATTAGGTACTTATAACGCGTTATACATCAACAACAAACCCTGATACTATCATAGATTTATATAATAGTGTACTTTAGAAGTTTCAAGTACCCACGAATAATATTATACAATCACAACAAAATAACTAAAATAGTTATTCTAGGTTTTATATGTAGTTTCGTCCAAATTTGAACTTAAAATGACCATAAAAATAAACTGCGCTTATGTATTTTTTAAATTATTTGGTAACAGAATTAACTACTTACGTGGAATCTTGTTTTAAATTTAAAATTCTTAGATATAAAAGTTAAACATTTTAAAAATATTTAGCTACAAAATAATTATACAATTTTAAATTTCATACATTTTGTCAAAATTCGATCTCTAAATGCTTATAAAAAAAAAATTGTGCATATGTATTTTCAATGTTTTTCAACTAATATTGTAACAATATATCAGGAGTCTTGTATTAAATTTTTACACTTTTTGGCCCAACAGATAAAACTTAATTGATATTTATAGAAAAAAAGGTGGGCAAGTGGGTGTCGCTCTGCTGTACAGTAAGTTACAAGTGAGTCACTGTATAATGGATGATATTAAATTTGAATTCAAAGATATAATATCATTGTATAAGAAAAACGATTCTGAGCGGAGAAGGTATGTCAGTCTAGGTATAAGAAATATTATATACATATCTATGGTACTAAACCAAAAATTGACCTATAATCAGGGGCGGACTGGGCCGGCGGGATACCGGGAACTTTCCCGGTGGGCCGCTACTCAAAAATAATTAGTTACCTATTATTATTTATTTATAACAAAATCAGTAGGTATAAATATAAATTATAAATATTTTGTATTTTCATATCATAACTGTTGAGTGTGCAAAATGTTTATATTATATTTGGTGTTAAAGATTTTAGATTTCGGTTCAGCTGGTTGACCAGCCCCTCGGCATCAATGCATAAACAGAAATTATTATTTATAACTACTAGGGTGTGAATTTGAAGATAAATTGCATTTTTTTCTGGATTCTCTTAAACATTGCTTTCCAATCAAAAAATGTATTTCATACATAAATAATTTAAAAATTAAATTTTTATTTAGCATTTTTTTAACTTTACTGATTTATAGAACATTTTTTTGACGTTTTTATGACATTTTTATCGTTTGAAGGAATTTTTCGTAAATTTTATAAGTATATATACAATTTTATAAACACTATTAGCTTAAGTTCCTTCAAGAAATTTAATATAATTAAAAATCATTTTTTCTTACTAATATTTCTATTTTATTACGTTTTATTTTATTTTGTTTGCTCCTATGACTTCAGTTATACAAAACAACGATTGCCAATTCTAACTGTCAAAGTTTTTTATTCAAAAATATTGATTAGCTTCTGATTGAAAAGTGATTATAATGAAACACAATATATGACGACTAACGACTAATGACTATACCTATTTAAATTCTATTTTATTTTCATTTAAATTGGCTTTTCATTTTTCTGGGCATTTTACTAAGCTTTGTAATATTGTTACTGTGCATAAAATCGTATTTTTAAGGCATTGTTTTTTTTATTGCATTTATATCCATGCCCTATTTATAACTTAATATGACTTTATTCTACAGTCGATTAATATATCCACTTCTAGCCAGCCAGTATTTACTTAATATAACTAACATTAAATTGTACACAATAAAAAATATAATATAAATATATTGTACCTACATAATAGTAAAATATAAAAGATAATTTGTGATAATTTGATGGGAATTAATAAGCTGATAACTAAAGGTACAGTTATTCGTACGTTCAATGTAACGTCCTTAATTCAAAAAAGTGAATTCTTGAACTTCTTTTTTATTTTATTGTAGTGTACTAGTGTATCGTTTGATGATTTTGTAATATTTACTTATCTATTTGTTGTTTAAAATGGAAACTAAAAGAAAGAGTGGGTTGAGAAAATCAGAGAGAGAGAGAAGGATACTCTTAGAAAAATCAAGTTAAAGTAGTTTAAACGAACCTATTTTTTTCATCCGTTATGGATCACTTATAGAGTAGGTAATAGAAAAAGTGATATATACATAATACTGTGCAGTACATTTAATTAAGATTAAATACTAAATAGGTACATTGAGAATCTTAAGTTGTCTCCTGAGGAAATTAAAAATGAGTAGGTGGAGGATGCAACCATTATTTGTCAAAACTTTGGTACCATATTTAAGTCTTACATTTAGTGATGACGACATTTTAAGGGCCGGTCAAAATATAAATTTCCCGGGCCGAATAGTTGCCCCAGTCCGTCCCTGCCTATAATAGGTACCTATAATAAATTCCAAATTAATCATATCACAATATCCATTAGGTACTTATAACGCGTTATACATCAACAAAAACCGTGATACTATCATAGATATATAATAGTACACTTTAGAAGTTTCAAGTACCCACGAATAATATTATTCAATCACAACAAAATAACTAAAATAGTTATTCTAGGTTTTTTAATATGTAATTTCGTCCAAATTTGAATTTAAAATGTCTGTAACAAATAACTGTGTTCATATATTTTTTAGATTTTTTGGTTACAGTATGAACTATTTATGAGAACCTTTGTTTTAAATTTGCAATCCTTAGCTATAAAAACTGAACATTTTATAATTTATTAATTACAATTTTGATACATTTTGTCAAAATGCGATCTTTAAATGCTTATAAAAAAAAATTGTGACCATGTATTTTTAATATTTTTCAATTGCTATTGTAACAATATATCAGGAGCCTTGTATTACATTTTTACACTTTTTGGCCCAATAGATATAACTTAATTGATATTTATAGAAAAAAAAACTAAAAAAATTGAAAATTGAAAATGTCCGTAAACAGCTCAAAAAGAGTCAAAATATTTTCAAAATTGTATGGTGTATAGGAAATGCTAATTTAAACATTCAGTGAAATTTTCATGTATCTACAGTTATTCGTTTTTGAATTACAACAAAATAAGGAAATCGCTACATGAGAAATCGAGTGAATATCCAATGTTGTAAAAATTTGAATTTCAAACGCTCATAAAAATTTAATTTGACTTTCTTATAAACATTTTTTTTTTTGTTAAAGGTAGATAATCTTATAAGGAATCTTGTATTACATTTTCAAATCTTAGATTTAAAAAGAAAAATTTTTACGAATTCTGAATTCAAAATAGTTTGCTAATTTTCGTGATTTTTCCATATTTTGTCAATTTTTGAACTTTAAATGCTTATAAAAAAAAACTGTGACTAACGATTTTTAATATTTTTCATTTACCTTTGAAACAATACACTAGGAGCCTTCTATTAAATTTTCAATTTTTTTTTACCAACAACTAAAATTTTATTGATATTTCTAGAAAAAAAACTTAAAAAAATGAAAAATGAAAATGTCCATAAACTGTTCAAAATAAATCAAAATATTTTGAAAATGTTATCGTGTATAGAAAATGCAAATATAAACAACCAGTGAAAATTTCATGTATCTAGTGTCATTTGTTTTAAAGTTACACTAAAAACCAAATTCTATTTTCTGAAAAATCGATTTTGCGTAAAAATTCTCGTTTTTTCTTAATTTTTATTTTATTTTTCTTGACGCTTTTGAAAAGTACTGGGAATTTTAAATTTTGACCTCCCAAATGCACCAACGATATTCACTTTCCAATCGAACAAGATACTGAAGTCGAAAATCGAAGCATTATTTCGACTACTTATCGTGTACACAGACACAAAAATAAAAAATAAAAAAATAAAAAATAAAAAAACACGCATCATTGTAAAATCAATACATTCATCGTTTCACTCAGAATCTAAAAAACTGGCAGTTTAAACACCAGGCAAAATTTAGCTGAATGAAGGCTAGAATGCGTGAAGCTGCGAAGTGACCAGCGCGGCGAGGCCACCGGGCTGTGGTCTAGCCCGATGACCGTATCCGAAAATTTAAAACAAAGATTTTTATAAACAATTCATACTGTAACCAAAAAATCTAAAAAATATATGAACACAGTCATTTTAGACAGACATTTTAAATTCAATTTTGTATGAAATTACATACCTACTAAAACCAATCATCTTCATTCCTGAATGCATGATTCGCAGCATTATTAGGTATTTCTTAGTACTTACCTATGTTTTTCTCTACTCTCTTAATCTTCTATTAGTTCTATTACATTCCGAATGCGAATGCGACCAAAGATATGAACCCAATATTTCATGTCCTTTTTAAGCATGTCATTAATAATACAATTATAAGTAATAAGTACACGTGCTTGTAAAGAAAAATGAATCGGTCTAAAGTTGGTGCTTTTGGGGATCAAAAATAGGAAATCCCTCACTTTTCAGTTTTCATTAAATAAATGTTATACAGTCTTTGTTAGGTAGGCACGTAAACGTTTGTTTAAATTTTATACTCTAGGTTTGAACGTATGAAATCCAAATACATCCAGCACACAAAACCCAAATAAATGATTCGGGTGCTAAAGCTTGGTTAGTAAACAAAAAAAAACAATAGGTACCTGTTATAAATTTACATTTTTGTGATAAGACACTGGTCTGTAAAATTAGTACATATAATAATATAATAACGCTTAAGTGGGTTTTTCCCCTTAAGGTAAATATTTTAACATACACATTATATACTATATAGACGTCTTTAGAACGTAATAAAAATTTGCTAAGGTAAAAATTGATTTATCAAAATGCAATGAATGATTTAGGTTCCTAATAACTAATAAGTAATAAGTATCGTCTATAATTATACACATATGTAAATATTTTTAAATTTCTTATTTTATTTAATTTCATCATTGGGATAATTAGGGTAACCAACTAAAGTATTGTTTTAGTATAAATTAAAAATTATTTTCAGTTGGGGAATTGAAAAAATTAAAATATAGGTTCCGAAGCAACACTAACTTTGGTTTATTAATTGATTGTTACGCCTTATACCCATTGAGCTACATACCGTTTTCGGCTAAAATACGGTTCGGATGAAATATTTTTCTACTAAAATACGGTTTGGATAATACATTGACCCATATGTCTATGGATGACCCACATGGACGACGTGCCCACTTGCAACGTCGTTTAATCGTGATAAACCACAAAAAAAAATAGTAGGCTTATAAGCATATTGGTATAATTACCTAGGTATCGGTATGTAAATAATATCTAATATCACTATAACTCACAAATATTTGTTTATAAAAAATTGTCTCACAAGTGAAAGACTACACTCTTTTTGCTCATATGATTCTATCCCTCTTGTATGTTCGTTCTTTACAGTCTCATTATGGTTTTCATGTTTACACTCTGCCCACAGGATATCATAGTCTGATATTCTTTCTACAGCCCATTCTAACCGTTTCTTGATCATGGGTTTTATCATTTCTAGCCATTCTTCGCTCATTGAAGCATATTCAGTTTTTTGTTCCATAGTGTTCTCAATTGCGAATATTTCATCATCTGAAAGTCAGAAATCATCTAGTTACTTAGCTATATAAAATAGTATACAGTATAGGTACTACTGAAACAGAAAGACATGACAAAAAAAAATGATGCTACTAAAACCTATGACAAAAATTGTTAAAATGTTATGATTAAGAAATAATTTAAGAAATATACTCATGTCAGCACATTCCCAAAAAAATTATCTTAATAATTCATAGTTATCAACTACCTATATTGTTTTATAGGTACGAGGTACCTGCCTATCTAAATTGTTTCAATATAGGTATCCAGATGGTTGCAGGTACATTATTAAATTGATTGTAATAGTATAAAATGTACCTATATTACCTACGGTACTTATGGGGTTAGGTCAAACTACTTAACATTTTCTATTTTCCCTTATATAGGTTACACGTATAACACGTAGGTATAACACGTATAACACCTTCTTTTTCATTTTTTAACCAACGGCGCTCGCGCCGTGGATACTGATTTCGAAATTATTCCACGACGACCGAGGTTATCCTATCTAGTAGCCAGTATAGGTACCTACCTCATAAAGAAAAATTGGTGATTTATCCTGTGGATATAATAATGATTACTTATGAAAGTGTAAGCAACTTATTTCGAGTGTTACTAGTTACATAGCAAATGTTATTTCAGATGCGTATGTAGGTATTATAATTTACAAAGTTTTTAAAAAGGTATATATAGGTATATAACAATATAACATACTTTCTAAGACTAAATAGTAAATATGGACTGAAATTAGAGTTATCTGTGATGGTCAAATATATAACTTGTTAACAAAGTATAAATAGATACCTACAAAATACTTTATTAAACAAGTAAAAATTACAAAATGTTTGTTATGATTTATGAATAAGGTAGGTATGTGCGACGTATATCTACAACATTTTACTGAGCATTGAGCAATACTTTTATTATTATTAATTCATTTTTAATTATTGATGTATTATAATTTATAACATTATACGAGTTCGAAGATTAATTTATACCTTCAGGAGGCTAAGCCCCCTCCCCCTTCCATAGTTGCGCTTATGGTAGGTACCTATTCGGGCTACACGGCTACATCTACACGACAACATATTATTATACATACATATCTAAAATAAAGCATATTCCAATATCAATTGATATAATCTTATACATAAAATATTATATTACATTTTTTAGGGAGGTTTCGAAATAATTAAACAGAAAAAAATAAAGCATACAATATTAACAAACTATTATATAACCACAAAAAAGTCATATGTATAATGAAATAAAATTAGAATATTTTAAATTTAATAAGATAACCTGAATATTTCACTGATTTCGGTTTATGTTCAACAAAGTTGCTACACAGTTCTTGACAGACTTCATAATGATCAGGTTCGTAAGTACTCAATATCAAATCAATACAATCCATTGTTATATACATAGTTTTATGTGCGTTTAATTCATGTTGAGTCATTTGACTATGTTCAAAAAAAATTTCCTTTTTTAACAATGTTACAGCTGTTTGACTAATTAAATCCAAGCATTTTTCTTTGAGCGATTGTTTTAGTTGCATACACTGGTATAGAAGTTCTTCAATATCCTTAGTGTCCTCTGTTTGTAATATATGGTAAAGATATTTCATCTTTTCATCATGGTAATGATATTTTTTAATGAAAGAAGAATTGTTTTCCAAAAATACATTTTCACGATCTTTGTTGATTGGTTTACCATATAATCCATTTACTCTTTCAGATAATATAGTATTTTGCAGCTGAAAGTTTTAAAAACTTATTAATTTCAAAAAATGTGTGATGTCTCACAACTAACAAGTCCCATAACTATGTCGTTAACACTATTAATTATTATAAGTATTAACCGAACCTTTAATGTTTAAAGAACATCAGAAAAACCGATGAGAGATATAATACATTAGGTAGTCTTTATCTACTGTTGATCTCAGACAAACGTTAAAAGAAGACAGCGGTAAATAATATGAAGATAGATACATATTTTGCAGATATTAGAAAAGTGTGTAGGTACCTATCTACGTACACATCAGAAGTGTGTAAGCATGTCTTTAAGACTTTAAGTCTTCAACTGACTATTGATCTTAATATGAAAGTAAAATATGTATGAGAAAACTGGCAACCATAATATTTAGAATACATTTGGTGACAGATCTACTTCTGAAAATAGCTATGTTCATATTACGGTACCTATATTTCTGTTTTACCGGATAGTCTTTTTTCATTTTTTTGTTTTGACGTACGTAGTTAAGGATACTGAAAACTATGGTAAAGTCAGAATTCGGCGATCAAACTTGGTTTTGAAGTTAAAGCTATTTGAAGTCCATGACCTATTCAAGGTGGTTATTTACATAACAATTCAAGGGATGTTTTGATTTTAATTGTCCTAGGAGCGAGTGACTACGCCTGGTGTATATCGTATATGAAAATACTAGGTATACATTTCAATTATTTAGCTGTAACTTTAAAAGTTTAAAACTAAGTCCGACTCTCATATCTAAATTCTGACTTCACCGACGTTTTTAGAATGCTAAACTAAATACGTTAAAATAAAAAAAAAATATGTCTAGTAAAACAGAAAAGTTCTAATATTACCAATAGTTTGGAACTAACGTCCGAACACATGGCGATTAAATTATTTACCTATTATCTATTTGTTTATCCCGATGTAATGCTACAATTATTGCACCTATCGTAACTACAAAATATCAAACCACATAGGAAATCAACAAAGTAGTTTCATAAAAAAAGACCACTGAATATAAAATTATAAAACATTTAAACATACATATCCACAAATACAGACATAGAGACATACAGATACCTACAGTCGTAAATATAGATCAAGTCATTTACTATCCGATAGAGTTTCTAAGTTCATTAAACCCTTTAGGACAGCCTCCATATGAACTTACATTAAAAATTGGCAACCTGATAATGCTACGTTGGAATTTTCAACAACACCGTCTTTGCAACGGCACAAGACTACAAAGTAAAAAAAATATAAAAAGTGGCGTAGATCTCCGAATCGAAGTGGTCAAGTGAAGTTTTCTCTCATAGTGAATATTGTACGAGGGACTTTCACAATTTCACAGAATGATTCACAAGTAGGTAGATAAAAATAATCAAATTATATTCTTCACCGACGTTCAAAACTATAGGTAGGTACTAGCAATTTCGTTCACAAAAAAAGTTATTAAAAATTAAAAAAAAATATTGAAAAGACTGATGTTTCTCGGGCAATACATAATGGTAGCCGGTAGGTAGGTAGGTACTTACTTTTATTATAGATGACATGTTGTCTACATTGTTAATAGCACAGCCTTGTAGAGGTACATTGATTCTAGCTATATGATCTAATCTTCCCAGAATATTTAATTGGATAAACCACATTTCTCTGTGAGGCCCAGTTTGTGTAGGTCTGAATAAAACTGTTAAACGTTGGATTTGACCAGGACCCAAAATATTGGTCCTAGTGTCAAAAAAAAAACATTCTTTTGATTTTTCTTTTAAAATACAATCATATTTTGTAGTAGTACATTCTTCTTTTATCCATTTATAGTAAATACTTATTTGACCACAGTTTTCTATAATTATCTCATCCCAAGAATCTTCATTTATTTTTACAATATTAATTGGTTTTGATTTTGTTTTTAACTTAAACATCATGCATTTAGTGCTGTCATCAATTGATTTTATTATATAATCATTTACTCTAACGACAATTAGTGCAATATTACAATGGTTATTTTTCTTATGAGCAGACTCAACATAAATTGACGGAATAGTACCTTTATATTCAAGTTTGTGTTTCATAGCTTTTTTAAGAATACTTTCCCCAATAATAGCTAATTTTTTAGGATTTTTAAAAGGTATTAAACTTTTTAAAGTATATAATTCATTATAAATCAACACATTATTAGGTGTTTGCAAATCAAAGCGAGCATCTTTCCTAATGCCCAATAATCCTTTTTCAGTACGTATTACATCTGGTGTATATACACTAGTAAATTTTTTTATTTCTCTATCGACAGAATAAGGAAAATCTGTATGATATTCATTATTGACTTTTAACTTGTGTGCTACATCAACCATCCATTTACATTCAACTTTTGATCTGAATTTATCAGATTCATTCATTAACAATGACGTAGGTCTACGACATACCTGTAAAATTTATTTTTTAAATTCATATTTTATAATACAGTCAAATATTTACCGTTAAACCAAGGTGTTTATGCTGTTGTTTTCTTATTTTAAGCCATCTATTCCAATTGTTTAGACGTTTACTCTCAACCACATCTCCACACAACATAATTTCATCAGCTGTTTCTACGGGTATATACTCCCATTCAATATCTTGATTACAAGACATATTTATTTTACAAATATCACATTTAAGTTAAATTTCGCATTTTATTAAATGAATAAAACTAAACAAAAACATTTCTAAGACAACCAAATTCTATAAAATATTTTTTTTAAATTAAATTTACAGTCTGTATTTAGTGGCCCAACGAGTATATTTTTTTACCAATTCACCCTCAGACTAGATCCCTATACTCTAACATCTTTATTTATGGCACCCAATTTTCAAATGCTCTAAATTTTAAATATCTTGGGCTAACCCTAGATAAAAGGCTGACATGGGCCTAGCATATTATATCCAAAAGAGTAAACTTAAATCAGCTACGGTTAAGCCTACTAAAAAACTCTTATAAATAATAACAAACATACACACGTTTCAATACTAAACTATCAAAAATGAAAAATAAAAATATTCATGTCTATAAACACTCCGACACATTAAATTATAATTAAATTAAAAAATATTAATAATATTTCAAATTTTGTTTTATATATTATTCATGGCTGATGTAATTATTGCCTTAATATTTTAAATCCATAGAAAAACACTATAAGTAGGTATGATGACTAATAACCACAAAGAGTTCAGGTAAAGCCAAACTTTAAATTGACTATTACATTTGGAAAATTGGAAAAATGAATAATTTGTGTTGAGTGATCATGTATAATAATCTAGCAATGGTAATAATCCATCAAAAGCAAACAGTATCATGAGGAAATTGAACAAAACTCTGCTAACGATTAATTTCTATTAAAATAAGTCATTAAAAAATATTGTTATTCCCATTTTCTTTGCTAGATTGAGAATGGTCACTAACCACTAACCTTATTTTTACTCTATAGCAAACTGCCGCTTACTTCACATCTTCTACGGCCTACGCCTTACAGTGTTAAATAACTTACACAGCATAATCATTTGGTCAGTTATCTATCATTAAGAAGTATTTAATACAAAGGGATTTCAAATAATAAGACAATATTAATCGAAAATAAATTAAATAAAACAATTTCAACAATACAAATAAATTATCAAACATTAATGGTTTATTAATTAAAAACATAAGGTAGGAGAATTTTTTTAAAAATATATGGATATTACATACAAATTTAATAATAACAACCTTGTAATTTATTGATAAAATTAATTTTTTAAAACCCATCAAATACCAATCATTTTTTTTGAAAGAAATAATGTACTGTGACAGAAAATTAAAAGTTAAATAAATACAATATTTATATTACTTATTATTATACTTGTAGTATTTTTTATTAATGATCACTAATCTATTTTGAACGACTAGAGGACTATTTTTAAAATGTTTATGATAATTATAATTTAATATTAATAATATAGTAAAATTATACAAATTAACATAGTAGTTTAAAATTGAAAATATTTCATGTTTCCTAATCATCAATTGCAATTTATAATAATAATTATGTACAACAATAAATTATTTTAATTTTAAAATTTGAGATTTATGTGAAATTTGAATAATAATATATTTCAAACTTCATAAATATAGTTTTTTTAAATTTAGCTGGATTGAAAAAAAATGTCATAATCTGCTTTTAATAATTGAATAACACAAAATATTTAAGAATAAGAAAAGCTTAGCAGCCCTCAATCAACATTCAACACACATCACATGAATTTAAATTAACAAGCTAAGGAATTCCAAATTTTCTTTGGCTCAGCTCAAATCGATTAAAGTTTATTCACGATGAACAAGTACATAAAGTCCAAGACATGCTAAGACAGCAAACTGAAAAATAAAAACTTAATTAAGTGATATATAAATTATATAATGTTAAAAAATAAATAAACAATGATATGCATTTATTACATTTATTAATTCTTTATAATATGCCTATATTTTAATTATCCTTAATCAGATGATTATAATATAGTGATCAATTTAGTAAGAAATACTCAGTCCAGTCACTAACAGAACGCCACCAGACGGTGACCAAAATTTGTTGTAGACTGCTCATTTCCTACTTTCAGGCGATTGGCCACAACTTCGTCAAGCGACGGCGTGTGATGGTTCACACCGACCTACTTAGTGGGTGAAATTAGATCTCAAGACGGTAGAGCGCGTTAATTTGGATGCGGGGCCAAGTAGCGTTCTCTCGGTGAACGAACTATAGTTATTTGATTTACCAGTAACAAAATCCAATATTTTTCATACTTGAGATCTTCAAGATGATTAAAAAATAATGGAAAAAATTGGTAATTTACACAATTCTCAACACCACATTTGACAAAATAAATATTGTTAAAATGGTACTCGTCTAATATGATACCTACCGCTACTTCGTTGTGTGGAGTATGCTACCTACCGTATAACTATACCTACCAAAAAAACGTTTACTGATTAATGATTAATAACAAATTGACAACAATATTAATAACAGTTTATTACTAAATAATTTATTAATTTATTGTTGTCAAGTACTTTATAATATTATTTCTATATGTCATTATATATTATACACTGTATATTATTTTTATATCATCGATCATCCCAGAAAACTTCTAATAAGTTGTGTTGCATATTAATGGGCCGCCACCATTCTTCTTTTAATTGTTGGTCTAACAAACCTGTTGCTCCTCGGGTTTTAATTCCGGATTTAGTTTTGACATGTCTCTACACTCGATCGTTTGTGCGGGTGCGCATGTTATAGGATCAACAAAAAACTCGGAATGATTGATGGTTTCATGATGATAGTCTATATCTTTTAAGGTACTGTATGCTCGCTATTGATCTGAATAAATAATTGATCCTAGTTCTATTTCATTTTGTATTATTGGTAATAAAGTTGCCTTATCTCTTTTTTCCACCTTAAAAAATCTTCTTTCTAGAACCCCATCAACATTTTTATAACACATACCAAAAATCCATGGACCTTGAATGCGAGTACTGTAATTTTTTTTAGTTGAATAATCATCATCAATATCGTCAGCATCACATAAAAATTAAAACTCGCAACGAATAGGACAGATACCCGAACACAACACAAACACAACATAGACTAAAATAATATATCTAAAAGTAAGTTATCATGGGACTGGGTGGATCAGTAAATTTATCATAATGGCTATTATAAGCTATAATTTTGTTCAACTGTTATAAATGTTATTTATCGTAATGACTCAAATGTACTTTCCCGCACTATAATGAAATGAAATAAAAATAACTACGGTAGGTAGCATACTACACGCGTACAGTTTTTTGGTAGATACCATTTTACGGTAGGTAGCATATTAGACGAGTACCGTTGAAACATTCACAAAATATTTGTATTAACATTTTCTAAACATGATACAATTTAGAACATTTTTTGTAGCACTTAAAAACTTATAAAATGTGTAGTTTAATTTTATTAGGTAAGGCTTGAAATTGAATACAATTTTCCTCATAAGTTGTTCTTACAGCATTCTAATAATATCAAAATTACATGGGCACAATTTTTTTTTAGATATTTGAAGTTTAAATGTTGACAAAATTATATATTTAAATGAAAAAGAAACAACTTTTTCTACAACAATTTAAGTAATTTTATTGTCATTTAATAAAAATTGAATGTAGTGATTTTAAACTTTTAGCAGTAACATATTATATTATTATTTTTTATTTGAAATTAAATTTTCAAAATAATTAATCTAATTTTAAGCTATTTACGTAATGCACTTATTCATACCATTACTTAGTAGGTGCATAATTACTCAGTAATGACATATAAGTTAATAATATATGCAAATCTTTAGGCTAAAATGAATTTAACCAACCATATTATTAACAGTAAAATAATTAATTATCTATTAATGAAAATATAAAATATCGTACTCGAATTGGTTTTCAATGATTTATCAATAAATTCAAATTTAACAAAACTACTGCAGGGATTTACTTAATACCGAGGTATACTCAAAACCTATTATATAGTAAAGAACTTTCCTAGTTTTTTTTTTAACAATATCATCATATAGAAAATTATGAATTCAAGCATGTTTAATAGAATTGATAAAATACCACTAAATTTGTAATTAATTTTTATAAAATAAAACCCAATACATACTTTGACTTTAGGATACTCGTTCATTAAAATTGTAACCATTCCAACATATGGTAAAAATCCTCTAGCTCTGCCTACCATATCGGATTTTTCTAGCCACTGTTGGCCAGGAGCATACAATCCTCTATCATCTACACTATTGTTGTCACCTTTGGTCAAAAACTTAATTGTGCCATTATTTCTAGAAAAAAAAAAAACATTGATATAGCTATATATTTTTAAATAATAATTTTTAAATTAAACCAACTTCTCGTGTAGTTTTAAAACCCTGTGCACAATAGGAATATCACGTCCTTCAATTTTAAATACAACTATTTCACCAACTCTGACTGGTTCTTCTTCATAGTTTGTTAGGAACAATAGATCACCTCGATGAAAGGCTGGTTCCATACTACCACTGTAAAATATTAATTATGTTTAAATACTAGGTTTTTAAATTCCTGTAACTAAAAACAATATTTAAAATCTTTAATAAAGTAACTAATTTTTAAGATAGTATATAATAAAAATCTTAAATGTTTGAAAAAAGTATGTTTATTTTACCTTAAAACAACAACAATTGGACTCTCGCTACCAGTAAAAACCATCAAACCTTTCCATATCATTAATGCAGATGAAACGATCATTCCAAAGCTCAATACTTGATAGAGAAACTAAAATCATGAGATATTTAAAATAAATAATATACCAAACAATATTGAAGAAGCTATGCTGTATTGTGAAAATAATATAACATATTTTTTTCCATTACTTGTCGTTTATTCATGCGTTTCAAATCATCTAGGAATCCGTCAAACATCGTGACTATTGGTAAGGAAACTTAAAATACAAAATAATACAATTTCAAAAGTGGAAAAGAATTCTGTTTAGTGTATACAGAACGAAGTAACGAACAGACAATTTATTTAAAATAAAAATTGAACACCGCGTAACCACGTCATTCTTAGATTATTTACTAGCTAGAAGTTAGCTACGAAATTGTACCGAACGTTATCTCGGACATATCGTTATCTCGTTTCAATGTTCTTGATGTTCAAGTAGTAGATATACAACTGTTACAGTGGTTCTCACTTTCACAGCCCGCGTTCGGGGAGTCGGAATCAGACGTATGCACGTGGGCTGCTTGTTATATTTCACTAAGTTCCTCTCATAGTTGCATTCCATAAATCGTAATATTGTTGACATTTTGACAATAATAACTTTCTTATACTCTGTTAGGTAAGTTGAGTCCAACATGCTTGGACGCAACCACAATTTAAGATATTATGTGTACTGACGTACAACTGTGTACAAACTACAAACAAAATACGGTGGTAGTCTTGTATTTTTTTTAATATTGATACTGGACATTCATAATTTTTTCGTTTAAATTATAAAAACCCTTTATTCTCGTTGTTACTGCTTTTACAAAAATATACAATTTTTCTTAATAATATAATAGTTAATAGACAATATTCACAGCTAAAATTGTTTTACTCTCAAAATATTTGGTTGGACTTACCCTGGACTTCCATGTAGTTACTGTCTAGTGTCTAGACCATTGAGTAATATTACTCTGTGGTCTAGACCAGGGGTCTCCAAACTACGGCCCGAAATTGAACTCAATATACAATATTATAGCAGTGTTTAGAACTTTAGAAGGTTCAATAAAACAGTGAACGCGTTCATGGTTAGTTCACGTAAAATGAAACGCGTTCTTTCAAACGCTGCATAATAATATTTATAGTGACCCACTTGACATTTTATATACAGTAGAACCATTGATTATAAATACTAGTAGTACTAGTAGTACTATAGTATTTATAATCAATGGTAGAACGTTACCGGCCGGCGGCCACTTGCGACTAGCCCGCATTTTCAGTGGCGTATTTATGGGGGTTGGTCCATGGGGTCCAGACCCCCCCCCCCCCTTGACTCATGTCTCGTACATGTTAAATGTTGTGTTTTTACATGATTAAGAAAAACAAATTTTATCATACGATACGAAGGATTTTATAAATAATTTTCGAAGCTATGGTTATCAACATTTTCAATGAATATCGTGATTATTTTTATCAGTTTGGTTTTGGTACCGAAAATGGTTGAAAAATACCAAGTTCATTTTTTAATTCAAATATTTTGTAGTTTTGTACATTGCCATTTGCCAGTATCTACAACCACTCCAGAGAGATCTTTTTCAACCTCTTTAAGGTTGAAAAGCTATCTAAGATCAACTATGAATGAAGTAGGTAGGTACCTAATGTATTTTAGGAAATATTTGTATAAAAGTTATAACATAACTATATATTAGATTCTGAGAGGAGTGAGGGATCTATTGGTTTTACAATGGTGTTTATTTTTTTTTTTTCATGTATACAAAATTTCTACCAGAAGGAGTGCTTCGATTTCAACATATTATATAGACATATAGTATCTTATCTTTTAGAAAATTGGATCAAGATGGTACTTTAGAGAAGTCATTTTTCGATTTTCTCAATAGTTATTTAATGCCGAAAAATTACGAAAAACCGTTAAAAAAGGAATTTTAATTTCTAACGCTTTGTCTATCACCATAGAAACGAATAAAAAAAAAAAATTATTTCATTATTAATTCAACTTACAGGCTTTAATAAATAATAACAATATAAAATATCCAGACTGACAAACTGTCTCCGCTCAGAATCGTTTTTCTTATACAATGATATTATGATATTATATCATTGAGTTCAAGTTTAATACAATCTATTATACATTGACCCACTTGTAACCTACTGTACAGCAGCAGAGCGACACGTCATCCACTTACCCGTTTTTTTTTAAATTTGTTTTGTACATATAACATATTATTATTTAATAATTAAAAACTCAAACATTTTATATAGTCTTATAAATATGGTATATTTATTTAATAAAGAGTAAATGGGTGGTGTGGGGGGCTTCGCCCCCGTGGCTCTGTGTTCTGAAAATTATCTGGACCCTCCCTATGACAAATTCCTAAATACGCCACTGCGCATTTTAATATATAAAATAATAATTAGTAATAAAATATTATAATTTACAAATTATAAATTGTATATTAAGATAAATTCCGTTTTTAAATTGTTTGATATTATTTATTAACAAAATCCAATAATTGTGACTAAAGTCTAAAGAAATTAAGCAAAGAAAAAAATTAACATTTATTTTATATTTTTCAGTTTTTATAGTCTATACCTAGCAATATAATTTCAGTTGTCTCGTAGTTATAAAGCTTTCGCGCCGGGCCCCATGCATGACCGTAATACGTTTATTAAAATATATTATGTCGTATGAATTCAATAATTATTTAGAGAAATTAATTTTATTTCTGTTTTTTTGTGTAATATGTTATGACTCGGTACGAATTAGTTATGAATTATGATTAATGTTTAGACTTAGACTATACCTAAATACTAATATGAAGAAAAAACGATGTCGTCCTCGTCCAGTAACCTATCTACTTAGTTATTAAAGATAAACCTATGTTTACTAGGTTTCACTATGTGACAACAATTGTGTCGTATATAGGTACCTTTTAAAATAACCAATGACATTGCCAAACTATAACGATAATATTCAAATCATCAACTACTATAATACCGTCTACAAGTTATTAAAATGAAATATTTCTTACCTGATAGTTCATAAATGATGTTGTTGTTCTGCCTATTGGATGGAAAATAAACGCCGTTCAAAACTGTTGCCTCATTTTTAATTTGAATTAAATAACATTTCATATTTGTATTTAAAATAAAAATAAACAATGGATAATGGGTATAATATACATGA
The DNA here is from genome assembly GCA_949089665.1 of Macrosiphum euphorbiae. Classification (NCBI taxonomy): domain Eukaryota; kingdom Metazoa; phylum Arthropoda; class Insecta; order Hemiptera; family Aphididae; genus Macrosiphum; species Macrosiphum euphorbiae. The sequence goes on along the minus strand of CARXXK010000001.1, from coordinate 53,120,192 downwards.
TATAATATTATTATGTTCTTCCGTCATCAAATATATGTATAATAATATGTGCTGCGCGACGCTCGTATAGCCATAACCCGTAAGCCCGTATAGTGATTTAAACGGAACGATACGAAAATTTAATAAGCCGATAACAAAAATAAATTAATGTGAATTAATTTTCAGCAGAAGCATTGTGTATTATCGAGTGTGTAGAATTCCGTCATAATATTATTATTATTATAAGATACATTTTTGTCTGATTTTAATATTTAATATTTTATTTTTATAAATAAATAATAATGCAGGGCAAAATTATATATTACGGCCGACAGGCCAGTCCGCGATCGCTGACCAGCGGACCGGGCCAGTCCGCCCCTGGGTTATACAAAATCTTAATAATTCGTGTTTAGAATAATAAATATATAAGTGGATAATCGGTTACCTGTTTAAAAATAAACAGGTTTGATTAGCTGATACTCGAAAATTTAAAATGTTTAATTACGTTTTGTCTCACACGGATTCACAAACGTGTACAAGTTATATAGATACATAATGTACTAAATACAAATTCAAACCATCGAGGCAGTGGTGTAATTATTGATACTTATTATTATAAGTAGTAAAATGATAGTAAATTAGTGAACAATATAATATTATAATGAATATATAGGTAATGCGGTGAATATTTCGATTAAAATGTCACACAGAAGAAACAGCTGAAGTGGCTGTGACTATTATACGGCAGTATAAGCACTTAAAGAAAGACCTTAAATTGCATACACATAGCGCCGTCCTAAATATTTTATATACGGTAAAAAGGACGAACGTCGTTAAACCTATATAGTTCATAAAATATTATCAATAACTTCTCTTAACTGTTCGAAGTTCTAACTTTGACCTTTGAAGTAATATTTTTTATGTTTTCAGAGATTAACGAGTCATCTCCTTCTGCCAACATGACTCAATAATAGAAATGGCTATGGGAATCTACTATCTATGCATAAATTATATTATATACTTAGTCAGATTTTTATGTTTGTTTACAGGTAAGTAAAATATGGACAGCCATGTGTACATACTACTACGTTATTATGTTCTTAAAATATCACAATTTTGTCATAATTGTTAACATTTAGTACAAATTAAAATTGGCTATACCTTCAGAGTTTAGAACTTATTATACATAAAGTAAAAACCAATAATGTAAGTTCAATTTCAAATATTAAAATCATCTAAAGATTCCCGTGCGCCATCAAATATATTTTCGGAAAAAGGAGGTATTATGAAAATAACGCGCAATAGTGATGATATTTTCTACACATCTATTCATATCAATTCGTCAATACTATAATAGGGAGGACAAGGTTATTAAATAACCTGAATTTTATAACAAAATAAACATTTATCAATTATTACACTGCACTTTAAACCTAAAGCACAACTTTACGCTAATATACCAATTTATACTATTTAACTATTATATTATCGTCTAAAAATAAATTAAATGGCTTACGAATTATAAAAATAGTGTATGCAGGTTTGCAATGAACTGAAAATGTTCAGTTTTCGTGCTATACAGAGTAATACGCTATTTTATATTATTATACTGCACCACTAATTAATTGCACAATTACTCGGTCACTTAATGCGTAGCTTATAAATTATAATATTATACTGTCAAATAAATAATAAATAATAATTTTATTATATATATTATACATATATATTTAATAAATAATAACAAAACAATTTGTATAATAATATTATATAATTATGCACTAGGTACTAACGTTTTTATTATGCGGTTTTTTTTTTAAGTATTTAATTTATCAAATATGGCGATAATAGTTGGTTTGATTCTGCAACGTGTCTATTGTGTGCTAAAATGTGTACGTGGCAAACCAAAATTTTTCAATTACACGAAAATATAATGAAAACGTCAAATTTACGTAAATTATAAGTATAAATAAATAATAATATACTTCCGAACATATTTTAAAAAGTCCGTACGGTGAATCTACGACGTCACACCCGTAAAACGCAATTTAAAAAACACATTTATTTGTACGCTATTGTTTAGGTAAATACACTGTTGTAAACATTTGTTCGGATTCTCCGTCGAATTTATGTATTTATTTGTTTTTCTCTGAATTCGTGACTAATTGACATTTGAAACCTTACGCATAAATTGCTTTTACGCTAGCAAATTGTCAAAAATTAAACAAACCGATGTCTCGGTGAAGTGCACCTATAGAACGAAAAATATTGCGTTCTCGGCAGGCAGAGGTCAAACTTGACTTCAGCGGTCACTTATACTAAGTAGTAGGTACCTATATTATGCGCATACTGTGTTATTGTGTATAGAAAAAATATACTGTATATGTATTAAGTAGAATTTTAACGACTGTGGACCATTTATTTGTGGTCATATAAAGTAAACTATGCGTGTCTATGGTGTATTTGTATGCTAATAATAGAATAGATATGTGAATAGTATATACCTATACTCTAGTGCGGACCATGGTTGAATAGCGACAATGACAGTCTTATAAATAATTATCCCTTTGAACGACCATGCCGGTTACTTAATTTTTTTTGGCATCCGTTGTTTAAAAAATGATTTGTTAAATCGTCTTGTTAAACTTATATAGGTACCTATATATTATGGTATAGTAATACCTAACTCTGTAAACCTTGGTTTAAATATCTAAACGTCTTAAATATTCTAATTGAAACGTGTAACCTATTACCTATTTTGTTTTCCTGTAAAATGTATAATGTAGGTATATGGTTTTAACGGTGTGGTAGGTAGTGTAAGATGTACAGCATCAATAGGGCTGACATAATCTGGTGTAAACAAAATATTGCAATAGTTTCATACGAACAACCCAGCTGTCCATTGATTGGAAATAACTAATAAGTAAGTAATTATTTATTTGAGCGATTACGTGCACACCCAAACTAACCTACACGCTAAATGCACACAAAACACAGTTTTGTCCATCATACTGAAATATATGGTTTATGAATAGGGGTAAAACTGTTATAGGTAGGTACATTTGTACACATGGGCGCAATTTCAACTATTGACTTGGGGGGGGGGGCTGAATATATTGAATGCAAGCAGACCATTGCAATATAGTATATTAAAATTATATGTCCTAGGTTTTTGGGGGGCTAAGGCTAAGTTTTGGGGGGGCCCAATTTGTGCCTATGTTTGTACAGTTGTTAAGCAGTACTCAAGAAAGAAAATCGAACGCAATACTCTTAAGGTATCTATACATATAATACAACTATTTTATGTTCAGGATTAGACAACTCAAAACACATGTACCTACATTTATTGTACATTTCTTATTCGAATACACTCAACAAATTGTCAACAAAGGTTTACACCATCCAATAAGACACACATACAAACAGCCTACGTCGTGGAGCTCGCTGTATTATATAGGTATGCTATCCACGATCATAAACAATTTTAAGTGGTGAAACCCATAGCACAATATTTTAGAGTATTTTCATATAAGTACAATAATTGTTAAGTGCGTTAATCCTAAAAAAACAAATTTCTGTGTCTGTGTACCATATAGATACATAATAATATACCATATATGTGTTCCATTCTTTCTTGGGTATACAACAGAATTATCCATATTTCAGTATTGTGGACAATACTAAAAAGAGGCTCAAAGAACAAACATCAGTAAACATCCAAACCAAAGAAACCCACAATAATAACAAACAATTTGGGAGGAGGTACTGTAGATTGAATTATCTGAACCAGTGGCCGTCAAACGGAAGGATGGGGGGGATGGAGAATAGATCCCCTCATAAATTTAAATAATTATAAAAACTTACAAATATGTTTGTATACAACGGTAACTATAAATTATATATTTTTAATGATTAAAAGCATATGTTAAAAAATAAGCCACATCCCCTCCACCCCATGACAAAATAATTTAACTGCCACTGATCTGAACCCTCCCTGGTCTCTAAATAAAAATGTAACTACACTTATTTCTTTTCCACTAGAATATTATTATAACGATAATCGTAATCATATTTTATGTGTTAAGGTACACAGTGTTAGGTATGTGTTAGGTAATTTTTTTCGTAAATTTAATCGAATCGAAAAATGTTTTATTTGGATATAAGACATTCATGCCTTAGTCTCATAACGTAAAATTAAGTCTATAAATTATCGTATTTAATGTGTTAAAACATTTTTACTCTTAAAAAGATTCAAATAAAAATAAAATATCATATTAGATTTATAAATTTATAATTTAAAATAAGCGGGTAAGTGGATGTCACCTTGCTGTACAGTAGGTTCAACTACCTATAGTCTGTCTCACGAGTCACGAGAGAACGGGACCGGCGGCCGACCAAAACTCGTTCGCCGCCGCGCATCCCCCACCAACTTTTCGTAGTAAGTGTGATCACGTGGTTATCTACTCACCAATCAAATCAGTCTACATGCGCGAAACGGTCCCGTTCTTTCGTGAGACAGACTAATAGACTATACTTACAAGTGGGTCACTGGTCACTGTAATGGCTAGTGTTAAATTTAAGGACCCTACCCACGGAGTACCTACCCACGAAGAAATTTAAAACAAAAACTTTTCATGATTTATTTAAACATAAAGCTATCCTGATAAGTTTTCACATAGTTAGGTATTGTTTTAAAATCTCGCACTTTATATCTACATAGTATGGATGGACCGTGTGGTGGCTAAAAAGTCGTGATCTAAACATTTCACGATTAATATTGTAGTGGGTATATGTCAATTGCGCCAGAAATCACAGGTAAGGAAAAAAAATTATGGGATTCAAAAAGGTTATACATCAACTGCGCCGGACGATATTTAGGTCCAAAAAAGATTATACATTAATTGCGCCGGCAATACTGAAGTTGAAAAATAAGCTGATTACACACTAGGCCAGGGGTCTCCAAACTACGGCCCGCGGGCCGGATACGGCCCGCGAACAAGTTTTAACCGGCTCTTGGTCCGCATAGGACGCATAGGTAAATATAGATAAAAAAAATATTTCAAAAATGTATTTTTATACCTATTTATTTTTATTTAAGTATATTGTAAAGTAAACAATATTTTATACAAAAATATAAAGTAAACATATTATTTATATAGGTACCTATATTACATAAAATTAAAAATTATTATGTGTTAATAAACTTTTGGCCCGCTAAGAACATTTGATTTTTTTTGTGGCCCTTGAATAAAAAAGTTTGGAGACCCCTGCACTAGGCGATTTGAACGTACTCGTCTGCGTTTATATTACACACGGACGATTTAAAATCGCGACGTTTTAAACTGTACATACTATACGTTCTATCTACATGCAATAAATTGGTCAAATCGGATCAAAATCAATACTTTTTGACAATTTATTCATATGTAATTTATCATCGTTTATTTATATGTATTTTAATTTTTATGATTTAATTTTATGAAATTTTTATATTTTTTAAATTACACTTTATTTTATATGTTTGATAATTATATTATAATCTAATAATAGTATAATAATATGATATTTTATAATATCTTCCTGGCACAATAGATATATATTATGTATACCAAATTAATTTGTGATAAATTTATTGGCGCAAAAGACGTATGTTTGGGGTAAATCCACCGGCGCAAAAGATGTATAAATTTCAGGTAGTCTAGAAAAATCGGCGCAATTGACAAACACCGATTGTAGTTGGGGGTAACTATGTGATTAGAGCGCTATAATAATTACATAATACAATAGACCAATAGGTTCGAATAACAATTTATCACTTAGTTCCCCCCACAATACTAAATTGCCGTGATAAAATAGGATCACAAACAACCCACCCACCTGTCTTGTCGTGTCCAGTACATACTATCTTAGTTTATGGTATTGCTTATTAGTTATTCTGAGTTAATCGTAAATTAATTCTTTACCTTTAAAAATATATAAATATAAACTCAATATAACGGAAATTCTATTCACGAACGAAACACCTGGGAGCATTGCAACAACACAATTATAATAACCGTATAATGTTATAAGTTTGTCATCATGATAATAATAGCTAATATGTAATATTTAACTTACCATCAGTTCCCTTGATTGATTTAGTTGTTGGATCAAAGTCCAAACGAGCTTCAATGGCTAAAGCAGTTACCATCTCTGGAGATGTGACAAAAACATGAGTCGCTGGATTGGCATCCTTTCGTCCAGTAAAGTTTCTATTGTACGAGCTCACAACGGTGTTCTTTTCACCCTTTTTCATATCTTTACGGTCCCATTGACCAATACAAGGACCACATGCATTAGCTAATACAGTACCTCCAAAATCTCTCAGTATTTGTGCCTAAACAATAGTGTAATTAAATTTCTACCAATAAATACTTATTTAATATTTTATACTGTTTCACAATTCCATCTCTTTCAATTGTCGCCCTAATTTATTCGGACCCAGGAGTGACGTTAAATGGAATTTTGGATTTAAGTCTATGAGCTAAAGCTTCTTTTGCTATACTAGTGCATCTCGCCATATCTTCATAACTTGAATTTGTACAACTTCCAATTAGACCTGACATTAAAAAAATATGTTGTATCATAACAAATATCCAAAAACTCTAATAACAATAACATTTTTAGTATTTTTATATTATGGTGATAAAATGGTTTTCATGGATACTTGTATTTTTACTCTTAATAAAATAACTCTCATATTAAATTAATTTTCTTGTGTAAATGGTTTTTTAATTTTTCTTAATGAAGGTAAAATATAAGAAGAAAAAATTACTTAGCTATTTAAATTCTTAATTCAACCTATTTTAGTGGGTATAGTCAGTGGCGAAGCGTCATAGGAGACAAAGAGACAACATCTCTCTTAGAAATTAGAACACGGGACAAATAAATAATTATTATTTTGTTTTATAAAATATTTAAAAATATGAATTTTATTTTATATTATAAAATATAATATGATGTATGTTTCAGTATTTGTTAAAATCGGTTTTTCGTTGTACCTAGTACAGTGGCGGATCCAGGGGGAGGGCAAAGGGGGCATTTACCCCCCAAATCATTATTAACGATGGAATTATTAACTAATCTTACGAAAAAAAAAATATGTACATTTGGATTTGTTATTATATTAAATTATCATTTTAAGGAAGTAGTAACGTGTTTAATTTTTTTAATATAATATTTCAGTTTGTTATTAGTTTTTGAACGTTTATTTGATATTTCTTACAATATAGATAAAATAAAAATGGGGGGTGGGAAGTATTAAAGCGCTGGTGTCGTCCTCGTTCGTAGCGAGTTCGCACTGCACTTTTTTGTAGTAATAAGTTTAATTAAACGTCTCACCTTTCCACTATTTTGTATCCGGCCGGACACCTGTTGTGTTCACCGGACGCCGGACAAACCGCCATGTCGAGCGTTTGACCGAGTTAGGGCAGGTTTGCCTCGCGTATTTAATTATTTACTGTGCAGCCGTCGGCTTTTAGCTGCGAGTTTTGTTTTTCCACGTCGCGGTCGTCTGCATAATATTCACTTTGCTTTTTGTTCGTAGTGATATGTCATAGAACACAACAGGTGTCCGGCCGGATCCAAAATAGTGAAAAGATGCAAAGTTTAATTAAACTTATTACTACAAAAAAGTGCGGTGTGAACTACTACGAACGCGGACGACACGAGCACTTTAACGGTGGGGTGAGGGGACGTCTAAAATCAGGTGCCCAAGTAATCGTAATATAACCATATAAACTATATCACTCCGTTCCGATCGTTTGTGTCATTGATCCGCTGTGGTAATCACCGATGTATATTAGGAGTTACTGCTGCCCTCGGCTAGCACCTTTTTCATCCTATATAACGATATGAGTTGAAGTTGGTTTAATCTAATTCTAACCCCCAACAGGGGGAATGTTTTGTAAAAATGTATACCTATCTATATTATAATGATAAGTTATTTCTATGCTACTGTAATAAAGTATAATAATATGTAAATTGTATATGTATAAATAATTGTATAATATGTAAATAATTGTATATACTATATGTAATTTAACTTGAATAAAATTGTGTGTTATGTTATATAATATTTGGTTTTTATTTGATAATATTATTAATAAACATGTCAACACGCTATTGTGTAAAATTAATTAATGCTTGTGGAAAGTCTATGAATTTTGTTCAGGTATACTGAAATAACATGATTTCATATCTATCTATATTCTATACTATTATATAAAGAGGAGTCGTTAGTTACCGTTGTCGAAAGTAATCTCTGGAACTACTGAACTGATTTCAAAAATTCTTTCACCAATAGAAAGCCACTTTCTTTGAGAGTGTCATAGGCTAATTTAAAAAAAGAATTGATCACCCCCGGTAGGTGCTAAAACAGGAATTTTGAGATTTACGACAGACATTTTTGTTTATTAATGGTTGCTATATGGGTATAGGAGTTGAGAATAATATTTATTTATTATTATTTTTTTTTTAATTTGAGTATTAATGGAGCGTCTCAATTCATCAAAAGGTACAAGAACTTACCTAATTTTATAACTTTTTTGACAATTATTATTAATTTAAAAACATGGTTAATAATTTATTGTGATGATATGATAAATTAAGTACCCAATTATAAGTAACCAAGTGAACGAGTCGACATTACAAACCTAGATATAAAACAAAATTAGTTTTATCTAGCGCGCTGTACATCGGCGAAACTATATGGTCAATTTTTTGCTAGAATTTTATCAGCAGCATAGACCGCCTAAAAATTAAGGCCTAACTAATATACCGTCTGGATACTAACAATACACAAATAATTTCATATAAGGCTGGTTAGTGAATTCAAACATTTTAATTAAAATTATAAATAATTATATACCTCGATACATTTTTAATTCAACTTTTACTCAAATACAAAATGTACATATAAAATAAAATCAATACTAATTTTCTATTAGTTGCTGAAATGTATCAATAATTGTTTTTGAATCGAGACTATTAGTTACATCTTTTTCGATATTCAATATTAAGAGGATGCTACCCATGCATTTGTTGTCTCCGTCTTACACACTATGATAGTGGTGGCCACACTTTTTTTATCCCAGGCCATAAAAAAAACTGTTTTTACCTCGGGCCATAAATAATCCCACTAAATTTTAAAACACGACATTCCGATTAGATTTTCCTTTTCTTTTTTACGTAAATATAAAATATTATAGCTCTTTCGCGGGACAGATATTAAATGATGGCGGGCCATAGTTTAGCCACCATTGCACTACGACATAGCAAATTTTCATTCATTAGTTTCGATAGTGTGCTGTTATTTTAGAGTGAATTGACCTATTATCAATTTCTTAGATAATAACATTATCTGTGCTTAAGCGTTGGCTTTTATTCGATAAATTCGTACTTGGTAGTCTATTACATGCACGACATATAACCTAAATTATACCTATACCATTATTAATATTATTACTTATTATATTTTATGTTAGCTTTAAAAAAGGTAGGTAGGTATAAAAACTAATTTTACTTTTAAAAAAAAGTAACTTATTTTTTACTGAGTTAAGTTACTTTTATTTTATAATTAACTTGTAACTTTTACGAGTTAAAAAAAATAAATTTAACTTTTAACTTTAAACTTAAATTACATTTTTCTAAATTAACTTTACTTAAGGAGTTAAAAAAAATATTGAACTTGCCCAGCTTTGGTCATTATCTACTCCACTATTAAGCTACAATGAAATGGTCCGGTTCAGACTAGGTACCTAATCAATAATATTCAATTACTTGCACACAATTTAATGATAATTTCAGTTGGAATAAAACAACTACTTATACTGATTCAGCCATAAATTGGTGGTAGATGGTAGATAGACAAGATAGTACATATATAGGTATACAAATATCGATGGGCCTTAATCGAAAAATCTGTTCTACACGCCACTGGTAGTGTATTTATTTATTTATATTTATAATATTATATATACTGGTTGCCCCCAATTCCAGTATGAAAACACAAAAATAGAAAATATTTAACAATTAAAAAGGAAAATAGTAAAAATTATACTGAAAAATAATAACATTAGTAGTAGAATTACAATGCATTTATAATACAATTAAAATAAAATGATAACAATGTGTACCAATATGTAAATAATCAAATGTAATGTAATATCTACCAAAATGTAAAAAAAATTGTATTTATTGCTTCTCCGTGACAACTATTATAGCTCGGCAATCACAGACATACATGACATATATGATGGTGGGTAGTAAAATCTAGTTATATTATATTTTTGTTATATTTTAGGAAATAGTATAATTTGTCAAAATAATGTTTATACTTTTAAAATTTGAAGAAATCCGTATGTTGTAACAAGGAGTGGGTAGATAACCCCCACGGTTTAGGTTTTATCTAGTAAAAGTGCGGGTATTAGTTATTTTTCATTGCCACCCCTAAAAAAATTCAGTTCCGTGCCACCGGGTATAATATGCCACGTGTTCACGAATATTGTAAGAACTAAGAGCACAGAACGTTGAGATTAAACGATGGTATTTTTAACGATAAACAACATAGTATTTTCCTTATAAATTTATTTTCTTTATATACCGAATCTAATACACAAATAGAAAAAAAGGTGTTTATTGTCGTCATACAAATTTCACAAGCCTCAAGCACGCACGTCTAAAAAATGTGGAATTTAAGCAAAATAATTATAATGAGATCAGTAATAAAAGTGGGGGGATGCCATATACGCATATTTACACTATTTTTCATTCACATAGTTTATTCGCTTACTACATTTTCATTATAAGTTTCATATTCACGACCGTCAATTCATGCGTATATTTATGAGCGGAACTCCTATCAAAGAATTGCTCGTTATAAATAATTATAAGGTATTTGAGAATATTCTCTGGAAAAGCACCAAAAGCAGGAATCCAAGATGTGATTTTTGGCTAAATAACACCTAAAAAATGTGATTTTTTTAATACCCAAAGGTCTAACTGTTACTTTTTTGAAACTGGGCAAAAACCTAAGACCTTATTTAATTGATTTCATCCATGCGTTTAAATTATCTGCCTATCTCTATTTTCCCTTTACTTCCTTGGCTCAAAGACAGTGACGAAGTTTCTCATAAAACTATATGTCCACCGTTTCTCTTTCACTACTGCATATCGATGTAGAGTTAGTGATGGGGTACTTGTGTAAATAAAACTGTTTGAACTTGGTAAAAATGTGATTGATAAAATATTATATTTGTGACTTTAATGACTATATTTAGTGCAGCAAATTGTACACATTGCAAAATGTAAAATAACTGTAGGTACCTACACATCATAAACTTACAATTTAGGAATTTGAACTTAATACACGTGTATGAAAATACCCACTAAATTTATAGTAAATTGTATTAAGTAGGTACCTATACTTATCTATCATTAACTTATTTTAAATCACTATTCGATCATTGAATGACAACACGTAAAATTAAGATTACTTAGTTAGCTATACTAGTCTTTATTGTCGCATACAGAGTGATTCACCAACATGCTCACCCAACTTTTTTTTTTTAAGTACAATATTTTAAAATAATTAGATATTAAACAATTTAAGGGGAACCATGTTATAACAACTCTTTCCTCAATTTCATCAACTTCTTCTTCTATAAATTGTTCATAAGATAATTTTTTTTTTTTAAATGTTGAATTGAAATTCAAAAGTGTAATTTTTCAGTTATTAAATTGTATGTAGGAGGTACTCAGGAGAATATATTTTTTCATAATGATTTTTTACAAATTATAAAGTGGATGTAATATTATTTAGTCTAGTTCTTAATATATACTCGGAATATTTTTACACATAATTATCTATACAATTTTAATATATTAGTATTATTTCCAAATTATTATTTCCCCCATCTATATTATATTGTATAAAAATGAATGTTTGTCTGTGTGTCATTTATGCATTCCCAAACAGCTCGACCGATTTTGATGAAATGTTTTGTGTGTTCCCGGGATGATTTAGATTCACAATTAGCCCGGTAGGTCCAACTCGGGGAGGTGCTCAAACGGGAATTTTGAGATTTATGGTGGACATTTTTCTTCAAAAATATTTGTTATTGGTTATAGGAGAAATAATTAGTAGAAATTTGAATTTATTACTTTATTGGTTTCATTTTTTTATTGGTTTTTTTTTGGGCAGATCGAGTGCAAGCATGCATTAAATCGAATTTTCTTACATTTGAATACTTAATACTTGATATGATATTCCCGCCATCCAAAATAGTCGGATTGCCTACCAGGGAGGCCGAGTTGCACTCAAAAGGGGTTGAATAATCACAATTTTTTTTTTTTTTTTTAATTGTCTATGTATTTTTGGCGTGATTAGCTGCACCGAGTTTTTACAGAATATCCAGCATAAATGCACAATGCACATGATAATAATATAATATAAGTAAGTAGTTGTCCTCGTCAGCTTCAGATGTGTACGATCTCATATTAATACAAAAGAAACAATTTGTATAATTTAATTTAACGGTTTATAATAAACGTGTGAAGACAATTATACCTAGCATAACGTGCTGGTATTTGGTTATCCCGGGCGCAGGTCGTTTATGCGAATGATGAAACTTGTCGACCATCGGCGTGTGTCTATTGATATATATATATATATGTTTCTTAACTTACTGGACGTATTTAAATGTACACATCGAGAATATTTTGAGGTACAGAGTGCGTACAAGTAAATTTTTTCTTTGATATCACACTTATTTCAGAATTATTGCATGTGCACGGGTGACGCAGGTGCCTCGCGACAAAAGCTTCCAAGTGCTGAAAAATTTGTTTATTTCTACATAACGCATAATATAATAAATATGCAATCTAATCTAATGACATTCAGAAAAATAAACACAGAATGGTTGTCACTCATGCGTCACTGTAGTCTTTTGTAGAATACTTGCAAAAACAGAATAACAAAACAATAACGCTGTGGAGTCCATTATAAAGAGCATTTATCAAATCACACAGGACGTAGTCCATTATAATATTAATATATATATAGCAAGTCGCCAAAATATTTTTGATAAATGCACATTTTTGTTTCACGGTCATTTGGTTATTATTATTATTTGTATTATTATTATTATTATTATTATTACTTATTATTGTAATTTTTATTTAGTCCACCGCGTTTTTGTAATTGTTATACTTTTGACGTTCCTAATATTTTTAATATGCAATATGTGTTGTAGGTATACCAGCATTTTACAACACGCGTAGTATCGTACTATCGTCCATGATTGTTTGAGTAGGTATTTAAATTATGTAAACAAAAATTATAATTTAGAACTCATCCAAATATTGTGTTTTTTAGATACTATCACGTTATAGGTATGTATATGTATCCACTGTAAACGGAGTCACAAATTCCTAGAAACTATACATTACTATAATGACATCCCAGGGTTGTTGGAAAATAACAACATGTTTTTTTAACGGTAATAATGCTTTTATAATGGGATCTCCATCGTATGCAATATGTTAATATATAAAATAGAAAGATTTATTTGGAAGTATTAATTTCAGGTGTTTTTGACCTATCCAATATATACCAAATAGTGTGCCTCTCATGTATGATATAATATTATAATTATAATAAGCTTAAATAACGAACCAGTTATTCGCATTTATAAAAAAATCATTCAGCTACGTAAACAACATGGGCGTTGGCCAAATTGTAGGACCTCTGGTCCAGGAAAACAGGTAAGAGCGAACGCCATTTATGATTTAATGGAGTCCGCAGTACAGCATTTTCAGCGGTAGTGTGTCGTGGGTACCATAGCAGTTATCTGTTGAGTCCTGATCACCATACAATATACAGTATACATTTTCGACTTGTGAAATACGATTTTATAACTCGTGTTTTTAACCGATTAACAACTTTTTGATTTTTAATTAACACTCATGATGCCTATTTGAACGGAAAATGGTATCCAACTATGAGCAAAAATCAAACACTAATAGATATCTAAGTAATAACGATTGTATTTGCCATTTAGTTGTAAAAAATCTAGACTTGTAAACTTATTAAGTTTTGCCATTGGCTAGATGACTAGATCAAGTCATATCACATTATAACTGCACATAATATCATGCTTATTGTAAATATCATATTTACAGATAATAAATCACAAAAGACGCAAACATTTCACGTCCTCATTTTAATTCAACAACATTTTTATCGGAATGATTGAAATTAATACACGAAGGTTTCATTCGGTTGAATCATAAGCGTGTCTACAGGTCGGGTCTCTATCACGTAAATGCATGATCTGCGAAGTTTGACAAAACATATTGTGTAAATGTATAATAAATAAATAAATAATATTTCGGTTCTTTTTAAATAGAAATGATTTTTTTCATTTTTATCTCTTTGATTAGTTATTATTTTCTGTACTCACAAAAAGGTAATGAAAATTGTCTTTTCAAAGTTTTTCACTATCTGGTTTCATATTCATATATTATTAAGCGTGTGCACGACCTGTAAAAAACAACGGCTAGAAACAGTCTTGACAACGCATATGGGTTAAATATCAGTAGTAAGTATATGATAAATGATAATGGTTACCACAACTACAAGCAATTTATAAGGTCTTCAGACAGACGTGTCACGTATATGGTTGTGACTTGTAGTAAATAGCAAATAACTAGATATATGTCTATGTATAGAGTATATGGAACATACGTGAGTCCACCACTGCGATTTTTTCACTGTTCAAATCACGTCGGTGTGAAGATTTTTATTGTATTATTTTATACCTAGTTTTGGAAAAAACGTAAGTAGAAGTCAGTGTCTCACTACCACAACAATTCTGAGTGGCGCCTGGGCTACTACATATATTTACCTTTTTCATTATGTTTATGATTATTGATTTTCAATAATTTGTGTTGTATACTTGTATAGTGTTAAGTACATGCATTTTTCAGAACTTCCAATATAGCGTATTACAAGAACTATATAGCACAGGACGTAGGAGATTTACGGACTTAATGGTCAATGTTGGTGATTAAAAATTAAAATAGCGGGTATGTAGACTAGATAAGGTTTTATTTTTTTTTAATATGCAGATAGTTTAAGACATAATAAAAACATAATATAATTATAAATATTTTTTTATTCAGATTTAACATTATTCAAACAGCATACCAAAGTTATCATATGTGCCTAAATCGGTTAAATCAATCAATCATAACCATGAGAATATAATAAAATATAACATATAAAATTGACAATTAATCAAAGCAATGATCGATGAAATGAGGACTCTAACCAAATAATTACCTGTAGATCCATACAGAAAACGTATGCAAACTATTTTATTTTTCAACTGTATAGTTTGGTGCAAATTTTACAAGCAATATAATACTAAAACATAGATATTACTCTATTCAGTGGCGTATTTTTTTTTTTGGGGGGGGGGGTGTCCTCCCTCTGACTTAAAAAAAAAGTCCTTATTTGTTGGACATTAGTACTATCATTTATTTTATAGTATATCAGTATACTATTTTTATTTTATTATAAAATAAATGGTATTTTTATATAAACGATAAAACTAAAATTAATTTGATTAGATTTGACGACCCAGAGACTTATCTACAATTCATCAGGGATATCCAGAAATTATTTGAATTTTACCAGGTCATTACGATTGTAAAAAAAAAAGCAGTCGCACGAAAACAATAACAAACGAAAATATGTGAACGGTCGTCTATTTAATCTAGTTTACAGTATTCAGGTATAGTTTCTAAATTATACATTCATCTTAAGAGGATGTCACACTCGCCTGTGTTGTCTCCGTCTCACAAATGTAAAACCTAGCCAAAATAGGAAAATCTTTCTCTTCCGTGTTTGTGGAGGGCCCAAACTTTGTGTGAAATATAGGAGAGCAAATATCTATGCCAGTATATAAGTATTATACTAGCAGTGGGCTTGAATGGAAAAAGAAGATGAACTAGGTAACTAACTGGGCGTACCTGAAAGGTTTGAATGATAGAACCTCATCATTAATCGGGGATAATTAGAAGGGGTAGGCATAAAAATGTTTTAACAAGACGAGGGGACTCCGGAACCCCGCATTTCCTCTCTAAATCCGAGAACTGAAATATTAGTAAATATATACCTGTACTGTTGCTAAACTTTGTGGTAGGTACTTATAATACGGTAAAGTTGCACTGCTCGAATTCGAAAAATAAAAGAAGTTGGACTCTTCACCTTAACAAGCAAATTAGAGTAGGTACCTTGCAACGTTTGAACTCAACCTGACTTACGGATAGCTCCATCCCCAAACTACCTATGACGATCCCATACATACTCTTAAAGTAGTAATTTCACTTCTCAATGAAAATAAATAATTCATTACACTAATTAAAAGAATACAACCATATTCGAATACAAACAATTATTTTTCATTTTTTATATTGAGTTAACACTTATTGCATATTATGTAGATCTTATAAACTATTATCTATGACCTTACAAAATGTGAATCAAGTATTCGAACATGATATCATCCGGTAGTGGTCTGGTTTTTGAGTTTTTTGATCTCACTGGTGGCCAACGCAATACTGATAAGAATTTTAGCAGCCGTAGCGATAAGATGGGTTTTAAAATTTTGTCAAGAAAGCAATTTATAATATATTAGACTTATCCTAATTGATAATACTTGAATTCAGTACATAATATTATATGAATAATGAACGTAGAACATGTTTTTCAAAAATTATTTTAACGTAACCCCCAATATTCAAATAGAAGTAATTAGTAAGAAAGCAATAAAAAAAAAAAAAAAATAAGAAATAATGTAGAGGATTTCTGTCCCCCACGCACCTCAAACATACAACAATTTATTATTCAAACTCTGAGTTGGTATTTCTGTATGATTCGGTCTTCCAATATATTATGAAATGTAAATCAAGTTCACTGACCAGCGTCATATAAGTTCATTGGCATTGATAAATAGTTACCTACTAATATACGATATTTCGATAGGCACTGTACTGTTATCAATATACCTGTACCTATATGATAATAATATATTAAATATTACTATACAGTCAACAGTTCAAAGCCGTAGCCCGTAGATAAATTATTAGTAATTAATATTATAAAGTTGATAATTTTAAGAGGGCAGATCTCTTTCCCCAATCGGGGGCCCACCCTCCTGCCCATGGTTATAATTGGTTTATTATTTTTAAAATGTAAATATTAAAAACTAATAATTTAACAGTAATATAAGTAATATACACGTTTTAAAATACAAATAACAAAAATAAAATGTAAGTATAAGTTTGGACAGTCCTAGGAATGAGGATGAATTTTTGTCTGCCCCCCCCCTCCAAAAAAAGTTTTGTCAAAATCTTTGAGTAATACAATACAATATTTATTGATTTGCAGTGGTGTGGCTATTAATTGTTATCAACCACCAAGGTATTGGTTCGTTTGGTCTAAAATAAAAACGTAAGTACCTACTCCTGGAAATTAGGCAACAAAATGTACGACTGGCTGGAATATTAATATATATATAAATGTAAAAATGTAAATCTTTGTTACGGATTGGCTCCGAAACTACTTATTCAATCGCCATGAAGTTTTTTTGAATTAAAGAGGACATCCCGGAGCACGTTTTAGACATAAATTTAGTCCGATAAAGTTAATAATTAATTAGTTATTAACTATTAGTTTTGTTTTAGGTGGGTTATTTTTTAATATATTATATTATAATAATTAATAATAATAACAGCCGTATGAGAATAGAAATAGGATGCAAACTAATTTTTAGTCTTAAACACTATCTAGGGGTCAGCGCCCAGCGGATGACCCTACTATATAACACATCCATGTATATAAAAATTATAAGCTGTTTGTTAGTCCAACTATAACTCAAAAACAGCTTTTTTCCTGCTGTGTTCATAATTGTCAGGACAAGGTTTGTAGGAAAAACAATGTTAGGAAAATCTAAGAAAAGTATGAAATCTGGATGGAAAAATTACAACTTACTAAAATGGTCTTCCTATAACTATAATTTTTCGACCGTTATCCCTGGAACCTACACATGCACATCATAAGCAAGGGGTTAATAAGACATTCGTAATCACGTACCTACGCATCCCGAGGGGTCCACAATCCACCGCAGGTGGATTGCTTACTTGAAAGTATACTGCTCGCATAGTCACAAGCGTTTCTCAAGGGTAACGCCGGCGGGACGGCCATAATCGGACGTGTCCTGACTGACCAATGCAGAGCGTAAATAATTATAAATTGAAGATTTCAATTTTGAATGAAAAATGTTAAGTTTCGAATACCATACACGGGATATTAAACAAAGAATTCAACAAAGTTTGAATCATATAGAGTTGGCACTTTTAACAGGAAAATAAGTGCACTGGATCAGCTAGTGTATTATACACATAACACATAGATAACAAAATATACTAGATTATATTATAATTTATATTACCCATCTATGATTATACTCAGCTAAGTTTAAAAATTTACTTTGGGTGAATGGACATAATATTTATGAATATTTTTAAAAAATACAATACATTTTAAGACTACTATTCATAATATTCAACGTAACAGTTTATTTGTTTTTCTTTATAATTTTTATCATATAATAATAATATAATATATATATGTGAACGAGATAGGTAAAATTGTTCAAAACTGGTTGGTATTACATTAAGATGTTAAATAGGATTCACAATAATATTTCAAATCGAGACATTTGGATGACCCTGTTATAAAACAGACTACATTGCTAAACACAGACAGGAAGGTAACTTTAAGTTATTTTTAGGTTGAATATTTGTGTAATATTAATGAGTAGGTATAATATATGGTCTGCATGAATTTTTTACTTGCCTTGATATTATGCTTACGGAATTACAATGAAAACAAAATTAAATACCTACTTAATGATATTGAATAATGGCGATTGTGTATTATGAATGTGGATTATTGTATTTAGTATTTACTACTCGAAGTAGTATAAAAAGGTCACAGTAGATAAAATTAAAATTTATAATTTGTATAGTCAGTCACGGTCATTACGGTTTTAATTGAAAAATTAAAGAAATGAATTTATGTTCGTAAAACAACTATTATTCAGGTAAAAGATAATGGGATTTTTAATTTGTTAAATTGAAAACATTAGGGAAGAAATATGGGTGAATTTGTTATAATTAAATATGTTTGTCAATATTGAAGAAATTGAAATAGTTAAATTTTACAAAATGTGCTCTTTTATAAAATTTTACTTTTTAGTTTTTGGTACGTTATCATACAGATTATTACTTAAATTTGACTTTGCGATGATAACATTTCTTAGACATTCATATAGACTACTGCACGTACTCAAATGTAATGTGTTTCGACTGGAGTTAGGTATAAAACTCGGTAAAAAATGTCAATGTAAAATGTTCTACGACAAACGATACGATTGGATAGTTTGACACTTCTATGTCCAATTAAAAAATATGGATACCTAAGTATGTCAATGATTGATATATACCACGACACCATATAATAAGTATACCTACTCTATTATCTAAATATTATATAATTAGGATAATCATATACACTGTTCAACTGTTTTTAGGAAGTTTATAATATAACACTTTCGTGGACAGTAAACAATTTTCGACGGTGTAAGTAGTTAAACTTGAAATGTTGATGGAATGCTAATCGAATAGTATGTAAATATACAATATACATATTAAAATGTGTTTCATATAAATTATGTGTGTGTGTGTGTATGTAATAAGAAAATAACTAAGAAACATTATTATTATTACGACACAAAACCTGTTTTAAACGATTTAAACGAGTGTATTTGAAAAGTTATACGTTTTGAGTATATGTCGGTTTTTTTTTAATAATATAAAATGATTTATGTATATACGTTTGAAATTTCATAAAACGAATGTATTAATTGCAGTATTAATTGCTATAATTTTTGTTATTAATTACGTCTCTAAATCTGTCGGGGTCGTTGACATTCATATAATATTTAGTTCTTAGATACTTGGTAGGTGTGGTATTTACAGTCTTATAAAAAAATGTTATCTCTCAATTGCGTATCTATATATAATACCTACGTTTATCACGTATTGATTTAATCACTCACAATCATATTATTACGTTAATTTGAGTAAATTTAACGTAATTTTAGTATTATTGTAATATTTCGTCGTAACATTTCTTTAGAACGGAATTTTGGGCTAGGTCATGTCGACCAGGGATCAGTTATATTGTTCTGTGGTTATATTATTGTTGTTGGTTTTCTGCTGACTACGTCATCTCATTGCACCCAACATCATCAGCTAGTGCATCGTGCATGTGTTTGATACCATATTGTATTATGATGTATTTATGTTCCTTTGACAACTGAACAGCCTAATGTGATATACGTTTAAGTGTCATGGCATTTATGTAAAAAAAATTAATTGTCTCGAATTTTCGTTTGTAAGTTGTTTCGTGGTATAATAATAATACCTACCTATCTATCAATAAAACATTAATTTTAATATTTATATTATTAAATTTCTTGTCACGTACGGTTGCCAGACAGCATTACAGTTTATCTATTTGCTAAACCTGCGGGTGATTGTACGATTGCAAAACTATTCATTTTTTAAATTACATTTATATTATTTGCCATACGGTACAATGCATAATATATAGGTATTAAATAATTTGATTTTATCTATAAAACTTTTCAAACGCTTTACAAACGTGGAATATTAACGAATTATAATATTATGTTCGATGAACCAATATTTTTTCATATAATCCTTTGGAATTTTGATCAGTTTATTATTTATTGAAGAGACCATTTTGTCTCAACATTTGTTCAACAATACGTGATGTGTAGTATTAGCGTTATTTTTATCTATTTCATGCGTCCATGATATAGTGTTTTTTTTTAAATGTTGTATGGCTTATATAGTATAAGTTAAATGTTTCGCGTTAGGTTACACGCCTATCGTGGTATATTGTTTTTGATTTTATTGCTTTTAAATTATTTTATTCGGTTTTTGGTACATAAATTTATCCCTCAGCCACATAAAAGATTTCCTACTTATTTATTTTACATTGAATGGCCCACATTAAAATAATATATCTCCATGCAACCAGAGGTTAACCATATGATTAAATAAGTGAAACACCTAATTAATTTCAGTTTCATTTGCCTATTTTGTATGACTAAGTATTGACATTAAAGATTAAAATGTTATATTTTGTTCAACAAGTAGAAAGTTTTTTTCAAAAACTGTCTCTGTTTTCCTTTTTTAGTGTCATCGTAAATCAGTTATTTTCAAGAACTTACCTATCATAGATGATCACGGCCAAACTTAATTGTTACATTTTAAGAACATTAATATAAAATTCAAGGCTTTTTTTTATTAAATTTAAACATCATTAAACAATTTTGAACGTGACTAGACATATATTTTTATGATATTGGTTCAGAGCAATGCACTCTCGTACCTAATTTTATAATACATGAGATATTCTGTATCATAATTCATAATTGAGTTTAAATTAATTCAAATTTACATACAATATAATATTTCTTTCAAGGAAAAACTTAAAGTTTATTAAAAATATCCTTAAAAGTGTGCTCCTCTCAATAAAAGATATAATAAGTAGGTACCTTAACCTTGATTTTTTTTTAGCTTTATTTAAAAATATAATTTTCATGGTAATTTTGCATGTTTTAACTTAATACTATATTTTATCAACAAACCAAGTATAAAAATTAATCGTAATTAAACTTAGTTCTGATATTTTAAAACCAGTTCAAAATTAATTCAACAAATATTTGACTCTAAAACTCTCAAATTAACCCTGGCGTATGATCTATATCATGGTAAATCATATTTGTTGGTTCCCTGGCTTTTTCATTTGCAAGGGTCATAGATAATCATTTTCCATGAATAATAATAATAATTGATCAAGATAATGACATAAATAAATACAATATAATAACCTAACTCACCATGATATAATTTCATCAGAAAAGTTCGAGTACTAATAAAAATAAAAAATAAATGTTTACATACTATTTCCTAATATATGTTTTATATAGATATGTGTGTTTTTCCGAGATAATGTAAAAATCAATATAATAGTTATATTATTAATAAAATAATATGCATAGATATAACTACATAAGAATACAAATAGCAATAATTATACAATCAAGTTCACATTACCTGCTATAGAATCTATATCTAAGTATTGTTTGGGTTATTATTTTACCATAATATTTTAACAGATTTTTATGTTTAATATAAGATTAATAGTTCATTATTTGAATTGTAACTTTATTTAATAGGTTTAAACCTACTTATAAAAACATCAGTAGGTGCCAGAGGTACCTATTATAATTAATTGGTTTTAAATAAATAAAATAAATTTTCATGAAAAATATAGAGAGTACTATAAAATAATTGTTTAATGTTTTATAGTGAAAATAGTCACTAGTAGAATATTTTCGGAGTTTGTTTAATAAGATGTTATAATATATCTATATCCAAACACTGGTTATACATGGTTTGTGTATACATGGTTTGTATACACATACGATATACCACTCACATAACTTATTGTATTTTGATTAGTTTATCAACTATTTTTTTTATATTAAATTTTAGGACAGTAAAAGTGCTTGGATTTTCTTCAACAGTACCTTTTCTGATAGGAAAGTGATTCCAGTTTGTTCTGTGGGGGGTCAAAAGTAAAAATTCCTCACTAGTTTTCAAAAGCGCAGTGAAAAACAAAAGAAAAATTAAGAAAAAACGGGAATTTTTAAGCAAAATCGGTTTTCGAAAAAATCGATTTTGGTTTTTGGTGCAACTCTTAAACAAATGACCTTAGGTACATGCAATTTTGACTGAATGTTTATATTAGCATTTTCTAGACACTTTAAAATTTTCTAAATATTTTGACTTATTTTGAGCTCTTTGCGGACATTTTCAGTTTCCATTTTCTTTAGATTTTTTTTCTATAAATATCAATAAAATTGTATTTGTTGGGTACAAAAGCTTCAAAATTGAATAGAAGGCTCCTAATATATTGTTTCAAACACAGACGAAAAAAATTAAAAATCCATAATCACAATTTTTTTTTATAAGCATCTAAAGTTCAAATATTGACAAAATACGTAAAAATGGCGAAAATTTGCAAATTATTTCGAGTTAGAAATTCATAAAAAATTTTCTTTTTAAATCGAAGATTTGAAAATGCAATACAAGATTCCCCATAGATATGTCTACCTTTATACAAAAAAAAAATGTCTACGAGAAAATCAAATTAAATTTTTATGAACGTTTGAAATTCATATTTTTACAACATTTGATATTCACTCGATTTCTCATGTAACGATTTTCTTATTTTGTTGTAATCACTTGTGCTCGATTCTGTTGATGTATCTATACTTATTTTTTTAAATACCTAGCCACCTATGTTTTTTTTGTTTTACATTTAAATTTTAACTGTGATCAAATTCGCGTTATGTGTATGCTTTATCTCTTCCATCTCGTATTATGTAATTATCATAATAATTAATACTTACCTATAATCAGGGGTGACGTTACCAAAAATACATTTTTACCTAACGATATTTGTCTAAGTCCATCGTGTTTTTTATTTACTTTATCAATCCTTAGGCAATCTATATATGATAGGGAAAAAATTAATTTTATTTAACACTTTAATATACCTTCGAAAATTGTCTGGCTCCTATAATACTAAATAAGTTATAAAAACAACATTTTACTATTTATCTTTAACGTTCGTTATTTCCGTCAATTTATTATTGTCAATAAAAGACAATATTATGTTGTAAATTATATTATTCAATTCTTTCGCTATGCATGTGACATATATTAATGGCGCATAGTGTTATATATACCATTTTTCTAACTTTATATTGAGAATAAATTGAATAGTTTTATTTTCGATACTCTTAATATATTTCTTGCATAGCTGTTTTAATTGTTATATTTTATTTTATTTAAATCGTAAATTTTTTTGCATTTTCTCTAAATGACCTACTGTTTAGAATTATATGTTGTAGCTCAATATCACAAGCTAGGTATATAATTTTAAAATATATTTTTAATTATTTTAAATATATTATCTATGTTGTAATAATTTAATTATTTTCATAATTGTATAAACTAAATCAAAGTAAAAATCATTTTATTTCACCTATGTTAAATTATATTAGATTATCCTATATATATATTTATATATTATACTTTAACTGTATTTAACCTGTCAGTTGGTTTTAACTTTACACTTATGTTTAATGACTAGAAAACATTTTCGGCATAGTGTAAATGATATTTACTAGAGTCCATTCAATGTAGAATATTTTAGAGATGCAATAAATTTAAGCTAGTGTTTTAATGGTAACATTTAATTAATATCACCCACGAATTTATGATTTTTTGAAGTTTGGTAGGTTAACGATTTTCAAACATCGTTTCCCCTAAATAACGAAATACGTTTTGAAAACCTGTTTTTCACTTTCATCAAACATTTATCCAAATTGATACATCCACAGCCACTCCTTTCGCCTCATTCAAACACACGTCATTTTCACCTTGAAATATATCCTAGTAAATCTCGATCGTATATTTTCTTCCCAAACGCTTAAAATATTTCTCAAAAACTTGTTCACAACCAAACATCTTAAATCCATCTATATTATAATTTTTTTTTTTATGCATCGACTACAGCTTCTATCCTTAATGCGCTTTTTGGGTGAAACACGTGTGTGTGTCTGTTTATTTTATTTTATGGTGGGATGGTGGTGTTAGTGGCAGACGTTGGATTCGAAGACCAAACCTTATGCTGTTGCGGCTCGGCTGTAGTCCAAGGACCATTACCAATATCAATATACCCGGTCAAAAGCAGCACGTGGACGGCTACCTACGAATATTTATTATAAGTTCTTGTATTTTTGGGAAGTTCCTGCACGCCAATATTTTGGTTTTGAGTTAATCATTAAAATATATTATTTTATTTACGCATTCCTCTGAAAATAAATCCCACTTATAATATTATAATAATAAGCTGCAGTCAATAAGCAGTATAATAATATGTTATAATAATAAAATAATAGTACCTACATTATTATATAGTTTTGAAAAATCTGCTCTCAGTAGTTTATACTTAGCCACCACGCTTTTTGAACAATTGATTGTATTGATGATTCACGAAAATGTAATCGACTGATCTTGAGCCACCAAATCATATTAAAGGGACCATTAATAGGTTATTAATATGTATATTATTGATTTATTAAACGATTAGTGAATGTTTATGCAACATAGCATTAAGCCTTAAACAATTTTACTTCACATTACACTGGAACATTAGTTTCGAAAAATGACCATGTTAGTCATAGACAAATCTCACCATATTTTATAAATATTTCTATTTGATTGTCTTAGTTGTAAGACGATGAAGTATTTTTTTTGATAGGTATTTCTTTGATTGTTGATAATTCAAAAATCTATTGAAAATAATTACTAATAATAGTATTTATTAATCATATTATACAGAACAATACACCAAGCATTTTTTCATACACAATATTTTATAATACTAATAATGTATTTCTTTAAATTGTGAATTTTGGAATTTCTTATGTATTCTGAAGGAGCATATTTCCAAATACTTGGGTTTATTTTATACCATTTCAGGTCATAAGAGTGCCCTGGGCCGATACAATTATCTTTTTTTTTTCAAATAAAAACCACCCTTTTTATTTTAAATTCTTAATCGGATGGTTTTTTGTAAATTTTGACGCATCTAAATCGAAGTCGGTGGAAGATATAAGCGCTAAATGATAAGAAAAAAAAAATTGTATCAAACGAATTACGAAAGCGCCAAAATCCTAGATACCTGTGTGCCACGGTTCATAGATATTAAATAATAGATATTATATTTAGAACTATATATTATATTTTAACATTTTTTTATAATATCGAAAAAATCAACCGATTTATTAAAATTATAATTTATTAATTTCTATTAAATTTATTGATAAATTTTTATAATATTGACATTTTTAAATAACTCCTTATATAAAAAATTAATTTTGGCGCAAATGATATGTGATTTTGCACTTATGGCGCTTCTGTCATATATTGGATACAACAGGTATATAATATTAGATTGGTCCTCTGTCCTTCAAACGTTGGCCTAAATGATATGTTTTTTTGTACCTTTGATGTTTATGTCATATAGCCATCGAAATTCAAACGAGTAGTTTCTGAGTATTTGAGTGTATGTAGGTATAAGTAATAACTATAGTCAATAATAAATGGTTTAGATATTTGGGGCAAAGAAGATTTTAAAATTATAGTAGTTTGATAATTTGTAAATGTTGTTATATCACAATTACTAATAAGTATTAGACTAAATATTAGTTAAAAATATAATATAGGTAGTAACTTGATATTTTATGTGAAACCATTATTATGGACTTTTATTTTTAGTAGGTATGTTTATCATACAGTTGAATAACTCGGAAACTCCAAATTTTTCAATTAGATGCACCAACATTTTCAAAAAAATCATCTGCATGTAATTACAGTAAAAAAGGGTAGTTCTCATTTGATAAAAAACGAAGTTTGAATCACCATATGAGACTCCTCTAATGCCTAATGGAATAAAACAATCTAAGGGAAGTATTCATAGTCAATGCTTAAGAATAAGTATTGCTTAAGCTATACTCATCACTCAGAGGCTTATACAAGGGGGGGACGAGGGGGTCAGATCCCCCATTGGCTTTTCATTACCTTAGTAAAAAGTTTTGAGAGGGCAGAGATTTAAAAATTTTTCCCTCTCATTTAGATATGTTTATTTTTTTATCCCCCTTTTCAGAAATCATGTCTACGCCACTGTTATCACTCAAATGAGATTTATAAACGAGACTTTGGCTTAAGAAAAGAAAAAGTATAACTTAAATTAAGGTTGCAGGTAGAGACCTAACTTAAACTTTGCTTTTAGTTATTAACACAATTCTTTTATTTTTTAAATTATCATAATTAGCTTAAGAAATACTTATTCTGAAACATCGACTATAAATATTAGATATGGCCCTAAGTATTTGAAAATGATGTCATAATAGTAATAAAACTAAAAATTCTAATAATGAGAATTTGAATAAATTCATTACTGAACAATAAAAGAGGAGTGAGCAATGAGCATGCTTACGGTTAATCAGTTTGTATAGGTACTATTATGTTTCCTAGACATTCACATGGATTTAAATTATATTGAGTATTTAAGTTGTGTAAGAGTATAATACTATATTTTATTCTGAACAGAATCGAAATTACTTTGTTTGGGCTATAAATTGAACTAGATATCTATAGTATCAACTTAACGTATTCATCTTTTATTTCTTTATCAGATTGATACAATTTGCATAATTATCAAAAAATATAATACAATTATATAACTGATTGAGTAAGACAATATTAACAGTTATTTTGTTATTATACTAATACATATCTATAGAACTTTGAAGTTTGAACTATGATTTCAATGCTTACATCTAAGTAACTTATTTATTAGAATTACCTAAACATAGGTATATCGTGTTTCCTAAGTTCTAAGAATTTTAATGTTTTTACGACATTATCAACAATATTAATTATTAGTAATTTAATAATGCAAATAAAAAAGATTAAAATCATATTACCCCATAAGTCATGATAAGTTGTATAAATAAAACATAGAAAATAATTTCTGATATACAAACTAAAGATTTTGATTTATTGTAGGTATATCTATTTGTATCGAAGAATCTATTCATTCTATAATAGTAGTTTTAGTATCAATTTATTTGGCCACTAAGAACTTGAATTCATATACATATTGAATAAACTCTGTAATTTTCAAGTAGGTAGGTTACAGAAAATGTCGAAAAAATCACCACCTTCTTATGTAGGAATGTGGCAGATATTCTGGTTCTAGATATTATTTTTTTATTATACCCACTTATTAATATATTTTTATAATCTAAGTAACTCACAATATTTTTGTTATTTGCTTACTTATCTTAAAAAAGTGATATATTATAGTATTCAAGAAGTACAGACTATTTTCTTTTCTTTTATTTCATACAATTTATATTAATTTATACAAATTATAAATTTAATACGAAATACTTGCTATGAAGATCTATTGTTAATTTAAAGTTTAAAAAAATGAAAAAACTGCACTATCTTGTGACATCTATTATACATTTAACACCAAAATAGTATATCTTGTGCCTAGTTTATTTTTAAGTAAAAATTTGTCAGTACCTAGGTTTTTGACAATTCTTTGAATATTCGAGATTCCTTTTTCGGACTCTATTCTAATCGATAGATTTTTTTTTAAATTTTGTTCAGTCAACAGAAAATAAAGTTTGTAAAATTTTGTCGAAGGACTTTTATTAACTTAAATTATACTTTTGAACTTGTTGAACATGGCAAGGTTACTAGGCCGAAACTAACTAAATTGTATTGGACCTAATGTAGCACAAAATATCAATATCAATATAATTTTAAAGAATTTATACTTTTTCATTTTAAACTATCTATAATAGTACGATTTGATAAAAGTATTTTAACAATTATTATGTTCAATTCATAAATTATATTATATATATTAAATAAGGTTTTGGTAAACTGATTTTAATCTGAAAAAATTTGTTTTTAAAGTTCTAACATTATATTATATTGCTATCAAATTAATATATATATAATAAAACATAACGTTTATGCCAAATTGAGAAGAGTGCAATTTTGGTTTTGAATAAAATAAAATAATTTAGCTGTTGAATTTATAGTTTTATTATTGTTAGTCAATAGTCACAGTGTGTTATTGTGTTGTATGCTACATTAAAATGTTCTTATTAAATAATATTAACTTAAGTTTTCTATTTAATTATTTAATGCTTACTATAGTTTAAATTTATAGAAATAATTAAATACATTCGTAAAATGTTTAAACTATTTTTTATTTACCAAACTTAGAGTTGTATTATAATAATGACAATAATTATTTAAATAATAATTTACTCATTTACCTATTACTTTGTGGCTTTGTTTACTTTTTTTTTTAGTTGATCACTGTTTTTAGCAAACTCAATAATTATACTAATTTCCTATTAATTATTATAAATGCATATTTGTTGTATAACAACTGTGATTACTTGCCAATTTTATTATAATTTGGAGAGAAACCTTGTAAACTAAAATATAAGCTAATTAAAAAGTTGAATTTAACCAGATTTATTCAATGGTTTGAATTAAAACAAATCCTGACATTATTTACGAACGGAGTTCTTTTTTAAAAAATCTATCCCTTGTTGGGAAGGACATTGAATCATAAACATATCCTTTTTCTCATGAACACTTGAATTTAAAATGTTGACAAAATTTGTCAAAATCACCTAACTCGCGAATTATCTAGTAGACAAATTGGCTGACGACCTTCTCCACTGAAAATCGTTTTTCACTGTAACTAAGATATATAATAAAATTAAAAATAATACATCCATTACACTGACATATATAATGACGAGGTACACTCGATAGTCACCTAATGGCTAATAATTAATATACAGCAGAGTGACTTTATTAATCCTATAATACTATTATAATATTATTTAGTGATATAGTCATTGATTCTTTTATCATAAAAAGTTCAAGAGCTTTTTTTAATTCACGTTCAAATTTTTTTGATTATTGCTGACCGATTTGTAAAGTTACATTTATATTGAGTCATAGATTTATCAAAGTCAATGTTATTTCTATGTATTCTAAAAATTCATGCAGTATATCATAGTACAATTTATAGGCAATAATAATCTAGAAGAAGAAAAAACCTAACCCCAAAATAGTTAATACCGAAATAGTAGTAATACGTGACTTAACATGTTTGCCTGTTATCCTATTGAATTCTATATAATATATTAGGTGTAGTCCAAGTTGTAGAATATTTATTTCAACCAGATTAAAAATTAGATATGGTAAAAAGTCAATCGGATGTTCTAAAATGTTGAATAAAATATATGTAACTAATGTATTTTTATTAATTAGTTTTTGAATATAAAACTAAAAATGTATATAATTAATCAAAAGAGTTAAAATTTGAAAAAAATATAATGATAAAACATATTGTCAAAAATGTTGTTTTGTAATGAATTAAAATTATAATATAAAACAGCATTTCCAAAAACGTGATTAATTTTCAAGAAAATTAGTGTTTACAATTTATCGTATATACCTTCAACATATCAAAATATGTTTATCTTATTGTTAAAATATATATATTTACATATTAGACCTAATTTAAATTTACAAATAAAAACACAATAATATATAATATATAAAAAGATAAATAATCAAAATACGAATTAGTGAAATACTGCAATGATATCCATAATTTATTGTTAAATTTAAGTTGTAATTGTATATTATTTTAAATGACGAACGTTTTTGATTAATATGAATACAATTCATAAAAATGTTTGTTAAATTGAAATGTCCACAATATTATATAATAGGTTAAGTACATGTGAAATATTTTTTGGATTGAATACGAGAGTATTGACAACATGATATAGGTAGTTAATAATATAATAATAGTAATCGACAGATGACCTAATAAAATACATGGATATACGATTGAGAACTATTTATTTAATTTAATGTGTTCGATGTATTTTTTTTAATTTATAATAAAAACTGTGCAAATATGTTTATCGAGCTTAACCTATACCGTGACTATCTTGCCGATTTGTGGATTTATCTTTTAAAAAATTATATATATTTTAATTCGAA
Organism: Macrosiphum euphorbiae; assembly: GCA_949089665.1. Classification (NCBI taxonomy): domain Eukaryota; kingdom Metazoa; phylum Arthropoda; class Insecta; order Hemiptera; family Aphididae; genus Macrosiphum; species Macrosiphum euphorbiae. The sequence goes on along the minus strand of CARXXK010000001.1, from coordinate 53,089,250 downwards.
TTCAAAAAAAATATGAATAAATATATTGCAGGGTTATGTTAATACTTTTTCAGTTCGGCGTTTACCAACACATATAATAATATAATGGTACACGTGATTTTAAGTATCACACCGATTTTATCCGAATATAATATTTTCTCATTTCATTTTTGCTAAATAAAAAAAGCATGGGCACCTAACTATTATTATGGTAAAAATAATAATAATATATAGGTACTATATTACGTATAACTGTATAAGTTTTTTTTTTTTTTTCAAAATTACATTGTTGTACAACTGTTATATGACTTCGCCTTGCAGCACACAGTCTACTTACAAAGCAATCGTCACAAATCTTTGATTTTTTTTTTTTTTACGGTTTTTCACCTACATAATAATTATATGCAATTGAAATATATAAATACAATTAAATTATACTCGTAAATTTACCAGTATTATACCTCCTACACACACGGGTAATTGCGTCGTGGTCGTAGTACTATCGGCGTTTGCGAGCTGCACCCAGAAATCACCGCCGAAGTTCTAACAGCCTGCGCCGATGAATCTGTCAAGTAATTATAACGCATAATAATATAAATTGTCGTATCGTTTACAACCGTCGCCGCGCGGTAGTTGAAAATTCTGATTTCGTTCGTGGAGCATTCAATATTATATTATTATTATTGTTATTATTATTATTATTATTATTACACTCTCGCCGAGCCTCCGCCTGTTGTTACAAGCGAAATGAAAAAGCACCGCAGCGTCGGAAGTGGGGAGGAAGCAGAGGGCAGAGAATAGGTATATTATGTTATACTGACGACAAATTAGCAGCCTTCATGACTCGTGGATACTCGTCGATTGTTTCCATAGTAGTATAGCGCGTAACAGCAGCAACAAGTCGAACGTCGATCGGCGACCGTGGTACACACACGATACATACTATTAACGCGTTCACGATTTAATATTATTATACCGCGATGACCAACGATCGATGACATTATATTATTATATGTATTTTAATTTCATAAATTTCGTACGTGACCGTGGTATAAGCTACCGGGGATACTAAAAATCTACCTTTTATACCAGCTCAATTATCCAATATTGTATACATTTCGAGAAGACGTCGTACGACTAGGAATACAATATAACACTTAATATCGTTGTACACCGGTCACGAATAGTATAGTTGTATACTAAGTGACATTTTCGTGACGATTCGACTGATTCAACTCTTGATTTAAAAATATTATATCGTTGTAAACCCACTACAGCATTTTATTGGTGAAGACGATTTCGAACCATGTCATAAGTCGATTGACTTTTCCAGATTTCGGAATCCATTTCCAACACTGCACCATGTATCCGGCAAATCGTCGTGATTTCGGACGAAAGGTAAGATAACTCTGTATTTTAATATTATCGCTCATATGTATAATGTGTTAGGGGTGGTATATAATATATAGTTTTTTTTTTTTGCAATAATTAGACATAATATAATAATCATTTTTTGTCTTTGAAGGTTTTTTATTTGGTTTTTAATTATATATTGCTCTGATGCTTGGACATTGACAACAGGGATGTGAAAATCATTCATTTCATTTTTAAATTAAATGTCCGTATAAAGACATTACAATATTATATTGTTAAAGTTCATCTAAAATATACGATCAACGAAATTTTGTTTGGTTTTCACGGACTTGTAATGCATGTACTTGTTGCAGAAAGTACCTACGCTACTATGATACGAGGCTTGCTACGATTTGGTTTTTATATGTTTATACACAATTTGAAATCAAGAATTATGATTTGAAAAATTGTTGATCTTGTTATGGTGACAATTGGTTTTTAGTTTTCAAACTAAATTTAAATTGTAAATAAAAATGTGTATATTGATGAGAGTCTATTTAATTTTTCTGAAAAAGATTTTTATTCGTATATTGTATAGATAGGTTCAATTTAAATTTCTGTAAATTTAGCTAATTTGTAAGTGATATCTAATCTGTTATGTAGTTATGCTTACATTATTTTTGTATTAAAATTAATAAATTATTTTAACCTTGTATTAGGTAGATGTATTCAGTAGGGTTTAAAGATCGGAACTTAACTTCTTTTTATTATAAAGACCTCAATCAGTTTAGTGTTTGTTGAGGTACAAGGATCTATACGAGGCCTTTTTATAAATTCACTGGTGCATGTAACAATATGTAACATATCTATTAAAGTATAAACTCTTTATTAGTCATTATTTTATTAGGTGTATACTAAAATTTGTTATAACAACTATTTATACATAGTATAATTTACGATTTATAAGGATGGTTGGGGTTTAAGTCACAATTTTACGTGCATTCAAATAATTTGACCTAGTCTATTTTTTAGTTACAAAACTATATTATATTTACCAAAAAATACATTTTCTTGTAAACTCTTTTATTTTAATTACAATTATTATTTAAAAACACAAAACCCTATTTATAGCGACGACACATTTTTGAGCGGACTATTGCATAATTTTTTATTTTTAATATTTTTATCACTGTTATTCTAACCGATATATTATTATTTCAGTCGAATGTCATAACACGACATTGTTTCTGTGCATTCGCAGATTCAGTAAAATAGAACAATAAAAGTTAATTATGTGGACCTCTAACGAAAATAATAAAAAAAATTTCCTCGTCTATTGTTTATATACACTGGATAATGTTATCATTTCTAAATATGCAGTTGATGTTTATCAAAATTGTTCGTTTCATCAAATTAACTAATGCAATGCGTTTATGATCGATAGTTGTATGATTATATGAATACAATAATATTTTTCTTCCTGTTTAAAACCACGATTAATTATTATAAGTAGGTACCTATATAGACAGTTTCAGATTCCTAATTAAATATTTTATGTTTATCATTTTACTATTCATTAATGTTTTTTCGTTATATTAATATTATAAAGCTATTCTCATCATTGTGACACTAAGTAAAACAAAACACTGTTATCCAAAACCCATAAAGTGGCCTGATGGCTGGCTTACACTACGGTATACTTATTATGTTTCGTATGTTAGTATGTTTCGTATTAAGTCGGTATATTATAGTATACAATTTATCATCAAACAATGTATTAGGTATTTAATACAATATTTATATTACAAAATAAAATCATAACCATCTATAAATTATTAATCCCAATTTCTACCTATCTCCTAAAACTATTTAACGACAATTATTTTTCCGAGTTTTATAAAATTTAAATATACAAATTACTAATTAGAAACTAACACGATATATACTTATAGTAAGTTGTGTGAAATTGTTATATTAATATACTTTTTAAAGTTAACATTTTGTGACTTTTTTATTCGATTTAAAATTATATTGTGTTATATTTTATATCCGGTGAATGCACCTTTATCACCATGTACCTTTATCACCATAATTCAAAACTATCAAATTTAATAATGGATCTTACGCATATTACATTAATATTAAGCAGGTATCCATTCAATTTGGGCGCAAGAAAAAATTTGATTAAGAATGTGCTGATAGCTGCAGACATCGTATTTTTTTCCGTAGCTTATTTTAATAAATATATATATATAGATTATAGGTATACCTACATAATATAGCTAGGTAGAAACTAAATGCGCTATACAGTTTCAATACAGAACAATTTAAAATTAAATACGTCGCAGAACGAGTAATCTCAACGTGGATGCAGTATAATACATAGGTTAGGTTAGGTTACATAATAATATTACTGTTATTATTATTTTATACGACAAGTAGGGGGAAATTCTCGGGAAAATTTATCCCAGAAATTTCATCGAATGCCAATTTAAAGTTCAGTGTTTTCACTTTACTATTATTGTCAATCCAACTTTATATTTATATAGTATATACGAGACGTACCTATGGTATTATTTAATATTTATTATCTGAGAATTCCGTTCATGAGATCCAGCTGGGCTGGCGCTTTAAACGTTTTCAATAAATAAAGTTCGCAAAAAGGTACACAATAATAATAATATATTGTATTGACCTTAATGTATGTAAGTATAAAGGTAATAAAATTATGAAAAAATGTACATAAACATTGAACAAATTAATTTCATATACCTATACATATTTATTTGAATCATTTACATTGATATTTGATAAAGTACTTCTCAAATCGATTAGCCACGTTATTTCCCTAAAAGTATAACGCGTAATAATTTATTTATCTCGAGCAACACTGGTTATAATTAATTTAATTTTAATTCGCCATCCAGCTTTATCTGTGATTTTTTTTTTTAATTGAAAATATTTTATACCTCAAATTGAATAATGAATAGTGTAACATTATATTTACATTGGTTTATTCGGTATAGTTTCTTGTTTTATACAGTGGCGGCGGGATATAGGATTATTTGAAGCAATTGCTTCAAGTCTGAAATGGGTGGGTGGGTGTATAAATATATATTATATACTCGTAAGACCTCAACATAAATATCATGGCAAATAATATTATAATTAATAATTATTATTGGCCTTTATTGCTAATTTGATTTAATGAAGGGTAAGGTGGTACAATTTTTTAAAATATACAATATGCTTCAAAGCCTCCACGATTTCGCGCCGCCACTGGTTTTATATAAAGTTGAACTTAATGAATACATATTATTTCTTAGATAATTCATTAAAACAAATTATATTAAATCACACGTTTTTCATACCTTATTATAAGTTATACTCTCATAGCTGTACATTTATTGTAGCTGATACTTTTTAAGTTCTGTCAGGTTTAAATATATGGACACGGCTCAGCTTATTAATGCATATTATTATCATTCATTTTTTTTTATGAAAAAATAGCTAGATAATTGTATTACCACATATTATAAAAGCGTGATATATGCTAATAATAATATAAACAATTTAGCCATTGATTCAAAAACATCTCTATTTATTATTATATGATGACGTCTAAAAAATCTTTTTTTTTAAAATTATTACTTATAAGACTTTTCATGTTATAAATATAAATTATTATGCCATCTATATTTTTGTCATATACTTACATTAAAAATAATATTTCAACTTGTTCAAACAGTATTTTAAAATATCAATTCAATAATAAAGTATTACATTGGTTAGGTAATAGTCTTACGATGAGTAGATTTATAGCAAAAATTATATTAAAATAAAATAACTGTAAACTGATCTCATTAAGTTGTTACATAAACACATAATATACAATTTTATTCTAAATTTAGTGTTATATTTTGAACCTATATCACGTTTTAGACAGTTAATATACAGTCCCGCACAGGGTTTTTGTTATCCTGTTGTGTAATGTGAACGGATATAATGATTAAGATGAAGAAAAGCAAGTGGGTCAGACATTTCAATAATAAATTGACACAGTTTTAGTTTCTGAACGTAGCGATGAATGTATTGGTATTACAATGAAATAAGTTATTATTATTTTAGTTTGTGTTAGATGACACTTTTTATAGTAGAAAGAATGCTTCAATCTTAAACTTTGAGAGTGGTTTCTGGTAACACAATGGATGTAGTTGGTACCTTCTTTGGGAAGTAAAAATTAAAAAATTCCCAGTAGTTTGCAAAATAGTTGAGAAAAACTAAAAAAAAATTTAAGGAAAACAGCTAAACCATTTTTCAACAAAATCTATTAATTTTTTGTTTGTATTTCAAAAATGAATAACTTAATGTATAGACTTCAATTTTGCACCTATTATGTATACTGGAATCTTATAATTTTGTGACATTTTATAGGTACGTCGTTTCAAATATTTTAACTCTTTTTGTGCTATTTATAGATATTTGAAAGTTTTTGTTTTTGAGCCTTTTTGGTTTTAAAATGTAATCACGTTTCCTGATAAGTTTGTTTTACTAGAAATTAAAAGTTTAACACAAAGCCACATCATTGTTTGTATGATCGATTGAAGTTCAAGTTTAAGTTTATTTCGTCGTACTTAGTAATTATTAAACGTAGGGACTTGACACTTTTAACCACTACGTTTATTATTATTTACTATATACGATTTGAAATTTTAAATATATTTAGATTAATTTTAAGCTATTTATACGATGAACAATTTTAATGTTAGAATAGTAGTAGTAACGCGCCTGTATTGAATATTATGCGTAGTTGTTGAGGGGATTCGATACCATGATTTTCTGTTTTTGTCTAACACACCCGACATGGGATTTTAGACGGGTTCTTTGCCAAACATAATAATTGATTTAATGAAGTGATAAGAATTCTAAAAACAGATTTGAATTTGCCTTCAAGTCTATTTGAAATCGAATTTCCCATATTTTTGATTTTTTGATTTTAACTTCTCTAAAAATTAAAATTTTCAGAATTTTCAGAATCCTTATTTCTGATCACTTCAATAGATCAATTGGAATGTTTGGCAAAAAACACGTCTAAAATACTATGTCACTCAAGTGTTAGACAAAAACAGAAAATCACAGTATCGAAATAGCTAATTTTTTCAAATAATAAATAATATTATAATAATTATTGTATCTACATTGTACCAATGCAATTTGTTATTAGAAAAATTACTTATATCATTAACTATACTTATTTAATAAAATTTACTTCCTTAGTAATATCGGATGGCAGTATGATACTATTGATCTCCGTTCAGAATCGTTTTTTTGTATGAAATGATGTATCATAGAATTAATATTAACACATTGCAGTGACCTACTCGATACTGACACTCGACACCTACTATACAACAAAGCGATTTAGGGTTTTTTTTTTAATACAATTTAAATAATTTACAGATATAAATATATAATAATAGTAAAGTGCAAGATTTGTATTCAAAAACTGGCAAAAAGAACGGAAATATGTTCGTACAAAATGTGTACTCATAGTTTGGGACGGTCGGGTTGTATATTTTTAATACTTTTAAGTAGGGAATTTCATGTCAATCGTAACATTTTCGTCGTCGTTAGCAAAATAGTTTGTTCAAACTAATAAGTAACAAGTTGCCTTATTTTTCTAGCACTGAAAAAAGAACGTTTTACTGCATTTATCGCGTCCGACTTTTATGTACTGTAGACTGCAGTGATCGGGAAGAAGTAGGTTTTTGCCAATAATAGAAATGTAACACGCGTTGAATGTTGATTGCATAATTTTATTTAGTTTATGTATACGGCAGAACTACAACGGTCACAGGTGCACAACTATGATGGTATAAAATAATCTTAGAACTTTCGAATCGCAAGTCCTCTTGAGTCTCTTTTTAGTGTAAATTCCGTCCAGAATGACCGATATTTGTATCAATGTTTATTTATTATGAGTACAGTAAACAGTAGCTAGCAATAAGAAAAAGGTATACTCATTATACGTCTAATTTATATTACTATGAAAGTTTGTTGAAATTGTAACCCAACCCATTAAAAAAACTCCACATCATTCTATAGGTAACAAATCAAAAATGCATGATTATTGATCAGTATTGGTTTGGGCATTATTTAAATATACGTATTTAATACTTCTAAAATGATATGGTTTTGGTATATATATATTTTTTTTCTTAACAGGGGTAATAGGTTGTCACATAAATGTCAATATAAAAACAGTGAACCTACCATGTACAGGAAATACAATCGCGTATTTGTAACAAAAATTCAAAAAATCAGCTTTAACGACCGAAACATCGTGATTATGAACCACGTTACTAGTTACCGGCGTCGAGCGGTTGATGTCAAAGTTAATTTAATAAAGGGACCGAGTGTGGTTATTTATCAAGGTTGTTTAGCTGTAAAAAAAAAAAAAATTAAAAATTATAACTCGTCTGTAATGACATCCTTTACACTACAAAATCTCCTCAAATTTACTTGGAATTGTTTCGAATAAAATAATATATGTATACGAGTGTTCTTGTTGAAAAAATATTTTTGTTATCTTGAAGTTATTGGGGAGCCATGCCAACGCCCTCGGTTTATCTGTGAATTCAACAGACAACGAAAATGTTTGATTACCTATTTGTAATGTTGATCATCACTTCATCTACAACTATTGCAACATTTTCTGATGTAGTATTTTCAAAAATAAACGGTTCGGCAATTGCAAGAAATTATTTTAATTTAAAGACTAAATAAAAATGACTATAAGTTCCAAATGTTCTAATACAACCTACCATATAATAATAATAATAATAATAATAATAATGTATATTATTATAAAATTATACAGTCACTGTTTTTCTATAATGTATTTGATACACATATATTTTTTTTTCAATTTAAATATAAAACATCGTATGTTTTGTTGAAAATTATATACAGGTAACAGGTTAATAAGGCTTTAAGTAAATAAGTAACAAAACTTAGGCTAAAAAAAAAATTTTACTAATCCACAGTTATTGTGGATAAATCTCTCGAGTTAATTATGAGTATAATTATCTGTGGAATAATATTATAATATTGTGATTTGTGACCACAAAAAATTGTTGAATAGGATTTGATTGGGGCCAAGGACAGAATATTGTTGTCATTGATGATGAAAATTCTCAATGTTTCTAATCGACGAGTTTGATCAAAATTACACAAATAATATTTACATTTATTTGTACCTATTATAATAAAATTGGAAAAATATGAAACAAAATGATGTGCTACTATAATATATGTATTATGTATACATGTTGTACCTATTCTGCAATGTGCAGGTGAACATGAACCGAATGTTTTTCATTGTCTGTTAGGTTCCAAATAAAATTTTTAGGAAAGAGGTGTAAACACCAGAACTTTATCTTAAAAATCATCCCCCTTTTGTCCGTCGTCAGATCTCTTCAGTACAAGCTGCAATATGAACTCATAATAGACTATTTGAAATATGATGTATGAATGGTAATCATTATAATATTAAAGTTCCATAAAGAAGAACGTAAAAATAACTAATAAGGTAATAACGTGTGTATTAGTGTTTTTACCTATTTCTCAAAGGAGGTTTATATTTTTAATTATGCGAGTTGATTGATAATTGATAATTGATCTCGACTGTTGATCTTCTGGTTCGAGTTTGAACACCATTTTTTGCGGGGGTGGGAGTTTAGGCCGACCACTTTCTCCCACTTAACTTTATCCATATTTTCGTCGATGGAAACTATTTATAGATATACTACATGGTTAAGGTTACCGAGTTTAGTACAACGATAACCAATATGTTAACTATATAATATGTCATCAAATGTATGAAGTGAAAGAACTTAACAGTAGGGTCGCGTGTTACGAATTTTGTTTTATACAAGGTCGATACCTAGATTTTCATGAAATTATGACTTGTGTGATTAATTGATATTTTATGAGCACATTATAACATAATAATATATGCAAAACAAAATAATAATAAAATAGAGTTACGGTTCGAAGACAATAGTACAATAGAAACATGATGGAAATAACAGGGAGTGACTCTCAATAGAATAGATTTAAATCATCTTCTTCTATATAGAATTAGGTACATATTTTATTAATTTTTTTAATATTAAAATCACATACGTTGTTTTAGGGTATATATACGACATTAAATAATAATTTGATTACCTATAACTCGTCACTCATCTTAACAAATTAGATATTTTTAGGAAAATTAATTTTAAAATTATCACCATTTGAAATTTTGAACATTTTTACAGTCTTCCACAAACGAGTCACAGAGTTATTTCCATTCACAGTTCATGAAAATATAGACAGTGATAATTTTTCAAAACTCAGATATTATTCAAATGAACAACTGAAAAGATAATAGGAAATTATACTAATACCTAACTAATATTGTGTGCCTACCTACCAACAATGGAATTTTATTTATTACAATACAGATGAAGCCCAATTATTTATATACATTAACAAAACTAAAAATGTGAAAAATATAATATAAATAAAATACCTAGTTGTTGTTTAACCAAATAGAAATGAAAAAGATACGTCTTCATTGGGAAGTCGAATGCATCTATTGTGTGGAAAACTTATATTATTGGTAGAAATTGAAAAAAGCAAATTCATGCATTTAGTTTAATATGAGACACGGACATTTAGGTAAGCAAGTATAGTGTTGGTATTTCCTACAGACAATTTGGCTCAATTAAAAAAACAAATTGGTATTAATCTATCTACGAGTAAAGCGAGAGAAGAAAATCCAAGCTGCTAAAGTACTGGGTCGAAGTCATGGGGCTAATCACAAAATAAACAATACTTTATTATTGTAAAATTATTAATTTTATTTTTCATTGGTTTTGGTAAATATGCATATTTAATTATACCTACTGTAGCATATTATGTAGTACTCTTATGATCGAGCGACAGGGTTAAAAAGTGTTACCATATGATATTCTTAATTAACGAGATGTGTAAATATTTTCTTGTTTTAAAACATAAATTTAGTTGTTCAGGTTTATATAATAATATGATTCGCATATCGCATACAACATAGAACACTAATTGCCGGATCATCAAGCCTTGAACTAGTTGAACTATGTTATATTATTATTTACACAGTTGTAATAAAAAAATTATTCACGTTGTTAGGTACCGGTCTGTAGAATTTATAGATTATAAACAGTTATTTAAAACAATATAGGTACTTGGTAAGTCAGTTCAATAATATGAGAAAAATTAATATTAATAAACGAGTAAGTAAAGAGTTCTTTGGATAATAATATTCATTAAAAAGATATATATTTTTTATAATAAAATTAAAATATTTAGTCGCTTAAGGTCTAACATATTTTATTCCACTTGATGATAAATTGGTAACAAGAAGGTATTTACATAATCCATTACAAATGTACATTATAAATTTATTGTAAATTAGTAAAGGTACGCAGTGTTGGATAAGTTACTTTTAAAAAGTAAATACTTTACTCGTTACTATGAGATAAATGTAATTAAGTTACTTTACTCGTTACTCAAATAAAATTGTAATTAAATTACATTACTTTTCAAATAGAGGAGTAACTTATTACTTTCTCGTTACAAAAAAGTATTATTTTTAATTTCTTGAACAAGCAAATTCTTCATAAAACTGTCTAATCGTTAATAGGATCGTATAAAACTTAGTCTTCCATACAAGCTATTCATAGGAAACCTAAGTAATCAAATTAAATAATTCATTTAATTAACTGTTCTCGTGATTTAGGTGCAATTAGACATTTCAAGTGTCAAAACCATTGAAAACTGAATTGTGGCGAGTTAAATTTAAATATATATGTATAGGTACATAATATTAGATTGGTAAATATAATAATACCAGCATTATATATGTATATATATTTTTTTTTTCAATTCGCAATAAGTAGGAAGCTCGAAACTGTAATTTAAAAAGTAATTTCCATTTCATTTTCGTTACTTGGAAATAATTCTAATGAAATTATGTCACGTGTTACTAACGCGTTACTTTCGTTACGTTACTACCCAACACTGTAGGTATGTATACCTCCTACCATTGATTATAAATACTAATAGTGCATATCAAATATTATCAATACTTTCTAGTATATAAATGATTTGAAAAACGTCTGGGCTCGCCATAATATAACATACCTATTTTATTATAAAAGGGCAATTTCTGTGAAGGGATAATTATGTCAAACTTAACGTGCAGACCTCTATTATAATACCAGCTGTAGTTGTATAATAAGCGGTTTCTATTAACAACAACAATATTGTGATGAAGGTGTATACCGATGATACTGCGAGCAGCATAACATTATAACATTATAAAATGTTCAATGTACACTGTTACTAATATTACTTGTAGGTCAATGTGGTGGTTGCAATCTCCTCACGACTACTAACTACGAACACCGTATGCGCCTAATTACTTTTACTTATCGTACACGATAATAACACTCGATATTTATTAATTGCTCGTAGGTATAATAATATTATAATTATATTTTATTGTGGTAACAATGAACAAATACAATCCTCATAATATATAAATATAAGCAATGGGTATTTTTAGACTGATTGTGTTGTGCATGGGCCTAATGGTGTTTGTACATGGTACTATAATATGGTAGGTACCTATATAGTCAACAATACGAGTATTTTTCCAAAATGTTTTGAAAGAATTTAATCTGTAAAAATCTACAAACGTATAATTACAAGGTTCTAGGAAAATTTGATTTATATTACTTAACTATAAACTTTAGCCTCTAATGTAGCTACTGAAATGTATATACAATGTAATACTATATTATTATGTATATAAATCTCAAATTATTCAATCGATATAATAATCTGATAAAAGCGTATTTCTAACATAGTTTTAATTTAACCGATTTGAAGTTTTTATTAAACATTAATAATAGTTAGTATTACCATACCACTATTGTTTATATTTTGTTGCATGTAATATGTATTACGTATATATTGTTATTATGTTATTAACTTTATTGTTAACACTACAATCATAAGAAAATTGGTTGAATAGAAGAATAATAGGTATATAGTAATAGTAGGCACCAGCGTTTGCATTTAGAGTACTTACAGAAAATATATAATACTTTAATAATTATAGGTATCACTTTTTAATTAAATTATTATCTTAAATAGGCTTATAATACTGAACTATATACAACTAAACGCACAACGACTATATTTTATTTAACTTGTGTCTAGACATTCTACAAAATAAATTCTTACATTTCATTTTTAAAAAAATATTTGTTTAGATAAATGTACCTCCTACCAATATTTTTTTTTTTATTGCTAATTTATGTTATACTAAATATAGTTAAATAAAATTCAACAGAAAACAACTGTACATTAAAAAAATTCCTGGTACAAAGAGAATATAAAGTTAGTCAAACCATCCTAAAAAGGATATAAGCTAAAAAAAAGAAAAAACTATTGTCGTTCAAATATTTATGTATGAAATATATTTTATTATTTTATGTTCCTAAAAAATTTTATCTAAAAATATTTACAACATTCAAACATTGAATAAATTATGTTCATTATGTTGTGGTAGGTACAGGGTATGGGCGTATGGTATGGTTCAAAACTCAAGGTTAATATAATTTCAATTCATTTTTTTATTTCCAGTTCTGTAAATAAATTATAGTTTAGTATTAAAGTTTAGTTACTTATGGTTGTATTATTTTGTATTAATTTGTCAAGTGTAAATCTTAAATTATGTTCGTTTAATTGTTTAAAACTATAAGCTAATAATATAGAGGTGCCTACTAATTATTGATAACATTTATAAAATATATAAAGAGGTACTTTAAAAGGTTCAACTATTAATGAATTACATATTTTATTCCGTGTCCCGATTTTTTAAAATACAATATTTTATTTATCACATAATATTATATTATAATATGAACATAACTCACTAATCAACACAGTGACAATTCTTACCCAGATTGTTATCTCCACGAAATGTTTTTTTTCAATTAAAATTATTAATTTTCCAAGTATACAATATAATAACTGATAGCGATTTGAAAAAATAAATAAATATTTGGGGACCCTCCAACTACCATTATTTGTTGTCTTCGTTTTACAAGTGTATAAGAGTACAAATCATGTACTCATATCTTGTACACTCCAAATTTACGTTCAGTGGTTCACTTAATTTTTATTAATTTTAAATTTTAAGAGTTATCTACCTATTGACAAATTTAAAGGTAACAACATTATCTGTGGTCTCTTGGTGATTGATTTTAATGTTTCGTTTTAAAGCGAGTTATGAACATTAAACAATATTTTTTACTATTTTACTTTGTATTATATTTTAAACATGTATGACTCGCTTTTTAGTAAAAACATTGAAAAATCCTTTTAGAGAAAGAGAAGAGAATTTAGTTAGCTTTAAATTTGATAATTGATTGATTTAATCTTAATATTAAAACAAATGAAACTAAACGTGAATTGCTAAACGTAAATTATCCTTGTTACGAGCTTGTAAGACAGAAACAATAAACGCGAGTGTAACGTAAAGATTAGCCTAGGATCAATTTAAAATTGTAAATATTTTGTTTGGTTAGTTTACTTTCTTAACAACCTGCAGGCAGCTTCCTTATTCACTAAGTATAATATTAGTTCTAGAGTCTAGAATGGCGTTACTATACTATTATAATTTTTAAAATTAAAAATATTCTGATCATACATTGTTTTTGATCGTTTAATAATGACAACTAATAAACGGTATAGTTTTTTTCAAATAAATATGGTTCGTATTAATATTGGTTATCTCAGAAAATAAATCCTAATTGAGCTTCTGTATTCACAAATCGTTGGATTATTGTAAACTTATTAATATGACTAATTTTGTTATTGTGTAATGCTAGACGACAAACGTTTATGATATCACGATCATTAATGGTCACCATGATTTATCCGGTTATTTCTGTACACGCTTTTAAGTATAAGTTATTTAATAAAAAAAAATAAAACTTAAGACGTTTACGTGATCGGAGATATAAAAATAGACGGAGAGAGCGTAATGAAGAGTGAAAGAGATGAAAAAAAAATAATCATTATTATATACAAGATAGTTTGTCACCTTAATGGTGTTACACAAAGTGTGTCATAAGGTCATTGTTTAATGTTTATAAGTTACTGCTGTGGACCATTGACCCGCCCGATTATAATTAAGTATCACCACAAACCTATCACGTCGGTTCATAACAATTTGTTGTTGTATTTTCCCTATCGTTTTTATTATTGTCTTCAAACCTCAAATAATTATGTTGCCGATGATATTTTTGTGGTGTTTTTAATCTCAATGCCGTTACAATAGTTCTTCCTTATAGTACTTTATAATTACTTGGCAAAGAATTTTCTCTTAAGCATTATGGTCATGACACAAAAACGCTTAAAAATTAAATACATGAAGAAAAAGGTCGATTAACATGAAGTTAGTCTTTGTAAACGTTCTATTATTTTCATTAAGTTCAGCTTTCTAAAAATGAATAACTTTAAAAATATTTAATTTTTGGTAAATATATCCTCTGCATGATATTCATAGAATTTTTCTATCCAACTAAGTATAGAATCTGGTATCTATGTTTTATTTTTAAATGTGATTTTATTTTATTTTTAAAATAAATGTAGGTAAAATGTGAATCTACAACAATTGTTTTAACTATATGACTTATGAGTGATGACTAATGGGTAGTTAGCAACTGTTTCAACTTAAATTATGTTTGGTTTTAGTTATTCGGACGACATGTTTGAACCAGAATCCAAGTGTACTTTTCTGTCGGACATATTCGATTTAACCCATAGCTGCGTTTGATCACTGTCCTAGACAACCTCGAAAACACAATGACCTACGATACTAGCGGGGTAAAACGCGAGAAGTCGTCGCCGCCAGAAGACAACCACGAATCATGGCAGGCCATGAGCATCATGTCAAAAGCCAAATTCATGCTGAAACATTGTACGGTAGAGCCGATGTTGGGATGCTATATAGTGTCCAGCGTGTTGGCGTCGCTCGCCACGCAGAATCTGAACTTGCAGAAGGCGTGCCGAGTGAACCTCCGACTGGACAACTCCACGTGCTCGGCGCTGGAGAGTCGGACGATGAATAACTACACGAAGGAGGATGAGGTGGTGGTTCAAGAACTGGTGGCCGACATGATAATATGGAAGACGATCGTGCAGAGCAGTATACCGTCGGTTCTAATAATATTCATCGGGTCGTGGAGCGACCGGAACCACAAGCGCAAGCCATGCATGCTGATACCAATCATCGGTGAATTCCTCACCAGCATCGGCCTGTTGGTTTGTACTTACTATTTTTACGATCTCCCGATGGAGGTAGCCGGGCTGGTGGAGTCCGTACCACCAGCTATGACTGGCGGATGGATGACCATGTTCATGGCCGTGTTCAGCTACGTTGGAGACGTGACTACGGTTAGTATAAAAAAAACAAATGCCTATACATCATACTTTTAAGCTATAACCTAACCTAACCCAACCTAACCCAACCTATCAAAGTCTTGTCAATAATGTAATTTTCCCGATGAGTCCTATTTGTGATATGAATACTGTCATGATAATATAAGACGTAAATAGAGTGGAGTTGTCATTTCCTCGTGGAGTTATTTATAATACACGTTTATTCACTCGTGACTATAAGAAAGCGCGTACAAAATATGTTTCCACTGCAGAGATCCGCATTTGAAATTGCAAAATTTTATTTTAATTCGTTCTTTTTGATTTTTCAGGTGAAAATGCGAACTTTGAGAATCGGTATAGTAAACGTTTTCTGTTCTGTGGGTGTGCCCATCGGTACAGCGTTATCTGGTGTACTGTTCCGAGAACTCGGTTTTTATGGCGTATACATCATAGCAACAGTATTGTACATATTTGCTTTTGTATATGGCATGGTTTTCATCAAGGAGACGAAACCAGAAATAAGTATTGAGAGTAAAGAGCCACCGAGGGATACGTCCTGTGTGGATTTCCTCAAGGACTTTTTCAGCCTGAGCCATATTAAAGAGGCCGTCCGAGTGACATTTAAAGAAGGACAGTACAACCGAAGACTAAGAATTATTGCTTTGATGGTTGTCGTCATCGTCGTAATGGGCCCTTTGCACGGTTAGTAAATCCAAATAAAAAATAGATATGCTTGAAGTATTGTTATAATTTTTTTTTATATTGAGCGAACAATTTATTTTCATTTTTCACTCGTTAAATCGACCTTGAAATTTGTAAAGCTGACGGTTTGATAATAGATTGTTTTATTAGGTTGATTTGATAGGCATAAAAATGACGTTATATACTATGCCGGATATAAATTGTGTAAAACATTACCTACCTATACTTGAAATCTACCACTCCTATATGAAATACAAATGAAATGCATGTCTAATCAACTCAACCGTCTATGCTTCATTATAACACTTACTTGTTTTTTTAATACAAATTTATGTTTCCTTCTAAGATAACCCCTATAATGAATATTAAATTGTACTACAGTACTGAGTTTTATTAAAATTAAAAAACTACTTATCTATATAGTTCTTATGTGAACGCGACATTGTGTAGTTTTACTCAAAAGTAATACTATAATCTAGGAATACAGTAGGTATAACTAATTTTATACAAATTTTCTACTTTTTTCATTAAATCTTATTTTACTTTTCCATTGTATCTACCTACCTATAGTAGTTATAAATATTAATCTAATGGAATTGTGCGCAATTATTTGGAGGTTATTTTATGAGTCAAATGTACACAATTATGATAATATTATAGCTTCTATACACACCATCATTATGGTTGTTTTTCAAATTGAAAAATTCGAGCTAGTGGAGAAAGTAAGAAAAACAATGGCAAAAAAAAATTAAAATTTTAACAACATAATTGTTTTAATCGCTATGTCCTTCGACTCCGAACAAAGCTTTTAATTTTTTTGAAAACTTATAACTTACAATTAAAATACTCATCGCTGTCTGTTACTTATTATGAATTATGTTTTATAATGTCAATCACATAGAAAAACATTTTTTCTCTATTCGAGTAGGTAAATGTAATTTAATTAGAATTAAATTAAGCTTACAAATAATTTATATTAATTATACTTATTAGTTATATAACTAATACAACTGTATAAGTTATAACTCAGTTTCTCAGTTTCATTGATATTTATTCTGTATTCAAATAAGAGCCAAGTATAATCTTGGATAATGACTATGCAGACGATGACCATGGACTATAAATTCTAACATATCATGTAAAAAATAAATATTTCTTTAAATTTATTTCCCAAAGAAATGAAACTCTTCATAGTTTATTCAATTATTAATTCATCTTATTACTACTAACTTATTGAGCCCCCCCCCCCCCCCCCCGAAGATGTAGACATTGTGAAATATTATGAGTGTTGTATATAATTTATAATTAGATAAATTTATATTATATCGTACAAAGAGTAAATATAGGCAAGGCTGGGCATTAACGAGTTAATAAGTTAAAGTTAAGTTTAAAAGTTAAGTTACTTTTAACTAAGTTAATTAACGAGTTACTTTTTTTTTTAGAAGTAACTTCTAACTTAACGATTTACATTTTTCCCCATGTTATTCAGTAACTTAACGAGTTAATTAATTTTATTGGCACGTTAAGTTAATTTTTTCCCAAACCACATATTATTTAAAATTAATTAAATTTTGTAAAATTAATTACATAAAAAAAACCCGAAATATTAAATATATTTTATTAAATAATAATTTATAATAATAATAGTAACTAGTAAGTTTTTATATTGCATATTCACAGAAAATATTTTATAACTATATTTTTAGAGGGAAATATCATAGAGATGACTCTAACCGCGTCAAAGAAAAATATACTCAGTACCTATCCCATACACGACATATCACCTAACCTATACCTAATCATTATTAATATCATTACTTAATTATATTTTTATTCATTCATAGAATTACGGTGATAACTTGGCCCGTCGATGTAAATAATACCCGTAGTAGCGCGGTATTTACTATTTACCTAATTAAAGTATAATACACAAAATTAATATAAGTACCTACAGTAACTAATTTTATTACAAACATTTATTCAAATATTGTAAGACATTTTTTGATTTTTTGATTTATTGAATTATTATGTTATTTGTTAGCTTTAAAAAAGGTAGGTAGGTATAATTGTTAATTTTATTTTAAATAAAAAGTAACTTATTTTTAACTAAGTTAAGTTACTTTTATTTGCTAATTAACTTGTAACTTTTACAAGTTAAAAAAAAAATGAAGTTAACTTTTAACTTTAAACTTAACTTACATTTTTCTATATTAACTTAACTTAACGAGTTAAAAAAAATAGTTAACTTGCCCAGCCTTGAATATAGGTAGGTACTTGGTTTGTGATTCAACAGTTCAGCGTATAAATTATAACATAATATTTTGCAGGTGAAATGTCTGTGATGTATCTGTTTACACGTGTAAGATTCAATTGGGACGAAGTGAACTACAGTATGTTTTCCACGTATTCAATGATTACTAATCTTGTAGGTTCGTCAAAACGTATACACCAATTATAGTTTTAAGTTTTTTAATATTTTTATTGTTTACACTAGTAAAAATATATTCGTGTATTGTTTTTATTTTTTATCAAAACAGGTACAATGTTTTCGGTTGGAGTGTTCAGTCACATGCTGCAAATCGACGATGCCTTAATTGGAGTAATATCATGCATGAGCAAAATATTGGCCGGATTCGTTTACGCGTTTGCCACAACGGATTTCGTATTTTATTTGGGTTGGTGATATTTCAATAAAAAATTTAACAAAAATGGAAGTAGGCACTAATTTATCACTCGCTAAAAAATAACCGCCTTAACCGCCCGACGAAACTATAATATTATAATATTCTGAAAATTGAATATAATATTGTTATGTGTATAGGAACATATAAAAAATAATGTATAACAATTATTTACAACCCATACACATTTTGTAATGTGAAAGTTAAATAAATAGGTATCTATTATAATAATAACTGTCCTATAATGTTCATAATAATTTGTCAGTCGTACAATCTCTTAGCTCTAAAATTAGATTTGATGGTAAGAAAACCATTAAAAATACAATAATATAGATAATAATGCTAAATTTCAACTCGAAAAAAATTTAGTGAGTTGTATTCATCAAAATAAAGAGTGCAGGTATGATAAATTTCATTTTTGGTTTTTATAAAAAAATAACTTTCATAAGTCTTTCAAAATTATCTATTAAGATTTAAGAGTATACGTCACACGTCCAAACCAACATTTTGTTGTCTCTGACTAACAAGTTCACAACATAGCATATTTACATTAAGCAGACCACGGTTAGCTTCGTTAGTTTCAAAATTAGTGTGAATTGACCTATTGTCAAACTTAAAGCCTAAAGGTAAGAATATTATCTGTATTTAGAATTTGTATGTTGGTATTTTACAATATTTTAATTTTTAGATTGCAATATTCATCATACTCATAACTCATAAGCTATAACTCTCCTAAAAAATTGAAATAGGTACCGTAAAAAACCTACTCACTTACACAAAAGCTGTTGTTACCTTTTTAAGTTTGACTACTGGTCAATTCGCTCTAATATTAAAACTAACGATGCTAAACGTGAGCTGCTGAGTGTAAATGTGTCGTATCACACTTGCAACTTGGAAGACGGACACAATCAATCATGTTAAGAATAGTTAAGTTAATTGTAATTGATTCGTATTATATTGCATGCTTCCGAGAAATAAAAACTTTTTATGAGAATAACGAAATAATAACTTTATTATAAGTTATTTGCCATAATATTTTATACATATTTATACAATTGTCAAAACAAAACGTTTCTTAATTATTTGTTAAAATGTAAAAATAAAAACCCGCGATAACAAAAATATTATTTTTACAGCACCACTTGTTGATATTGTAAATGGAACATCATTTATCGCCATGAGATCGATTATTTCCAAACTCGTACCGCCAGATGAACTAGGTATGCAATGGTTGTTTTAAAATCGACCTTTTTTTTTGTCTAATCGTACATAAATACTTTCAGGAAAGGTAAACTCGCTCTTTGGCGTATGTGAAGCTCTGGTGCCCCTAATTTATGGACCAATGTACAGCGCTGTATACAAGGCCACGCTAAAGACGGTTCCTGGAGCATTTTTCTTACTCGGTGGCGCATTAACTGCCCCTGCAGCTCTCATATTTCTGTTAGTATAATTGATGTCTTACATCATGTTCATCTATAAAATATGTTTTAAAAAACAAATATTTAATTAATATTTATCGTAAGATTCAACAATAAGTTATTTTAAATTGTTTTGTTAATATAAATGTTATGTTTGTAACTCTTTGGTGCATGCTCAGGCCCAGATTAAGGGTAGGCAGGTGAGCATAAGCGCAATTTCAACTTTTAACTTGGGGGGCTGAATATATTAAAGGCAAGCAGACCATTGCAATATAGAATATTAAAATTGTATGTCCTAGGTTTTGTAGGGGGGGCTTAGTACCCTCCCCCAATTTGGGCCTATGCAGGTGAGTACTGCCCAGGATCCTATACGTGAGTAATTATTAACATCAACAAGGCCAATATTGTAATGTTCAAACAGGAGTAAGAACAGGATTGTTTTTTTTTCCTATTTCCAAGGGGGGGGGGGGGCACAACCAAGTATCGGCATGTGGCTATGTGGGTCCTACAGTGACCTACTCAATGACGAGTTATAAAATCGACAACAGAGCAATCTTCCCGGTTTTATAAATAAATATGATTTTAATAATAATTAGTTTTGGGTTTCAATACGGGCTTTGATACACGTCTTATAGCTAATAATATAATTTGATTAGAAAATGTCAACCTAACTGATAGTCGATAGATAACACGATTATTAACTGTATTACCCACAATTATTTAAGCATATATATATATATATTATATTATGTGTGTGTATATAATAGATGGATGTACAATGAACATAAAAAGGAACGAAGAGAAAAAGAAGCAGAGATCAGAGATGAAGAAAAGAAATCTGAGGCGTTGAAGAAAAAAAATAGTTTGGACTTCAGGATATCCTCGCACGACTTCGACTTGAAAACTATATTAGATAGACGGACACAGACTCACAGAGGTTCGGGACAATTTTCAAGTCTAGGATTGGACAACATAGCATTCCAGATGGAAGAAGGAACTACCAAAGGCAAATAATCTTGACGATTAACAATATATGATTGAGTATTTTTTTATTCCTAATGTCATGAAGTCACAACTTCGTTCATTCGTTGGTGTGTAATATGTGTACATAAGTTAATACGTCCGTAAAAATTAACTGTACAATAACTCTGTTTCAAAATCAGTAACTTAATGTCCATATTATGATTTTTAATTTTCAACTGTAAGTTGCTATCGTCATGGTTGAAAACAAAATATCTTCATATACGTTTAATGTTTTCCTGTGTATGGGAAATGCAGTTGTGGTATAATTTCCCTTGAAAATATGACCATTGTTTTCCTAGATGTGAATTAGTGTATTATACTTTTAGTCATAAATAAAGTCACCTGCAGGCGTCTAAATGACGACCCCACTGACCCAAATAAAAATGTTGTAGAATATAATATATATACTGTTAATAATTATTTAGTCAGGCGAGTTATATAATGTTATACTATTAATAGTATATTGTCTTATAGACATAAAATACAGCTTTCCTAATTTTTCCTGACTGACTTAAATAGTTAAATATCTAAATTTTAAGTTACCCATCTTTGTACATGTAAATATATAAATATTCACCCATATACATAATTTTACATTATAATTATGTTTCATAATATATTTTCACCTCAAGGTATTAAAAATAATTGAACTACATTGGTTCAGTTAAACAACATAGATTTAAGACAATTAATATAGTTTTGACCTTATTTTTTTTTTGTTAATATTAATTATTATAAATAGAAACATAAATGTATATTAATAATATATTGTATTCTGAGTTTTTCTAATACCATATTTCAAAAACGATAAGACCAGTAACCAATATGGACTCCAAAGTACGAATGTTACATTAGTAGTTTAGTAACAACTATTTACTATAACTTGTAAGTTTATTTAGTATAAAATACATAGAAAAGAATCACAGCTATAGAATAGTAATTTGAAAATTGTATAGATGTGTATATTATTATTATATTACCAGAAATATTATAATTTAATTTTGTTTAATAAGATATATACGTGATAACTGATAATAAACAAACTTGTTGACATTCAATTGAAATCGTAGATGATTTAAAAACTCTATTTTGATTTTGTAAACGTTGGGAAATGTAATCTCCATCGGGCACCATGGGCCATTACTTCACTTATAAATCTTCCACTCGTAATTGCAAACCTGCAATACCTCCAAGAAAATAGTCACCATATTTTGTACTATACATTACAAACTTTTATGTATTGTAACGTTTTTGTTTCTACGATTGAGTAATTAAATTTTAAATAATTAATCTGTAAACATTTATTAGTTTTTAAGGTTTTTGTTAAATTAAATTGTATTATAAATTTCTTGTTTTAAATTATTACCTACCCCAAAAAAATAATAATTATACATAAAGATTCTCCTTTACTCATTATACAAATGTAGTAATATTCAATAAAACAATATAGCGCTATGTTAACACGAGATTACTTGTAAATTACTTTATAAATTCATTTAAATAGTTGTATAATAAGCAATCCTTTTAATTGCCTATTTAAAGCTCCTAAAAAAAATAAAAATTGGTGCTTGATCATTGTTTTTTTTATATATAATATATAAATATATATATACATTTTAATATGTGTAATTTTTGAACAATTGTCTCTATAGACAATAGTTATATAACTCTACACTTGTAATATGAATTATGAATAGTGAATACATTAAACTTTTTTTTATACATTTCTCGTAACTATTTATTATCAATAATCGTTATAGGTATATTTGTAATTAATATTAATACTATCCCATAATAATGATGACTTTTATTGTTTTATGTCTGACGTTTTAACAGTTATAAAATCCAGGTTTATAGATTTAAAATAAATATAATTTTGATTTCATGATCTCTTATTTTATTTTATCGTCGAACCGGTCAGTGGGTAAAACGGAGTTATTTAATTTAAATTATAGAATTCTACTATCTACGGTCAAACTTAAACGTAGGTAAGTACGATTTTCAGTGTAGCTCGTGAATAAGACGTAGAAAGGTAATACCTACATATAATGTGGGACGTATTGTAAAATATATTATAATATTATAATAAAGCAATGGGTTTTTATCGTCACCTGGCAGACTGTAAAAAAAATGTATTGATATCAATCATATATTATTATATCATATTTAGCAAGTGCGCACCTATCTAAGTATCGTACGTGGTACTCGTTTAAACGTTTGACAAGGGCAATACATTTCTTACGGGACGATGACTAGCCAGAAAATGTACCTTCGTCGTTTTATTCATACATATTATGTGTAATGACCACAGTAAGTTTCCGGATCGAACATCGTTAAACACTCGTCTGTTAAATCAATGTGAACCTCATCACACCTTTATATAAATATTAGATACTTACCCGGCTTTGCAGATGAGTAAAATGCGCAGTTACTACTTCTGTACAACAAATGCGTTACGAACCATTACACCGACGATGAAGAAGATTATTGAAAAACAATGCCCAGTAAAGTAAAAACTCTGCTCAGAATATTATATTATTGTTTTTATCTCGTGGAAACCGAAACATACTTCATAATGTTATATAAGTAGCGACCAACACAGTACTTATAGCTGTTAAATACAATTACATGACACGGAGAGTGGAAGCTGGGTAAGTAATTACATCTATGTATTATAATAATCGTATTATTTTAGAATTAAACAATTAGGTTGATCACCGCAATCGGAAAATTACCCCCTCCGATGAATGATAATGTTAAACTTATATTAGGACAAATTAAGACATCCTATATTTTTAATTAATACCGGGAAGATATTTCACCCACGGCTGACCGATTTCAATAAGCGTTCAGCGAAACCAATTGGATATAATATATAGTGTTGTCATCTTTAATATTAGAGTGAATTGACCTATTTACAAACTTAAAGGTAAAAATAAGTGGATGTCACTCTGATGTTCAGTAAGTTACAAGTGGGTCGCTGTTATGGATGGTGTTAAATTTGAATTCAATGATATAATATAAATGTACCTACCTATACGAAAAAACAATTCTGAGCTTAACGGTTATCAACCAAGGATATATTTTATGTTATTAAATATCTTATATATTATACTAATAATAAGGTCGCCGGTAAGTTGAATTTATATTATTTGTGTATATAGTAATATACTTTAAAAGTTTTAACGTACGCACGAAAAACATTTTTAAAATATAAAACAAAATCGTCCAAATTTAATATAAAAAAACTGTGTTTTATATTTTTATATTTTTGGTTATAGAATAAAAACTTATCGTGGAACATTGTTTAAATTTTCAATCCTTGGCCATAAAAGTTAAACATTATAATATCATTTTTACATCAAAATCATTTTTAGATTTTCAATTTGATAATTGTTGTCAATTGTCATAGTTCGAAGTTTAAATGCAAATTGTGAATTTGTATTTTTAATATTTTTTAACTATCTCATTTAAGCAATATATTTGAAGCCTTGTATTAAATTTTCAAACTTTTTGTCCCAACAAAAATTTTATTGATATTTATAGGAAAAAAACTATACAATTGGAAACTGAATATTATGTCCGTAAACAGCTCAAAACAAGTCAAAATATTTTCAAAGTTGTATGGTGTATAGAAAATGCCAATATAAACAACCAGTGAAAATCTAATATGTATAGGTAATTTTTTTTAGAGTTTCATCAAAAACCAAAATCGATTTTGTCAAAAACTGATTTTGGGAAAAAATTTTCGAAAACTGCTGAGGATTTTAACCTCTCCAATGCACCAACTCATTCACTTTCCCATCGAACAAGTTACTGAAGTTGAAAATCAAAGTATTATTTCGACTGCTTATTGTTTACACCGCAACAAAAATTGTTTTTTAAAAAAACACACATCATTGTAAAATTAATACATTCATCGCTCCTCTCAGAATCTAAAATGATATGTGTTTGTACGTCGTCTACGGTTTTTAATTTTTAAACTAGTTATGACTAGTAATTTTCTAACAAGGTAATTTATATGTCAGCTCACATTCATTGTTTTCCTTTAATAATGAATTTGTTGTATAACTTAAGAGTTAAGGAGTGTCCTATAGTGACACAAACTTGGGTTTTTAAAATAAGAATACCAATTTTTTACTGTACATTTTTTAGTGGATTGTTTTGTTGAAAATGTTGATCTACCTAATTCAAAATTAAAACCAGCAGTTTCTCAGTTCTTAAAATGTTTATACTAAGTACCATAATTCTTAAAAATAGTTTACAAAAATATCAAGTAGACTGGATCTAGAATTTATTATACTTGAACCATTTTTACAAATTATAAATGTTGATAGTAGGTTAATATTAACCACTAAAATATTCAAATCACCATCATAGCCTCCCTTATCATCCAAACCCATTATAGTGGACTTATTAACCTTAGTACACAAACAAATAAAATAAATAACTCATAAACTGCTAGTTAAAATTTTTATTCTGATAGGGAAGTAAACATTTTCATAAAAATTATCAGCTAAATAATTTACAGTAGAAAAGGGTGGGGGTCTGATTTTAAAAACAGAAGTTTGTATCTCCACAGGACACTCCTTAAGTAGGTATACTACAAAAAATTTTTAGAACTTGAAAATATGGTCTTTAAGTATATTTAAAAATTCTAAATATCAGATCTTTTAAAACTGCATTATTAAAGAAGCATGTGACTGAGCATGCTTGAAAATTTCCCAATACCTATGTATTTTAAAAACTCAGTACTCACTGAAAAATTAAAATATCAAAATAAACCGACATTTGATTTTTAGTCAATTCACTCCAACATCAAATCTAATACATAATTGATTTTGCTGAACGTATATTTGCCATGTTGTGTACTTGTATATTTGTAAGACGTAGGACATTGCGTCCTCTTAATCAAACTTACCCGTAACCTGTGCGTAGGTAGGTATAAAGTAATATATTTTTACATTAAAGTGTTCGACAAATATTTAATAACAATTTATAGCTATCATTGAACGTATTACTACATTATATTCCTAGGTAGAACTGATAATATTTACTTACGTACCTACTACGTAATTTCAAGACATTATACCTAATGCGTATTATATAAATAGATGACTATAAAGTGTTTAATATGTATAATATATTTAAGTTATACATATATTTTACAATAGTTTATTCTCTCGGTGGAAAGATTAAAATCAAAATATACATGATTTGACAAGTGACAACTATGTCTTCATTAAACTAATTTGTACAGTTAACTAACCGAGTTGTATTCTAATAAATTTTTAAAATAAAAAACTTCCGACCACGTTTGAGTTTTACTTACATCTACCAATATCTATTATGTTTATAACTAAATCTACATAAAAATTATATTCTCCGATAACGAGAAAATTTATTTTCTCAAAGAGGTATTTCAACAATTTATCTAGATAATATTAATTGTTTACAGATGGTTCTAAGTAATATAATACTTATTCGAAATATTGTACAGAAAATTGTTTTGTTTTAATTAGTACAGTTTGTTTAAATTAGTTAGCCACTCATTGACTGACCTAACTATTTATATCATACAAAAACTTAAATGTATTTCGTATAAAAAATTAAGTTGTTTTTTTAATCAGCCAGGAAAGATAATTCGAAAAAAAAATTAAAAATTACAATTGGCATTCAGGCCATTGTATACCTGATAAATATTTTAATAATTTTATATTATTTTAATCAATGATAATTTATAGTTCTTGTCATATCTAATAATTTCTGTTCTATTAATAATGTCAAACCTTGGTATTGTAGTGAACAGTAAAACATGCGGTACATGTAGGTACGTGTGCACCCGGGCGTCAACAATTTTAGTTTTAATTATAATTTATAGCAGTCAACCTTCAGCTAAAACCAAAGGGTTAATTGTAGGAAATAAAATTAAATGATATTAGGGATGACTGCAAAACAATATTATAAGTTATAATATATGCAATAATAGTATTTTAATACAAGTGTACTACACTAATTACTCAATACAGATTAAAGGATAAGCACAATCTATAGCGAGCGTGTTGAATTTCCAGGTTTCTCTACAAATTCACTAGAAAACATTATTTGTGTTAAAATATAGAATGCAAGGTGCTACGAGGTATACAATTTTCGTTTTAGCTACCTACTATTTATTTAGAAAAAAAAAAAATGAAAAGATAATAATTTCCGTGATGTTAAAGTGAAGTAAAATTTAACTGTAAATAACCTATAATACCAGATTCATTATGGTATATAACTGTAGTAAAGATTTTATATTTTTGTGTAACTAGGTATAAATCAAAATTTGATTTCAGGTATTAACGGTTTGGTAAAAGTAACTGCGTATATAAAGTGCTGTAGGTAGGTAGGTAAGTAGGTAGGTAGGTAGGTAGGTACCTTATCGGTATGTTAATCGGATAAACTAATTTTGGTATGAGAAGAATTCATCGTTTAGAATTTAGTTACTAATTTACTCAACTTTTTTAGATGTGAATTAATGATAATGCTGATAATTCTACAATCAAGCTAACTAGAATTTATTATGTTTTAAAATTTATTTCCTTGAACTTTTTACAGTGAATATTATTTCAATACGTCGTGTATTATAACATTAAAGCGCAGTAAAAAAAAATTAAAAATATATAATAACTGTTTTGGACTTATGGAGAACTATAATGACAATGTACCTACGTATATGTTAGTCACGCCGGGTGAATTCAATGAATGCATGTAATTGCGTGTTAAATATTATAATAATGACATAAATAATCATTCCGTGCAGTATTGCCAGGCTATGCAGTTGATGGTCATTGATTATAAAACGGGAAAACTCAGGAATAAAGTATACTACACGAACTCAGGGTTATTTGGAATAAATAAAACAAATTATCCACTGTTGTTTCATACAGCAAGTACAACAGTTAATTACAACTATTACTTTAAAACATAGTTTTTTTGAGATTAAACGGCGTTGTGACCTGCAATTGTATATTGTACACGTCTTGGTACGTTGATTAAAAAATAAAAATACGTTTATTCATTTTACTTAAAGATAAATAATAATTATGATTGATCGAGTATGTTTATTTTAGACTCTGAGCGGAGCGCTGAACGTATCACACATTTTACAATTATGTGTTTTTATGTTTGTGCTAGTCTGAAGACATTGTCCATATCAGATTGATATGAAATAATATTAGGGGTGGCAATGAAATATAATTAATATTCTCCTACCCACGGTCTAATACACCTCTACTTGTTAAGACCTATGTCGTAGGGGTCAGAGTTCCAAACGCCTTCCCTCCACAGTACCTATACGGATTTCTTTTAATAAAATAGCACATAACATTATTTTTTACAAACGATATAATTAACTAAATAATTGTTTACATTTTGCTATTATATGTTAACGATACTGACATTAGATATACTGATACAGTTAATTTATAACGAGTGGCTACTTATTTAATTTGTTATAATAAACTATAGTATTTTCTGTAAAGATGAACAGTGATGGCAATGTGAAGTGGTTCCTCCATATCAATCAGGAAAAATTTAAAAATAGGCTTTAACATTATTTTTTATTAGGTACCTATCATTTTATTCGTATTTTTACAATTCTATATTAGTAGGTTCATGTAATTTAGTGTTACAACTTTACAGGTGCTTGTAAAAATATTTTTTTGAACATTTCAAAAATTAGCTTAAGTACGAAATGAACGTTGACTGTTGTTTATCGAATGAATTATTCTGTGTTGCATACTTATAATAATATTATAATATTACATATTTTTAAATTTTTTTCTTTTTTTAGACATTGAATCATTTGCAACAATGGAATAATTTAAGATAGTCGATTATTTATTACAATTTAAGTAATATTAGTATATTTACTAATTCTAATAATATGTATCATTACTTAAAACCGCATTACCTTTGTTACGTGTGTACCTATATAATATTCCCAATCAGCTTTAGTTAATCAAAACTAAATCACATTAAATGTTTTATTATAGTTCCATTGGTTGTATACTAATATATAACATATAGATTAATGGCTTAAGTTCAAAGATAACAAATGATTTCAAAAGTTCTGTAATTTGTTTTAAAAAATATAATTTAAATAAAACCATTACATTTATAAGATGTGTCAGATGTGATATTAAAAACATAATCATTTTAATAATTGTATATATAAATAAAATTATTTAAACGATGTATGTTTATCATAGAAGTTTTAAAATGTTACTCAGTTTTCATTACCACCTGAAATATTTAAGTAGTTGTTAGTCCGATTATGCAGTTACCTATAGGAAAATGAAACGTAATCCTACAGGTGGTTTAATCTGATGTAATCAACTAATTTTATCAGAACATTGTAATGATTGTTTCTTTGATGGACGGTCTTCCGACGAGGACCCTTAAACAATAGCTAATTGGTACTATGTAGCTATTATATACAATAGTACAATGATTAGGGCCAGACAAATGATTTAATTTCCTTATTATGTAATAATATAGATAATAAATTCATATTATACGTCATATACCTACAATCTACATAATATATAATGTTAAATTTTAGCATCCTGTTATCAAGCTATATACATGAATTCAATTCTTAAACAGTTGCACTCGTATGGACGTACAATAAATTACGTATATTAACTATAACGTTACATCACATATTATTCTGTTTAGTGTTTACAAACCATGATGATCTGTTAAACTTTTTATCGGAATAGAAAGATTAAAAAATCTAATTCTAGTATGCAAAATTATTATACTTACGCGTGATGCGGATACACACACGGAATTAGCATTTAATATTGTAAAACGTCGTGTGACACGTCATATATATTATAGTGACACTATATAAAAATATCATGCCGAAGATGGACATGCCAAAATATACACACAACAAGTCTGAGATAAGTGGTCTTAACAATGATGATGCGTTTCACAATGAGGATGTGTTGGTTGAGTTTAAAAAAAAAAAAATGATTATAAAATGTTACACAGACAAACGCTGTAGTACCGGTACGGTAGGCACATAATTTTTATACGAGGAAAATATAATTTACATTCATTATTATATTTTACACGAAATGAAAATTCTTATATTTTTCCTGTAGCTAATTATAATTATTATATTGCATTGAATACAACGCATAAACACATACGTTATTCATATATTCTCTAATGTTCTCGGGGAGTTGACTTATTGGATCATAGACTATGATGTCATGTCTCAGTTACATTTCTTATTGAATTACATACCATTCCCGAACTGTAAATCAACTATAATATATAATATGGTAATAAGACAATAATTGAATTCCTTGCATTCTATAACTGCAGTGGTCGAGTGGTTCTTATCAACTAACGAACTTCATTTACCTAAATATGATAGCAACAAAACGGTATTGTGTCTAGTGTCTATACACGATCAGATTCCTCAATGTCTTGTTTATTAGATACCAATTTCATGTTTTCAAATGTTCAGTATAAACACTCGTATACTACAGTGGTCAGTGATGCATATAAACATTATGAACTAAAACAGTCTATCTGCACCTAGTATACATATTGAATGGTCATTCATAATACAGAGATAATTCCTGGTTTAATTTTATTTTCAACCGAACACGATATTACTATCATGGTGTAGGTAAATAAAATAATAATTGCGATAATCACTGAATCCTTATAGTTTATAAGTTTGTGAAATGTGTATGCATAATGTTTAATTACTAATTGTAATAAAAGAAAAATCCACCACACATACAATTTTATCGATTTATAATTTTAAGTGGGAAACGTTATTTTAATTCTTGTTTTACTGGTTATTACTCGAACAACTTTATGAAAACAAAAACTACAAAACAAGGCAATAATCAGTAAATAAAACGAAAACTTAAAATGTATTATTATTATTGTTTACTAAATCGACGTGCGATTTAGACCCTGCCACGTATTTTCGAATATACTATCGTCAAAGTGGGGAGTAGGCTAATGGAAACAGGTTGAACTGATGAAGGTCGTTCAACTGAACACGCAGTTCTGCAATAATTGTGTACGATATGAGACGTACCGCGAAAGTCATGTTCGTGTAACGGCAGTCGGTAGAGGAAGATCCGTCGTCGAGTTACTCCACGAAATCTCTGGAACCTTTGATTTTGTCGTACACGTGATTTCAATAGATTCCGTTTCCACATTGGCCGGAATGATTTATTTTCACCTTGAATAAACAAATATTTAACAATAAATTAGGTAAAGTTGTAACACGTCTGTTTACTTATAGTTTTTAAGCCGGTTTTATTCAGTTCTTCTTTATTATGATAATTTAGTAGTTGTCGTATAGAATTAAGTATAACAGTACCTACGTACAAGTGCGAGCAGAGAGGGAATCTATAAAACTATAATGATTAAAATTAAATGTAAAATAAATAATGCAACCCGGATGGTGCTTTAATTGTGTATGAAACTTTGCTCGAAGGAGTACTTATTATTATCGTTATGATGATGACCTGATCGAGTCCAAGGTGGCGCATTTTACTCGTGAATCGTAACGTAACCATAACATTATTATAGTGGTGCTAAGTATTCCGTCGTAAAAAAGAATTGCATTTATTATTAACAAATTTATTTACGCCTGTCGTTTTATCAAGATTTTGAAACATAATCAATTTCCGTACGAATATTTAAGGTAAGAATTAATTTTATTTTTTACGGGTTGCACCATATGTTCTGGACTTTTAATCACATTTAACATAAATAAATATATACTATTTCATCATCTCTTAAACACCTATAGTAAACGTTTGTCGATTTTGGATATGTATTATAGAATATAAATGAACACTGCAATATGCTGATTTCTTAAAGAAGCAGAGACATTTCATATTTTGTAGATAAAGAAAGATTGTATAATATGGTAAAGTAATGTCATATTATTATTATCGTGTGACTTTATTAGTACCTACTTATTTATCTATGACATCAGTGTCAACTGTTAATTTTACATATCAGGTGCCTTACAGTTTTACGTGATTTATTCGTAAATTATCGGGAAATGTATGAATTACATGTTAAAATTACAATATAATATTATGTAAGTATAATTTAGAAGCTGAAGCACTTTTTCACAAATGTTTGAATTTTTTTACAACCACCAGTCAATCTACAATTTATAGTTTAAAGGTCTAACTGTCAAAACTATTGAGATAAAAAATACTAAAATACTACTTAAATATTTTAAACACATATTAATTAAATGCAGTACATGCATTGTATTATTATTATTACTAATTATTCCTAGGCGAATTTAAACTGTATAGGTAACTCAAAGGATGTTATGTAAGAAATAATTCTTTGTTTCCGTAAACCTCTGATTCATTTAATCGTTCAGTAATTTCCCATCCTTGTAAGTTGTAATAAATTCTCAGCTTATAATTTTATATTTTTAAATATCTGATAAAAACGTTGTATTCCCAATTACTTATAGGTCTGCAAAGTATAGAAAATTATTATTAATAAATTAAATATACAGTACGTTTTATAAACTAATGATGTGACTTGTTTAAGCAATTTAAATAAAACGTATACGTTGTAAGATACTAATAAATCATGGGTAATTAAACTGGGGAAGACGCTGGAAATACAAGTTTCGAGTGTACCTCATCATTAGGTATTTATCATAACAACTATAACACTATATAACAGTATCACCTAGGTGAAGCTATAATGCATGTGATAAATTAGAATATAATGATAAATCATTACATTTACGATTTACGATAAATAATACTATAAGAGGAGGCAGCCTCTATTTCTAAAGATATTTTAAAATGTATTATATACAAAATTTTACTTTAAATATAATTTATTTTCTATTTTAGTCATATGGTATTTTAGACTAACTTTTGATGAAAAAATTGAATAAATTAGTTAGTTATATTATAACATTCAATGTTTTTACTATTGCGGCATATATGCCGGGTTGCATGAACAATCATTAAACATTAATTATTGAATCAATACCTATTGAGCTAAGGGTCGCTTAAACATGATTTAGTGGCCCATATTGGTCCATTAAATGTTATTGAACCATTAATGTTTCATGCAACCTGGTATAAATATATTACGCTGTAAAATGTGGCTCTGGTACAAAAAAATAACTCATCATTCTAAACCACAATATATAATAATAATACGCATCCATCGCTCCAATCAGAATCTAACTTAATATTATACCTATTCATAAATAGAATACATATTATAATATAATGTGTTTGTAAAAATAAAATGTGTTCTGACTCAATGAATCGTCCGTCACCATATAAACCACGATATTAACCTTTATTATGGCTTTCAGCCATGAAAAAAATGTTTCTTATCAACCCACTGAATCCGTTGCACGTTTCAAACAACATTTTAACTGTATGCACAACGTCAAACACCAATTTGTATATCTAGCAACTATTGCAGTGATAAAATAATAATACACATCATTACAATATATTGTATGAAACACAAAGAGATCAGATTTTAAATCATACATTGACAATGAAGTTATAGTAGGTATATATTTTATAGTTGCTGGCTCTATCGGTGTATTTAATCGATGAGAAGAACCCGTTATTATGTACCGGTACATAAAATAAAAATACTATAACAGTAAGTTTCTATGCATCTGTGTTTAGGCTATTAATAGAATAAATCCATTCATACAGCACGTCGATGAATGTCAAAAATATTACGACAGCGCAAATTATAATAAATATATAATTATTGAATCTCGAAGGTCCGCGAGCGACTCCGTGTCTGCTTTTGTCAAGTATCTATAAATTTGTTATGCCCGTATCCGTAAAGGATTATAAACTAAATCACAATATTTATTTTGTAATTTGGAGTGGCTTTTATACAGTAAATAAATAGAGATCTACTTCATTAAGTTGAACTTTGACACTTGGTTTCAATGGTAATGGCAATAGGTACCAAACTAATTTTTAATAGTCATAACATGAGTCGAGGACTTTGCCTTTAAATTCCCTGCACAGCGTATTGCAAATTAAATATTATGATAAAATATAGCACTTGCCTGTATTAATACATTGTATTTGTGTATATTAAACATAATATTATTATGGCGTGGAATCTCGAGGTCGGTTTTAGTTTTAAATGTTTACGTATAATGGTCCAAAAGTGGACATTAACTTACTTTAGTTAAAACTAAGTTAAAAAGTAGTTTTTTCTTTTTAACTTACTACTAGTTAGTTACTTTACTAATTATCTAACTTAATAACTAAACTAACAACATAGGTATCTGTAATACGTGATTACTTAAGCTTTAACCAATAATCTGAAAAATCATATTATGTTGAGTTATCATATTCAGGTATACACAATTTCTGAATTTCATATAATATGTTATATATTATATATAACATATTATATGAAATATGAATTATATCATTACAATCAATCAATATTTAGTTTGTTTAATTACTGTGTAAACTGCAATGATTTTAAATAAAAAATAATAACGTAGCACGGTACTTGGTATTTTTTCACTGCAATGAAAATATATGAATCTAGATATTATGTTTTTTTTATTGGGGCTAAGGAGGGTTACCATGGTATCAATAATAAATTGTATAAGCCTTACAAATATCTACCTTCTGAGAAATCGGTCAGAAAAAAAGTTTTTAATCAGCCCAAAAACATCTTAATAAACAAAAAAATATTACTAACTTTAATAAAGTAGATGACACAACCTTGTAATGGCTTAAACCGCTATAGCTAGTTTGCAGTAAGAAGCAATATACTGTAGGTCTGTAGGACGCCTTTAAAAATGTTTAGTTATTATGAAAACATTTTAAGTTGCAAAACTAATATGCGTAACCAAAGAAGTAAATACAAAAATTAATAATTAACTTGTTTTTGACTGTGTTAAATTAATATTTGTGTCCATATTAACTTTAACTATTAACTTATAAATAGTTAAATATATTTTTGTTAACTATTAACTTTATAACTTGGGTATAAATTAATGTTGGCTTTATTTAACTAATTCAGGTTATTTTTTTTTTCATACATTTGTGTGTTGTACATTTAAATATGCAACAAATTATGAAGCTAGTTAATTTTGGTAGCTATAAATCTATAATAATTTATTGAATGCATAATTTTGATTTTATTCTATATAAAAATTTAAAAATATATTTGTATCAAAAATGAATACATATTTACTATCCGTGCTCTTTGATAACAAAGTAAAACATCGTTGACAATAAATCAACTATTTGGTTAATTACATAAATTATAACGTATATGAAATATTTAAATTCTTTATCGAAATACATTTATCAGAAATATTTAATACAATATAAGTACCTAACTCATTCACTAGGTAGGTTCCAATATTCTAACAATGGGTGACTTTCTCTTATTCTTACCTGAAATAAATCTTTATAACTTTAATAGATTTTATATTATACATTTATACATCAAATGTAGGTACTTATCGTATTACAAGTAAACCTTGGATTTCAATTAAGTATGTGTGTCACGAGTACGCGCGTGGGAAGTGAAACTTCTTTCCGCAGTTATAGGTGAAGATGTTAATGATAATAATTTTCCATCGGTTTTCGAGTGCTTGTTATCTTTTCTGAGCTCGAAAGTTTCGCTCACTTTCATCACCAGTTTTAGGTTAGTATAATATAACCAATATAATTAGAATTAATAACAGAGAATGCGGCTGATAGACTTCGTTTTGAACCACAACTAAACATTGCAATGATTTTCACCTGTTCGTCATCAATGGGATACTATATTTTCTTTTTTTTTACTTGGTATTGCCGTGTTTTGCATATTTTGTTGCACTTATTCGTACACATTTTAAAATGCTTATTGATATTAAAATAAATAAAATGTTTAATCAAAAGAATACAATTATTAACGTTCATTATATTTTATTATAATCTTAAACGAATTATTTATTAGGGTTTTTCATTTCTAATTGATTCACAAAGTCACATATTTTTTCTTTTAATACGTTATTTTCATGTTGTAATTTTTCGTTCTCCAAATCTAACATTTTACATTCGATCTTTACAGATGATACACGGCATTGAATATTATACAATATCCCTTGTTTTGTTGATTGATGATCAGGCTACAAAAAATGATACATTTCTAATTAGTTTGATTCGTCTGTAACTGTTTTTAGTTTATCCTATGGAAAATGTACCTAAATGCCTACTTACTATGTCATAATAATCTATATATATAAAAATGGAGCGTAAAAATA
This sequence comes from Macrosiphum euphorbiae, assembly GCA_949089665.1. Taxonomy (NCBI): domain Eukaryota; kingdom Metazoa; phylum Arthropoda; class Insecta; order Hemiptera; family Aphididae; genus Macrosiphum; species Macrosiphum euphorbiae. The sequence continues at coordinate 53,052,216 of CARXXK010000001.1, read as the reverse complement.
TCGTTATACCTCATCAATCGAGAACGGCTGGTCCGATTTGGCTCAAATTGTTTTTAAGATGTACGTAATTGCCAACAGAAGGTTTTTACAAAAGAAAATGTTAGGAAAATCCACCGGAGAAGTAGAAAATCTGGATGTAAAAAATACAACAGTGTATTATGAATTGGTTGCTATTGGTAAATCGGGCATGTTTGTTGATTTGTATTATTATTTCTGTCAATATATATATGTAAATTAATGTTTGTGTGTATATTAGACCTCTGGGAAGAATACAGGTTTAAAAATGGTTAAATTTGGTTTTTTTTATCCATCTGATATTGGTACGGTTAGATTAGGTTAGGATTTTGTATTAATTGATTACACTAATCTACCATAGGTGGAATACGACAAACTTGGTATAACATTGATACTTTAGAGTTAAATCATACACTTAAGTACATACAGCCAGGGCCGTCCTGACGATTTGCGGGGCCCAGGGCAGAGTAAAATTGTGGGGCCTAAAATGTCATTACTCATTGTTGGCAGTGGCATATATTTAATATTATGATAATACATTAATACCTATATACTTAGGTAAGTTTGGCAACGCTCAAATATACTTCAAAATTTATTACCTTGTACTTACAACAATTATTGTTATTTATTTTCTATCAAAAATAGTCAAAATATTGTAAAAATGTTTTAAGGAAAATATTTATATAATTATTTGTTGAAAATGTCCAGGTTCTACAGTCATTCATTTTTGAGTTAACCAAAAAAATAAAATCTTTTTCAAAAATTGGTTTTGTATAAAAGTTACCTCTTTTTTGTTTTTAAAAGTAAATATACTTGAAATTTTTAATTTTTAATTCTCAAAAATACCAAATAATTTCACTTTTCTATCAGTATATATGATGCTGATATCGAATATCGGAGCACTTTTACTACACAAAATGTCGCTTCCAAAACAGAAAAAAAACACACATCATTATAAAATTAATACATTTTTCGCTCTGCTGAGAATTTTATATATTATAAATTAACCTTCCTACGTCTTAAAATATCAAATGTGTCAATAAAAATTTAAATATAAATATACATTTTAGTTAGTCAGCATTTTTTTCTATAGATATTATAGCTAATTTGTTGCCTAGTTTTCAGACAGTGCGCTTCGAAGATAGTTATTTTTATAATTTTCAACTTTGAAAATTTAATTTTAACCATATTAACTCGTTTAAAATGCGATACATTTATTTGACGTCAATTAATATAAGTAGGTTTAGGTAGTAAAAATTACAACAGTTGGAGGTTTAAAAATATATAGGTAAATGATACAATTTTTTTTGCTCATTTACTTGACTTTATTATTGGGTCTATAAAAGCGGGGCCTGTCCAACTATGTCGAAAGCGCGGGGCCCGGGGCAAGGGCCCCGCTCGCCCTGCCCTAAGGACGGCCCTGCATACAGCACGGGGTTGATTGCCTACCTGATAATATACTGCTGCAAATCAGAATTTTTATTCTGGGCAACGGAAAACTTAAGATACATTTTGAACACCATACACCGAATCGGAATATTAAATAACGAATTGAACAAAGTTTGAATCATATAGAGTTGGTACATCGAACGAGCAACGAAGTGATCAGCTAGTATAAATATTTTAATATAAATATAATATTAATACATTAATATTTTATTTCATATTAGTATACATGCATACTCAAATTCAACTATGATTATATAACTATCCTAATTGGTAAAACACGAAGTGGTCGTCGACGTGAACCACTTGGTTCATATACAAATCTCGTTAATCGTCATATAGTTATCCATATAAGTAAACAAAAAAAATTATCATTTTTATTGGAATATAATACACATGAGCGTCAGTAATACATTTATAATCTATTAAACATTAAATATATCTATATAAGTATATGTATCTACATGAGTATATTGCAGTATATTTTTAGTGTATTAGCACAAATTATTCATAGTACATAAATAAATATCTTTTTTCAGATTTAGAGAAACAAATTTGTTCGTCAATTTTAAATTTTTTAATGTTATCCAATTGACTTCAATAATAGTTACTGGTTAGTATACTTATAATAGATTTAATATACATAAATCTAAATATAAGCCAGAAATACTAAATAGCCTGGTATAAGCCTTGGTATACTGACCCTACAAATATACAAATTGTGTTTTAAGTGTAACTGGTCCATGTCCTTTGTTTGCATTTATCATTAAGAAGACCCGAATGCGCTGTATTCGTCTTAACGCGTCACATACCAAATTATAAGTGCTAAATAATCCATTTAACTCAGGTATGTAAGAGCGAATTAACCTATTATCAAATTTCAAAGTATGAATATTATCCAGTAATTAGGAGGGAACCTCGTTGGTTTTTTTTTATATTTTAATTTTAAAGCAAGCTATGAGTATTTTAAAATTGTAAATTGTTTGTGCATTTTAAAATACTCATATAACTTGCTTTAAAATTAAAATATAAAAAAAAACCAACGAGGTTCACTATTCACTAGATAATATTCTTACTTTTAAATTTGATAATAGGTCAATTCACTCTTATATATACATCAGTTCAATGTATTCAGAACGTATAATTTGGCCATGCTATACGTTTGTAAGACGAAGACAGAGCACACGGGTGTGTCTTCACTTCTTCTTAATACTAATTTATACCTCTGAGTATCAAAGTTCTGGGCAATACTGTAATAGAGTCTGTCAAATATTTTTACAATGATCAATTTCATTTTTGATAACTACGATTTCATATTAAATTAAATAATAAATAATTTTGCTATGTCTCAAAGGCATATATCTTTATTATAATATTCAAATGAAAATAAAAAACGTATTTACCTGTATTATATATTTATTTTTCAATATTAATAATTATTGATTAATCCGGTAGTATTATGAATGCATGAATGGTGTTATGAGGGGGTGGGGGGAATATGTAATACACTACATATTCATATATAATTATTAATTATTAAATAATGGACTAACTAATGATTTTTTGCACGATCAGAGAGTATCAAGACGTGTGAAAAACGAGAATATAAGCTATTGGACTGAAAATGTAGTTGAAGTTCTTGACAAATAATCACTGTTAAAAGCGTTCATGTAATATTAAAAACTGAGAGACTTTTGACTACAATAATAATGATAAATACAATTGGACTTGCCTAACTAATGTCTAATATAGTTCAGTAAATACCTAATTAACAATCGTTACAAAAAAGTTAACTAGAAATGTTGTTAAAATTTTTGACTTTTGAAATATAATTAATCATAAATTGATTGATATTACTTTTTTTTAAGTTTTCTGAAAAATATACATTATTTTCTACCAATTCTTTGGTCAGTTCAGTTTATATAAAAAAATAGTTTAATGTAGCACTGTAAACATAGTTGCTTATTAATAGTACCTAAACCTACCAATGATTTACATAATATACATTCCATAGATCTTGTTTTGTATGCCCATTGCCCAATGCTATAAATATGGTATTTCATACATTGTATAACACTCGTAAGCTTAACAAATGTCGAAACAACTTTTTTGTATAAAATCCAGTTTAATTAGATAAATTTGAATTACCTCTTCAATATTTTCATGTGTATCAAATATTGGAATTTTATTAGCTTTGTCTTCGGGTGTTTCCAATTCTTGATATAGGTGGATACATTTCATTATATCTTCACGCCTCTTCAATTTATTGTTTAAAATCTATATTTTAAGGTAAAATTAATGAATTATATTAACATTATAAAATATGCATATTACACAGACGACAGACACATATTTTCAATAATTCATGTCTAAGAATATAAATTATTTGTTTTTCAACAATAATACACACAAACGACTATTATTATTACTATAAAAAAAACTTATAAAAATGATATTGTTATTTGTATGCTATGTTTAATTGTGAAAATTGATTTTAAGATTGAGGAAAACAATTAGGAAAACCCCCCTTATGGGAAATAAATTCGTATCAACTATTAATAATCAACATATTATTAAAATTATTTATTTATATTATGTTTTCGACGATCGGCGTTGCAGTCTTGTAGTATAGTACCTATGGGCTACGACGTAAACAGGTAACGTGCAGCACTGCAGCCGCTACGATCCCCACTAACGGTCCAAAACTCCAAACACAGTGTATACTGTATAGGCTAGCGCTAGACTAGTGACTAGTGAGTAGTGACTAGTCGTTAATTTCATTTTCAACGACTTGGTCTAGTATTAACATGGCACCGAAGTTATCCGAAAATATCACGACAAATTACGAATATGAGATATTAGATACCACAAGTCGTTGTTCGAATTATTAACGTCCTACACGGCTACACCCTGCACAAACACAACATAATACAATATTATTCCGTAATCGGCGTCGTAGCTGCAGAGTGCAGACGGCGCGGGCGCATGGTCGAGTTTAGAGCTTAAAATAGACAATAGTTTATTATTTGATATTATTATTTTTACATGACAATTATTTTAAGATTTTGTAAATAAAATTATATAACCATGTAATATACTAATATGAACTACAAATTACAATATTACACACATGTATGACATCAATGTTTAGGGCGTTAACACACAACTTGCACACCCAGAGAAAACGCCACTGGCGATTATTTAATAGTATAAGTATATAAATAATAAAATTATAATGCGACTTCATTAAATTGGTTCTTACTGTATTTAATTGTTTGGTAGATTGGCAAAGAAGTGACTTTAGTCTGTGGCCGAGTTTAGAATTATTTGCAACCTTATTTCGGAATTGTTTCAAACCCTCTTGAACTTCATCTCTTTTTTGTATTAATATATTTAATTCCTTGAATAATTTAGGTTTGCCCATTTCTTTTTCCAATGTACTTATTTTATTCTAATACATAATTGTATTATTAATAGCACATTAAAAATATTTAAGTTACAGTAAACCCCGTAGTATCAACTCACTAATAAATCTTTAATTCGAATTTTCAATTTTTTTGTTGTAATTAATAATTGTTCGTTTGTTGATTTGAACTTCGAGTATTCTGTTGCTGTATTTTGAGTTTTTTTCGCATAATCATCCAAAGTAGAAAAATATTCATCCTTCATATTCATATAATGCGTTATGTAGTCTTTCCAACAAAATTTATTCATAATTGATTCGAACTACAGTAAAAGGTAAAATATTAACTTTAAGGATAGAGCGTAATGACTGCGACAATTAAAAAAAAGTTGCATTTTTTTTTTAGACATTATAGGCATGATACTTAGTAGATACTTATTAGTACAAATACAATGAAAAAATGAATTTGTTTAAAACATTAAATAATGAAATATAACGATTTTTATTAATTGTTATATTTCCTATATCATAGATAATACAAATTTTGAATGCGATTTCATCAGACAGTAATCGTACTCATCGGAGTTCTAATTTTTAATAATTATTAAAGTTGTACATTTGATGACTATAATATTATATGATTAAGTGTTGATAAGAGCGTATATTTATTGTTTATTTTATTTTTATACTAGGTATTTGTTTATTTTATATTTTTATTGAATATGATACTATATTTTATACAACACAAAATAGTTATATAATAGTTATATAATACGTCATCCATATCGCCATATATAGAACATTGTAGCCTATAGTTACAGACTTACAGTTATATCACCGATGAATATAATGTTACCTATGATAATATAATAATATACATATATATAATAAATAACACAGTTATTTATACAACAATATAATATTATTCATCATTAATAATTACCGTTACTGTAACTACCTATATATGATGATCAGTATTGTTTAATTTGTATAACCATCAGTAACGGTACATACAACAGCTTAACATCATTGGTTTAAAACTTCAACGTAATTAAAAAACTGAAACTAACCAACAACTGCTTAGCTTTTATCATAGATTAAAAAAAATTAAACATTTGTATTATCAAAGTCACCCTTATTTACGGTAGCATGTTTTATCCCGTTGATTAATTTTGCAAATAAAAATCTATGTTGTCACAGTCGTATATTATTTATATTATTATTAAAGTCACCGCAATAGTATCATAATTTCTTGTGTTGATCAATTTTATAAATTCATAATGTTTTTATACCTAACTACTTAAATAATTATTATCAAAGGCATATTTTTAATAATTACAACATCATTATCACTATAATAGTATAATCTAATAGTACCTATTAATTTTTAAGCTTTTAAAGTTAATTTTAATACCCATTTTATAATTTTTCACTTTGACTTGTTATAGGTATCAGATTTCCAGTGTAAAATGTATAAATTGTAGTAAAATACATTTTTATTGTACCTACCCTTCCATGTTCGATGTCCATATTTTCAATGTGTTTTTTTTTTATGTCAGATTTCCACTTGTCTATCTCAAGTTGTACCACTTTACTATCATATTTTAGCATCTTCCAATAAGTATCGTTCTCGTTTGTCCTGACCTCTAGTTCTGCCAAATCTACAGGTAGTGCTAATTCTATTTCAGCCTGATATTGGTGATGTATATCTTCAATTTCATTTTTAAATGCGACTTTCATGTAACAATTAATATAATATCATTATTGTGTAATGTGTATATATTTACATAGAAATTATGTGTTAACGGGATGCCACCGCACCACATAAAGCTGTTTATCACCATGATAGGTAAAACCACGACAGCAAATTAAACGTATGATATTTTTCAATAAATGTCAATCAAGCATCTAAAAGATCCTCAGGAAATCGTCTAATTTGTTTGGGTTTATTTATTGAATATTCATTTTTAGTTGTGCTGCATTCAATATTGTATACATAATACATATACAAAAACCAGTTATAAGCTACAAAGATCAGCATTTATTTCTAAGGAGAGTTTATGTTACATTATTATTTTCTCGATTCAGTAGATTGCATCACATTTTTTTTCCAAAAACATCGCATAATATAACATAAGTCAATAGTGACAAATTTCACTGTGTATAAACATGTAAGTAATTGTGGAACGTTTAAAGCGTTTGGTATTGTTTAATCACAACAAAATAACTAAAATCATTTGAGGAAAATCGCTATTTAACGTTTTAATTTTTAACGCCATAGTCACTTCAAAGATTATATTTGTGATTTTGGACACATATTTTAGTATTCCGCTTTCGATGAGGTTCTCTCACAGTTTAACATTAATTCCTCCCTTTTCATTCTAACCATAATATTTATCCTTACGATGTCTTCATCATTATATCAGTAACAAAAAATGGTTTTATGCTTTGGTTTCTAAACAATTATTACTTATTATTTTATTAGAATTAAATAAGAGTTCAGCTAATATTTTCCAGATTTATAGGTATTCATAGCTAGGTGGCTAGCTGTATTACGACTATTACCTGACTTAGCTCGGGAAAAAAATAATTCAGACGAACAGAATTAGGTTTTAAAAGGACACTTTCTTACCAAAAACAACCAAATTAAATTATAAGATGTAAGAACTATAACTGTTTTTTTATGCTATTTATGAGTAATCACTGGCGTCAAAAATATAAAAAAATTAATTTTCATATTTCAAGTACAAAACTCACGTGTGTACCACCACGGTTAGGAAGTTAAAAAGAGGTAGAAAGAAGCCTAGTTCACTATACATTCTAGGTCCTTAACCTGTCTGTAAAAATCCCGTTGAAATTAAGTAGCCCTTTCGATGAATAATAGCATGGACACACAGACAGACACTTCTATTAAATGTTATTGTATAGCTGATGTAGATTAAATTACCTAATGTAGCACTGACCAATTCCAAATTTCTTTGACCAGTTCTACGACGATACTTTATGCATTCGTCCAACTCGTTTTGTAATTTTTCTATTATTTTATCTTTAAATTCCATTTGTAAAGTTAGAGATCCTTGGAATGACTAAAAAGTGTAAAACTAGAATTAATATTAAAACGTTAAGTATTTCGTTTCAATGCTAGTTAGTTATTATTATAAAATACAATTGTATAGAGTGGCAAACAACGATAGCTTAAATAATAATATGTAAGATTGTTTTTAATGTTTTTCGGGTGAAAAAATGCATTCACAGATTAGTTTTTTTTACTTAATTTACTATCTAGTTACAAATCACTCTTATGAGTAAGAATACGTAGTATATGACTTGCCGAAATTTGACTATGCAACTCTGTGTCATGGTATTTGAACAATATGTTTTCCCAGTGTTTGGTAAGAATTGTTGTACTATCTATAGTATCGTCCACATTTTTTGTCAACATATCCTGGTTGTAATTAACGTTCATAATATATTACATAATAATTCAACAATAAACAGTATAGGTATTTTATAATCAGTAGATAATAAATCGTTATTACTGTATAAATCTTCGTTTTATGGCGTAATATTCCCAACATCTTCTCTTTTTTTCTATCCATAATCAATCTATGTAATTACTCACCTGCTAATTTATACGAATTCAAGTAGATAGAATCTGTTTTCGATTAACATTTATAATAATATTATAAGTACCTACCTACCTAATTATTATAGTTATTATTTATTTTACAACGGAACAAAGTCTATTTAAAATAAACGGTTATCGAGACAGCATTATAGCGGCATATTCCTTATAATATAAAGAAAATAATTTAACTAACTTATTTTACGTAGGTATGTGACCTTTAAAAATTAACTATGACTCACTGTTTATAATAAAACAAATTATGTTGGGATGGCTTCTATAGATATTAGATATAGTACAACAACAAAAAACAATTGCACTTAGTCCAATCATTTTTTTGAAATTTAATTTAATATTAAGCATTAATTGTAAATTACATTATTACTACACACTTTGTGCATAACAAGATATAATAAAAACAAATTAAATTTTCTTACATTGATGAATACAATGCATGTTATTTATATAATAATAACATTATAAGTACATTTTTAAATATATATAGCTTCGTTATATTATCAATAAATTCTTAGTACTAACAGACGGCCATTGGTAATTCGATGAATTCAATGAATAACAACATTTGTACGATCACTTCAGGTTTTTAAATGACTTTACCTACTGCTACTACTGTTAGCTAAGTGCTAACATAATACATTCAAATCATTTGCTATTCATATTATTGATTGTGTGTCGTATAATTTTATGCAGATTAAGGGGAGTATTTTATTTGCTTCAAATTTATTCCACTTCAAATCTAAAGTATATTTAAAACTGTCTGTCCATGAAAAAAATTATGCGTAACCTGTCAATACTAAGTTTTATTAATTTAAAAGATGCTATGAAAAATTACATTTTTATATTTCCCATGTTTATTTAAATAAAATACTGTAAGTAAGCGCATAATTGATAATATTATTACTTTTTAATAAACATAATAAAATTAAAAATTATGGAAAATATGTTACTTGCTAAATCGTTTGATATTATGAAAGTATCGTCAATACGGCATCTATTTTTTAATGGTCATAATAAATTATTTTCCAGCTAAATAAAATATAAAATAATAATATTATATAACCATTATAATCATTATTTAGATCAAAGCATGGTTACTATTTCATATAGGTAACATAAAGTATAAATTGACGAGTCAGATATTTTTGAAACAACTACTACTTATATATTATGACAAAGTCGTAAGTATTGAATATTTTGAAAATGCTTAACTTGACATCAACATTATAATAAAAACAAATATTTTATATACCATAACACTGCAGTATCGTTAATCTTAGTCTCTAAATGTAAACATTATAGTATTATTTAACTAAACTTCCAATATTTAAAACATGAAATTATTTTATTATAGTAAATAAACATTAAAATGATTTGATAGAATCGGTACCCATATATTTATATTTTATATACATTTATTATTAAAAAGAATATTTTCTAATTATGCTACAAGGCATAATAAGCAAATTAGAAAAAGAAAAGAATACACAACAATGATTACATGAGGAGGGAGGCCATATAGTGATATAACCAAACATCAATTATTTTCATATATATTTATATAATGTAATCTATAAAATTATTAGTTGGATTGTAGACTAATTAGGCCTTATAAGCTGATAGAATATTATTATTATAATTTTTAAACTGTGAAATATAGTTTAGTGTTGATATCAGTCGTAGTTAGCATTAGATAATATAATAAAAATATTCCTTTCTTAATTTTTAAAGTGTATTTCTATATTTTTTTTTCTAAATTGAAATTAAATTATTTATTAAAAATCTATCAAAAATCATCATAAATAAAATTCTTATATTAGAATACTCACTCCATTAGAGTGAATGCAGTGTAATGCAACATAATATTTTCAAAGAAAACCAGGTAAATTGATTTTAAATTTTTTAAAGTAGTTTTTCAGCGTTAAATGCATAAACATTTTACTATCAAAATATATAAACAATGAACACATTTTACACATTTATTGGGGGCCTGGTGAGGCTCGGTGGTAGGCTCAGTCACTACCATATTCTGAAGCAAAGTTTTGGCAAAGTACGACCCTGATTTTTAGAGACTAACGTCTTTAGAGATAAACGTGTTCAACAACTAAGATTTGCATTATCATAACGTAATAATTTAGTTTAATTATATTGGGTATTATATTCTATGTAGGTACCCATGCAAATTTTTGTAAATAATGTTATATATTATCAATTGTTCAATTGAAAAAAAAAATAAATACTGTAATAATAAGTTAGGTGGATGACTTAATCAGGAAAACTTTATAATGAAAAAAAAAAAACAAAAAATAATATATTATATTTTGTCAATACATATAATAATCACATGATCGATAATACAGAAAGTATGATTTTTTTGATAAAACAATATACATATACACGTTCTAAACAATTTATACTCCACAAAAAATACATCAAATTTCGTACAAGGTTTGACGTATCAAAATTAAATATACTACCGAGAAATCGTATGTTATATTATAATATTTTTCACCTTTGAAAGTTGAAACGCAACTATACAATTTTTAAGGTGTACAAAATATTGTGATTGAAACGTTACCTTATTAAGACACGTAAAACCGTAAAAGTAGTTCGTGATTTTATTAATAATTACGAGGTATGCTAAAGTGTTTATATGTTGTGTAAAATATTAAAATTCCAAAGGTAAGGGAGAGTTAAAAAAATAACCATTACGATCAGAACTGCAGCGATTCTAATGAATTTGCATTTCACTAAAGGTAAATTCAAATAAAGTGTTACAAATTGTATTCAAAGCATATAACGAATATTAACGATATTAAGGTAACCATTCTAAATACCAAATTTTACTGTTATATGTTTTAGATTTAGACGTTCGTCTACATATAAATGAATGGATAAATTCATGTCATTTATATGTCATTATTAAATAAATCATAACAGATTTAGCATTTTATACCATATTTTCAATATAATTATAATATTTTAATATAAAATCTTTATTAATTTTAAATATGTTCTTGAATTATTTTCAAAAAATATTTTTGATGAGGTTGATCAATTTTTTTTCATAAATCCAAGGTATTCTTTTAAAAGTACTAACGTTGTCTGATTTATTTCGAAGTTGGTTTGATGGAAAATTATTTTTATATTAAACAGCCTAAATATAATTTCTAGAACACTTAAACACCTACGATCTAAGTCTAAAAGTCTACAAGTGCAGGGTCACTGTATAATGGATGGTATTAAATTTGAATTTAATGATATAATATCATTGTATAAGAAAAACGATTCTGAACGGAGACGGTATGTCAGTCTAGGTATAAGACATATTATAATACACATATCTATGGTATTAAAAAAAAATGTACCTATAATAGGTAGCTAAAATAAATTCCAAATTAATCATATCACAATATCTATTAGGTACTTATAACTCATTATACATCAATAACAATCTGTGATACTATCATAGATACATAATAGTAGTATACTTTAGAAGTTTCAAGTACCAACGAATAATATTATACAATCACCACAAAATAACTAAAAAAGTTATTCTAGGTTTTTTAATATTATGTAATTTCGTCCAAATTTGAACTTAAAATGACTATAAAAATAAACTGTGCTTATGTATTTTTTTTAGATTTTTTGGTAACAGAATTAACTACTTATGTGGAATCTTGTTTTAAACTTTCAATCCTTAGATATAAAAGTTGAACATTTTATACATTTTTAACAACAAAATAATTATTGAATTTTAAATTTAAATTTTGTCAAAATTCAATGCTTATAAAAAAAAATTGTGTCCATGTATTTTTAATCTTTTTCAAATTTATAAAACTTTATTGATATTCATAGGAAAAAAAATTTAAATATGAAATTGTCCTTAAACAGCTCAAAACAAGTCAAAATATTTTGAAAATTTTATCACGTATAAGAATCGATTAAATAAATATTCAGTGAAATTTTCATGTATCTACAGTTATTCGTTTTTGAATTACAACAAAATAAGAAAATCACTACATGAGAAATCGAGTAAATATCCAATGTTGTAAACATTTGAATTTCATGCGCTCATAAAAGTTAGTTTGACTTTCTTAAGGACATTTTTTTTTTTGATAAAATTAGACAAACTTATAAGGAATACAGTATATAGTATACTAGGTTTTCTTTTAGGATGATGTGTTGATTTATTTGATAATAAATCATCAAACAACTTTAATATTTGGTTTGTATAATTATTTGTTTAGATCAAATAAATTAACACAATTAACAATTTATTACAATTTATCATTATTTATTTAGGATCGAGTTTTATTAATATCAGCAAAACATAGAACATTAAATATTTTTTTCGTATACAATTATTATTATTACTTTAGCAATTGTTTTCTTTGACTGAATAATAATAATATTGTTATAATGACATAACTTATATTATGCAGTAAAAAATTATGTTCAAACATGATGTATATCACTTTACTACCTACTCGTCAAGTGATCGATTTCCAATTGAATACAAACGAAATACATCAGCGCCATTCGTTCCTTTCTATTAGTGGGAAATATCTTTTATTCAATTACAAAAACTGTCATTTAACAATTTTCGTTAAACTGGGACACCTCTCTTAAGTAGTTTTAACAATTTGTTAAACGGTGGTGTTACCTCTAGGTACCGATTATGAATAAAATCCTACATTAAAAACAGCATCCGCAGTAAAGATTTTTCATTTGTAAGGATAATTAAGGAATCAGAGATATGTTTTGGGTGTTAGTGCAGAAGAAAGATACCTACTAGTATGCTACATTTTGTTAGGAATTCAGTTAAACTTTTTTTTTGTTATTGATGTTTTGCGATTTGCAATAAACAAAGCGTAACGAAAATCGGCTTCTCGAAAATCCGTTAGAAAAATAAGTTGTACCCAGCCAAAAAACATAACTATGTTAAAAATTAAAGTCTAATTATCTGAGTTATTAAATTACTTTACCACTCCATAATATCATATTAAGACAATTGTGTCAGGTGTGAATGGATGGTTTTTGGTATTTTATTATATAGGTAATGATAAGTTTAAGTGATTTAAATAACTTCTAAATCTATACTTCCTTATTTTGATAACGAATTGAAAATAAAAAATCATAATTTTTATCTCACGAATACCGTTCAAAGTCTTTATTCAGTTTCAGATCGGAAAAATAATAAAGTCTCGATGATTTAATATACTTTTATTTTAAGGAGTCTTTAGAAAACGCTTTTTGGGTTTGTTAAAACACGCGTACAGCATCTCTTAAAATTGTAATTTGTGTCCAATATAGCATTTATTTATAACTGCTTCCAAATACATAAATACATTATCAGCTCTAGTAATACACCATCTTCCAGTATCTGAACTTTTATTACCTAGGTACTTGAATGTAAAGTTTAAATGTTAAATATTAATGCTTCAAACTTATGTTAAAAAAAAAATGTAGTGAAAAGTTTTTAGTTTTTTGTGAAGAGAGACATTTGTTTGGCTATGTATCTATATGATTTGGAATAGCCAAATCAAGTGAACCTATAGGAATTTCTCAGAAGTTGTAATTTTTCAATTTTTTCAATAATTTATTCAAGCGTAAGAAAAACTACCAAAAACCTTCAAAAATATTTTATCAGGATTTTAGATTTTATGCGAGCTCCAGTCAAAGATTGTTTTCGAATGTAGGTAATGTTTAATTTTAATCATTACTTTTAAATTTAATATCATAAATCATAATACATCACCATCCTTGCACGTTTAACATTCAGTAGCTATATCCATAGGCGGAAATCCATTACAATTTCTTGGTGGGGGGGGCTAACATTATTAACATCAATGTGAGTAGAGGGGGCTTTGATCCTATTGGAATATTTGGGGGCATAGCCCCCCCGCCTCCATGGTTTCCGCCTATTGCCGTATCCTGTCTGGATTCAGTTTTAGATAACGAAGCATTTAGTATTAGTATTGTTTTAGATATACTGGGTGATTATATAAAAGTCAACACTCGCATTATCTCAATAAATATGAACGTTTTAGAAAATTTTTATTTTTATATGATTTGAATTCTTGAAAAAACAATATTTTAGAAAAAATATATAATTTTCACTATTTTTAACCTTTCTGAATGACAACTTACATTTTTTTTTTGAGGGTTTTAATATATGAAATTTTAATTTCGAATGATAGTACCTAGTTCATTATTTGTAAGCATGGACAGTTGCGGCAGCTGTGGACTGTGGTACCTACGCAAAATGATCGTCTTCTTCTTCATTACTAGTCCACTGATGTAAAAATTAAATATTTATAATTGAGTAACTAATCGGCTGTCTGTTCAGAAGAAGCAAATTAGTAAAGGTGCTGTCCATGCAACTAGATGACGAACTAGTGTATATAATTTAGTATTTACCATATCTCATAGTGCATTAGGGCCATAGTAATAATTTTGACACCATTAGAATCGGACTACTATGTGAAACAAGATGGACGAAAAAAACGTAAACTGATAAGGATGCCACTGACTGTATTTCACGAATAAACAGCCGTAATAGTTGAAGCTCAAAATTTTCAAAAAAAATATTCAATCAGTATAAAATAGTATAAAATTAAAAATGTGTACTGTCATTCAAAATGATAAAAACAAAACCAATTTTAAAAAATATATTTCTTAAATATTGTTTTGAAAATTGAGTTGGTTATATAAGGTTCTGAGAATCTAATCTTAGAGATATTTATATAGATTTCACAATGATGTGTGCTTTATTTCTGTGTACACGTTTTATAGTAGAAAAATGCTTCAATCTTCAACTTCCTGAGGGTGATTTCTGGTAGAAAATTGTATCTTGTAATTTGAAAGGTCAAAAGTGATAATTTCTAGTACCTATTTTCCTACATGTCAAAATAATCGGAAAACCCCGTTTAAGGAAAAACTGGAATATTTCTCCTTTGTAGGTAATTGTATAGGTAATTGTATGAAATTAGTGTTTACTGTTAAAAGAATCACAATGTATAGTTGAACCTAAATTTCTCTTAAAACATGATTATTATTATTATATTATATGTATTGTCTATAGTTATTTGAATCATGTAATACAATAACAACATTAATTTTTACGTGCGACGTAGATTAAAATATTTTTATTAAATAACAAACAATTTTTTTACTTGTTAGATTTAAATAAGTACCTATTTCATAATGGGTTATTCCGTTAATTCATACATCAATATTCAACGTGGTAACTTTCAGTAGGTATAAATATGTAACAGTATAATCTGATATGTAATTACAATTAATATTACGTGTTGCTTAATTAATACAGTACTATATTATATTAACGTATACATCATCATAATATATCAAACATAATTTTATACTTTTTTATATGTACCTATTACAAATGAGAGGATTTATATGGGTAACTCGTTTATAGTTAAATTCGATTTTGTACAGTTTGGTAATGGAAATGTATTTTATGCCTTCCTTCTGTACACTGCACAGTTATATTATGCAAGAATGTTATAATAGGTACGTGACAAAACTAAAAAAATACACACACACACACCATCATATATGTTTTTTTACTAATATAATAATTGTTTCAAGAAACGTATAGCATGTAATTAAAATATACGCATACCATATTTTAAAAACTATATTAGACTAATAAATTCAAAGCTCCTCTCGAAATATTAAGTTACAATACATATTGTTATTGTATAATGCATGTCTCCATGCTTCATAATAATATAGGTACCTAATCATTATGTTTACTTGCAAAATAAAGTTTAGACAATTGCATACTGTTATTATTATTATTATTATTATTATTATTTGTACTGTTATTTTTTTCAATTGCATAATCGATATTTTTGTTTAATTATTAGTAGCTACGATATCTACTTCATTATAATTTTAAACAGTATTAGTATTGAGTAGTACCTACTACCTAATAGGTACCTTTTTATTAGATAATTAAAATATATTATAAACCATTATTACCTATTGTTTGTTAATTGTGGCAACGGCTTTTACGTAATAGATTATTTTTAGAATTACGAGAATTCATAAAAACCTTGAACATTATAGCTGATATTCACTTTTGTGATAAATACGTATTTAGTTATTCATCCAACTTTTAGTTAGAAATTCGGGCAGAATACAGACTCTTTGCTCAAATCTGAGATAAAAGTGGTGTATTGTTTTAAATTTGAATACAACAATAAGTTAACAAATTTGATAAAACGCTAACAGTTTGTTAGTGCTTTCAAATTTTAATTGCTCAAGCGATTAGTATCATAAATATAAATTCCAACTCACGGTGTTATGCAATATTGTTGATACTTTATTAGAAATAACAACTGCTAGTGTTAAAAACTTCAGTTGAATCATAGTTATCATTTAAAACTTTAATCAATTGTATAAGTAACTATCATCAACGATTTTAAAATTAACGATTTCTATTAAAGTCCAACATAGAGTTGGATGTGCAGATCTAATTTTCAAGTCCAACAAATTAAAATAGTAATTTTTTAATTCACTTGGAACTCTATCTGTTGAGTAATTTTACTAATTTATTTATACTCAAAACGTCTATTCCTTAGTATATATTTTTTAAGATAATTTTTCTGTATGATAATAATATAAAATATTTTGTGTAATACTATGATGGATTTTATTTTTAAGGTATTAAATGAGGTTCGTTCGGAAATGAGCTAAATTGAAACAAAACAATAATGAAGCTCACAAAAAAGTCTATAAACGACGATACCAACATGGCGGAAGAAGTGGACGCAGAGCACGAAAAATGGCAAAAACTGAATTTAGGCTCAAAAGTTAAATATGTAATTAGCAACATTACGGTGGAACCACTACTCGCGTTTTTCATCGTATCAAGTGTGCTCGGCAACCTCACCACACAAAACCTAAACTTGCAGAAATCATGTAGGGTTAATTTAAACATGAGCGACGCCATTTGCACTGCGTTGGAACAACGGAATAAGACCAATTACAGTATTGACCAGGAGGCAAAAGTCCAAGAGCTGGTCACCGACATGACAATGTGGCAGTCGGTTATACAGCACACCATACCGTGTATATTTGTGATTTTCGTCGGATCCTGGAGTGACAGGACCCGCAAGAGGAAACCGGTCCTGTTGTTGCCAATTTTTGGAGAGCTCGTGCGGGTCTTGGGCTTGTTGGTTTGTGTATTCTATTTTTACGAACTACCAATGGAAATTGCAGGTCTGGTCGAATCCGTGCCCGGGTCACTAACGGGTGGTTGGATGATCATGTTCATGGGTGTGTTCACGTACATTTCAGATGTAACCACGGTTGGTATACAGTTTTTGATATTTTTCAATACTCCTCTGGAACTTAAAATAAATAACTACCTACACGTCTTACCCTGAAATTATGGTTTCAGGTGAAAATGAGAACTCTTAGAATAGGTGTACTGAACCTATCATTAACCATAGGGATATCTTTCGGTATAGCCTTGTCTGGTATTCTGTACCAAAAGCTCGGTTTTTATGGAATATATTCAATATGTTCCACTTTATACTTCATGGGTATACTTTATGGATTTTTTTGTCTTAAAGATATAAAAAATAATGATACACCGGCCGTTTGTGAAGACTCTAAATTCGTTAAAAATTCGTCGTTCTCAACAAACGTTAAGGAATTTTTTGATTTAATACACATTAAAAATGCGTTTAGAGTAACTTTCAAAAGAGGTAATGATAACAGAAGGCTCCGGATTTTGATGATGATGGTAGTTCTAATGATAATAATGGGTCCTATGACAGGTTAGTAAATTATTTGGAAACTTATATATGTTACACTTCCACTATTTGAGATATATAATACATTTTATCATATCTAAAAATACTAAAACAATCACAATATGTATTTAAAACAATCTAAAACCAATCATTTTTTAATCACACATTTTAGGTGAAATGTCAGTTATGTACTTGTCGACCAGGATTCGATTTAACTGGGACGAAGTTGATTACAGTATGTTTTCTACATTTACCATGGTCACTGGTTTTATTGGTATGTAACCAAATATTGTTAAAAATAAATTTAAAAAATAAATGTAATATAAAACACATTATCCAACGTTTATTTTAGGAACATCAATTTCGTTATGGATTTTCAATCACAAATTGAAAATGGATGACGCATTGATCGCTGCAATGGCATGTGTCAGTAAAGTCATTGGTAGTTTTGTTTTCGCGTTTGCACCCAATACATACATATTTTATTTGGGTAAGTAAATAATTTATACTCACAATAGCAGATTTTTAGAAATTTCAATACTTATACATTTAATAATTCAATTTTTTCAGGCCCAGTTGTGGAAATTATTCATGGCGCTGGTTCCATTGCAACTAGATCTATATTCACTAAACTTGTCACTCCAGAAGAACTTGGTAATTTTTAAACTGTTGTAACGATTGGAATATAATTTTACCTAATTATGATAACAATTTAATTGTTTAGGTCAAGTAAGTGCTGTAGTAGGAGTTTTTGAGGCTTTTGTTCCAATGATATATGTACCGATGTACAGTGCATTTTATAAAGCAACAATGAAAACTTTCCCAGGAGCTTACTTCCTCCTCGGTGGTGGATTAACTATACCAGCAGTTTTTATATTTTTGTAAGTATTAAAGCCAACAATTATAAAATAATGTACTATTATAATTCGTGATTTTAAAGAAATCTATTATTTATAGTGATGGGCAACGATACAATTGTGTGTGTTGATATAATGATATCGTTCCGAATTTCCGATATTGTATGCGATATCATAAGTTGTACGATATCATCATATCGATATCGTATAGAAAATATCGAAAATACAAATTTTAAATTAATATTGTTGCCCATCACTAATTATTTTTAAAATATTATAATACTTTAGTATATACCTAGGTAGTTAAATCAAGCGTTTACAATGAAAATACATTCAAGGATGGTTCATAAACCATAGCTAAAATAAATTACAGATGAAAAGTTATAATGGTACATAAGAAAAAATATTTACGTCAAAAAGTTTGTGAGGGAGTTCAACCCCCATAACTCCACTATCGAAGCTTATTACTTATATAGATTCTGAGCCGGGCGATAAATGTATTAATTTTGAATTATATGTGTGTGTTTTTTCCTATCAGAACTTTCAGGGCAGTAAAAATGCTTAAATTTTCAACTTTAACATATTTTCTGGTAAGAAAGCGAATCTTGTAAAAGGAAAAAATTCTCAGTAATTTTCAAAAAGGTAGAGAAAGACTAAAACAAATTAAGAAAAAATGGGGATTTTTTCTCAAAACAAGTATTTGTCAAAATCGGTTTTATTTTTTTTTTTTAGTAAATCAAAACCGAATAACCATAGATATTTGACATTTTAATAAAATGTTTATGTAACCATTTTCCAGGCAATAAATACTTTCAAAATATTTTTACTGTTTTTGATCTATTTATATAGCCATGAGAAAATGTAGGCGCGATCAAAAAACTTGAAAATGTAATACCTACAATGTTCTTCATAGGTTGTGGTAATAGAAGTTCAAAAATAGTGAAGATAGGTACATAGGCACAAATTCAACTTAAAAAATGTTGTCCAAATTTGTCAAAATCACGATCATTTGCAAATTATTTTGTAATTTAAAATGCATAAAATATTAAAATGTTAAATTTATGGTTTTTATGGCTAAGGCTTGAAAATGTTTGCTTGTTAATAGTTAATATTGAAACCAACAAATCTAAAACATATTATATATGGACAAGTTTTTCATAAATATTCAAGTTAAGTCCGAATTTGGACTAAATTGGATATATAGTTAAACAAAGTATAATGAATTTATTTATTTTGTTGTAAATTAAAAATATTATTCGTGGGTACACGAACTTTATAAAGTATACAATTATATTTTAAACCCACAATGACATTTTCAAATGCAATGTTTTTGGCAAAAGTTAATTTAACCTACTGTATTGGTAATATTGTAATAAATAAATTACTTTAATAGCTTCTATATCATAGAATTTACCTACTTACTTACTTAGTAACATAGGCGATAGACCGTCTTTGTTCAGAATCTTTTTCGTATGCAATGATTTATCATTGAATTCAACTTTAACCCATCTATTACAGTAATCTACTTGACACGTCCTACTGTACAGCATTTTTTATAAACGGAATTATTTAAAGAACTGACAAATTATAGTTTAAGACAATGACAAATAGGTACTCACATATTTTCAAATCTTACTATTGGATTATGTCATATCAAATTACAAATTATAGATAAATACTTCATAACTTATTAATTAATAACTAATAATTGTCTTTATTTCAGGTGGATGCATAAAGGAAATAAAGAACGAGAGGCACGTGAAATAGAAAATAATAAATCTGAAATAGTACAGAAAAATTCTGAATTAACGAATGATACAATCAAAATTCCTAAATTATACGAAACATCAGAAAAAAATAATTATGAAAACTCAGGATTTAAATCAGACTAATGTGCAAACAATTAATCATGCAATATTTAAATAAAATATGTAATTAGAATTTATTATTTTATTAAACTAAGACCAAAATAAATGTGTATATATATTTTTTCCTTTTTAATTAATTATACGACTGTTATATTATTTTTCATATAATCTTAAGTTTTAATATTGTTAATTATAATTATTCATTGATAAGTGTTTAATATGATAATTATTGAACTGTTAATTTATATAATTTTTGTGGAGAGACTAGATAAAAATATTTTTTATAATATATTGTGATAGTAAAATGTATAATCTAATCCTTATTATATATCCATAAAAACGTCTATAAAATAATTATTTCAATCATTTTTATGTCACATAAATATTTATTAAGCCACAAAATATAAATAAATATATATATTTTTGTATTTCTTGAAGATTTTTTAATACCAAATATTATTATCATCTAAGAATATTATTTTAATTTTAAACGTACTCCTCATAATATTTTTCATATTAACTTAAGGACATTTTACCTGATCTATATCTTATAACCTATATTATTGAAGAGTATATTAGCCTTGAACGAAAAATGCTATTCAAATTTGAAATTCATCAAGTTAAAGATAACTTTATTTTTTTAAGTTATATTGAAATTTGAAAAAATTAAGCAAAATTACATATTCATAGTTTTATGGAAGAAGTTTGATTTGCATCTAATTAACTATGATAACTTGGTTAGGCATATAACTGTTTGTATCACGATTCTTTCCTGCACGAAACCGTTTTTCTATAGTATTTTAGGTATAATTAAAATAGCCAACATTAAGAGTATTATTGTGAGCTACTAATTACTATTCATATTAGTGATTGAATGTATTTTAATGGTGTTTATTATTTTTTTTTTATATATATCCTGTATACAAAATATCTACCAGAAAGAGTGCTTTGTTTTCAACATATCATACCTTATCTTTGAGCAAATTGGATGAAGATGGTACTTTAGAAAGATCATTTTTCGATTTTCTCAATATTTATTTAATTGCACAGGAAAACCACAGACAATTTACGAAAAACCGCTAAAAATGGGATTTTAATTTCTAACGCTTTGTTTATCACCATAGAAACGAATAAAAAATAATAATACCTATTATCAGTGGCGTACATTCAAATTTGCTCTGGGGGAGGTTTAAAAAAAATAACCAGCACTATAACTTTCTCTTTGCAACTACCCATTTTCCTAACAATCAAACACATTACACGTATAAATATTAATAGGCAAAATAGTAAAACAAATACAAAGGTTTACGTAACTCATGGCAGTTAAATATTATTTAATATGCACATAGTAAGTACAGAATATTATAAATATTATATTATTAATTATTTATAATAAAAATTCTATTGATTGTTATATTCTAAATTCGAATGATTTTTAAAGTCTTCCAATGCATGTTTCCAATCATCATATTTTTTTAATACAAATGCTCCCAATTTTTGGTTATTAACACCGGCTTCATTTTTAGTAAAAGCAACACAATATTTGCAATACGCACCATTGTTTACTTCTGAATAGGCCAACCAGGGAAAGTTAATTAGCCATTTATATTGAAATTTCAACCTCAAAACTTTTTGTTGTTTACCGACTACTGATATTTTGATAAGAAAATTGTAATTAATATCAGGGACCCAAATTTTGCTCAAAATTTCTTCTATTTCACTTGGCGTTAACAATTTATTTGTGTAATGTGCAATGTCAAAAATATTATAACTGGAAGATGTACGATTAATATCTGTAGTCGAAGGTGTAAACTGCGTGATAGGTGTATCAGAAGCAGATGCAGTTGATGGTAATGAGGAACTAGAGGAACTTATAACTGTTTGAGTTGCATTTAATGAATTTGACAATGAATTCATTATTGAGGGTGGTTTAGAAAAAAAAGATTGCAGTTTCGATTGATTTTTTTCAGCCATGATTACTATTTATTTTACCTTCAAAACCTAAAATATATCGAAATCGAATGATAATGATTATGCTGTGATAATAATAATTTTTAACTTAACTACTAATTTACTAAATTTATTTTTTAATCAACGTTAAATTAACGAATTCATTTTTTTATTTGTAAGTTAATTTATTTTGTTTTTCATTTTTTTACATTTCATTATTTGAGTCTATTTTGTTGCCATGTCAAAATTTCAATAATATAGACATAATATTGTGATATAGTTTGCCGAGTGCCGACACTAAAATCTAAAAATAAACAAAAAAAAATAAATCAATTACCTATTGATTTTATGGTTTACGGTTTTGTGAGATTATTAATTATTATTAAAAATTATTATTAACAGTATTCACGTTGATAGTTAAACATTAAAATTAAAAATACCTACTCAATACTCATCGTATTATGATGTACACAAATAATATCTGTTTGAAAGACAACTAAAATATATAATACTTATTTATTATTATTTATTACTTATTACTTATGTGATAGGTAACTTCTGTACTTAAAAATACAATATATACTATATCTATATGTGTATGCATAATAACTTAACTGAGTTAAAAAAAAAAAAAACTCAAAGTCTTGTGTGTTTATAATGAGTCGGTCGAGATAAAGACAATATTAATATGTATTTATATCCGCACGCAACTAACTGACTGTGTACGATCAAAATAATGTCTATTTTGATTGGTATACCATATTATACGGCACCCATAATTTCGTTATGAAATCTTTTTTCGTTGTTGGTTTGGTATAATGTTTACTGTTTGCTCAATAGTCATATTATAATGACGTATATTTGTGTATACACGGTTGATTAATAATAAGAAATTCATCAATAATATCACATTATTTTTTTATTTTTTTTTGGTCCTGGGGGGGGGTTTGAACCCGAAAACCCCCCCCGTATGTACGCCACTGCCTATTATAATATAAATTCAACTTCCAGTATATAATAAATAATAACAATATCCAGACTGACAAACCGTCTCCTCTCAGAATCGTTTTTCTTTTACAATGATATTATATCATTGAATTCAAGTTTAATACAATCCTTCATACATTGAACCAATTGTAACCTACTGTACAGCAGTACATCCACTTATCCACTTTTTTTTAACTTAATTTTTTTCAACATTAAGTACATTAAAATTGCCTATACAAAACCCCTTGAAAAGCCAATTTCTAAACCAAACCATACTTTAGTCCTTTTAATAATCGACCTCATCTACTTTTCCAAATTCAAATTTCAATGATTAAATATAATTTATTTAAAAGTTAAACACTACAACCTTGCAAAGATGTGTTATCCCAACTATCGAATATTCGAGTATCTAGATGACTAGGTATGTATTTTGTCTAACTTTTTAGTAAGGAAATATGACTATAAATAATTGGCTATTGATTTGCCTAATTTCACATTCTTTAATTTGTTATTTGATAATTGTTATCATTACTAATAACCAAAGTGAAGGGATAATTGTTTTGCATCTTGTTTTATTAAATTAATACTAAAACAGTAAAAATGTAGACACGTGGGTGTCGCTCTGCTGTACAGTAGGTTACAAGTGGGTCACTGTAAAGGATGGTGTTAAATTTGAGTTCAATGATATACCTAATATTATCATTGTATTAATTTGTATACGAACAACGGTTCTGTAAGAAGACTGTCGGTTAACCTATGATAGGTGTAGGTATTACCAAGTTTATTAATTGATGATATTATTGTGAATAAAGTCATTTATTTACTTATTTAAGTGGAACCTTGTTTTGAATGTTCAATCCTTAGCTATAAAAGTTGAACATTTTAAACATTTTAAAACATAAAATTTTTTTTAAATTTGATCAAGTTTGTCAAAATTTAACTTTAAATGCTTATAAAAAAATGTGTGCCTTTGTATTTTTAATATTACTCAACTGCTATTGTAGAAACATAGCAGGCGCCTTGTATTAAATTTTCACTTGGTTTTTTGACACAACAAATAAAATTTTATTGACATTTCTAGAAAAAAATTGAAAATTAAAAATATCCGTAAGCAACTCAAAACGGGTAAAAATATTTTGAAATATTTGATCAAGTATAGGAACTGATAAAATAAACATATGGTGTAAATTTCAAGTATCTACAATTATTCATTTTTGAATCATAGAATAATAAGGAAATCGCTACATGAGAAATCGAGTGGATATCTTTATATATATTATAATATCTTTAATAACTTAAAACGTTAATACAAATATAATTTGACTTTCAGGTGGAATTTATTTTTTTTGATAAAGGCAAATAAACTTATGAGAAATTTTGAGTTAAATTTTTAAATCTTAGATAAAAAAAGGTTCTCTGCTGTACAGTAGGTTACACGTGTGTCACTGTATAATGGATGGTATTACTTTTGAATTCAATGATATTAGGTATATCATTGTATAAGAAAAATGATTCTGAGCGAAGACGGTATGTCCTAGGTATAAGACATACTATATACTTATCCAAAGGTGGGCATTAACTAGTTGAAAAGTTAAAGTTCAGTTAAAAAGTTAATTTTTTTTTAACTTTTTAACTTAACTAGTTAGTTTATTTTCTAATCATCTTATGAACTTAAATAGTTTAATTTACAATTGAAATAACTTAGCTTTTCTCAGTTGATTTAAAAAAATCCATTAAGTTAAAACATTTTGAAATTGTTCGTTTATACTTAAATATTACGAATTTCGAACACTCATAAAAATTAAATTTGACTTTCTTATAGACATTTTTTTTTTGATAAAGGTAGATAATCTTATAAGGAATCTTGTATTACATTTTCAAATCTTAGATTTAAAAAAAAAATGTTTACGAATTCTTAACTCAAAATAATTTGCTAATTTTCGTGATTTTTCCATATTTTGTCAATTTTTGAATTTTAAATGCTTATAAAAAAAAATTGTGACTAAGGATTTTTAATATTTTTCATTTGCCTTTGAAACAATATACTAATAGCCCTCTATTTAATTTTCAAGCTTTTTTAACCAACAAATACAATTTTATTGATATTTTTAGAAAAAAAACTAAAAAAATGAAAATTGAAAATGTTCCTCAACAGTTCAAATCAAATCATAATATTTTGAAAATTTTATCGTCTATAGAAAATGCAAATTTAAACAACCAGTTAAAATTGCATCTATATACGTTCATTTGTTTTAAAGTTACACCAAAAACCAAAATCGATTTTTTGGAAAACCGATTGTGTGTAAAAATTCCCGTTCTATTTTTATTTTTATTTTATTTTTCACGGCACTTTTGGAAACTACTAAAAAAAATTATACTTTTGACTCCCCAAAGTACCAAAATTCCATTAGATGGATAATTACGAACGTTTGGATGTATTTTATAAGGATTTCGCAGAATTTCTGGCAGGGTAGTCATACATAAGTATATAACACATTAACACACACACATATATATATTCATATCCACATCTAAGTTATTAAATTAATTTGGATAGGGTAACCTCGTTTAACTACTTTTACGATAGTAAAAAATTATTTTATGATTGACTATCAATTATCATGATAATAATAATGAATATTGAGGGGGGAAAGTTCGCAGAATGTCAAGTGCCTACCATGAATACCCCGTGAGCACCACTGTGTGTATTATTTTATATTATACAATTGAGGTACTTTATGAAACACATTTATATCATATTGAAATCAATTCAATTATAATTGTTGAGTTCAACGAATAGAACAATTTAACTAACGAAAAAACCTAATTAAACACAAACTTATTTTAAAAGGTTTTTTTTTATATAAATATAAAAAAAATAGACCGCTCGGCCATTCCGTCCCCCATGGCCCCATTTTATACGATTATTATACCTCGTGGCCACGTCGTGGTCGTTCCCGTTTCCTCTAGTAATACTCGTTTTTACCTACAGCTTTTTCCACAGCGGTTATATTTATCAAACTGATAACAGTATATAGTCACATACTCACATGGTTTATTTATTGACTACCAGACTACCTACCAGCTATTATTAATTTGTCAACAGGAATATTAAATTGATTTTTGACTTGCTGTAATGTTTAAACTTTAATTGTACATCTCCGTTATAGTTGTACTTTTAATTTTAAATTGTTAGTGTTTAAAGCATCTTAGTATTTTCACTAGTTAGGTATTTTTAAGCTCTGGTTGTTTGGGTATTTAACTTGTTGGTGGTAGTTCTCTGTTTCTGCATTTCTGAATAATCAATTATATTGTATTCATAATGGATGAATTCATTAAGTTCTTAAAAAATAATAATATCATTGCGGTTCTATCAAATGAAGTTTCTAATATAAATGAAAAGACCTCGATTCTTAGAGCCAATATTAATAATGTTAATGAAGTCACCTTACTGTGCTGGCATACCCAATATTTATGAAACATGACTCTGAAAAAAAAAATGTCTTATACATTAATATTAATCAAATAATGAGAGCTATTTTCACTTACCTTGATGGATTGTCAAGCTGACCAACACGAATCCAATTAGTTTTCGAAAATTCTTGGTAAAGCATTATGAAATTCTCAACTTCATTAACATTATTAATATTGGCTCTAAGAAACAACACAAACAACTAAAATATAGTTGCCATGTACGTGAATGTTTCAAAAATCTACAATTCATATCTGTGTCACATAGTTACCACTTGTCAATATTCATTTCTTGTGTTCATTACGAAAACAATTTCATTTCTACGTACCTATTTCTGTATAATCTTCTCCGTTAATTCTGCTTATATAATATTATCAAATAAATATGTCATATAGTGATGCGGAGCGTCTTTCCGGGACGTCCGTGATCGTGAATAACAATGCGTTGTGTATTGTTATGGTATCTTTTATTATGTAACCAATAAATAATATTTACAATGATCGGGGCAAGTTATCCCGGGCCGCGCGGCAGGCTTGAAGAAGCGGCCGCGGCGGGCGGGTTCGGGCCTGAAGAGGCGCGAGCAAAACAATAGTTGGGACTTGCCTATACGTTTTGTAGAAATAATACAATAATAGGGGAGAGTAGGAACCGTCCGTGCACGGACTCGAGCAAGTCGTGTGGGTTCGGTTCTTCCTCGCGGTGACACTCGAATAAGCTCACCGTAGGGGGGAACGTGGTATTACTTGTCGGCTTGCTGAATAGTCGATTGGCCAAGCTACGTCGCGAAGTCGGTTGCCGGCGTGTCTTGGTGTTCGTCCAATGGCGTGACTGGACTCGAATGAACGGGTGGACTAACAGTAGTAAGTCGCCGGATTATAATTTGTATTATACGTTGCCGTCGATGGAGTAATCAGGTCCCGGTGTGGCGGCTGTCCGTTGTCGTCGATCGCTGGATGCACACGGTAGGCTTGGCGTCGTCGGTCGGTGAAGTGGCGCTTGTTAGCCAGGTATGCCTGGTACTGTTGAGTCTCGGCGGTATCGAGCGATCACGCTAGGTCGGTGCGTTCAGGGTGCGTCGTTGTGGACTGGCTAGGTCGGATCAGCTTCGCCGGCGTCGTTCAGGTCGGTGTTGCTGCTGCGTCGATAGTCTTCGGGTCTTCAGGTCTTCAGGTCTTCGGGTCTTCTATAGTGTTTGTTGACTTGTAGAAGATATGTTGAAGACTGGTGTGGAAGATGATTTGACCTTTGCTTTGCTTTGCTTTGTAGGACGGCCATTGGGCCTATATGCCAGTGTCAGGCGTGAGCCTATGACTGGCGGGGGTTGTTATGGTTTATTGATATATGTTATTATGAATGTGCCCAATCAAGATGGCGAGTTATGTTTATCGATAGGAGTGGGTTAGCTCTTGTGCGACCTAGATCGCGGATGTGTGGGTGGGGAGATGTAAGATTTTTGTGGAACATTATTTTGCTGTTTATCTTGATTTTGTCTTCGATGGTGACTGTGCGGGTGGATTTGCGAAGGGTGATATTGTTTACGAACCAGGGTGAAGCGGTAATGGTCCGTAAACCGATGTTTTGGACCGATTCAACCTTCCTCCAGTTCGAACGTGACAGTAATGGCGCCCAGGCGGGGCCGGCATATGTTAAAACTGAGCCTATGTATAATTGGAGGCAGGTGATTTTAGTTTTGATAGGTATCGGACTGCGGTGGTTTAGCACCGGGTATAGCATACCTCTAATTGCTGTTGCTCTCTTTGTGATGATATTGATATGTTTTTTAAATTTTAGGTCTTGATCTATAGTTAACCCTAGGTATTTGCAACTGGTAGACCATTCTATAGTTAGTCCGTTTATTTGGGGTTTGAAATCATTAAAGCCTCTAGGGCGGTTGAACATGACTGCCACTGATTTTTGAGCGTTGACTTTCAGTTTCCACTTTTGGAACCAGGCCATCGCTAAGTCAATCTGATTTTGGAGCTGAATGGCTGCTCTTGAAGGGTTTCGGTTAGTGTAGGGTATCGTCAGCAAAAAGCGAGAGAGAGGCGTTACTGTTCAGTGGTATGTCATTTGTGTATGCGGAGTAAAGAATCGGAGAGAGGCAGGAGCCTTGTGGGACGCCTGCTCGTATAGGTTTTGCGCTAGATATTTCATTTTCTACCCGTACAATGAAGCTCCGGTCTTCTAGGAAAGATTTTACCAGTGCTAACAGGTAGGCCGGAGTGTTTAGTTGGTGGAGTTTGTATAACAGACCCGAGTGCCATACTCGATCGAACGCTTTTTCTATATCTAAGAAGATGGCTGCTGTGCGTTGTTTGTTGCTTTTGTTTACTGATAGACGGTCGATTAGGCCTACCAGTTGATGGGTTGTTGAGTGATGGCTACGGAAGGCGAACTGTTCTTGTCTTATTTTGGGGCCTATTACTCCATTGAGTTTGGTGAGGATGACCTTTTCAAATACTTTTGACAGCGATGATAAGAGTGAGATCGGGCGGTAGTTTGTAGGATGGCGAAGGTCTTTGCCAGGTTTTGGGATTGTGATGATGACTGCACGTTTCCAAGATTTTGGAAAGTATCCAATACGCATGCATCCGTTGAGTATTCTCGTTAATAAGAGAACCGCCGATTTGGGTAAAAACTGTATGGCCGTGTTTGAGATGTGATCGATGCCTGGAGCCTTGCGTTTAGGTAAATTTTTTATAATTTTTTGTACCGTACCTGGGGATGTGAAGCAGTTAGCTGAGGGAGTGGTTCTTATGTTTTGGGCAAAGTTGGCAACGTCAGGGATGGCTGGGCCAGGGTTTTCGGTGAATTGGTGTTCGTAAGTAACGGCGAAGAGCTCAGCTCTGTCTTTTGCGCTGTATAAAAGAGAGTTTGGTCCTGAAAGCGGGTGAGTGGCTGGGGTTTTGTTTAGCAGCTTTTTGTTGAGTTTGAAGATGGAGTTGTCATTGATATCCAACGAGTTCAAAAACTTGTCCCATTCATCTTGTCCGTGAGTTTGCAGGAGTGTTCTTATAAATTTGATTTTACTGTTAAGTTGGCGTTTAGTTGCAGGATCACGGGTTTGTTGCCATTCGCGACGGATGCGGTTTTTCGATGCAATTTCCACAAGGATTTCATTCGGAATTTGTTGATTGTAGCGGCTTGTGGGTACGTATGAGCATGATTCGACTGTGGACACGATGGTGTTGGACAGGTATTGGAGAGCTGAATCGATTTTTTCTGAAGTATCTGTTAGTACATTTGAGTTTAGAATTGATTTCTCAAGTAAGTTGGCATATTTTAGCCAATTTATTCTACGACTTGTATGTGGCGGTGCGGCGGTCACAGGTTAGTCTGAAATAACGAGTAGAATGGGGTTGTGATCTGAAGATAATTCATTTAAGTTGAAGACTTCAACAAGATGTAGTGGGAGTTTGTGTAGTGCTACGTCCAATATGTCTGGTCGATGGACGGGGTTATTTGGGAAGTGGGTAGGTGAGCTGGGTGCGGTAACGACGTAGTCGGAGTTTTGGGCATGGCGGTATAGAACCCGACCTGCCGGATTAACGCTGTTGCTGTTCCATGAGGGATGCTTGGCGTTTAGGTCGCCTGCAATTATAAACCAATCACAGCTGCTTGTCAGGAGGTTGAGGTCGCTTACAGCGAGAGGTGACTGAGGGCGTTTATAAACGGCAGATATTTGAATTGAGTCTGATCCTAGAGAGATCTCAACGGATGTTGAGTTAAGAGAAGTTTTTTGATGCACCTGGCGGTGAACGATGCGTCGGTGAATGATTACAGCGGTTCCACCATTTGCGGCAGTGCCCGGACGGAGTGTATTATCAGATCGATAAATGAAATAATTTTTAATTTTTAAAATAATAGTAGGTTTAAGTTTGGTTTCACTGATGAGTGCAATATCAATTTTTTCTTTGTTTAAGAGGATTTTGAGTTCATCAATTTTGTTTTTGATGCCATTGGCGTTCCAATGTATTATTCGTAGTGGCGTATTAATCATTTTTGAGGGGGGAGAGGATGTTGATAAATGAGTTTATTGTGAGTGTCATAATTGATTTAACGTCTGTGTTCGAGGCCAGCGCATTCAGCAAGTTTGACAGGAGGTTTAATACATCAGAAATGTTTATTTTATTATCATTGCTTTTTTGAGTGGTGGTTTGAGTTTTTTTAACGACGCTTGCGTATTGGGTTGGTGTGTTTTGGAGTATTGGTGTTTCCGTGATTGAGTTGTCAGAGTTTGGTGTTTGGGTTTTAACAGGAGTTTTCTTTTGAGGTGTTTTTTCTGCGAGTTTTTGTAGGTAATAAGCGCAACCTCGGAAGTTGGCAGTGTGGGTTTCGCCGCAGTTACAGCATAACGGGGCTTGTTCTGCAGTTTTTGTGCAGCTTTTTGCAGCGTGTGGGCCGCTGCATTTTACGCAGCGAGGAGGGTGGCCGCAATTCGATGAACCATGGCCAAACCGTTGGCATGAAAAGCATTGTGCCGGACCAGATTTTTTGTAGGTTTCTACTTTCACCGATAAGTAAAATAAGTGGGGAAGCTCGTAGATTTCAGCTGCTGCAGGGTTTTTAGATAATGATACAAGGCAGATAGGTAGGGGTTTAGACTTGTTTCCAAACCGTCTTACGATTTTGACATCGAATCCTAAGTTGGTTAGTTCGTTACTGATGTCGTCTTCCGAAATGTCAGTTGGGATGCCTTTAATAACAACCTTCAGTGTTCGATCTTCGGGTAGGGTAAATGTATGGAAAGTTATGGACAGGTCACGAAGAGTTTTTTGAATAAGACGGAAAAGGTCGGTGGAAGAGACTTGAACTCTGACGGAACCATCGGCAGTGATCTTGGCTTGAGGAACGTGGTTAGTAGCTTTTAAGATTGATGGGGCAGCTTTGCGCCAATCAGAAGCATTTATGATAATGGGTGGAATACGGGTGGATGGAGCGGAGTTGTTTGTTGGTTTGTCTTCTGGTAGATCGGGTGTTGGAGAGCGTGATGATGATGATGGACTACTTGGCCAGCTATCTTCGGAGTTCACGGTTTCAGATGAGGGGGTTGGTGATTTAGCTTGAGGTCGTTGAGGACCTCTTTTCGATGATGATGGATTTGACGATTTCTTTTTCCTCTTGGCCATTGCGCGAGGAGGACCGTTTCGTGTTTTAAATTGCTGCTGGATTTACCTTCGCTCCGGGGCGAGACCCGGCCACGTGACCTCTCGGGTACACTTGCCTCGTGGTCGAGAGGGGGGGGACTAATAATGTGGTACTTACGAAGTATGATGTTACGAAGTATGATGGACTGCTAGACTGGACTGGATTGGACTGGACTGGATTGGACTGGAATGGACTGGACTGGACTGGGCTGGACTCGGCTGAACTGGACTAGACTGAACTAGACTGAACTAGACTGAACTAGACTGAACTAGACTATGATTATTTGATTATTTTTTGTTGATGATTTGACCGGTGAACTGTCCCGGTATATATACTATTTGTTTCCCTTTGTTGTCCTGTGATTGGTCGAGGATGGTTGCTTTGACAAGCAATAACCACACCTCGACCCGTTGGTGTTCGCTTTTTTAATGTGGTTTTCGCTTGTTATTTCCGTGAAATTTTCCTGTTGACAAACTACTTATTCTAATATGTCGCGTCTATTACTTGTGTCGCATTATGTTGCCATACTGTTGTGCTTGGTGGTCCTGAAAAGGACCATTTTGATACAGTGACGGTTTATCCCGTTACAATAGATGTGTATCTATGCCTAACATGGCCGTATCTTCTACAAGTCACAAGTCACAAGTCACAAGTCGACAAGTCCAGTGCTCGATAACACTCAAGTCACCAACTCAAGTGACGCTCAGCGTTGAACACGGCACTGCTTCGGCTGTACCAACTTCAAACCCAGACACTATATTACGTAAGTACTACTTTTACTAGTCCCCCCTCTGACCACGAGGCAAGTGTACCTGAGAGGTCACGTGGCCGGGTCTCGCCCCGGAGCGAAGGCAAACCCAAAACATCATTCTAACACGAAATCGGTCCCCCTCGCGCAATGACCAAGAGGAAAAAGAGATCGTCAAACCCACCATCGACGAAAAGAGGTCCTCAACGAACGCAACCTAAATCGCCAACACCTTCATCTGAATCAGTAAACTCCGTGGATAGCTGGCATAGTAGCTCAAGCGAATCATCAACTACACGCTCTCCAACACCCGAACTTTGTGAAAACAAACCTACGAACAACTCTGCTAATGATATTAAAACTCTCCGCATACCACCGATCCTTATTCAAACATGCGAGGAAAACCCATGGCGGAAAATTGCGAAAAACTTGTATTCAATACAAGGCCTTGACAAAGTATCTGCAAAAACCACATCAATTCCTTGGCAAATCCAACTAAACTGTCCCGAAGAAACCTCATTCCGCCTAGTTCAAAAATTCCTGACCGAAAACAAGATTGACTACCACACCTTCGCTCTTCCCCAAGAAAAGTCTCTTAAAATAGCAATTAAAGGCATCCCTATCGACGTAACCGAAGACGAGCTCTCTAAAGAACTTTTTGATATCGGATTTGAACCTAATTTTATACGTGCTTTCCAAAAAGGCGACAAAAGAATCCCAATACATATGGTATCCTTAAAACGCTCACCAAATGTTAAAGACATTTTCACTATTAGCAACCTATTTTACGTTAAAGTCATAGTAGAACCGTACAGATCATCCGGCCCAGCACAGTGCTTTTCGTGCCAACGATTCGGACACTCTTCTCTACAATGCGGCCACACACCTCGCTGTGTTAAATGTGGCAACAATCACGCTAGTAGCGCATGCACTAAAGATAAAGATACAAAAGCCACCTGCTGCAACTGCAATGGAGACCACACGGCCAACTACCGAGGCTGTCCTTCATATACAGAGATCGTCAAACAAAAATCCACTCAAATACAAAACTCGTTTAAGAAGAATAAACCCACTGAAATCCTATCAAAAACCTACGACCTGAACACCAGCCAACAACCTGCGTCTCACAAAACATACTCAGCTGTCACCAAAAATACAACAGGAAGTCACAATCCAGATAACATTAGAAACACACTAAACCCAACTACAGCAAAAGAACCTACGATATCCGCTACCCAAATACTAAAGATCATTAAACAACTCCTTTCTACCATCCAAGACTGTGTAGACAACTTTGCCAAGGAAACCATCCTATCTACAATAATGTCAATAATAGACTCAGTTTCCCTAAACCAAGATGGATGAACTGAGAATACTACAATGGAACTGCAATGGTATAACAAACAAAACTTACGAACTTGCAGAATTCACTCGGAAAAACAAAATTGACATCATACTACTCGGGGAAACCCGCCTAAACGAAACAGCCCCTCTCAAATTACCAAACTACTACACATATCGAACAGACCGTCCACCCAAACCTGAGTGCCCCTCATCTGGTGGCACAGCAATACTAGTAAAAAATAACATAATTCATGAAGAAATCATCATTAAAACAAAACTAGACTCCACCACTATCGCCATGGCAATAGGCGCAAAAACCGTACGTGTATCGGCAGTATATAAAAGTCCAGGAGATAAGATTGAAATCAAAGACATCGATGCCCTAACCAATGGTACCGAATCCTTTATTATAGCAGGCGACTTAAACGCAAAACACCCATCATGGCACAGCAGACGAACAAACCAGACGGGGAAAATTCTACTGGACCATATGGAAAGGAACGGTCAATACACCATTTGCGCTCCAGATTCACCAACCCATTTTCCATTTATACCACACCACAACCCTGATGTACTGGATATTACACTAACAAACCTGCAACAAGATATGACAATATCAAATTTCAACGATCTCTCTTCAGATCACAACCCAATCCTAATTACTATCAACAAATCACCTAAAACAAACACACCTCCTCTAGCAAATCGTAGAATAAACTGGAAGAAGTTTAAGGCTGAAATGACAATGCACCCACTCAAACACCAAGCCATCACTAATCCAAAGGAGATTGAAGACAATATCGAGAAACTAACAAAATCCATACAAAAAGCTCTTTCAAACAATTCCTCCTTATTAAATCAACCAAACAGGACACCCATCTCACCGGAAATATTATTAGAAATAGAAACTAAACGCATCCTAAGGAAACGGTGGCAACAAACCCATGACCCAACATACAAGAAAATGTACAACGCACAAATCAACTATGTTAAAAAACTATTACAGACCCACAGGCAAGAAGAATGGGACACCTTTACTCAGACTTTAAATTTCGAAGACAAATCAATTTATAAGCTAAACCGCAGGTTACTACGGAAAAAACCGGCATGCGCTCCACTGAAAACAACAAGTGGAATACGTATCTTTGACGAAAAACTGAAAGCTGAACTTTTTGCGGACACGATGAGTACTCAATTTTCAAATAATCCAGGTCCTCCAAACAAAGAAGTGGAACACTCCATCCAAATAATCAACGACGACCAAACACCAAACAACGACTATATCACTCCAAATGAAGTCCTAGATATCATCAAGAAACTACCAAAAGCCAAAGCTCCAGGCATGGATCAAATAACCAATACCACCCTTAAAAACTTGCCCAGCTCATCAATTATAACTCTTGCCAGAATATACACTGCATGTCTAAGATACTCATACTTTCCGAAATACTGGAAAACCGCAGCTGTAATTATGATTCCTAAACCAGGAAAACTCCACTCGGCTCCAGAAAACTATCGTCCAATATCGTTACTCAATACAATGTCAAAAATTCTCGAAAAATTAATCTTGTTCCGACTGAAAAAATATATTGAACCTCGTCCAGAACAACATGCCTTCAGAACAGGACACTCCACCACACTACAACTAACAAAACTAATTGACGACCTATCTGTCAGCCAAGGCCGAAAACAGCGTACTGCAGCACTATTCTTAGATATGGAAAAAGCATTCGACAGGGTATGGCACAACGGTCTTATACACAAACTCCTCGGTACGAGAACACCCATTAACTTGGTAAAACTCATCAAATCATTCCTGACCAATAGACAATTCTTTATCAAGATATCCCACCACCAGTCAACAACAAGGCAAATCGAAGCAGGCGTTCCGCAGGGCTCATGCTTATCCCCACTATTGTATACCGTGTTCATCAACGACCTACCTTCCGAACCACAGGTATCAACATCTCTGTTTGCGGACGACACTATGTTTCACACTAGCAACAAAAACGCTACCTACGCTATACTAAGACTACAACGGCAAATAAACATAACAACGAGATGGCTCACTCAGTGGAGATTACGACTAAATGTTTCCAAAACAGTTGCAATTCTCTTTGGAACGAAAGCAACAACTAAATTAAAGAAAATTACGATCCACAACACGGAAATCAACTGGTCAAGAGATGCAAAATATTTAGGAGTAACATTAAACAAGTCCCTAAGTCTCCACAATCATATTGAGGACATAATTAACAAGGCCAAACGATCAAGAGCGGCACTCTATCCGCTGCTAAATAGCAAAAGCCATATCCCAATTAATGCAAGACTATCTCTATTTAAAATATATATAAGGCCCATCCTCCTCTACGCCGCACCTGCATGGGGGCCTAAAATTAGTAGGTCAAACTGGAAGAAGATCGAAGCCGTGCAAAACGTAGGACTAAGATCAATAACAGCCATTCCACCATACCAGTCAAACAAATCCTTACTCGCAATAACTAAAATCCCGTCAATAGAGGAAGATGCCAGGAAAGCCACTACGATAATGTTTAATAAAAACACAAGATCCCTCTACCCACACATTCAAAAATTAGGAGTACCAGACCCAGAAGACCCTATATGTAAATCAAGACCTTTCTACTTCAAAAAATAACACCTAAATAAACAAGCCAAAACTCCGAGAATTACATCATACAGGAAGACAAAGACATAAGTCTGGTACTTCCCATTAGGCCACAGGCCGTCACTCATAGCAATAGCAATAGCAATAACATGGCCGCGATGTGTGAAAATTTCTCAGCCAAATCGACAGATATTGGATGGCGATCAACGCCAAATCTCAAGTTTAACCGTACCAATGATATACGAAGACCGGAATCGTCGAAAAATTTTGATTCCAAAGGCTTTCTGGACGGCAGGCTCTGTGTATCTGAGCCAAACATCCCTATACATCCAAAATTAGCTGGCGAGACAGCTGCAGATATTGGGTGGCGATCAACGCCAAATCTAAAGTTTCAGCAGGTCACCAGCGATGTACGAAAACTGGAATCGTCGAAAAATTTTGATTCCAAAGGTTTTCTGGACGGCAGGCTCTGTGTATCTGAGCCAAACATCCCCATACATCCAAAATTAGCTGGCGAGACAGCTGCAGATATTGGGTGGCGATCAACGCCAAATCTGAAGTTTCAGCAGGTCACCAGCGATGTACGGAAACCGGAAAGTCCGAGACACATACGTCCTCGTCGTTCATTTTGGCGCCAGGCAACGAAATTTGTCAGGCGGTTCCTTTGTTGTTGTGTTTCTGTTGACAAGATAGACCAGTAATATGTATATTATAGAGTTTAAAAGGTTTTTAAACATCCCCTCCTCTCCCACCGTTATCTCACTTTTGTGTTCGCTGGTACTATTCTGAAACCGTTTATCATGTCCTCCATTGTCATTTGTACCAAGTTAGTGTAGGTTTGCCTGACGTATTTCATGCACTGTACGTCTGTACCATCGTCGGATCTTCGCCACCTGTTTTGTTCTGTATTAACTAAATTAATATTATTATATTATTATGTTACTCATATTAAACGTATTATTATAAAATATGTACTATGTATTAATATCTATCTATTATATCTACCTCATTCGCTTTGCATAAATATATGTAATAATCCTATATGGTCACGCAGGTGGATATTGTATTGTCATGGATGTCATCGATTTTCATGATAGTAAAAAAATTAAAAATTATCTATACTAGAGTGATTTACTTCACCTTCCGTTTAACCACCCCAAAATCGAGCCATGTACGGGTGCGCATAATATTATATGAGCGATATATTATAAGTCCACGCCTCTTCGTTTCGAGTCTAGTGGTAACGATTTTAGACGTGTTTTTAAAATACACGTGTACACGAAGTTCGTGTATTTTAAATACACGTGTAATTGATTCGTGTATTTTAAATACACGTGTAATTGATTCGTGTATTTTAAATACACGTGTAATTGATTCGTGTATTTTAAATACACGTGTAATTGGTTCGTGTAATTAATATTCCATGAATAAAAATTATATTTATTAAAAAATATTACGCTTCATAATTTATTAGTATTTATAACTATTTATTCAGTACTAACAATAATAATAACATTTGAAACAATATTAATACTAATAATAATAATTTAACAAAAAATGAATACAGGAAAACAACAAAAAGTACCTATTTAGTACCTAAAAAAATATTTAATTATAATCCAGTTAATATTAAATAATAATAAATAAATAATTTTAATATATCATACTTTAATAGATAGCTTTAATTTTAAATCATCAGCTGTTTATTCTGATGCAAAAATACAAGTAAATTTACATTTTCTGGTGATAAGGAAGCTCTTTTTCGGGTGACTATATTACCAGCAGTTGAAAAACAACGTTCAGCACTCACTGATGTTGCAGTAATTGCCATATACTTTTTAGCAAGTTTACCTATTGTCGGATATTTTGAATATCGTGTTTTCCACCACTCTAAGGGATCTAATGTAAATCTCAACTGCGGTTCTGCTAAATAGTTTTGAAATTCTTTTGTTAGATCATTTTCTTCATTGTTGATTCCAAATATATATTCAAGATCACTTCTATGTTTATTTTGTTGTTCTTGAGAAGCTGTAGTTATTTCATTGGGCTCGAGATAATTATTTTGGTTGATTATTTGTTTTATTTTAGAGCGGATTGCCTCATGATTAGATAATACTTCGTGGTCTAAGTCTTTAAATCTAGGATCCAAGAATGAAGCAATTTGTTCTAATAATACAGATTCAGTTGAATCCCATTCAAGCGAAAAGCGGCGTTTAATTTCTGAAGCTAATGTTTGTTTCAATGTTTGTACAATGGTATCTTCATTTTCATGACATTGCATTAAATGTTTTTCAATAATTTGTTTTAATAATGGTCTAATCATTGATATTGACGAATTATTTTCCGTACAAAAAATGTTTGTAGTGACATATATCGGTTTAAGAAATTGTATAAGCGACTCGATAAATAACCATTCATGTTCTTTAATTTCGAGTTTTTGAGCCATAGATTGAGATGTTATAGTTCGATCTGCTAAAACATTGAATATTGCACATCTATTCAAAACGAGACGTTCCATCATAAGGTATATAGAATTCCACCTTGTCTTACAACTCTGAAGTAAAGTTGTTTTTGTTAAGCCAAGTAATTCTTGTTTTTCTTCAAGTGATGTTTTAGCTAATGTTGAATGTTTAAAATGCCCTACAATTTTATTGCATTGTTTTATTATATTAACTATATTTTCATTTTTTAAGACACAATTAACGGCAAGTTGTAGACTATGTGCTGCACATTTAACACTATAAATTTCGGGATTTATCAAAGGAATGGCATTAGTTATATTTTTCGCATTATCAGTTACTATTGCTAATATTTTGTTAGTAATATCCCATTTGCCAAAAGTATTTATAAGTTGTTCTGATAAATTTTCTGCAGTATGACGCTTATCCATTTCGTGTGTAGTCAATGTATATGATTTAGCACACCAATTAGAATCAATTACGTGAGCGGTCACTGTAATATACGATTCCTGTGAAATCGAGGTCCAACAGTCGGTTGTGCAACATATACTAGAAGCATCTTGCAAGTCGTTTTTTATAAGTTCTTCAATATTTGAAGATAATATTTTTAATCTAGTTTTAATTGCTTCTTCTTTGCATGGCTTGTAGTTTGGTTCTACTACAGACATGAAATCATGAAAACCATTACTTGAGCAAAATGACAATGGCAACTGATTTACAGCTATCATTTTAGCTAATGCTTTGTTAATTAATTCACACCTGTCTTTCGAACAAGAACGTGCATTATTGCCATTGTTTGTGTTTTGATAATGTATATTTGTTCGTCTC
Source organism: Macrosiphum euphorbiae (assembly GCA_949089665.1). Classification (NCBI taxonomy): domain Eukaryota; kingdom Metazoa; phylum Arthropoda; class Insecta; order Hemiptera; family Aphididae; genus Macrosiphum; species Macrosiphum euphorbiae. The sequence continues at coordinate 53,011,628 of CARXXK010000001.1, read as the reverse complement.
TTTCTCTTTCTTGATCTTCCATTTTTTTCAAGGTTTATTTCTTTATTTGTCTCATCAATATCCATAACTTCGTCACTGTCGTTTTCCGGTTGCTGTTCATCGTGTGTCCTTGGTCTAATAATAAATATTTAAAAAAAATTCGGTTTATAGTTTATTTAACTTATTTATTATACTTATATTTTTATTTACTACTAAGAAAAGTTTTGCACTGATTTTTTATATTTTAGATTCTAAGTGAAGCGAAATGTATTAAGTTAAATTTAAGTTTTTCGTATGTAGGGACACAATTATTAATAACAGAAAAGATTTGAGTATACAAAATTGAAACGTTACTACCAAAGTTATGTATAATCTGCTTTAAATTTAAACATTTTAAACCAATTATAGTATATAATGTATATTACTTACTGTTCTTTATTAATCACAGCATTAACCATTAAGCCGTGAATAGTAGTTAAATGTCTTCCCAATGAGCCGGTGGTACCTCCGGGACAAGAAAACTCGTTATTATCATCTTCATCGCATAAATTGCAGTACGCTTTATTTTCAATACGTTTAGCATACTGCCAAACCCAACTTTTTCCACGCATTGACATTTTAGTATTTTACCAATGTACAATATAACAGACATGTATCCGTGGATCGTGCAAACGAACAACAAGTAGAATAAATTTGTATAATCCGAAAAAGCAATACAATTTAATTTAATTTGAACGCGGCACGTGGTACCGATTTAACTTTATCTTATCGAAAACTCGATAAACGTGTAGTCAATAATGCACTTGAATATAATATACGAGTATAATAGTATCTAGTATATAATGTGTTATATACTACATAAATGTTGGTAAAAATATTATTTATAACTTTATAAAGGTACATATTTTATATATTATTCGATACCTAAAAACTCGGACGTTTATAGACTCCGCCGAAAAGGTCTTTTTATCTGTAATTTTGTATTTTTAATTGTATTCTTATAAAAATATATAAACCTTTATTTATGACATATTTATTATTTACACGTGTACTTAAATAACACGAACTTGTACACGTGTAATAAATAATAATACACGTGTATTAAAAATACACGTATAATTTTAGTTACACGAACTAATACACGTATATCAAAACTACACGAACTACACGTGTAATTTCATACACGTGTAATAGGGACCACTAGTTTCGACTAGTTACGAATTATATTATAGTATTTATCTATTCGCAAACAGCTCGGTGTTATATGCCTGCGGATAATGTTATTTGTTCTGCATCGTGATATGGAAATAACCGAATACACACTGAAATAAACGTGCAACCATGTAGAAGTCTCTGCGGCAAATACCGCGCCGTAAGTTTGAGCTTCAGTGGTAGGTAAACATCAATAGGTACTCTTAAAAATCGTGAGCAGTACTTAGAAGACGCTCCAGGCGTGATATTTCCATATTTTGTCAATTTTTGAACATTAAATGCTTATAAAAAAAAACTGTGACTAAGGATTTTTAATATTTTTTATCTGCCTTTGAAAAAATAAACTAGAAGTCTTGTATTAAATTTTCAAGCTTTTTTAACCAACAAATTTTATTTTTATATTAATAAATTTTATTGATATTTTTAGAAAAAAAACTAAAAAAAATGGAAAATGAAAATGTCCCTAAACAGTTCAAAATAAATCAAAATATTTTGAAGATGTTATCGTGTATAGAAAATTCAAATATAAACAATCAGCGAACATTTCATGTATCTACCGTCGTTTGTTTTAAAGTTACACCAAAAACCAAATTCGATTTTTTTAAAAATCAATTTTGTGTAAAAATTCCCGTTTTTCCTTAATTTTTCTTATGTTTTTCTTGGCGCTTTTGAAAATTACTGGGAATTTTAAATTTTGACCTCCTTAATGCACCATGGATATTAACTTTCCAATCGAACAAGATATTGAAGTTGAAAGTCGAAGCATTATTTCGACTACTTATCGTGTACACAGACACAAAAAAAAAATAAAAAAAAACACACATCATTTTAAAATCAATACATTCATCGTTCCACTCAGAATCTAAAATACACATCAATGTAAAATCAATAGATTCATCGCTCCGCTCAGAATCTAAAATTATTACCTTGCAAGCAGTGTTGGGTAGTAAAGTTACAAAAGAAACGCGTTAGTGTAATGGCTTTACTTTGCTTGTAATGTGTTATGTAATTTAATTAGAATTATTTCCAAGTAATGAAAATGTAAAGGAAATTCCATTTGAAAAGTAATTTCTATAGAATAACGCGTTACAGTTTCGAGCTTTCTGCTACCTACTCGAATTGAAAAAAATATATATGGGTATGTATAATGAGGGTATAATTATGTATTTATGTTTACCAATCTAATGTGTATATATATTTAATTTATTTTAATTCCACAATTCAGTTTTCAATGGTTTTGACATTTGAAATGTCTAATCGCATCTAAATCATGAGAACAGTTAATTAAATATATTATTTAATTTGATTCCTTTAAATAGGTTTCCTTTGAATATCTTGTATGGAAGACTAAGTTTTATACGATCCTATTAACTATTATACAATATACAGGTTTTATAAAGAATTTGCTTGTTCAATTTACCTGCAGAAGATATTTGCCAAGAAATTAAAAAAAATTTTTTTTTTGTAACGGGAAAGTAATGAGTTACTTTTCTATTTGAAAAGTAAAGTAATTTCATTACAATTTTATTTGAGTAACGAGTAAAGTGACTTAATAACATTTATCTCTTAGTAAAGAGTAAAGTAACTTAATTACTTTTTAAAAGTAACTTACCCAACACTGCTTACTAGCAATTTAAATAATCATGTATATAATGTTCGCAAACCGTATGCGTCGTAACGGTGCATAGTACTACTGCATACCTACCTCTATAATATTATATTTGCGATCTATCATTGTATATTAGGTAAGAAACTAAGATTATCATAGTTTTTATGATGTTATAAAAGCATAAATATTGTATGTGTAGGTAAGTACTACAAGTCCATATTATATAAATATAAAAAATTATTGATAGTATAATATTATATTTTAATTACTGTTTTTACTAGTTGTCCAATTATATTTGAATAAAATATCGATACAAGGCTACTTTATTATTTGGTTATAATTATTGCTAATTATTTTTGGAAATTATAACAATAGTATTCGACATTGATTCCACACGACTTGTGTTGTGTAAAACAAAATGTTTGGACATATCATAATAAAACGGTTTTATCAGTTCGAAATTTAGTTCGGAAAGTGTGGTGGGAAAACAATTCGAGCAGATCAGTCCAAGTAATCTATGTTAATATAAAATATGATTTAATTTGATCGTACAATATTGTAGTACATTAAAGTAGTTGCAGTAGTGAGTAGGTACCTACACGCGTTACACGTCTACATGTTCTGTAATCGGAAAAATACATCGGTGACTGAATATCTCAATTGGGATATTTCACAGGTAATAAATTAAAATTTATATACTTAAGTGCACAATCACCAGTAATTATTCATCAATATTTGTTTTATGAATCTACATAATAAATTGAAATTAAAATTGAATTAATTATTTTTGTATGAAACGTATTCTACGAGTAATTTGGAAGTATATAATTAAGTTTAGGATTAAAATAATGTATAGCTAAGTATATCTTCCTAATATTTTTTTCTCGTAAGAAAGGGTAAAAAGTTAAACAAATTAAAAATCCATAATTTCGATCAAATGTCAATACTATATTAAGAATTAACTGATTTAGTTTGTAGGCAGTTATAAACTACATTGACTTGTTGTTATACAGAGAAAAAAATGTTATCATAAAATAAGATAATGCTGAAACCTAATTTTAGATGTTTGATCTTATCAAGAACCATGTAGGTAATTAGATAACTATGAAAACAAATTTAAATTATATGTTAATAAATATAAACTATTTGATGTGCCTTACTGTTTCTCATGTACCTACTACATTTCAAATTTAATTAAATCGTATGATTTATTACAACAAATACTATTAACTAATGATTATGATAACTATTACTGCAGTGTATTGTAAACAATTATGTAATGCCTAATAATTTGGATCATGTGCTCTAATAACATTTCTATGTGAGATAAACTAATCTGATTGTTTAAGTCTTGTCCATTGATAGATCCTCAAATGAATCTAGATAGGTAAAAAATATTCGCAGCATTAATTTGATATATTTCAAACTAATAAAATTTGATTAAAATAGTTTTTAATACGATTCTTGGATCTGTAGACCTGTTAAATTAATATCAAAAATACTTAGGTACCTACTGAAAAAGTGAAATGTCTTAATATAATACTAAAACTATTTGGTACACACTAATTAAAAAAATTTAAAAAAAAAACAGAGATAGATTTATAAATGTGCAAATATGTTTGCTGCAACAGCTATATTTTTCACAAGAATAGAAAATATTATTGGGAAATAATACCTCTTGAAATAAATCTCAGAAAAATATCGTAATGATTAAACATTTTCCATTGGTAACAAATTATATGCATACTAAAAAAAAAATGATTATCGATCATTATAATATACGTTTTACATGTGAACAAATTATCAGTAACTGCGTTATAACCTATTATAGATAAAACTTAAGATGCAATCGTATAACATGTTTAATTCTCGTTAAATGGTGAATGCTGATACTTATATAAATAAATTGAATATTATATCAATTATCACACATCGACAAAGTGTGTAATTTTTAATAACTCAAGAATGAGTAAGATGTTAAAATCTAAACAATAACTAACCGACATTCATAAATTCGATAATTGTACATTTGTAGCTAATATATATGTAGATAAAAGTATGCAGAACTTACTGTGTTGCATACAATTCGATCAAATCTAATGACTCAGTTATAAATCGAAATATATTCAGAAAAAATATCTATAGAATAAAATAATAGTACCTCCAGTCAATGATAGCTGCTGAAAAAAAAAACTCTAATACAAAATATCATCGGCTTTGTGGCAAGACCGTGTAAGTAAATTTTATCAAATTATACAGGAAAAAGGAAAAACCATGATAGGCTAAAATATTTTTACGCATGTTGACTGAGATACGAGGTTTTATCTTTGTAATTTATCATATAGAATAACTATCAAATATTATCAAAATATACTATAATGATACGAATACGCAGAAAAAAAATTTATCCATGGATAAAATGCATTTGAAAAAAAAAATGTAAATTTTTTGACTTACGAGGACTTGCCACGAAGCCGACGATATCTAACTGACAAAAGAAACCACAGATTTCTATACTACACTAGATAAGGAATAAATCTATTATTTACATTGTTATGAAGTGTAGCTCGGCAGTGGACGAGTCCTCCATTTCGTCGGTTAGCAAAACATTTAATTCATAATACAACATTTATTAGGAAAAACATCGTTTTTAATGGTAAAATAAAATATTAAATGTAAAATTATTTATTGCCAACCGACCTTGATGCTTCAATTCATAGTGGAAGTTAGCTATCTAGTACTATATTATATAAGAAACACGAGTCAAGAAAACGGCTGTTACGGCCAAGTGGCATTTTATAACAGCTATACAAATAATAAAGTGGTTTAACATTAGATAAGTTCTATACTATAATCGATGAGAATATACTAATTACAAAAAAAAAAAAAATTATTTCATTGATTATTGGTCTGTAGAATTATCTTTATCTAAGTTTAAATTGCTATATAATTTAAGGTTATGCATGTAAAATTCAGTTAATAAATTGCATAATTTTTTCTACAAGTATTTTCGACAGGAAATACTTTCTTTGAGATAATTTTGCAGGAGTATGTGATCGTCACCACAAGGATTTAAGTCATGATATTTTGATTGGTAAAAAAAAATACTCTATAATGAATGAATTGTAATATTTTACCCATAAACAATAAAATATTAATGCTTTGTATGCACTTCTAATTCTAAACACTTGCACAAAATTGAAAAATATAAAATATGAGACATTTATTATTAATCATTATATATTATTATTATCTCCTAGGAATATTAAAACCGTTAGAATGGTAATCTTTTTCGATTCTGACAATTATTCTTTGCAGTTTGATATTATTTTATTGAACATTTATATTATTCTTAGAGTGTAATATATTATACACATATAATAAATGGTATTGTGCCTCAGCGAGGCACAGAGGCTGAAATCAAACACTCAACATGTTTGACATGTTTGAGAGTAACGCCTTGTCAAACGTAAATCCGGCGAGTGCTACAAGTGAGTGCGATTTCTATTCTGACCGTGTTGTTCCAATTGCATCGGACGCATTTATGTTGGACACGGCGTAAGCAACGGCCGCTGCTACTAGTTGCCGGATGGGTGACCACCCGGGTCCATAGTGGCAAAAACCTTGCCACACATACACGTGTCTGTAGAACTTTTAAATAATAAATAATAAATACTATTTTGACACTATATTATTTTGTAGTATAAAAATTGTGTTTATAAATTAATTGTTTGTGCAAGATAAATAAAAATGTTATGAATGTTCATATTATAATTCATTGGTTGGTTTGATAAGCAAAATACGTACTAATGTTCCCATGTCCAATGTTTGTAATTCGTATACGTAGCAAATTAAAGTGTACAGAATATAATTTGAAGTACATTTTTCTAGGGTTTCTAAAACTGGTATAATATTACGGTACAATGGAAACGAACGAACAAGTAAAAAGTTTCACTCCGGAAGACGAAGACGATCAGAGTTGGCGAAGAATGGGGTTCGGTTCCAGAGTAAAATATGTCTTCCGAAACATCACCGTGGAACCGCTGTTGGCATTCTTTCAGGTGTCGTCCGTCTTATCGAGTTTGACCACACAGAATCTCAACCTGCAAAAGGCATGCAGGGTAAATCTAAAGATGGACGACTACGTCTGTCATGGATTGGAAAACAAGAACATGTCGTTATACGCCGATCAAGAAGTCCAAGTGCAGCAGCTGGTCGCGGACATGCTCATTTGGCAAACGATGATTCAGAGCAGCATACCGTGTATACTGGTCATATTCATCGGGTCGTGGAGTGATCGAAACAAAAAACGCAAACCGTGTATGCTCGTCCCAGTTATCGGTGAAATCGTCAGAAACATTGGCTTGTTACTTTGCGTGTTCTACTTTGACGAGCTGAGGATGGAGGTGGCCGGTCTAGTGGAATCGATACCCACGTCCATGGCCGGTGGACTTACCGTTCTATACCTGGCCGCATTTTCTTATATAGGGGACATAAGCTCCGTGAGTAAAAAAGCCCTCTTTATGTTTGACCAAATTAATATTAATTACACCTTTCACTAATACAAAGCATTAACCTGCACATAGTACAAGGGTCGTATTCCTTGGTATCTACGATAAACGATTGTTACATCCATGATTATTTTATTATACACAATGATATGATTTAGTGACAGTTTAACAATTTTTTGTAAGTGATAACAAAGTTCACATAGACATTTTTAACGTTAGAATCTTTATTAGGGCCTATATAATATTATATGTGCAAATGTATATTTTTTTTCTGTTCAGCTGTTTTAATTTAAACGATGTTGATAAAAATCTTTACGTTTCATCATGTTTAGATTTTAATGCTAACATTTAGTTTGGCTTACTTTGCGATATTTGAGTCAATATTGTCTATTGAAACATATACATTTCATATGTTTGAATAATAAAAAAAAGTTTCAAAGGTACGTACTGCATTTATTTAAAATATTTAAAATGTGTTAAAATAATATAAAAGTTCTTGAAAATACAAGTCCTTACTACTGAAGTTTAACATTTTCAAACTCTATTAAAAGTTAACTGTTTAATTTGTATATTATGTGTATACTGTATACTATATAAAAGACTATATTCAATTGTAGATTTTTAATCACATTTCTTATTTGAAAATATAATACTAAATAGTAAAGACTACCCTGGTTAGGTTAGGTTATAAAAATATCCTGGTGCTAATGATAAGTGTACACAATAAAGATTATTTATATTTTCAGCTGAAAAACCGAACTCTCAGGGTAGGTTTAATGAATTTATTCTTTGGAGTGGCTTGGCCAGTCGGTGCTGCACTTTCCGGTGTTTTGTATCAAAAAATAGGATTCTTCGGAGTGTACTATATCTCTACAGCGTTGTACATAATAGCTTTTATCTACGGCTCAGTCAACATCAAAGAAAATCCAGGGCCGTTAGAACTAAAAGAGCCTACGCAGACGTCTAAACCTTGCATGCATCTCGTGGTCGATTTTTTCAATCTAAAACATATCAAAGAATCATTTCAAACAACGTTCAAAAAAGGACCGAGAAGAAGATGGACGAAAATTCTTATGCTGATGTTTACAATAGTTCTCATCCAAGGGCCTTCACATGGTGTGTATTAAAAATATTATCTTTTATATTATAATTTTAGCTGCTCAGAGTTCCGATGTCCGACTGTGAATGATTTATTGTAAGCAACATATTATGTTTAAAATAAATAATTATTAAATAAATAATTTTTTATTTTTGTTAGATGAATTAGGTAGTTCAATAGATTACTATACCAGATTCGCTTAAGTCATATTGGAGGGTTTCCGAAAGTTGTTAGTTGATAGGGACTTTTGGTAATTAGGATAAGGGGTTTTGAGTGAGAGACTAATATTTGTTGAGAAATCATTTTGCTTCACCGTACGCTAACGCCAAACAATTCATAACACAATTATTTCAGGAGAATCTGGAATCGCCTACTTTTACACGAGAGTTCGTTTCAATTGGAATGAATTGGACTACAGTTTATTCTCGACATTGTTATTTATTGCAAACATTGTAGGTAAGGACAGTTATTTGTATTTAAAGGAACTAATACATTTATAGTGTGTATCAATTTTATTTTAGGTGTTGGATTCGCGATAGGAGTTTTAAGCCACTTATTGAAACTAGATGACGCACTCATTGGAGTGATCGCTTGCCTCAGTAAAGTATTCGCTGGATTAGTATTTGCATTTGCACCTTCAGAATTCTATTTTTACATGGGTAAGCATTTATTATATTTTTAAAATAATAAATATATTAATATAATTGATGTACAACATTTTTTTTGAACAAAAATGATAATATGTATAACCTGTGTAAACTTAATTACAATAAACGTATTGTTAGGTTAAGTTAGAATGCATTGATTTGAGGGTTTCTATTGACACTACTTTATATTTTTTATGATTTATTCTTTTGTCAGGGAAAGATCAAAATATGAGTTTAATACTTTTAATCATTCAGAACGTCTTTCGGCCATTTACGTTTAAGCTGACGAGTTAGATTGTTATGGAAAGGTATAGAAGATAGGTTAGATATAACTATATAAGTGGCTTAGAATGATTATAATAGTATTTGTATAAAATTGTTTGTAATAAAATACGAGTGAAACGATGAATGTATTGATTTTACAATGATGTGTGTTTATTTATTTTTTAGATTCTGAGTGAAACAATGAATGTATTGATTTTACAATGATGTGTGTTTTTTTATTTTTTTATTTTTTTTATTTTTTTTGTATCTGTGTACACGATAAGTAGTCGAAATAATGCTTCGATTTTCGACTTCAGTATCTTGTTCGATTGGAAAGTGAATATCGTTGGTGCATTGGGGAGGTCAAAATTTAAATTTCCCAGTAGTTTTCACAAGCGCCGGGAAAAACAACATAAAAATTAAGGAAAAACGGGAATTTTTACGCAAAATTGATTTTCCAAGAAATCGATTTTGGTTATTGGTGTAACTCTAAAACAAATGAACGTATATACATGAAATTTTCACTGGTTGTTTATATTTGCATTTTCTATACACGATAACATTTTCAAAATATTTTGATTTATTTTGAACTGTTTAGGGACATTTTCATTTTCCATTTTTTTTTAGTTTTTTTTCTAAAAATTTCAATAAAATTTTATTTGTTGGTTGCGAAAGCTTGAAAATTTAATAGAAGGCTCCTAATATGTTGTTTCAAAGGCAGATGAAAAATATTAAAAATCCTTAGACACAATTTTTTTTTATAAGCATTTAAAGTTCAAAAATTGACAAAATATGGAAAAATCACGAAAATTAGCAAATTATTTTGAGTTAAGAATTCGTAAAAATTTTTCTTTTTAAATCTAAGATTTGAAAATCTAATACAAGATTACTCATAAGATTGTCTACTTTTATCAATAAAAAAATTTCTACCGGAAAGTCAAATTAAATTTTTATGAGCATTTGAAATTCAAATTTTTACAACATTGGATATTCACTCGATTTCTCATGTGGCAATTTCCTTTTTTTGTTGTAATTAAAAAACGAATTACTGTAGATACATGAAAATTTCACTGAATGTTTATATTAGCATTTCCTATACACCCTACAATTTTGAAAATATTTTGACACTTTTTGAGCCGTTTACGAACATTTTCAGTTTTCAATTTTTTTAGTTTTTTTTTTCTATAAATATCAATTAAGTTTTATCTGTTGGGCCAAAAAGTGTAAAAATTTAATACAAGGCTCCTGATATATTGTTACAATATAAGTTGAAAAATATTAAAAATACATAGGCACAATTTTTTTTTATAAGCATTTTAACATCGAATTTTGATAGAATTTTTCAAAATCTCGAAAATTATTAATCATCGTAATTAATAAATTATAAAATGTTCAGTTTTTATAGCTAAGGATTGAAAATTTAAAACAAGATTCCACGTAAGTAGTTAATTCTCTTACCGAAAAATCTAAAAAATATACAATCACAGTTTACTTTTATAGTCATTTTATGTTCAAATTTGGACGAAATTACATATTAAAAAACCTAGTTATTTTGTTGTGATTATATAATATTATTCGTGGGTACCTACTTGAAACTTCTAAAGTGTACTATTATATATATATGATAGTATCAGGGTTTGTTGTTGATGTTGATGTATAACGTGTTATAAGTACCTAATGGATATTGTGATAATGTGATATGATTAATTTGGAATTTATTATAGGTCAATTTTTTTTTTAATACCATAGATATGTATATAATTTGTCTTAAACCTAGACTGACATACCGTCTTCGCTCAGAATCGTTTTTCTTATACAATGATATTGTATCATTGAATTCAAATTTAATAGCATCCATTATACAGTGACCCACTTGTAACCTACTGTACAGCAGAGCGACATCCACTTACCCACCTTTTTTGTGTCTGTGTACACGATAAGTAGTCGAAATAATGCTTCGATTTTTGACTTCAGTATCTTGTTCGATTGGAAAGTGAATATCGTTGGTGCATTGGGGAGGTCGAAATTTAAAATTCCCAGTACTTTTCAAAAGCGCCAAGAAAAACAACATAAAAATTAAGGAAAAACGGGAATTTTTACGCAAAATTGGTTTTCCAAAAAATCGATTTTGGTTATTAGTGTAACTCTAAAACAAATGAACGTATATACATGAAATTTTCACTGGTTGTTTATATTTGCATTTTCTATACACGATAACATTTTCAAAATATTTTAATTTATTTTGAACTGTTTAGAGACATTTTCATTTTCCATTTTTTTTTAGTTTTTTTTCTAAAAATATCAATAAAATTTTATTTGTTGGTTGCGAAAGCTTGAAAATTTAATAGAAGGCTCCTAGTATATTGTTTCAAAGGCAGATGAAAAATATTAAAAATCGTTAGTCACAGTTTTTTTTTATAAGCATTTAAAGTTCAAAAATTGACAAAATATGGAAAAATCATGAAAATTAGCAAATTATTTAGAGTTAAGAATTCGTAAAAATTTTTCTTTTTAAATCTAAGATTTGAAAATGTAATATTCAAATTTTGAATAGTTCCACTTTTAGTACTTAATAAGTGTGGTAACCTATAATAAGTGAATGTGTAATACATAATATGAGGGGTACGCGAAAGTAAAAGTTTGAGAACTTTTGTTATATAGCTAATAGCTGTTGCCTATTACACATTTTGTATTATATCGAATACCTATTTTATTTTGGTTTCTTTTTTCAAACTATGTTATATTTTGTTAACAGGTGCTCTGGTTGATGTAATGAGTGGTACTACATATATAGTAATGAGATCGATTCTCTCAAAGATCGTACCTCATGCTGAACTTGGTACATAAATAATTTTCATTTTTTATTTACAATATATTTAAAGCAATCTCAATAATTCACTAATTTCCAGGTCAAGTATCAGCAATAATGGCAGTCATTGAAACAATAGTGCCTGTTGTGTACAAACCTTTGTACAGTGCAATATACAGAGCTACTCTGACCACGTTTCCAGGAACATTTTACGTGATTAGTTCGATAATGCTCACACCAGCCATATTTGTATATTGGTAACTAAAAATCACCAAAAATGATCTATTAATTTATTATATACAGAATAATTCTACGACAAATTACATAAATAGGACAATAATTATTATTTAACATTATCAGTTTTTTAATATGATGTTCCATTCAATAGTTATGATTATAAATCTTAATATGTGGCTCGGCGCGGCGCAGTAGCTAAAATCAATCAATGAGAGTAAGCAACTGCCACTAGTTCTCACTTTCTCAGATGGATAACCACCCGGGTTCGTAGTGTGCAAAAACCTTGCCACACATACACGTGTTCCTAACTGACTGTACCAACCATCCCAACCCAACTGTACCAACCCTACCAACCTAACAGGCTAATAACCTCAGTCATCGAAGTCTTAAACATAAAAAAAAAATCTTAATAATTAAGTCAAACATGACATAGGTACATATCATAAAATAAGTATTCGAGATTTGATTTTTTTTAATATTAATATGTTTTGGGCTGGCTACAACTTTAATTTCTGAATGATTTTCTTGAAGCCAATTTTCGTAACGGCTATAACATTTATTATTGTTATCATAGTAACTCCCTTCCCCCCCCCCAAAAAAAAAAAATATTTATTATTCATAGATATTCCTTGCAGAGATAAAATATCAATAAGTAGCGTGCTATATATTTTAAGATTTATGTACCTGTAATATTTATGAAAATGTGTAAAGGGTGGTGTGGTAAACTTAATATAGTCAATTACATGTACTGCAGCAACCACTCACATATCTCACGTAACCTAACATTTCTATCTTTGTCAACACGAAAAACAAAATAAAAACTAGTTTTTCTAAAACAATTTTAAATTGACATTTACAGGTGGATGTATCGTATAAATAACCAGGAAGATAAGAAAACACGTACTGTCGAAGAAATCAAATCAAATGATAATCTTGCCTTTGAAATTAATTGAAGACTATTTATAATATTCTAAAAGTTTGAATAGAATTGATTGAATTTTTATTTTATTTTTGAGTATCTATAGGAAAATTGTATATTGTTTATTTGTTTTAATTAAAAAGTGTTTCAAACTTCGTGTTTTCTGTTTTATATCATTTGTTTGTGTTGTTTGCACCTGTTATCTAATAACTTTTATTAATATCTGGGACAAGATAATATTTGATATTTATTATGTTATGAAAATAAATAATATCTTAAGACATCCTTATTCATTTTTGTTGTTTTATAATTGTAGGTACTGTACTGTGAATATTATAAACGTAATTATTTATATTAAAAAAAACATTTATAAAATTGTTATAAGTTAACTTATGTTCATTATACTAACTAACTTAGTTACTATTATTTCATTTAACCGTTATAATATTTATTTTTTTGTTTTTTTTTTAAATATTATCCATTGTATTGTTTTAATTTATAAATAAATTTGTATTACTCTGCTTTGAGATCTTAAAAACATTAGAAGAAATTTTATTTGTAGTCAACTCGTTAAAAATTAAAAAAAATTTTTATTTTGCATGCTTTTATGCTGAATATGAATATGAACAATCAGATTTTGACCATATCCTTTTAAATTATACTAACATTTTGTAAGTTAAAAATGTGATTTAACTCATACAAAGGAGTACCTATGGTACATAACCTACCTAAATTTATACTAGCCCAGTGGCGGCTCGTGGTATGGTGCAGCACAGGAGCACGTCGTGAACCTCCCAATATAAAGAAAAAAAATGTTAAAAAACAATTAGATTTATAATAGTTTATTTATAACATATAATTGATTATTATGTGCTAGGTCTGTAATAAAAAAAAACTTTTTGCAGTTTTTCATATTGAGAAGTGTATCTATGAACGAATAAATAATTCGGGGAGCACAAATTAGTTGTGTTCCGGGCTGTCGTGTAAATATTATATTTTCTTGTCTATTAAATAGAACAGAGTTTATATCATTTTTGGTTATAGTATGAACTATGAGCTACTTGTCAAAAAGCTTATACTTAATTTTCAATCCTTTACTATAAAAATTGAACATTTTATAAATGTTTACATAATTATTTTCAAATTGTTGTTATTTTTACGAATAATTTGAATTACAGAGAAGTGGAAAATTGTATTAAATACATACACATTATTATTTGAGCTTATATAGCTTATAAAAAAATTTGAGTTATAGAGGTTCTGGCAAAAAATATTGAATTGTAGAGTGTCACCCACCGACAGATATTTCGAATAATCGAGGAGACATGTATTTTCTTCTAATTCATGAGCCCCCGCATGGACCTATTCTGTGGGACTCATTGTCTTGTTGAAAGAATAAATATAAATAAATAAATGAAGGTGGCTAAGTGGTAGTCGCTCTGCTGTACAGTAGGTTACAAGTGGGTCACTGTATAATGGATGGTATTAAATTTGGCTGGTACTGAATTGGTTCCCGTTTGAAAAAGGTATTTTATTAACGTAAGTCGAATTGGTTCCCGTTCAAAAAAGATATTTTATTCAGCTAAGTCGAATTGGTTCCCACTTAATTTGATTTGCAACAATTTGGAGTCCTATCAATATATTGACAAACCTAGCCCAAATTTTCGGTGGAAATATATTATATACTGTCTGTCGTTGTGTATGTATCATGACCATAGACAAAGAGCTGATCCAATTTTGGGCAGCAAGGTTTTATGGCCATCAAATCTTTATAAAATCAGTCTTCGGGTGATAATAATAAAGAACAGTCCAAAAAAATAGTTTCAGAAGTTGTCTAATTTCTGAATTACTTTTAAATTCATTGGAGAGAAAATTACGAAATTACGAAAAATTAAAATTAAAAAATGTAAATTAAAATACGAAATAAAAATTACAAATTTATATACATAGGTTATAGGTACTAAAGGAAGTAACACAATGTGTTAATCGTGACTGTACAGTGCTCACTAAAATTATTGTCATTCATACATGGGATATAGATTATAGACGATATACCATACAGCGATAAAAGTACGAAGGTATATCTCTATCGTTATCTTAATTGATCGGGTATCACCGATAATTTTCTAAACTTCCAACATAACAATGTATTGCCATATTGTGAAATATGGATTTTTAATATTTTTCAACTACTATTATAACAATATATCAGGAACCAAGGTATTAAATGTTCACATTGTTTTTTGACACAACGAATACAATTTTATTGACATTTATAGAAAAAAAACTAAAAAAATTGAAAGTTAAAAATGTCTGTAAACAGCTCAAAATGAGTCAAAATATTTTGAAAATGTTATCAAGTAAAGGAATTGATAAAATAAACATATATGTTTATATATATGGTGTAAATTTCAAGAATCTATAGTTATTAGTTTTTGAATTACAGAAGAATAAGAAATTCCCTGAATTTTTAAATCACCTGATAACTATATTAGATATCAAAAAATAAAATGAGAAGCAAAGTTTACCACCTCCACGGATAAAATAGGTAAAATAAAATAAAATTAATAAAAAATAAGGCAAATGGAAAAAAAAAAAATAAAAATAAATTGTTGATATTAAAAAAAAAAAACAAACACAACAAGGTAGTAAAAGAAATATTAATTAATTACAGATAAAATACTTAAAAACTGACTTGGACTATTTGATTTGGGTCCATGACAAATAATAAATAATTCCAAATTTTGGTTTTAAAATTTCTAAATTATTACGGATTTTAGGAAATTAATAGTTGGTATGTTCATTTTTCCTAAACTACTTGAAAGTTGGAACCTTCACTTTATAACATAATTGTTAATCACTTTTTAAATGAAAGCATTTATTTATTGATACTATTGACAATGCGCATTTGTACTATATTATCTAACAGAAGATTTTTATAGACTCATCGTAGATAAAGTGTATACTTACAGTTAATATTGACATATTATTTTATATTATGAATATAAGTATAAAACATAATTGAGTTTGTTTCATTACAAACTACAAAGTATATTTAGCGATTATATAAATATGAAATATAAATCAATTATGTTTTAATTGTTTTATACTTATATGCTATATGCATAATATAAAAGACTATATATACTAGTATACCTATGATCCAAACATTCCAAACTAAATCTTATAACCACGATTAAAGATATTATATATTTAATCGTGCTTACTGCTTATAACTTATAAGGATATTTCCCTATGGGCTATGCTTAATAGTGGGTTGATAAGTGTAGATAGATGGCTTATATCTTTCCTACGGATAGGTGTGAAAGGGTATGAGTGTTTGACAGTGGACGAGTAGTAGACGACTAGTGGTTCAATATAACTATTAGTATGACAATAAAATAATAAATATTTATTATAGGTACTTACTACGTTATCTTTTAGCTTGGACGAATGTACAGAATGTTTAACTCATGGTCTTTACAAACGAAAAACAGTTACGATTCCCCAAAAAACGCCTAACATTGAGGGCCTAAATCTTACCAACGGATTATTCAAAAATTAAAATTCAAGTATGAAAATTCGTAAGAATTTTTGCTTTATAATTTTTTGAAATTTTATAAACATAGATTGCCATTTAAAATTCAGAAGTTGAATTTGGTTTCATGTACAAAAATAAGGGTCAAAATAATATTAAGTAGTACAAAACATTCTAAAATTTTATGAAATTTTGATATTCCAAAAAGAAAAATTTTAATACTTTTTGAAATAATGAGTGTCTTAAGCTAAATGGATCAATCTATATAATGTTCGCAAATCCGAAATCGTAAGCACCTTAACGGTGCATACCTACGATTATAATATTATATTTATGAGTTATCGTAGTATATTGGGTATTATTGACTAAACTAAGATTAGCATAGTTTTTATGATGTTAAATTGGGTAAATATTAAAAACATAAAATATTTTATGTGTAGGTACTAGCCACTAGATAGGTATTACAAACCAATTTAACATCATAAAAACTATGCTAATCTTAGTTTAGTCAATAATACCCATTATATAAATATAAGAAATTAAACGATTAAAGATAATAAGGTATTCCATTTGTAAATGTGGATTCTGTGGTAATACTAATACTGTTAAACAAAACGTTTTTTGACATATCATAATAAAACGGTTTCATCTGTTCGAAATTTAATTCGGCGTATAGTTATAGTTGCTGCAGTAGTGAGTAACCTACACGTGTTACACGTTTACATATATTCAGCAATAGGATATTATATTATATTATATTTATATATCTCAATCGGGATACTTCACAGGTAGTACGTTTCAATTTATATACTCTTGTGCACAATCACCAGTAGTTATTCATCAATATTTGTTTTATGAATTTACTTAATAAATTTAAATTAAAATTGAATTTATTATTTTTGTTTGAAACGTATTCCAAGAGTAATTTGAAGGTATATAATATACTATATAGTTTAAGATTAAAATAATATAAAGCTATACCTAATTTTTGTCTCATAAAAAGTTAGGGGTTTAGGGCTTAGGGTAAAAATTTAAGCAAATTAAAAATCAGTGACTTCGATCAAATGTGAAACGGTGCACGTATTTCACTTGGCACCGTTGTGCAATAATGGAAAACTTCTTCGGATTTTAGTATAACAGATTGTTGTTTATTTCCATGGAATGATTAATTATTTACAATTTTAAAGGGGAGGGTTCGAGTGCCACCCGGCCGTCGGTTTCCCGTACAATAGTGTGAATAGTTTATGATATTAATTACAAGTCAAGTGGAAAGAATGAAGTTAATATACCGGGCCCGCTTGTAATAGTGGCGTTCGGTTTATGAACTTCGTTCGGGTAGCGTGGCCGTAACAGGCGCGCTTGAGGGGTCGAATTTGGGTGGTCGTCCTGAACGATTTTATTGGTTCCTGCGGTTACCCGACGGTATTAGCCGTCGGCCAGGATAAGTTCGGCGGAGGTGCTGCTCGTCAGTGCCGACGGAGTGATGTCGCTATGGCCTCGTGGCTGTGTCACGGCGTGTTCGACAGTCTTGCGGTCGACGTTGTGAAAAAGCTTGATGTCTCGTATCCGCCGCAGGCTGTCCGTGGATCGTCGATGGTAATGCCGGAACTCTTGGTAGCTTGTTTCCGCAATGGTCGCTTTACGGATCGTTGTGGCTCGTGGTCGTCGGGGCTGCGAAAGCGTTTGGTAGCTCGTCTCCACGACGGTCAGGTCTCGGATCGTCGTTGGCTGGTGCTGCTTCAGGTCCTTCGGGTTTGTTCTTGGTAGAATTGTTGAAGGTCTGAAGGTTTTGAATGAAGTGAAATACATTGGGGAACGCACCGGTATATATACCTGTTCACCGATGTATTCCGGTTTTTGACCACTTTAAATAGTATACTGTCTAAAGACGAATGTATAAATGGACATGTTATAATAATTGGTGATATGAACTTAAACATTATTGGATCTGGTTGTGATGAAAATTAATACCTTGATACTTTGTCGGAAAAGGGATTTATATCATTAATAAATGTTTATACTAGAACCCCAATTGGCCAAAGACATTCATGCTTTGATCATATTTTTATTAAATCTGGAAATGCATTGAACTCCAAAATATTGAAGCAGGTGTTATTCAGACAAATATTACTGATCACTTTTCCACGGTTTTGGCAATAGAAATTATTAAAGAAAAGAGTGAATTAAATGGTAATGTTAAAATAATAAATTATAACGATCTGGAAAAGTTATTTAAAGATGAATCATGGGTGGATATCTTTAGTTGTAAGGATGTAAATATTTGTATGAACATTTTTCTAGATAAAGTAAATACTTTTGTCAAAATGTCAACAAAAAAAGTTTTAAACTCCAAAAATAAGAGAATTAGAGAGTGGATGACAGCTGGCTTTCTTTGCTCGGTGCACTTTAAACAAAAATTATCTCTAAAAGTTAAAAAAATACCCAGATAATATAAGACTTGCTAAGTATTATAATAAATATAAAAATAAATTAACTACTATTATTCGAGCTGCAAAGATTAATTACTATAAAAACAAATTTCAGGAGGTTTCGTTTAATCCAAAACTCACTTGGAAGGTAATAAATGAGATTTTAAATAAGAATGATAATAATAATGATGATGTTAAAGTTATCAAATTAGATGATAAAACTTTCGATGTTAAAAATGAGAAATTCAATATTGCAAATATTTTTAACATCGAAAGTTAATGTTACTAATGTAAAATTATTAGGTATTCAATTTTTATATAGGTTATTTTGACGTACAAATAGTAGTTTTTGCTAAAAACTAAAAAAACTAAAAAAAATTTTTTTTTTAATTAAATTATTTTCAAAAAAATTTTACTTACCGCTACTCCGTTATCATTTAAGTATACAAAATTACATATTTCTATGGACAATTTTACGGCCTTTAATTTTTTTGTTCTATACTTTTTAGCCGTAAGTCTAAAATCAAACAAGTTATAGTGTAAAATTGAAAAGAGGGTACGCACCCCCTTTTTAAGGAATGGAGAGCTATGCACAAGGGGTATGTCTGGGGACTTTTAGTATGTCAATCAGTAAGCTATGGACTGAAAGTGTACCAAAATTCAGCTTTCGAGGAATTAGTTCCAATCTTTGTAGGTTTTTTGTCTAATTTGACAGGACTAATTATATTAATTATGTGTATTATATAATCAATGATTATACCTATGAACTATTGAATTTTATATTTTAATTGGAACATATTAGAAACATTATTATTATTAACATAACAATATTATAACGTTTAGTGAATTTTTTCAACTTACTCAATTTTATTTATATTACCTATTATTATTTTATACATCACTAAATCATGTTTAACCGATTCTATTAGCTCACTATTGATTCATTAAAATATGTTAAAATATATTGTTTGATGCTATTGTTTCAATGATAGTAATGATACATTATCTTTACAGTACTTATAGTTAACATGGACTGAAGACAAGTGTTTCTATAGATACTTTATTATTTAATATTTATTGTAAAACAAGACTGTTTTATTTATTTAATTTTTTCAATTTTATTCATGTTTGATGTTAATGTTGCTATGATACATTTATATTTACAGTATAATTAACATGGACTTCAGAAAAGACTTTTTATACTTGCCTTATTATTTAATTTTATTATACAGAGTGTCCCGTCAAGATATACCCATTAGCCGTAGAGGGGGGACTCGCCGCCCTGACAAAAACCGGTTATTTGCCATTTTACCTATAAACTAAAAAAATTATTAAAAATAATAGGATTAATGAAAATGAAATGTTGAAAAGCCAACATTTTCAAAAAAATTAACTCTACAAAACGGCAATCTTCAATATTTTTTTAAATAATTAATTTAAAAAATAATTTTTTAACTTTTTTACCAAAACATAAAAAAGAAATTAAAAATTAGTTATTTGCAGTGCTTACCTCTGTGAGACTTATTAAGAAAACAGAATTACGATATCTCTATTATTTCAGGAGATATCACAATGAGTAAATCCTCACGGGTCACCCTGTATAACAGATGTTATCATAATTATAAGTTTGCACAACTCTCCTTTAAAATGGAATGCATAGGCTCGAACAAATCACTGCTGGTACTATTGGTTAATGAATAATACTAAAGACAACATAAATTGTTAACCAATATCCAATGGCTTATTGTAGGTAAGGGTAGCTTAAAGGTATATTGCAATAAAATAAGTAAGAAAAAAATGAAACTTTTCAAATGTAGTTCCTAATTAAACATGGGTATCAATTAATGTTATTATATTTATTTTAATATAACACATTAAACTCAATACAATTAAAATTATAATAATAAATAAAAATTATATAAAGTAGTATATAAATGATATGTATATGTTCATGCTGCTGGCGTCAGCATTTCTGTCATTATATCTACAACAGCGACAGCGTACAGCACGCACAATGGGCAACTCTTTTATCCCCGCTCTTCCCGTCTCTTCCTATTCATTACAATATACTCGATCCACTCCATACAAAAACGTATTTATAATGTTTTTGCTCAATCAATGTAAACACCGCCATATTGTTTTATATTTTTTTTATTCTCTAGTTTTTTTACGTTGTGTCAACATAACCAACAGAAATCGTAATATTATAATACGTAGTACTGTGTGGTGTGTACTGGCGACGCTCGCTATTACAGCAGCTCCCGATCTTTTTTATTATTAATTGTGTACATACACGTTCTATCTTTTCTCATTGTTGTCATCAGTCAAATGACACAATAATCTTTGTAACCTTATCTGATTTTGCGGAGACTGAGTCTGCAGATCATTTACATAACGGATATCAATAAATCATAATATTTCGCTCAAAATCGGTGAGTACTTATTCATTTGGTTCCTTTTGTAATATCTACCTCTTTGTTAGAGAATCCGAACTGACTATCGCCAATAAGAATCGAACGTACGGTGATCATTACACTATCACCCGCGTTATTCTTGGCATCACTTGTCACTTGCGTAAGCCCGCCAGCAATCATTGTGTGTTGTGTGAGTGGCCGCCCAGGTCGTCCAGATGCAATACGCTGTGGATCGACCAATCTTATACCTCCACCTCAGTCATTGATGCGTGGACATTCTGGGGCATCAGTGGATATCGTGACAACTGCATATACTTCCGTAGCATAAGTTAGTTGTAAGATTATCTCCACCTGTTGTGAGCTCTGTGGTCATTGCACCAGACCGATCCGAGCACAGAGAGACCCCCGCTTATACGTAAATTGCATAATCCTATTTCCCATTGTATAACCTGTATCCTTCACACCTTCGCGTTTCGGTGCGTTCTGGTTCCTTGTTGTCCATCGTCGCGTCATTGCCAGCCACCATCAATCCGTTTAGCTGTGTGTTGGATTACATATATCTTGGGAGTAGGCGTCGTCGTCTTGTCACCTCTAACAACGTTAATCGTACATGCAACTTTGGTTGCCTATCCTTGACGCCGTCAATCTGTTCGGTAGATACAATCGCTACAAATTTATTCTATCGAGCTGGTCCTTCAAATCATCAAAATACCCTACAGTATAATACATTTTTGCATGCCAACCACATAAAAATGATGACAAATAATACAATATTTTAAGGATAGTTACACTATTTGAGGATATCACATGTATATGTGTAGTTTTCTTGTTTTGAAAGTTGTTCGAAATATTTCAAAAAATAATATTAATATGTGTAAGCCAATGTAAAGGTTAGTATATATAAAAATATAAGGTGTGAATTGCAGTAATTAAACTTGGTAATACATATACATATATATTAGTATAACGTTACATGTATGTTTTAAGAAATTAACATTGTCTTAACAATCGACACACCAAGCTCCTACTAAAACACTTAGCTTTTAAATAAATGTACTGCAAAATGTCTTTCCAATTCGTGCATTCAAACTACTTATGTATATATATTTTTAATATTATTGATATACATATTTTAGATAATAATGTAAGTATGTGCATTCTCATAACAGTGTAATGTACCTTTATTTATTGTACATTACATTTGCTTAGGTAGGTTAATTTTTAAATTATTAAATTAAATAATTATTACATTGCAAAGGATATATATATATATATATGCATATGTAACATTTACAATTTAATAAGTGAATATAATAATAACGTTTTAGAAGATAGGTTTAAAACGGTGATAGGTTGGTGATAGGATAGGATAGGGTGGTATGTATTTATTAATAATATATATAAATCATGTATAATACATTTTTACAATATTTTAAGCATAGTTTTACACCTTTGGAGGAATTTAAATTCAATTTATTATAATTTCATAACATATAATACCTATGTATATGTAGTTTTCTTGTTTTGAAATTTGTTTGAAATATTACAAAAAAATTAATATGTGTAACCCAATGTAAAGGTTAGTAAAGGTATAAGGTATGAATTGAAGTAATTAAACTTGGTAATACAATATATATTAGTAAATATATAATATAATATTACATAACATGTATGTTTTAAGAAATTGAAATGTATCTCATGTTTACTTATTATTACTTACGTCTTACATTATTATGTATGTAACGACATTGTCATAAACAATCGACACACCAAGCTCCTACTAAAACCTTTAGCTATAATAGTTAAATGTACTGCAATACTCATGAAAAATGTCTATCTAATCCGTGCATTCAAACTACTTATATTTTTAATATTATTGAAATGCTGATTAATTGAGGCTAGTAAATATAAAATTTTCTTAGGTACGATAATAAAATTCAAAATATTAACATTTACAATTTATATTAAAGCGAACATAACATTTTAGAAGATAGGTTTAAATAGGTGATATAAAAACAATTATTATGTAGTAGTAATGCAAAGAAAAAATTGAAAAAAACAGTTTTTTGAATTTTTGTATCTCGAGCACTTGAACCGTTTCTGAATTTTGCGTTTTACATATTATATATATTACACACGGAAATATCACAACTTTTATAAAAAAATTATATTATATTATAATATATAGAAATACGGAATAACTCGGGAAAATAATATTATTCGAAAATATTCACGCCAATCGTCGTCGATAACGAAAAGGGAGATAAGCGAGCGGTGACGTGAAATAGCGAACGCGCGGGAAGTATTATTATTGGTCGTCATGGAAGAAACGTGGAGTGCCGTCAGCGCTCCGCGTGGATCTTATACGCGTTATTAGCGTTTTATTATATAAGAAGAAGACTAGCTCTAAGTAAAACTCGGGGCCCGTGGAACTCGCTGAGAGTGGGTACCGATTTTGGAGACAACGTCGTTTGAATTATAAAAGTAGCGACAGTCGTAAGTTGAAAGTTTAGGATTTGTGATAAGGAGTAGTGATATGGATTGGAGATAAGGCTTGGCGCTTTGGCGGGAACGTTTAAAAGTTTGAGCGTCTAGCAATCCGTCACGAACATTTTTAGTAGATACGATCTCCAGGATCTCTAGGCGTTTGTCAGCTGCTTTTGGTTATTGAAATTGTTAAAAAGTGTAGAGTCGATATGTGTATTTGATTGTCTAGCTATCAGTCATCAAATCACATAGGTAAGCAATATGCGAATGGATTGTTATCCCGAAACAGTTGGTCTAGGTCTGCAAGCACTTGCTCCAATAAACGGCCTGGATTCTGTTGCAAGCGAGCCCGGTTTGCTTGCTCAGAACTCACAAAATACAATTCACAGTATCTCGGTGGCCTGTCTACGTTTGGGGCAACTTCATTGTTAGTCCTGTGATACACTTGTCCTTGAGCATAGAATACCCTAGGGCCTAGGTCCACGACCTGGCAAACGCCTGGGGTTAAAGTCACTGGAGAACGCAGTGAATGCAAAACTGTTGTTGTACGTTCGAATCTCAGCTCTAAAGCTCCTGGCTTCCCTTGAATCTGAAGTCAACAAATTCATTAGTAACACGGGTGTGGGTTGCAACACCCGCTCTCCTGTTTCGGTCACGAGACCGCTATTACAACATGTATAGAAACCAACCTGTCTGGTACTTTCGATGGCGAAGTGACGGGCACCACAATCTCTACAGACCGCATTCAACGCCCCAATGTAATACTTTTCCGGGAGCGGATGTTGGACGCCAGCCGGACGATCTATCATTGGTGAACGCCTCTAGACTGTTCGACCGGAACATCCAGGGGAATTGGTTCGAACTGCAATTGAAATTACAAAATTGTAACAAACATAGATATAGGTAATAGGAAGAAATATTCACATCGACTCTTCATCGACGCCTTGGAGTAAAATGTCGATTTCAAGTTGCATCCCGTCATTGTTGTCCACCATCTCTTCTCGGTCTGGTACTATCACGGCGTTGTCCATTAGGACTTCGTCCATCCGCACTTCGATAAATTCTACGTTGTCGTCGTTCATCAGGACTTGGTCCATCTGAACAACTTCCTCGTCGATATCTTCCATCCGTACCTCTATGAACTCCACCTCGACGATTTCTGCGCCACCGTTTGCATCGGCATTGTCAATTTCTGCGTGAACTGGTTTAATACTAGTTTAATGTGCAAGTATAAAATTATCTAATAAGGAGCACAGTCAAGTGTTGAGTAGGGTCAATATATTAGTGTTGTGTCTATATTTTTTCTATATATTTCCACTGAAAAATGTTGTTATAGTTTTATATAGGTTTTATTAAGTA
This sequence comes from Macrosiphum euphorbiae, assembly GCA_949089665.1. Classification (NCBI taxonomy): domain Eukaryota; kingdom Metazoa; phylum Arthropoda; class Insecta; order Hemiptera; family Aphididae; genus Macrosiphum; species Macrosiphum euphorbiae. The sequence continues at coordinate 52,986,115 of CARXXK010000001.1, read as the reverse complement.
TTCGCCTGGTAATAATAATATACACTTTGTACAGTTTATAGTTAATGTATCATCAACGTTATAAATTAATTTATACAACTTATCAAATGAATAGTCATCCAGTGGTTTTAAGTGACTTGTGGTATTAACATTAATCTATTTGAACGTTTAATAATCTTTAATAATACATTTTTATGTGGGCTAAACACAAATTTCCAATAAGATAAGACTGTAAATCATCCATAAATAATCAGTCATATAAGAAAGTATTTAATGAACGTTATGTACAAAAATTATAAGTTTTAAAAAACAGTATATTGAGTATTGTGAAATGTAACTATTGTTTAATTTACAGGTCTTAAGTGTATCAAATATCAAATAGAATAAAATCTTAAACTCTATAATAAACAAAAACCTTGTGCACCTATGATATGAATAGTGTGCAATTGATAATAATATTTGTATTTGGTGAAGTCTATTAATAAGAATTGTTCTCTATAAGTACGTTAGAACTCGGGCTATAATTATTGAAATATATATGTTGTAAAGTGTAGTATTTATGTTATAACCTATGTAAAACACACAGTAACTTATGACCTTTATATGTAAAGTTGACAGTGCTAGAGCTTAAGAGTAACAACTTACAGAATATAGAGCATACTTCTTATTCCTTATACTATGGTAGATTGTATGGATAGGCCATAATATTTTGATTTTTCAGTTTCATATATCCCCGAATAATATTTTTTAATTGCAACAAAAACAAAGATCGTTAATATTGATTTTAATATGTAATTTCGTCCAAATTTGAATTTAAAATGTCTGTAAAAAATAACTGTGTTTATATATTTTTTAGATTTTTTGGTTACAGTATGAACTATTTATGAGAACCTTTGTTTTAAATTTGCAATCCTTAGCTATATAAACTGAACATTTTATAATTTATTAATTACAATAATTGATAATTTTCGAGATTTTGATAAATTTTGTCAAAATTCGATGTTTAAATGCTTATAAAAAAAAATTGTGCCTATGTATTTTTAATATTTTTCAATTTCTATTGTAACAATATATCAGGAGCCTTGTATTAAATTTTTACACTTTTTGGCCCATCAGATAAAACTTTATTGATATTTATAGAAAAAAAAAACTAAAAAAATTGAAAACTGAAAATGTCCGTAAACAGCTCAAAAAGAGTCGAAATATTTTCAAAATTGTACAGTGTATAGGAAATGATAATCTGAACATTCAGTGAAATTTTCATGTATATATCTATAGTTATTCGTTTTTGAATTACAACAAAATAAGGAAATCGCTACATGAGAAACCAAGTGAATATCCAATGTTGTAAAAATTTGTATTTCAAACGTTCATAAAAATTTAATTTGACTGTCCGGTAGAGATTTTTTTAATGATAAAGGTAGACAAACTTATGAGTAAACTTGTATTAGATTTTCAAATCTTAGATTTAAAAAGAAAAATTTTTACGAATTCTTAACTCAAAATAATTTGCTAATTTTCGTGATTTTTCCATATATTGTCAATTTTTGAACTTAAAATGCTTATAAAAAAAAAACTGTGACTAACGATTTTTAATATTTTTCATCTGCCTTTGAAATAATATACTAGGAGCCTTCTATAAAATTTTCAAGTTTTTTTAACCAACAAATAAAATTTTATTGATATTTCTAGAAAAAAAACTAAAAAAAAATGAAAAATGAAAATGTCCCTAAACAGTTCAAAATATTTTGAAAATGTTATCGTGTATAGAAAATGCAAATATAAACAACCACTGAAAATTTCATGTATCTAAGGTAATTTGTTTTAAAGTTACACCAAAAACCAAAATCGATTTTCTCGAAAATAGATTTTGCGTAAAAATTCCCGTTTTTCCTTAATTTTTCTTTTGTTTTTCCCGGCGCTTTTGAAAACTACTGTGAAATTTAAATTTTGACCTCCCCAATGCATCAACGATATTCACTTTCCAATCGAACAAGATACTGAAGTTGAAAATCGAAGCATTATTTCGACTACTTAGGTATCGTGTACACAGACACAAAAAAAATAAATAAACACACATCATTGTAAAATCAATACATTCATCGTTTCGCTCAGAATCTAAAAATTGAACGTACATACACAAAGTAAAGTTAAAATAATAATAATAGTAAAGAGAAAAGATCGGAAATTTGTAAAATTACGGAAAAAAAAATGCAAAAAAAGTCGGGATTCGGGCGGCCGTGTAAACCATATGGCAAGGACGACACTGCCGCTCGGAGAGCGTACGACGGAATTAAACCCGGCACCTACGTGTTTCCTAACTAACGCCTAACCCACTCGGACACAGTTTGAGATGTCGAAGAGGGTCAAAACATTAAGACTTAAGCCGTGGGTCTACGGAGCGACGTCAGCCGATATATTCGATGTACATCGATGTAATCGCATATAATTCGCTTGTAATTAGGGTTGCCACCTCTCCGGGTTTCACCCGGAGAATCCGGGTTTATGTATAAATCTACGGGCTCCGGGTTCAGAGAATTATTCTCCGGGTCGGAGATAAAGATAAGATAACATACAATTTATAGTCTTATATAGACTTGTTTTTATTATTATGACTTTTTTTTTTTTTTATTAGTTTCCGGTATAAAAACCATTTATTCAAGATAACAAGAATAATAAGATTATGAATTACGGTTTATGACTTTATGAGTCTACGATTACGATTTTACGAATCAGTTTCAACATCATAGTCGAGGGTGTTCGATCGAATTCGAATATATTTTGTGTCAGTGTATCGATATTTATTTTAGATTTATTAATTATTATGATCATGGAAGAATTTGAAGATAACCCAAGAAAAATCAAAAAGTATGAAACTAAGTTTAAAGAGTCATGGTTAACTAACGAAAATTATAAGAAATGGTTAGTTAAAATAGATGAGAAAAAAGCTAAATGTTCATTTTGTAACGTAAATTTTACTGTAAAATGGGACGGTGAAAAGGCTCTGACTACTCATTTAAACAGTGAAAACCATAAAAAAACTACACAGAATTTAAAAAATAATTCTTTAATGACCAAATTTATGATTAAACGAAATAGCTCGGATGAACTTAAAGTAGCAATCATTGAAATAGCATCAATTTACCACGCAATCAATCACCATCATAGCTATTTAAGTATGGACTGTGGAATAAAATTGAATACTTCCCTATACGGAGATTCTGTTATGGCAAAAAAAGTTCACTGTGGACGTACTAAAGCAGAAGCAATAGTAAAAAACATTCTCAGTCCTAATTCAATAGAACTAGCCATTCAAGATTTGAAAATGGTTACGGCTTTTCAAAATGGTAGTTATTTTTCTATTGCTATTGATGCGTCTAATAAGGGTTCCCAAAAAATGTACCCTATTGTTGTTCAGTATTTTCACATTCAAAAAGGTATCCAAAATAAACTAATGGATTTTTATGAAGATCCAGATGAGACATCATTAAAAATTTTCGAAAATATTGAAAATTTTATACAGCAATCAAATTTAGACCCTGAATTATTATCTGGATTCTCTGCCGACAATGCATCAGTAAATTACGGCATTCGTAATTCGGTCTATCAAAAACTTCTCGAAAAACATCCAGAAACTAAAATAATAAAAGCAAATTGTAATTGCCACGTTATTCACAATGCTGCTAGAAACTCTATGAAACAATTAACATATGATGTAGAAAACTTAGTGTTGAAAGTGTACGCCGAATTTTCAAATAGTGCTAAGCGCGTAAAAGAACTTCAAATTTTTTTTGAAGAATTTGAAATTGAATACAGAAAAGTTCTTCGACATGGACCAACAAGATGGCTAAGTTTGTTTAAAGCTGTCGATAGACTGATAATGTCTTGGCCTGCTGTTTCATCTTATTTTAAATACCAAGGAGAAGAAAAATGTCATCAAGTCATATGGAAGTTTGTCAAAAATATTGACACGACAGAAATGACCGATTTGTCACGCAAAGTAACATTACCAGAATGTTTTTTGTACTTTATTCACCACTACATGAATATACTAAATGAGGCAATATTAATACTCGAGACAAATTCCGTAACATCAGTTGACTTACACAATGTTATGCAAGGTCTAAAAGATAAAATTGAAAATCGATTGAATGATTCATTTTATGGTTCAAAAGTTACGAGAAGTATTTCATCACTTCAAGAAAGTGAGCTAGTAATGTTTAAAAAAGAAGCTAATGAAGTGTATAAAAAAACTATTGATTATTTAAAAAAAAAATACGACTTCAACGATTCTATTTTTAAGATGTTTTCAAACTTTAATTTAAAAAACAAAACAGTTGAGTATGATGATGCATTAAAATCTGTGAATTTGTTAGGATTAAAAAATATTGAAGAAGACCGACTTTACGACGAAGTAAAAAATGTGCAAGGAGTCTGGGTAGAGCTTTCAACAATGAACTTATCTTCAGACTTAATGTGGGTAGAGTTGTTCAAAAAAAACGATTTCACTGAACTTCCAAAAATTATTGGAAAAATATTTTCAATTCCCATAAGTAATGCTTTTGTTGAACGAGTATTTTCATTGATGGGAAATTTATGGTCCGATGAAAGAAATCGTCTATCAGTGGAAATGGTTAAATCAGAACTCTGCGTCAAATTAAATTACAATATGAACTGTCAAGAATTTTTGTACTTTTTAAAAAATCCCGAACAAGAAAAATTATTGAAATGTGCAACAAATAATATTAAGTATGATTTTAAATTAAAATAATTTTTCTTGTTCTTGTTCGGGATTTTTAATCATATTTATTATAAAATTTGTAATTTTCAATAATAAAATATGTGATTATATTAAAATTTTTTCTGATGACCTTTTTTTTTTTTTTTTTGCTTATCTCGGCCTGTCTCCGGGGCTGCTGTCTTTCAAAGGTGGCAACCCTACTTGTAATACGCGCATCTCCCATATATATATTTAACGGAGCGCGTGAAAAGCGTTTTCCGTTGATAATTATTAAATCAATTGGCAAAAATTAATTTATACACGTATATACATGTATATATACGCGTAGGTACGGTCGGTCGGTCGCCGGCCTCATTTCTAAACGCGATTGCGAAGCGAACCGAACGATTTCGTAAGAAAAGCGTATATATACGGCTTTAGAAAGACGTCAACTACACGATTCGGGCACGAACGGCTTGCGAAAAGACGAAGCTGTCGGAGAATACGAAAAAAATCGACAAAAAAGTCCGGCCGGGAGCGTATTTTGAGATCGACATTGCGACAGCTACGGACGGCGCACGGATATAAACCGCCCACCGGCGGCTTCGAGAGATCGCGAGCTACGCGACTCGAGTATAAAAAAGGGCGAAAAACGATAGAAAACGGTCGAAATCGTGTGAAAAGAGTAAATTTTCGAAAATTTCAAAAATCGGCAAAATGATAAGAAAAGAAGTAATAACGCGGGGCCCCGGCGACAGAATTTTCTCATTGGCGTTCCTTATTTGCTGCGTCGCGCCTGTCGGACAAAACAGGAGACTAACCTAGATAAGAGATAGCCTTTATTTATATTAGGACATTAAGTATATACACACAAAGTATATTCGAGTTATTCGACTATGCCAATATAATATTATATAGGTACTGTAGAACCTCGAGGTAACTATATTATTTCTATTTTCAACATAATGATTGGATGTATCCCATATTATATGATGTTTATTATATGTTGATGGGTCGTCGGTCGTAGGTCACTCGTATTATGCTGTACGCGTCATTATAATATATTATTATTATTATGATATGGCGGTATAATATACTATATAGTATAGGTACCTACTATACGCGTGACCACTCTACAGTCGCGAATCAGTCGACGACAACGATCGATGATTTCGGGTCTCCCGGAGATTTTTACTGATTACCGATTTGTGACGAATCGTCTGGTCGGCGTGAACGACGATAAACGCGTCGTAGGTACCTATAGCAGGTGTACCTAAAGCATGTAATAACATACCTGCGATAGTTGAGCCTATAGGTATATAATATATATTATGTCGTTGTCGTATATTATACCTATACACATCATACGTACCTATATATGTATTAAATTAAATTTTATTATATCGAATATTAAAATAATATAATTGACATGCGAGTCTCGAACAAACGAATACACACGTATACGTTCCACGAAATAATGCCCGACTGTCGGGACAGACATTGCCGGACCGCCCGCCGTTAACCGTCCTAATATTACTGCATATTATAATATATAGATGCGTGTGTACGTCGACGACTGTCGGCGACTTTAACGCTGCGATCGCCGCGTTTTCCGCACGCGCGGGACACAGATAATACCTAATATTATTATGGACACCGTGGCGAAATACCACACGACTCGAACACACGTCAACGTGTATCATAATAGTTCTATAATAATATTATACGAAGCAGCAACGGCGGTCGAGTCGAAAATTCACAATATTATTTTTTCCACACACCCAAATACATAGGTTTTGACGGGTCCGGTCCAATTAAAATAGTTTGGACTCTCGCGTACGATGAAAATAATAATAATAATAATAAACAACGTAACTATAATAATATATCATACAATTATATTACATTATTATGGCCGTATAAATAAATTCATATTGTTAGTATACTATTAGTGGTTACTGGTTAGTATATTATATGTATATATATAATAAATTATCATTCACGCGCACATACGACATATACATACATATTACACACAGACAATAATATTATACACAGTACACGAGAACTATAGCGGTCAAGTAGTTAAAGTCGTTCTTCGGTCTGTACCTATAATCTATATATATTATATATAATATCTAATAATATTACAATCACGACTCGCGAGGAGATTTTTCCATCCATCTCTCAGAGGACCGCTCATTACACGACAAGCGCACTCGAAACTCACTCGCCATTCGTATGTTCATTGTTGCTCGTACAAAAAACTTACTTGTCTTATATACTCTGTGGATGTATAGCCATCAGCCATATTGTGCCCATATATGTATACAAGTGATATCACTTTTGTAATAATATTATACAATAGTAAGTATATGCCGTATAAAAAAACCTGTAGGAATAAGCACGTATTTACCGTTATAGATATATTGATCCAATTGGCTTTTAGTGATAATGCTTCGACGTCAGTGTCCGGTGTCCCACTTATATTTGTACAAGAAGGATTATGTTTGATATTAATATAGTCACTAAATATACTATATAATTTAAAATAGGAATAGTATGATAACGATATTTATACGAACTCGAAGAAAAGGAAAATCGATACGGTTAACATAGGTGCAAGTCAAATGTTAACAATAATAAAATCACAATAATATACAATAGTATATTATTATTCTATACCTCTCCTTCGAATACAAATTAAATGTCTAATAGCCCTGCTAATTTTTTAATGGTTGCCGGTAATTCCATTATTTTTGATTTTATTTAGCCGTTCTCGTTTTTTCTTATATCATTATATTATTTTTATTTTTGTTGTATAAATTACTTTGTGTATCTTTAAATATATTATAAAAATTTATATTTTTCCAATTAACTGTCATCTTCAATAGTTACATGATGTGGTTATATGTATAAAAGAACTTGGGTCTGTATATTATATTAATAAATAAATAATATTTTTGGTGTATGATATATATGTATATATAATACTGCAGGTTCCGTTTTTTGATCAGAGCCGTAGATTTTAGAAATGTTGCTCCCACCCAGGTACATAATTTATGTCATACTTAAAATGTATACGTTACGGGCACGGGGTGATGTTGAAAATTGTCACATTTTATAGCCACACTGTCCGAGCATTTTATAATATGACCGATTTATCGCGGGATATATGAACTTTATAAAAAATATTCATATAGGTTATGTTTACTAAAATAACTAATATATGCAACCTAACCAGTGTTTAAGTATGTATATTAATAATATGTAAGGAGTCCTTCATTAAAGTCGAAGACGTGCCACAATTATTAAATAGGTATTATACAGTAATAGCCCGTTAAGAGGAGTGGCAAAGAAATTATCAAACTTGGGTGGTCAGGGATATGATCGATGTTCGTATTTACAAAAATGTAAAACAAAAAAATGCAAATACAAAGCTGCTGGATGACTACTTTGTATATCAAAATGTCATGGCAATAATCCATGTTCCAATAAATAGTAATAATCATTTTTGTTTTAAGAGGATGTCACACCTGCATGTGTTATCTCCGTCTTACAAATGTACAACGGACATTTTCGGTTTCATTTTTTCTCAGTTTTTTTATTCTATAAAACATATCAATACAGTTTTATTTGTTAGTTAAAAAAGCTTGAGAATTTGGTAGAAGGCTCCTAATATATTGTTTCAAAAGAAGATGAAAAAAATTAAAAATCCATTGTCACAATTTTTTTTTTAAAGCATTTAAGATTCATAGTTCTAATAATATTGACAAAATACGTAAAAATTACGAAAATTTGCAAATTATTTTGAGTTAGAAATTCATAAAAAATTTTATTTTTAATTCTAATATTTGAAAAAACGAGTAAGTGGATGTCACTCTGCTGTACAGTAGGTTACAAGTGGGTCATTGTATAATGGATTGTATTAAACTAAAATTCAATGATATTCTATCACTGTATAAGAAAAACGATTCTGAGCAGAGATGGTTGTCAGTCTAGATATTTTATATTGTCATTAATTATTATATCATGTAACTTGAATTAATATTATAATATTATTATTTTTTATTTATTTCTATGGTAATATACAAAGCGTTAGAAATTAAAATCCAATTTTTAGTGGTTTTTCGAAATTTTTCGGTGGTTTTAACCGTGGCATTAAATAACTATTAATACAATCGAAAAATGACCTCTTTAAAGTACCATCTTGATCCAATTGTCTAAAAGATAAGGAGGTTAGTTACCCTGGCCCCGCCACTTACGATTTATAAATGGAAATTAATGTCAAATTATGTAATATCATTTGTAATCATTTGTAACCCCAAAAAAAAAATTTGTAACCCACCCACTTCGGCTCAAAACGAAGTTTCCATGTGGCGGGGCCACGGTGACGTCACTACATCCCGCCATTACAGAAGTTCGACTTGTAGGTACTTGAAACCTAGTGGAGATTATGTAATATCATTTGTAATCATTTGTAACCACCAAAAAAAAAAATTTGTTCATCGATCCTTTTGACTAAATGGTGCATGTCAATTATTTTCAATTTTCATTAATAAGTACTCACCCATGTTCAATTGTTTACCCTGTTAATAATTTTTTTTGAAACTTTTTATTCTTTAAAACAAATGTATTATTTATTTATACCTTTATATTATCTATATATATAAAAATGGAGACAAAAAATTCGAAATTGCATCAGTGGGCCGATTTTGCTCAAATTTTTTTTAAGATGTTCGTAATTGCCAGGTTAAGGTTTTTACGAAAGAAAATTTTTAAAAAGCCAACCGGATAATTAGAAAAACTGCAAAAACTATTTATTGATGTCTGGGATTTTAACTCGATACCGTTGTCTTTATTTACTCTATTGTGTATTATATTATATTGGTTGTTATTGGTTAATCGGGCATGTTTGTTGATTTGTATTATTATTTTTTGTAAATATATCTTATATATAAATGAATGACGGTGTGTAGATTAGACCTATGGGAAGAAGATACGCTAATTTAAAAAGGGTTAAATTTGGTTTTTTTTATTCATCGGATTTTAGTACGGTTAGGTTAGGTTAGGATTTATAGGTAGGTGGAATTAAGTAAAAACATCAAACTTGGTATAACTTTGGTACTTTTTGAGTTAAATCATACACTTACGTACAAACAGCACGGGGTCCGCGATCTACCACAGGTAAATTACCTATCTGATAATGTACTGCTGCAATTCAGAATTTTTATTCCGGGCAACAGAAAAGTTAAGATAAATCTAGAACTTCATACACCGAATATTAAATAACGCATTGAACAATGTTTGAGTCATATAGAGTTGGTACATTTAACGGGAAACGAAGTGCACGGGATCAGCTAGTATATAATATGTTTTTTACGTTATAATATTATGTAGCTAATATCTATGTTAATAACTCCATAGTATATAAAGTATACTACAAAATATAATAAAATGTTAAAAATATTTTTCACTTCGTCAAATTAAATATTGTGCAAAGTTCATAATCAATAATATCTCAAAAACAGTCTTACCTTTTTTTACATTTTTTAAATCTCTTAAAATATTCGTGTATTTGCGTTAGTTCAGTTCTTGAAATTATTATTTGTAACTATATAATATTATGTAGGTAGGCGCCTACCTATATCATATTATTGGTGGTTATTACGACATTATTATGTAGGTACGTTTACATATATTATTATTCATTACATTGCAACACATATTATATGTTATTAATTGAACGTTTATTTAATACATAGCAATACTTACATTATTTGGTACTATTCTTAATGTTTTCTCAAGTTATGATGGATATAATATAGTTTCAAATTTCAATCATGCATTAAAGATAATCGATATGGTCACAGAGAAGAGGATCATTTACGTTGTGCAGGTACTTTGTTTTATTTCAAATGAAAAATATGTAAAATTAACAATATAGGTATTATTTTGTATAAAATAGAATTTCAGCATTAACTTTAAAACTTTTTGATTTTGTTGATACTTGATCCTTTAAATCGTCATAGCATTGCCATTGATCATTTGATCTCAAACCATATGCTATGTAATGGCCTTATGATTGTCTTAATTCTCTTGCCGATCCATCAAAAGCAATTACCCCTCTTAAATTGGACACATCTCCATTAATTGTTATTGTCTTGCTAATATCTCCAAGTTTCAACCAAACCTTTCCTGCATAATTTTGTAAAATTTTCGTTGTATTTTCAAGATGACTATATTTACCGGAAGCTCTAAAACCTATTAATAATGAAAAATGATCATATAAATAACTACAATGTAATACATTATTTAAATATTCTATTTAGTTAATACATTTTAATAATTTTAGTTTAATACATTTAGTTAATTCTTTGAATATTTTTCGTGCTTATGGTGTTAGCTTTGGGTTGTTCCCCTTTAGTATTACTTCCCAGTTTTATTATGTCTAATATTTTGTTTTTTTAGAGAATTGAAGAAAATTGAAGCATTTTTACTGTCTCAAAAGTAAATTAAGGCTCCTGATATATTGTTACAATAGCAGTTGAAAAACATTGAAGATACATAGGCACAATTTTTTTTAGTTCGAATTTTGACAAAATGAATCAAATTTAAAATTTAATAATTATTTTTAGTTCAAAATGTATAAAATGTTCAACTTTTATAGCTAAGGATTGAAAATTTAAAATAACGTTCCACGTAAATAGATAAATATATAAATTACTTTATTCACAATAATATCATCAAATATTCTTAGTAATATACTATAATATCATAGGCTGACTGACTGTTTTCGCTCAGAATCGTTTTTCGTATACAATGATATTATATCATTGAATTCAAATGTAACACCATCCATTACAGTGGCCCATTTGTAACCTACTGTTCAGCAGAGCGACATCCACTTACCCACTTTTTTCTTTCTTTTTTTGAATATTGTCGAATGCAAAGGTGAGCATTAACTTGTTAAAAAATTAAAGTTAAGTTAAAAAGTTAATTTTTTTTGTTTTTAATTTAACTTCTTCAGAATTTTTATTGTTGTAACTTAACTTTTTACAGTTAATTATCTTTTTACAGTTAATTATCATTGTAGTTAAGTTTATTTTATTTTTGAGTCATGCGTAATCAACTAGGCAATACTGATTCGTCGACTTTTTTACGATTTTGGTAATTTATTTTCGAATTATATATTATAATTTATAATAATCTAATATTTTACACAGTGTTAAATATCTTGGTAATGTTTGCGTATAACAAAATACTATGGTGGTTTATGACTTAAGAATATTGTACCTTCAAAAAAATTAACTTTTTTTAACTGAGATAAGTTAATTTTATTTTCTATCTTAACTTTAATCTTTTCTAGTTAAATTTTTTTTCTTTATTAACTTTTAAACTTAACTGAAGGAAATTTAATTTAATTAACTTAACTTTTCACAGTGAATTATTTTCATTAACTTGCTCACCATTATCAAAATGTTCACAAAATGTATTGATCAAATTATAAAAATTGTTTATCTATAGTTACAATATATTTCCCTTATATAGTGGCAACCATATTCAACATATTCATACTTATCCCCTACGCAATATATAGTTATCATAATGTAGTCAATAAATTATTTAAGTATCGATATTCGTTAACCTTTTTTTTTCCGAGTTAATCGACGGATGGAGGAGGAAATAATGCAGTTACTTATTAGTTACTTTAATACCAAACTGGAATTTTGACTTGGTGTTTCATTGGACTGAAGATATATCGCTCCTCTACGCATGGGATTTCTAAGGGCATTGCCTCTCGTTAAATGTTGGGTAAATGCCTATTGAAACCCCAAGGTTTGAGGAGCTGCACGTCTCGTCAGTGTCTTCTTAGTCGGCCGTATCTAATCTCTGATGTCTTCTGGTATACCTTTAAGCTGTAATCGTACCTAGGTGAATTTCAAACGTCGGTACAAACAAACAATTTTGGACCTGGCATGAATAATCCTTATAATATATTATATAAAAAATATGTTGTGAAAAATAAAAACTACAATGATAAAAAAATTTATAAAATAAAATAACAGTAACTTAAAAATAATATTTACACATAAGTACTTTAGAAACAATCAATTATTCTATGGTTACTATCTTATATATAAAAATGTTTGTACGGGATGAACTCCGAAACTACTGGACCGATCTTTATGAAATTTTTTACACCGTGTGTAATTTGACCCAACTTAAAATATAGGATAGTTTTTATCTCTATTAAGGCCCTCAATCTTTTTTAATTGTAATAATTGTGAAAAAGAAAGTTATAGAATTTCCTAGAAATATATCCACAATGCTCGAGGTGAAGTCGTATAAAATGTTATCTAATGCTTCGTTCTAGAAATTTCGATCTTCAAAGGTATAAAGACGAAGTTCGATACATCAGTATTATTTGGTTGTGACTTAAGGGATACCTATATGAAAATTAAGTGAAGTGTGAAGTGTAAGTGTAGTGAAGTTAAGTGAATTAAAGACCTTGAACCATTTAACTTAAGTAAGTATACAATTTTATTTCTTATCTGGCACTTTTGGAGTTCGTAGTTTGTAGTTTTGGCTACCCCCCATTTTTCCATGTGCTGAACAGCGTCCCGTATGAATTTTACCCCAAAGAGACGTGGAAGGGATTTCCAGTTATTTTTGTTTAATGTAAGGTTTATATTGGTCATGATTGAATAATGAATATAATTTTAGACCTGTAGCCTTATGGCTTAGTAAAAGTGGTATTCCCAAGACTAATTCATCGTAATATCAACGTGTTAATAAAACGTACTTGTACACAATCAAAAACACGTAGTTAGGTATATGCATACCGATAGGCTGGTAGCCATATAACAACGCACTAATTCTGTACTTGCTGTGTCATCAAAGTAGCAAGCTTTTATTTATTTTTTCATAAATGAGGGCTTAATTCAATAGGTGGTCAATTGATATTTTAATATTTTGTATTATTTTTTCATCTAACTTGCGTTATAATATTGGAAAAGAATGAAAAAATGTGGAATGGATCTCAAAACGTTTCAACATATTCTATAACAATTAAAAACCGTTTGAACGGTGTCAAATCGTTTCAAACTAGGTACTCTATCTAATACGTCTTATTGGTTTTTATATAACATTGCAATAATTAAACAATACATGAGTTATTATATCGGTTTGACGCAGTAGCGGGGCCAGGATTAAGAAATGGGGGGGGGTTAATATAAATTGACCTAAGTTTTTACAGTTTTCATATATAAATAATATAAATAATACACTTATTGAGTGGTGAGAGGGGGGGGGTTGTTAAACACACAGACACTTCCCTCTGGCTACGCCAATGGTTTGACGACTTAAAACTACTACGATTTACAATAAAAATAATATGGAATAATGTATAAATGAATACGATTTGAGTACAATAAAATTTTACTTTGACCTAGAGTATAATGTCGAAAAAAATACATTTTTATCAAAGTTTTTAATGTTGTTTGTAAGTGTAATAATTATATATTTATATATATCTACAACCGAAACACAATAATTTGAAATAATTTTTTACGAAATTATGTATCAATCTAATAAGTATAGAAGTATAGTATACCTACCTACCTACCTATATATTTTCGTTTTTATTATATCGTTTACCTATATATTTTAGCTTTGTTGGTGCTTTATAAATATTTTAACAGTCATCTTCTATAATCTATGAGATAAAAATCAAAAATATCAAATTGTGTAAAAAACCTGCTGAAAGAATAATACATCGATAAGACAGAGGAATGATTTACGGGGCGTAGGCCGTTTGCGCAACACTATTGTTATAAAAGGCATAGGGTGTTTTCCGATCGCTATTGTTACAAATAACCTTTTTATAGGCCGATTGCGCATTGCAAATTACGTATACCCGGTTTTATTTACACTTACAAAAATAATCGTCAATATTTATAATTCATATTTAAAAAAATTACAAAATTAATATTCACATTTACCAAAAAAAAAAAAAAAATGTATTTTGCATTCTGGAAAAACAAACTTAATTTCAATATGGGCGCTTATTTCAAAATCGGCTCTCATTAAATTAGGCATGAACGACAAATTAAATAAACCACACAATTCCTTTAAAAAGTTCCACATCTTAGTATAACATTCCGTACTTGTATAACTTATCAGTTATATATATTATCTCACCAATATATCCGGTCATGTCACTAATAGGTAGATAGGTAATAGGTAGTAGGTACCTTTCTATTGTTAAAATTTGCGATGCGCAAACGACCTACCAAATTTCTTACCTGAGGTACTAATGATGCGCAAACGACAAACTCCGGATTTACGGTGGTAAGGCGGGTACAACTCTACATAGTCTCCTGAACTGCAGGTCAATTGTAGCGACCAGTAATAGTATACGAATCGGACAAAAGCGGTTTATAGTAGGACGGGTAGGCGGTTTATACAATTTAGAACGTCTACGATCAAATGAATCACGAAATCATAAAACAAAAATGTTTCGTTTGAAAAAAATATTTTTAATACGGCACTGAAATAGAATATACTCTGAAACTAATCCACATTCCACTCTAATACGAATTAAACAAATCCTAATAGTGATTAGAATGCAAGTGGATGGAGTACAAGGATATTTTCAATGGTAGGGGTTTCATTAAAAAAAATTATATTTATAAATATACAAATATTAATTGAATTTTATTCATTTGTGTATAATATATTATATCCTACATGGTATAGTAAAAAAAATATGAAGAGAATGTTTGATTACTGTTGGATTCTTATAATTGGACGTGGAGACCAAACTAATTTAGGTACCCATATTAAGTGGTTGACCACATAAACCGAAATTAATTATTTAGTAGGTACACATAATATGCATTGGAATCGGGACCAAACCATTTTGTCCATTTTTCCCATATCATACAGTTGCAGCCTCCCATAAGCTAAGCCCCCCCCCCAAAAAAAAAAACTTGTAATAGCCAACTCAAAATAAATTATTCAATTATTTCATAAAATATTAACAAATCTTTAAAAATTAAATGTATTTCTTATTATTTTTTTTTTTTTTTGAAAAAAAATGTAATTATTTAATTTTTTAAATTTTTATTTAAACTTTTTTTTTTATATTGCCTTAAATATGGTAAGTATCATAAGCTGTATGCTTGTATTCGTTTTAAGGAAACAATTTATGTCGGTATGATATAAATTATTTTGTATTTGGTAAGATTACTACACATAATTTTACAGTATACCTATGCACTGAACTATATTAACATAGAGATAGGTAATAGTGGAATAAAAAATCCCTGAAAAAAAATCCCTGAACCTAACCTAACCTAAAATAACCCCCAGACTACAATATTACTGACAACCACATGGCATTTTTAAAACGTAATTAGTGTAATTATTACATTATTAATATTTCATTACAAATAAATTATTATACTTAGGTACACTTGTTATTAAAAAATTAACAAGTAATAAATAATATTCAAAAATCAACAATAATATTGTTTTGTTTTATATCACGATGTGAAACAACATACCTAATAATATGTTAATAGTTCTTTTAAACGATTACTGATTAGGTACCCACATCATTAACTATTTGTTTAATAATTATTTATTTTATTTGATGTATCCGATCATTCGAAATATTTTTATTTTATAATCTTTTAAATATTGTATCTTTTTTCCCTACAACATAATTTTATTGTAATGTTATTTCATCACTTGTCTGAATAGTATATACCTTTTCTAACTTAATTGCTTTCTTATCATGTATAATGTACAATATTTTGTTATAATATGTATGATATATAATTTGTTGAGCTGTAATAGTATCCGACTAAAAGCTATTAAAATGAAAAAAAATAAAAAAATATTGTATCTACCTTTATTAAGTAAATCTCGTAAAATCTACTTCAGATAATAATTATTATATACATATCGTTAAAATATTATTAGGAAACGTAATATTTTATGTAGGGGATGTATTATAATATATAATATAAAGGCATTAAGAGGATGCCATCGCACTATTTGTTTTCTCTTTCTGGCCCACGACCAACAAAATGCATTTACACAGAATCATTTTTTATATGTTTTTAAGTAATCTTAGAACCATTTCACCCATTACAAAAAAATAGAGAATTATATTTTTGAGGGAATAACAAAGAGAGAGAAAACAAATAGTGCGCTGACATCCTCTTAAACAAAAAATATTATTGTTAAGGTTTGAAAATTATAATTCAAATATTAATAAATAAGGTATAATTAAATACTTGAGTTAATAAATAATTGATTTTGCTTATATGATTTTTTTATATTTTTAAGTGAACATATTATGTGGGTGTAGGGTAGGGGCTTTTCATGTAATGTCAGGTGGGGGGCTACAGCCCCCCTCCTCAACCTTTCAGCCCTAGTTGTGACATTGTGCAGCCCATATTATTATTATTATTATTAGCTTTATTGACGGGAAAAACTCCATTTAAAAAACAATATATATAAAATTGTGTAGAGACACAGATACAATAGAATTAGGTACGAAATACGAATAATATAAAATTCCTATTCGATTATATAACAAAGAACATATTATGAGGTATATAATTCAATAATTGTACAGCCATATTTAATTATTAACTAAAATTAATGTCTATAGTGTTTCCTTTAGACAACAGTATATTTGTAGGTGATGATTTTAAGTATGTTTTAGAAACATTATTGTTTAAACAACTTTCTTGATTTCTGGTGGGTTTGATATTAATTCGAAAATTTAATCGTTCCAGTAAATAAAGGCAGTCTATTGAGTCATATAATTGTTTTTCTCCTTGTATTTAGCATTCCGTTATATAATCTGAATGTCGTGGACCTGCAGTGCTCACATTAGGTTGAATCCACCGTAGTTGAATATAATATTAAGCTATCAAATTTTATACATATTTTATACATCAAAATTTTCAAAGCAATTACGCCTCCGGAATATGAAATTAAATACTACCACGGGTGTTGTGCGGTTTGAAAAAATAAATAAATATTAAAAACAAGAAATCAAGATAAAAATATAAGCACAGAATTTTCCCACCAATAATAAATATACGATGGCCGACTCGTGCAGAGAGGGTTTATCTGGGGGAAAAAAGGCGGTCAAAACGGATAATAGGGCCCCTATAATAGATTTTCCATTAATAAAATATAAAATCGGTATATTATAACCAACACGTTCAAATTAAAAAAACACCCTTATCATAAAAGTGAACGGTTGTATACAATGGAAGTGTTCCCTTAACCCGTTCCACATCCCTTACACAGTTACACTACCCAGCTAAATAAAAACAGGGTAAACCGTCTAAAATATACATGTATACCTATATTATTATGTATTGCATATTATACAATAATATAGTTTTTACTACCTACCTAACTACCTGTAAGCGTGAAGTACATCATGTGTGATATTCAGCTTTCGTGGCGTATAATAAAGTGACGAATCAGAGTTGTTTTACCCGAAACTATATCATATATTATTATAATTAATATTATTATACTAGGTATCTTCTAATTATTTCAGTATAATATATTATGAATGTTATTCACAATCCGTGTTATCATCGTTATTATTACGTTTGAATGACAGTATATGAAACAGAAAATGTTTTTTTTTTTTGAAACTAGGTATATGCTTAAATAATGTTAAATATTATAATATTATATCATAAGGGAACTATTAATACGTAATAAATATAACAATACTAATGGTACGCAAGATGAAAATAAAACTCGTTCGTCCATCGTCTGCAGCGTCGACGAGGGGCTTGCTGGTATTTGGGACTTAGCAGGCCAGTAGGACTGTTTTAATCTATGTGTGTCGACCACTGTTGGTCCGCTAAATCCCTAACACCAAAACAAGCATTGAAGCGCATGTCCTGCGTCGGTGGTCCTTCGTCCTCTGTCGGAAGTATGACCATGGCGTTCGTATATAGGTAGTATAGTGAATATTATCGTCGTAGTCCGTTTAATATTCTGTATGATTGTATGTCCTGCAAAGTAAAAAAAACACGTAATCACGTTAAGATAATATAAATATTTAGGTGGAGAATCAAAACATGCGCTACGAGCGGATATTTTTATTAAATAGACATAGTAATAATTTTCTATCGTAGATGTTTCCTATCGAAAACTGTTTCACGGCGGCGGGCATAGTATACTGGCCATAATATGGACTCAGGTGTGACTTCGCAATGCAAGAATAAAGCTGATTAAAATAATTAGTTCCAATCAATCAGTAATTAAATAATAGGCAAACATTTCGCAAAATTACATATATTATATTATTATGAACACTGGCAGCAGCCTACAGACACTATAACATCACGCGTACCATAAAGTTAAGAGGACGTGATACCTGCATGTGTTGTCTCCGTCTTACAAGTGCATAACATAGCAAATTCTACGCATAGCAGAACACGTGCATCTCCGTTAGTTCAAAAATTAGAGTGAGTTGACCTCTTATAACATCTAAAGGTAAGATTATTATCTAGACAACCTTTCGGGTTTTTTATTATATTTTAATTTTAAAGCGAGCGATGAGTATTTTAAAATTATAAATTGTTTGTACATCTTAAAGTAGTCATAACTTGCTTAAAAATTAAAATATAATAAAAAGCTCAAGAGGTTGTCTAGATAATAATCTTACCTTTAGATGTTATAAGAGGTCAATTTGCTCTAATTTTTTATCTAACGGAGATACACGTGTTCTGCTATGCGTAGAATTTTCCATGTTACGCACTTGTATAAGACGGAGACAACACATGCGGGTATCACGTCCTCTTAACCAAAAAACGAAAAGTCATTATTATGGTTAGGTATAGATTAACTAAGATGATAATATATTATAATACTCTATAATTAGGGTTGCCACCTTTGAAAGACAGCAGCCCCGGAGACAGGCCGAGATAAGCAAAAAAAAAAAAAAAAAGGTCATCAGAAAAAATTTTAATATAATCACATATTTTATTATTGAAAATTACAAATTTTATAATAAATATGATTAAAAATCCCGAACAAGAACAAGAAAAATTATTTTAATTTAAAATCATACTTAATATTATTTGTTGCACATTTCAATAATTTTTCTTGTTCGGGATTTTTTAAAAAGTACAAAAATTCTTGACAGTTCATATTGTAATTTAATTTGACGCAGAGTTCTGATTTAACCATTTCCACTGATAGACGATTTCTTTCATCGGACCATAAATTTCCCATCAATGAAAATACTCGTTCAACAAAAGCATTACTTATGGGAATTGAAAATATTTTTCCAATAATTTTTGGAAGTTCAGTGAAATCGTTTTTTTTGAACAACTCTACCCACATTAAGTCTGAAGATAAGTTCATTGTTGAAAGCTCTACCCAGACTCCTTGCACATTTTTTACTTCGTCGTAAAGTCGGTCTTCTTCAATATTTTTTAATCCTAACAAATTCACAGATTTTAATGCATCATCATACTCAACTGTTTTGTTTTTTAAATTAAAGTTTGAAAACATCTTAAAAATAGAATCGTTGAAGTCGTATTTTTTTTTTAAATAATCAATAGTTTTTTTATACACTTCATTAGCTTCTTTTTTAAACATTACTAGCTCACTTTCTTGAAGTGATGAAATACTTCTCGTAACTTTTGAACCATAAAATGAATCATTCAATCGATTTTCAATTTTATCTTTTAGACCTTGCATAACATTGTGTAAGTCAACTGATGTTACGGAATTTGTCTCGAGTATTAATATTGCCTCATTTAGTATATTCATGTAGTGGTGAATAAAGTACAAAAAACATTCTGGTAATGTTACTTTGCGTGACAAATCGGTCATTTCTGTCGTGTCAATATTTTTGACAAACTTCCATATGACTTGATGACATTTTTCTTCTCCTTGGTATTTAAAATAAGATGAAACAGCAGGCCAAGACATTATCAGTCTATCGACAGCTTTAAACAAACTTAGCCATCTTGTTGGTCCATGTCGAAGAACTTTTCTGTATTCAATTTCAAATTCTTCAAAAAAAATTTGAAGTTCTTTTACGCGCTTAGCACTATTTGAAAATTCGGCGTACACTTTCAACACTAAGTTTTCTACATCATATGTTAATTGTTTCATAGAGTTTCTAGCAGCATTGTGAATAACGTGGCAATTACAATTTGCTTTTATTATTTTAGTTTCTGGATGTTTTTCGAGAAGTTTTTGATAGACCGAATTACGAATGCCGTAATTTACTGATGCATTGTCGGCAGAGAATCCAGATAATAATTCAGGGTCTAAATTTGATTGCTGTATAAAATTTTCAATATTTTCGAAAATTTTTAATGATGTCTCATCTGGATCTTCATAAAAATCCATTAGTTTATTTTGGATACCTTTTTGAATGTGAAAATACTGAACAACAATAGGGTACATTTTTTGGGAACCCTTATTAGACGCATCAATAGCAATAGAAAAATAACTACCATTTTGAAAAGCCGTAACCATTTTCAAATCTTGAATGGCTAGTTCTATTGAATTAGGACTGAGAATGTTTTTTACTATTGCTTCTGCTTTAGTACGTCCACAGTGAACTTTTTTTGCCATAACAGAATCTCCGTATAGGGAAGTATTCAATTTTATTCCACAGTCCATACTTAAATAGCTATGATGGTGATTGATTGCGTGGTAAATTGATGCTATTTCAATGATTGCTACTTTAAGTTCATCCGAGCTATTTCGTTTAATCATAAATTTGGTCATTAAAGAATTATTTTTTAAATTCTGTGTAGTTTTTTTATGGTTTTCACTGTTTAAATGAGTAGTCAGAGCCTTTTCACCGTCCCATTTTACAGTAAAATTTACGTTACAAAATGAACATTTAGCTTTTTTCTCATCTATTTTAACTAACCATTTCTTATAATTTTCGTTAGTTAACCATGACTCTTTAAACTTAGTTTCATACTTTTTGATTTTTCTTGGGTTATCTTCAAATTCTTCCATGATCATAATAATTAATAAATCTAAAATAAATATCGATACACTGACACAAAATATATTCGAATTCGATCGAACACCCTCGACTATGATGTTGAAACTGATTCGTAAAATCGTAATCGTAGACTCATAAAGTCATAAACCGTAATTCATAATCTTATTATTCTTGTTATCTTGAATAAATGGTTTTTATACCGGAAACTAATAAAAAAAAAAAAGGCATAATAATAAAAACAAGTCTATATAAGACTATAAATTGTATGTTATCTTATCTTTATCTCCGACCCGGAGAATAATTCTCTGAACCCGGAGCCCGTAGATTTATACATAAACCCGGATTCTCCGGGTGAAACCCGGAGAGGTGGCAACCCTATCTATAATATGTGTACACAGTTGCATTATTTTAAGTCGTCTACTGTGTGCACTATTGTATCGGAGTATTTAATCGTTTTCAATCTAACGACTTCCGGAACTAATCGTGTACCCAGTAACTGTATGGGCGTACCCAAGAATTTTTCAATGAGGGGTCCGCATTTTTAAACATCTAAAACAAGCATAAACAAAAATTATACGTCATTAAAAACAATAAATTATTTCAATCAATGAAGAGGGTCCAGACCCCAAAACCTCCCACTTTGCAGGGTACGCCCCTGCCCAGTACCCACACTATATACGTCTCTACTTGATATAATAATAATCACGACTCCGACATCCAAGTCGAGCGGTCGTAGATATCGATGAGAACGAACGATGTAAAATTTCAATCGTCCATCCCCATCTTCACTAATATGTATTAACTATTAACCATTCGTTAGTGAGTCGGACGTTTCGGTGTGTCACCTGTCTTTAAAATGTTTTTTTGTCTTTATGTATTATTTATTATTATTTTTGCTCCATTTATATATAATATATAGATATAATTCTACTCTACGTGTGTTGTGACTGAACTCCACCTAAACGGTTGGACCGATTTGAATGAATTTTTTCGTATGCGTTTGGGTGACGCCTCGGATAATTTAGATTCACAAATCATCCCCCTAGGTGCAACCAGGGGATGTGCTGAAATGAGGATTTAGAGATTTAAGGTGGACATTTTTGTTTATAAATGGTCGTCATGGGTTTTACAGCTATCGTAATAATAATTATTGGTTGCCGTGAAATCAATGTATTCATTTAATGCATTTAATTTTTTTGTACGCTGTGTTTGGATATTATATGTATCGCAAATTACGTAAATATTGAGCGTATTTTACTCACATATAAGTTACGTACATAAAACAATGACACGTCTTCGTGGACGAGGTGGAAATATTGGTCGACTGACTCGGCATTCACAATTTATTAGTCCAGCCGTTTAGGAGGAGTTCAGTGACATACTTGGTATAACTTTGATACTTTAGAGTTAAATTCAAAAGTAAACGTACAAACAGCATGGGGTCCGCGATCTACCGCAGCTAGATTGCCTACCTGATAATATACTGCTGCGAATCAGAATTTTTATCCCAGGCAACAGAAGAGTTAAGATAAATTTTGAACACCATACACCAAATATTAAATAAAGAATTGAACAAAGTTTGAGACCTATAGAGTTGGTACATTTAACGGGAAACGAAGTGCACGGAATCAGCTAGTATATGTATAATAATATAATATTTTTAGATTCTGAGAGGAGCGAGGAAGCTAGTGGTTTTACAATGGTGTTTATTTATTTTTATTTTTTTTCCTTTTTATATCCTGAGTACAAAATTTCTACCAGAAGCAGTGCTTCAATTTCAGCATAATATAGTACTTACCTTATCTTTTAGCAAATTGGATCAAGATGGTACTTTAGAGAGGTCATTTTCGATTTTTTCAATAGTTATTTAATACCACGGGAAAAACTACTGTCAAATTACGAAAAACCGCTTGAAATGGGATTTTAATTTCTAACGATTTGTTTATCACCGTAGCAACGAATAAAAAATTATAACATAATATTAATTCAACTTACTTGATCAACTTACATGATATAGTAAATAATAACAATATAGAATATCCAGACTGACAAGCCGTCTCCGCTCAGAATCGTTTTTCTTATACAATGATATTATATCATTGAATTCAAGTTTAATACAATCCTTTGTACAAGGACCCACTTGTAACCTACTGTACAGCAGAGCGACACACACCCGCTTTTTTTTAAGTTTAATATAATATTATACTATATTTCAACAGGCAATTTCATTTCAATTTGGGTTTTTCTTCGATCGTTTTGCGGATTAACCGCTGAATTCGCTTCGCCGTATCCGCTTATCCGTATCTATTGGTTGCCCCACCACCCTAATCCGCGGAATGAGTGGAAAAGTGGAGTCTCGATATGTCGAAAACTTTAATATGTCGAAATAAATGCCGTTACCTTGCCTAATCTAACCTACATAGCCTAACCGTAATAAGTTAAAAAAATTTAATTTCCCTTGAATTTCGACTTATCATCGAGATTCCACTGTATTATAATATATTTATATAATACTATATAAAATATATAGTTATGATAATCTATATCTAATATATAAAGCTGTAGAGTTTGTGTGTTTCTAATCTCAGGAACTACTGGTTCGAAATGCAAAATTATTTTTTTGTTGGATAGTTCATTCATCGAGAAAGGCTATAGGCTATATAACATCACTCTAAGACCAATTAATAGAAGTGCTCAAACAGGGATTTTGAGATTTACGATAGAAATATTTGTTTATAAATCGTTGCTATTGGTTATAGGAGAAATAGTTAATAGAAATAGTATTTATTTATTATTGGTTGCTATTGGTTAATCGGGCAGATCAAGTACAAGCATGCATCAAATTGAATTTTCTACCAGGGTGGCTGAGTTGCAATTACTGCAGTTTGAGTCATATAGAGTTGGTACATTTAACGGACAACGAAGTGCACAGGATCAGCTAGTACTATATAAATATATAATTTATAAAGGTACACGTTAGCCGAGAATGACTCTAGCGACTGGTCACCGTCGCCGTAGAATAACTTTTTATTCCATCGGTTTTTTTTCTCTTTATACTAAATATTATATACCTATTCCCTCGCCTCGTAAAGTATACAAAAAGGATATAACGGCCATACTATATATTATTATATTATAATAATAATATACCCACAGGTAGAAATATAATATTATTCCGCGTTTGGAAATTCTCTCGTCGTCTCGTATGCTGGCACGGTTTCTCTCGGGGGTCGCGGGTCAACAAAACGACCGTCGCGGACAATGACGCGGAGCATTCAATTTCGAACGATATACAAGCTTGTTATATTATATTGGAACACATCCAACGATCGCATATAATATTATAATAAGCCGCCACCGACACCGCCACCGTAAGTCGTGTGTATAATAATAATATAGTCGTTTTTATGATATTATGTGACCATTATCACTGCGCAGACCTGAGCACAATTTGTCATTATTTAATTATATATTACCATCGTTTTTGCATTACATAATTCAATATATATAATATCCCTACAAATCATAATATTTATTATACGGTTGTTTAGTTGTTATACCAATAACAATACAATATAATACACATTTCATACGCACACGACATATTATTATAACTTTAGACATTGCAGGGGTACCTATCACACGTTACTATAATATAACGATAATATTATTAATATAGCGTAATTATTTAATACATTACATAAAATCAAACGATACATCATTTTTTTTTTTTATAACAAACGTGTTAGTCACACTATTTCATATATCCACACGTTTTTATGCTGTGACTTTTTTATTAAAGAACACTCGTAAATAATATTTAAAAACTATTTTAACGTTTTGAAAATAATTGTTTTGCATAATTTTAAGTCGCTAATAAACAACAATTTAAAAAAATTTTTACAATTTTGTATTGTTATCATTTTACTTTTTTTTGATGACAACGTACGTTTTTAATTCCATATTCCGAGACAGAATATTTTTCTGAGTACTTCGATACATGAATTCAAGTAATTTATCCCTCGTATCTATACTCAGAGTGTTTGAGTTTTAAGTTATAACTCACACGCCCTCATATTTATAACTTATAACTTGTAAGTATTTAATTGAGAGGAGTTGAATGGCACAGGTGTATACCGAAAAATGTGGTTCCACTACTTCGTTCATCTAAACTTAAATACTCATACTTTATCCGAAATTGGATTTTTGTATATCTAAATAAGCCGAAAAATATTCTGCTGTAGAATAAGGGGTTAAAAATTTGTGTCATCATTAAAAAAAGGAACTTAAAAAAATGACAACAGCCAAAAAATTTAATTATTTTTTTTTTAAATGTCGTGTTATATAATTATGTAAATAAAATATATTTCTGACATTTTTTCAAAAATTATCACCGTTTTTTAAATAATTAATATCCTACTTTAAATGAATCACTGTTCACCTGGTAGAACAACCTACAAAAATGTAATACGTATTTATTTTAAAGACACATTATATAAATTATAATTATATGTATATATTTTTTCTTCGGCCTAATATCATAATACGCACGAGGAGCGGATGTTAAAACAATCTGGTAAAATAATTTGAATCCAGCTGCAAACCAGTCAATAGTATTTATTATTATAATTTATATTATACATTTATTAATAATATTATATTATAATAGTCACGGCGAGATTACTTACACCCGACGAAACGAGTGTAGTGATAATATTGAGTTCAGAATAACGTTGAAAAGCGAATCAAATTATTATTTATTTAATTTTTTTTATATCCGGTTCGAAAAACCAGTTAGATATATATAATATATATTACACCTGTTGTATTTGCGGTGATCCAAAAAAGTTTACAAGAGATCATTACTCTATGCTCTTACTGCAGCACACGTACCTCTGGTATGACATCCGTAACTACGTAAGTCCTATATAATATAGGTAATTAATAAATTCGATGAAAAAAAAAATATATGTACTATAAGAATTTGTCTATTGAATTTTAAATGGAAAAAAAATGGTCGATTAAGATTTTTGTTATATAAATGTTAATTTACCACATTCAATGGAATTTGAGGTTTGCATATTATTATATTTTAACATAACTATACGTGCTTATAATATTATATTAAATAACACAATATTTGGTCGATTAAACTACGGGCACTTGCTCTATATTAATTAACGGAATTTAATCACCCAACAGTATTCTTAGCTGCACAGTATAGCCCAATATAGGTAGGTACTATAATACGTCTATACGTATGCATTTATTATTAATATTTTATTGATACGTCTTCGTGGTGAAATAATTAAAAATTTTCTACTATACAAGTCAATTCACATAGTTGCTTTATAAATCAAAACTAAATAATTATATACAATATTATGTAGATACGAGGTGATCAAATTTTAGTGTCTACACTTATTATTTCGAAAACTCTTTTGAAAAAATATTTTTTTTACACGATTTGTTGCCATTGAAAAATAATGTTTTATAATTTTTACATTATTGTTCTTAAGTTTTTACTTTTTTGAATGGTAAACTTACTTTCTTAATTTCATATTACAAAGCAGGCTATTTTTCATAGTAATTTGATGTATAAAAATTGAACTTTGGACAAGTATTTAATTAGTTGTTATAAACCTATAAATTTAAGTATTTAACTGAGTAAAGTACAGTGGTGGATTTGAGGGGGGGGGGGCGACGTGGCGATTACCACCCTAGGGCTTTTTTTTTTTTGATGGAAATATAGCCGTATGATATAATGAATATGAAATTCATATCATAACTATAACTTCAAACTTAATAAATGATACAAAAAAAGTAATTTGTTGGAATATCTTATCAATTATATTGTTATTTTATTATCAATACAAATTATCGAGTTTAAATAACATGATTATGTTCAAAACAAATTTGAAATTGGTTATAACCGTAGATAATAAAGAATATTTTCTTGGCTATAACCAAAATTGCTGTATACAACTTGCTACGGTTCTAGTTTTAGATTATAGATAGAATGACAGATAAAATCATTTTACCGCCAAGCAATGCTGCAGCGTGCTGCACCGCTGTATAAATCTGCTGGGAACGGAAAAAAGTCTCGGGGCAAAAAAAGTTCATAAAATTATTAAAATAATTTTTAAAAGTTTCTGCGATAACAATTTATACAACTAGGTTTCTATTCTGACATCTAACTTAGTGGTCTAGATATATAAATTATTTTAATAATATTATTGACTAAGATTCAATGAGATATTTTTTTATAATTTTATAATTATTAGCTATTATTTTTGTTTAGTATCTGTTTCGTATTTATTAAAATAATTTTTAAAAGTTACAGCGATAACAATTTATAGAACTAGGATTTTAGATTCTGAGTGGAACGATGAATGTATTGACTTTACAATTATGTGTGTTTTTTTTATTTTTTTTTTATTTGTATGTCTGTCATGACCTTTTAGGACAGTATAAGTGCTTGGATTTTCTTCTACAGTATCTTTTCTGATAGGAAAGTGAATCTAGTTTTTACTTTGGGGGGGGGGGGGGGGGTCAAAAGTAAAAATTTCCCAGTAGTTTTCAAAAGCGACGTGAAAAACAAAAGAAAATTAAGGTTTTAAAATGTAATACAAGATTCCTTATAAAATTATCAACCTTTATCAAAAAAAAATGTCTATAAGAAATTCAGTCAAATTAAATTTTTATGAGCGTTTGAAATTCAAATTTTTACAACATTGGATATTCACTCGATTTCTCATGTAGCAGTTTTGTTATTTTATTGTTATTCAAAAACGAAAAACTGTAAGTACATGAAAATTTTACTGAATGTTTGTATTAGCATTCCCTATACACCATACAATTTTGAAAATATTTTGACTCTTTTTGAGCTGTTTACGGACATTTTCAGTTTTCAATTTTTTTAGTTTTTTTTTCTTATAATATCAATAAAGTTTTATCTGTTGAGCAAAAAGTGTAAAAATTTTATACAAGACTCCTGATAAATTTTTACAATATCAGCTGAAAAATATTTAAAATACATTGGCACAATTTTTTTTTATAAGCAGTTAAAGATCGAAGATATTTTATCAAATTTGAAATTTAAAAATTATTTTGTAGTTAAAAATGTATAAAATGTTTAACTTTTATATCTAAGGATTGAAAATTTAAAACAAGATTCCACGTAAGTAATTAATTTTGTTACCAAAAAATCCAAAAAATCCAAAAAATACATAAGCACAGTTTATTTTATAGTCATTTTAAGTTCAACTTTGGACGAAATTACATAAAAAAAACCTAGAATAACTATTTTAGTTATTTTGTTGTGATTGTATAATATTATTCGTGGGTACTTGAAACTTCTAATGTACACTATTATATATCTATGGAGTATGGGACTATGATAGTAACAGCACTAACAGGGTATTTTGTTGACGTATAACGCATTATAAGTACCTAATGGATATTGTGATTTGCTTTATTTGGAATTTATTATAGGTACCTATTTTAGGTCAATTTTTTTAATACCATAGATAAGTATATAATATGTCTTACCTATACGTAGACTAACATACCGTCTCCGCTCAGAATCGTTTTTCTTATACAATGATATTATATCATTGAATTCAAATTTAATACCATTCATTATACAGTGACCCACTTGTAACCTACTGTACAGCAGAGCACCTTTTTATAATTTTTTTTCCTATTCTGTATAAATGTTCCTGACAAGTCATCTAACTTAGTGATATATGAATGTATAATATTTTAATGATAAAATTGACCAAGATTGAATGAGATATCTTTTTTTTATAATTTTATAATTATTATCTTTTATTTTTGTTTAACCTATTATATTAGGATTACATAATTATTAGATATTATCTTTAGAAAACAGACTTTTTACCCCCAAGACTTTTTTTTATGGATCCTTTATTTCCAGGATTTTTTTCCCCCCTGAGACTTTTTTATACCATCAAATCTGTTATCACTTCATTTTTATAAAATAAATTAAATATTTTGTTCACTATGACTGTGGTAAATAACTCAATTTTAATATTGAGTGCTGAATAGTGCATACTATATTTTCATAGTTCATTGACAGATTTGTGGCTGGTAAAAAAAGAACCATACAATTGTTGCTCAAATAAATTATTAATACATTATTGTTTATTTAATATTGAATAAAAGATCAATTTATACGGTTTAATTTTTTTTTTTATATTTAACACATGTTTATTGACTAACATGTATATATTATTTAAATTCTATGATACCAATTCGCCCCCTCCTTAAATGAGCTTCAGATCCGCTATTGGTAGAGTAACACAGCGCGGAACCCCACAAAAGTTGGTCAACTACTCCGCTCATCTGAACTTTAAAATTTAAATACATATAACATATAAGTAGGTACAGGGACGAAATTAGACTTTTTGATGCCAGGGGAATATCTTTTGTTTGAGGCTCCTAACAGTAAAAAAATTTTAAATACCCAATGTCTAAGTAGTTAAGAAAAAAAAATTTGTTAACTTGCACATTATATAACTATCTACATAAAATGTAGATAAATGATGTATCTTCATATATTACAAATTTCAAAATTAATTTAAAGATAGGCGATAGCAATACTGCAATAGAAAATATCATAATATTTTTATTAAACATTCATAATTTGAAGAGTAAAAATAAGTAGGTAGGTACCTATATTAATCCCATATAACATATTATTTATTGAGATTTTGAAATTAACCTTCACACTGTTACATTGAATATTAATAAAAATTATAATTACTATTAGAAATAAGTTATAACTAATTACATACTGGTTAGAAATTCGATTTTTCTGCATCAAAGTACTCCGGAAAATATTCTAATTCTGAATATGAAATAAAAACTTTATTTTGTTGTTTAAGCAAGTAAAAACTTAAAATGATAACGGTGATAAATTGTAAATAACATAATTTTTTCAAAAATATTATTTCGCAATGTCATCAAATTAAGTAAAAGTAATATTTTTAAAAAAGTTAGAACTTTTACAAATAATGAGTGTAGACACTTAAAGCGGATCACAATTATCTATATAATAAATCTACACCGGTTTATTCAGTTCGGTCTGCAAGTATCTATAATAACGGTATATGGTGTGCACCTATAATCTATATATACCTACCTAATCCGTTTATAACAATATAATAACAGACAACAGTTAAATTAGTATAACTATTAACTTATATATTATTACTATAGCGGGTACACGTAATTCACAGAGACTCACTTACTTCAAACATTAAACTTTTTATGATTATTTATTCAGATTGAGAGTGCATACCCGATCAATAAGAAAAAAACACCGATTGTATGTGGGCGGGTAAGTTGTATAAATTTGTCTTCACGCCGGTTGTCCGATGTATACCTATGAGATTATAAATAGCTATTCGAAAGCGATTAGTGATCGAGCACGTTTCTCACACGGTGTGAAAATATTGTTACGATAGCAATCATCTTATCCGATTCAAACTCAATAATATCGAAAACTACGCGCCTGCCACCGCCCCCCCCCCCCCAACTCAAACAGCCATATATTTTGTTCATAGTGTGTGTTGTGTGTACAGGCCCTTAGAGTGATGAATTTGATCGAATTTATCGAATAAAACCTATTATATCGTAATAATAATAATATTATTATGATATTATGTACACACTGAATGGCTATTTTAATTGTGGGAACGAGATTCGATTTATTGATACGGAACTAAGAGCTTGTGTGTATAAAAGCTAAAACGTTGATATTTCAATAATATATGTATATAATAAGCATGTACAATCGAACACTGCTGAGCACTTAATAGTAATAATATGTATTGCCCATACTTACTATATTATATTATATGTTATGCCTACAAGTTGTAGATGTCAAACGCATATCTATATAGTATATTATATACATTTTAACGAGGAATATTGTTCTATCTCGTAGATAATTGATAAAATAATATAATATTATACTTATGGTGTATTATGATGACAATTGACAGTATATAACATGCTAGACACTGAGAAGCCAATGCCAACATATAAGCATTATGTTCTAGCACAACAATAATTATTGTTCTTTAATATAAGGTATATTATGATGAAAGTTAAAACGTTTTACTAATTATCAATAATATAGCAAAGAATATTATTATTATATAAAATAATCAAGGTAGTTCTAGGACTTTGATTTGGCACTAGAGAGCATGCTAGACTGCTAGAGGGTATATTATTATATTTTATTTGTATAAGTGAGCTGTACTGCCTGTACTGAGTCTACTGAGCTAAATTAGCTTTAATGCGCTTTACTTATTAATTATTAAAGTTCATAAGTGTATCCTAAGCATCCTACCTTTTTTCCACACGTTTTCCTTTTTCTAAGTCACTAATATTGTATGCACCATAGTTGAAATAAAACTACCTACTGATTGTAGTTATACAATGATACTTAATATATTAGTTTGCCAAGTCCTAAGAATAAACTATAAAAAATGAAGCAATTATAGTAAATACTAAATATAGAATGTAATACACAATATAGTATTCAAGCAAACCTCTTATGAAAAATAATTATAGTGATTATAGTGAATTTATTTGTATTGTTACACATTACACTAAACATTATATTTTGAACAGCAGAGTAGGTACCAAACAATTTAGTACGGACTACAACTACCCCACCATACACTAGGGCTGGCGGTATTATCGGTATACCCGTAATTACCAGTATTTAAAAAACACCGATATTCATTATTTTCGGTATTTCAGAATACCAGATACCAGTATACAGTGAATCGGTAATTACTGTTGTTACCGAAAATACCATGCCATGGTAATTACCGAAAATACCGTTTATCTACTTATATTATTTATTATTTTTATATAATCGTAATGAAATAATATAATAGCACTATCCTAGGTTGGAAACTTGGAAATACTAACAAATTTGCTGAGGTATGGTATTTTCGATAATTACCGATGTACGATATTTTCGATATTTATCAGAAATACCATATAATCGGTAATACCGTAGATACTGGTAATAAACAAATACTGCGTAGCCCTACCCTACACATTATAATATTATGCTAGAACCACCATTGACGTGTATACTATGATTGTAAAAATATAAAAATATAATAATATTAATGTATTGATTTGATATACGTTTTTTAGGTTATTAAATTAAAATTTAGATTACCATTTAAAAGTGTTGGTATGTTTGGCGACAATTACCACATTATGTAACGCAGGGTGAAAAAAAAATATAAGAAACGTATTAAATGTTAAAACTGTATCTTATATTTTCCAAAAATAATGAGTGTTTATCACTGTAAAAACTAAAAAGAACACCTATTGGCTATTGAACACGTGTAGTATACCTAAAATGAATTATTTTTTTAAAAATTAATAAAAACTTCTTTGTATATTATATAATATACAAAATTGTGATCACTCGACCGGACGACTATGCTGAGTGCGCCGAGAGAGTGCAAGTCGGCCGCGCAGGTCTCCGAGGGGTTAGAGGTCTAATTTCTCCCACCAAGTCGACTGGTCGTACGCCGTACGATGCGCGGACTACAACGAGTTTTGGTCGTCGCCGACTTGCGCCTCTCGGCGCATTCAGTATAGGTAAATATCATTATTATTATTACTATTATTAGGCATCTAAGCGCGGAATTCGGTCAACAAAGAGAATATCTTGTCGATTTTATTTTTTTTTTTTTACATATATTCGGATATTCCGAGTGAATGAACATTATTACATTGCGCGTAAGACTATACAATATACATAATATAATATACTCATGAGGTAGGTATAGTGTTTCGTTCATGTACTGCACGTGGCGTCCGCGTCCACCCATGTCGGACAGATTATATAGTGAATTAACTACCAACTAATTCTATATGTATACTTAATACAGTTACAAGTCGTTTGAGTCTCGTTGTTCATAAATAATGTATTTATGCATTATATATACCACTTAAACAATATTAGTTTAATGACTACCGAGTAGGTATATAAGTACCTACCACGCGTAGTGGATATCACTATATATAGTATATATGGCTATTTGTACGCTGTACAGTGTACAACTATTAATACTATATGTACTCGTATAGGTAATAAGTAATAACTAATAAGTACCTTATAAGTTTAGTGGATTGAATGAACCACGGGTGCTTCGAACGTATAATAATAATTTTAATATGCTATAGGTAGGAAATGTTACGAGTTTTTTCCGAGAATTGTTCCGTAATATCGTAAACCGAACTGAAATCTAAAATCAAAAGCGCGTATTAAAAGTACGATTTTTAATGATAAAATATTTTTGTTTTTAATTAAAATAAGCAATCTTTTTCATTTAATTATTTTTTTTTCAAAGTACTCGATAATAGTCACACACTCACACCAGGCTCCAGTCCAGCGTTAATAGCCGTGAAGACGTTCCTCGCGCTTAAGTACAATTCACCGACACCGAAATAATAATTCTTAGTAATTATATTTTATATTATTAATTATTATAATTTATAATTCCTATTCATATTTTCAAATGAATGTTTCCAATTAAGTAATAATTATTAAATATGTTATTATTTGACTGAATTTGAATCTTTCAACAGGTTTCCAAGCTGTCTGTATTAAGAGTTACGTTACGGTTGTTAATTATTATTATTATTTTCAATGTTACATAAACATTATTTATTGAGTATTACTCACTTGCTATAACAATATTAATATTAATATATTAATAAATGTACTCACTACCCAATATGAATATTTATATTATATATACCTACCCACACATCGATACATTTAAATAGATTTGAATAAAAATAATGATTTGTGTTTTTCTGCAAATAGAATTTTAGAGATAACTATTATATTTATATTTTATATACAATATTGTATACTATACATTTACCTAAATTCGTAAATTTAAACTAGACATGTTTTTTTGTGACATGTGAATGGAACACTATAATAGGTTGGGTTAGTATATATAGTCAAACTTATACATATTTAAAATTTACCAGCATATTTCACAGAAAAAAATTTAATTAAATAATGTTAAAATAAAAGTGAATTAAAATAGTGTAGTGTAGACCACCATATTATATAATTCATAGTAGGTTTGTCAATTATTTTGTTACATGTTTAATAATTGTAAAAAATAAATGTAGGTTTAGGAGGTTTAACAGTTGTGCCTTTTAGTGCAGGTACTGCTTGTATAATCGAACCATTAATGTAGTCGGCTGGTTTTTATTCAGTTACTTTTACATAAGACTGGGATTTGGAGGTCAAGCGATGGTGATTTTTATTAACATTAACATTTTATTAACATTTTAATTGAACAATAATTTATTAATCAAGGATTTAAAAAAATTAAAATAAACAATCACTTAATGTTCTCCATAAATACTAAATATGTATAGCTAACTTATACTGTTATAAGTTATAACTTACTAGGTATATGAAAATAAGCGTGAATCACAATGTTTTTTAACTAGACAAAACTGTAGAATGCGATAAATACCTATTGTGGTGCATATATTATAAATTATCAATTGATCATATTATTTTGTATATTATGTAAACGATTTCTGCTTTAAATTATGGATAATTATTATCATTTATCAATTAGGTATTGTTATAAGAACGGGTTATTCACCACAGACTCGTGGAAACACGATGTCGTGTCAGAAGAACGTTGAAGTTGTTGATCTCACCTGTAAAATATAATCTATAGATCACATCCCTAGAAGGTGTTCACTGCAGTATGTGCATATTGCATATATGATATATTGGTTTAGACATTTGATACGACAATAGTTACACTGTACAAATGATCAATAGTCAATACCATGCAATAGGTGCTGGGCGTGAACGAAATTAAATATCGATCTACAGAAGCCGGAAATAAGTATATATAATATAACTCGATCGCATTAATTGACGCGTAATATTATATTATAACTTGAAATAATATGATATCCACACGCATTAGATGATATTTTATTATTACAATGCCAAGACATATTATAGAGGTACTGAAACTGAACAAAACGGTTTGCTACTGTTCCCAAAGATTATACCTAGCTACTTAACATAACCACGCTCGTCGTCTCCGCCGTCGTGTATAATTGCACGACTCCGAACCACACTGTGCATTGATTTTTCTCAAGGACGACAGTATTTGAGTATCCGGGATGAAATGAAAAAATAAAATGATCTACTACTATGAAAATATGATTAATGGAGTCCTATAGTGTACACTGTACCATACTATTATAATTTATAATATTACGATTTCGCGCCTGAGGCGGGAATACAATTTTACCCCCTCCCCACTATTAATCCCATCCTTCCTAGTTCCTACTTGCCTGATATCGCATAGTTTTCAAGAATAATGTCATATAGTGAATAGGATGTATAAATATCGGTATACCTACTATATAATATTATATTAGGATATGTATAGTTTAATGATAAGCTATATGCCCCCGAAAGATTAACGCCGGAGGTCCGGGTACTCCTCCACCCAATTGGTCCTGTATATACGATACTCGTACGACGTATTATAATAGTATGTAATATTTCGGTAATTGCTATGACGTGATACAGCACTAATTTGTTTGTATAGTAAATCAACGGAAAATTATTCAAGTTGGCATATCGTAAAGTTATAAAAAAATTAAATTTTAAAATTTAAATCACATTCTATCAGTTAATAGCAGCGAGTGTTTGATAATATAGTTCAAGTTAGGCTTTAATCTTATAAAAAAAAAAAAACTATAAAAAATATAAACCATCACATTTAGGATTTATAATTCTATAATACACGCACGGGGATTAATATGAACTATGAAGCATGGAATCAATGTCATTCGTCAAAAAATGTTATCCTTAGTGGCTTAGCCTATAGGTGTATACATTTATATTTTTACTTATTTTCTTTTAAACCTAAAAATGTTTTATTTATATATATATAAATATTAGATACTACGCGAGACCCGGTTTGAAAAAAAATTAATTAAATAATACATAATATGAATCGGTACGTGCATAACTATTAATAATACACAATATATGTCAGATTATTTATATTAAAAATAAGAGTGAATCGACCTATTATGAAACTTGATGGTAAGAACATTATCTGTGTTTTTGTAAGGGTTTTTTACGATAAATCAGGTTTTAAGTGAGTTATGAGCATTTTGAATTTACGCTATATTATAAACGCGTAAATTGCTAAAAAAAATTGAACTATCATAAGAAACCCACATACAAACACAGATAATGTTCTTAACATCAAGTTTTATAATGGGTCGATTTACTTTAGTTTTTAAAAGTAACATGGCTAAACGTGATCTGCTGAGAGTAAATTTGTTATGTTCCACACTTGTAAGACGGAGACAACAAATGACTGTGTAGCGTCCTCTTGAGATTTCTCATACCTATAAATACGACATAACGTCGATTTTCACTAATATTTGTAAAGAAAAATAATTTAATATTCTCAAATACTTGTACAAAGCAATTTGAACGATATGATTATAGACTGCAGATACTACGACACGTCCAATTTTCTGTAATCTATAACAGGTATTATACAACCAACCAGTGGCGGTCATTGGCGTAGCGTGGGTTTCAGCTTATCGTATGCGTTGAAATAGTAAGTTAATGGAATCGTTGGGGGCTATACCCCAGGGGCGGATCTAGGGGAGGGTTCAGGAGGTCAGCTGACCCACAGTTAATATTTTCTGATCAAATTGGCCTCTTTTCAGATCTTGAGTAGTTGGACACTTAAATAAACACACATAGGTATAGTATAAATGAATTTTAGATTCTGAGTGGAACGATGAATGTATTGATTTTACAATGTGTGTTTTTTTTTTTTTAATTTTTTTGATTTTTTTTTTGTGTCTGTGTACACGATAGGTATCGAAATAATGCTTCGATTTTCAACTTCAGTATCTTGATCGATTGGAAAGTGAATCTAGTTGGTGCATTCGGGAAGTAAAATTTTAAAATTCCCAATAGTTTTCACAAGAGCCGGGATTAAACACATAAAAATTAAGGAATAACGGAAATTTTTACTCAAAATCTGTTTTCCAAAAAATCGATTTTGGTTTTTGGTGTAACTCTAAAACAAATGAACGTAAATACATGAAATTTTCACTGGTTGCTTATATTTGCATTTTCTATACACGATAAAATATTTAAAATATTATGATTTGTTTTGAACTGTTTAGGGACATTTTCATTTTCCATTTTTTTTTTTAGTTTTTATTCTAAAAATATCAATAAAATTTTATTTGTTAGCTTAGAAAGCTTGAAAATGTATTATAAGGCTCCTAGTATATTGTTTAAAGGTAGATGAAAAATATTAAAAATAGTCAGTCACAATTTTCTTTTATAAGCATTTAAAGTTCAAAAATTGACAAAATATGGAAAAATCAATCACAAAATATAGAAAATTATTTTGAGTTAAGAATTCGTAAAAGTTTTTCTTTTTAAATCTAAGATTTGAAAATGTAATACAAGATTACTCATAAGTTTGTCTACCTTTATCAATAAAAAAATCTCTACCGGAAAGTTAAATTAAATTTTTATGAGCGTTTGAAATTCAAATTTTTACAACATTGGATATTCACTCGATTTCTCATGTAGCGATTTCCTTATTTTGTTGTAATTCAAAAACAAATAACTGTAGATAAATGAAAATTTCACTGAATGTTCATATTAGCATTTCCTATGCAATGTACAATTTTGAAAATAATTGTTTTTCTTATACAATGATATTATATATAATTATAAATTCAAATTTAATACCATCCATTACAGCGACCCCCCACTTGTAAGTTGTAACCTAATGTACAGCAGGTT
The DNA here is from genome assembly GCA_949089665.1 of Macrosiphum euphorbiae. Lineage (NCBI taxonomy): Eukaryota > Metazoa > Arthropoda > Insecta > Hemiptera > Aphididae > Macrosiphum > Macrosiphum euphorbiae. Next base: position 52,947,460 of record CARXXK010000001.1, on the reverse strand, counting down.
AGGTATACAGCAAAAATATTTTGACTCTTTTTGAGCTGTTTACGGACATTTTCAGTTTTCAATTTTTTAGTTTTTTTTTTCTATAAATATCAATAAAGTTTTATCTGTTATGCCAAAAAGTGTAAAAATGTAATATAAGGCTCCTGGTATATTGTTACAATATCAGTTGAAAAATATTAAAAATACATAGGCTGCACAATTTTTTTTATAAGCATTTAAAGATCGAATTTTGACAAAATTTATCAAATTTAAAATTGAATAATTATTTTGTAGTTAAAAATGTATAAAATGTTCAACTTTTATATCTAAGGATTGAAAATTTAAAACATGATTTCAGCATTGTAGTTAATTCTGTTACCAAAAAATCTAAAAAATACATAAGCACAGTTTATTTTTATAGTCATTTTAAGTTCAACTTTGGATAAAATTACATAAAAAAAACCTAGAATAACTATATTTTAGTTAGTTTTTTGTGTTTGTGTAATATTATTCGTGGGTACTTGAAACTTCTAAAGTACACTATTATATACCTATGGAGTATGGACTATGATAGTATCAGGGTTTGTTGTTGACGTATAACGCATTATAAGTACCTAATGGATATGGGGATATGATTAATTTGGAATTTATTATAGGTAAATTTTTTTTAATACGATAGATAAGAAAATAATATGCCTTATACCTAGACTGACATACCGTCTCCGCTCAGAATCGTTTTTCTTATACAATGATATTATATCATTGAATTCAAATTTAATACTATCCATTATACAGTGACCCACTTGTAACCTACTGTACAGCGGAGCACCTTTTTTTTGTTTTATATACCTAGTACACAAGTATAGATTTCTAATTTGGTTTTAATAAGTGGCCCCTTGAAATTTCATGACCCACAGTTTCCTAACTCTGGATCCGCCCCTGCTATACCCCCCACACCCCCTATACTGTTTTTAAAATTTTCCTTTAAACATAAAAAATGTTTACTTATTCATTAATATATATTACATTACCTAGTACATAACAAAATATTATAATTAATAAATAAAAAGAAAATCACTTTTTAAAAATTAATGCACGTTATAACTTATAATAGACTGTCAACGATAGCGTATGCAATACTGATCCCGCATACACGAGTGCGGAGTGATGTATATACGACCATAATAAGCGTTCTATGTTTTGTTATTAATATTATCGATAAGAACTATAAATAACTGCAGTCGCTGAAAGTCTGTACCCGTATGCAATCGCCTACTTGCATACTACTTACATAATAAACAAGGTACTGACGTACTAGCTACTAGATATAAGACTATAGCGCGTCGCGGCAGTGGTGTTACGGATTAATCAATCCTAATGAATAATGATTAATGAACTTGGAAGAAAATCCACAAAATATTATATTACGAACACTAAATTAGTATAATCAAATTTAAAACATTTTTATAAAAATATAGAATTATTAATAAATAAAAAAATATTTTTTAATTTTGTGAAGTGTATGCTAGCATACACTTACGCTACGCCACCGCAACCAACGTAGGGGCGGTATTCTCAGAGAAAACTATAAGTACCTGCAAGAGGAGGATATTATAATAATTTTTGAACGGAGAAAAACTGTGCACGATGGCTTCCTAACGTATCCCCGCTGCCGCTATTCGGTCACTCTGTCATTTTTCAGTATGTGTTTTCCCGTTTTCCTCGGTCAACCTTTACGAGGAAAATAGAAAATCACGGTGGTCCGCACTCCGCCCTATTTAATGTAATATTTTATAATAATTATACAATCGTATAATACAAGAATAAAAAAGGTGGGCAAGTGGGTGTCGCTCTGCTGTACAGTAGGTTACAAGTGGGTTACTATATAATGGATGATATTAAATTTGAATTCAACGATATAATATCATTGTATAAGAAAAACGATTCTGAGCGGAGACGGTATGTCCTTCTAGGTGTAAGACATATTTTATACTTATCTATGGTATTAAAAAAAATTTACCTATAATGAATTTCAAATTAATCATATCACAATATCCATTATTCCATTAGGTACTTATATCGCGTTATACATCAACAACAAACCCTGAAACTATCATAAATATATCATATATAATAGTACACTTTAGAAGTTTCAAGTACCCACGAATAATATTATTCAATCACAACAAAGTAACTAAAATAGTTATTCTAGGTTTTTTAATATGTAATTTCGTCCAAATTTGAATTTAAAATGTCTGTAAAAAATAACTGTGTTCATATATTTTTTAGATTTTTTGGTTACAGTATGAACTATGTATGACAACCTTTGTTTTAAATTTGCGATCCTTAACTATAAAAACTGAACATTTTATAATTTATTAATTACAATGATTGATAATTTTCGAGATTTTGATGAATTTTGTCAAAATTCGATCTTTAAATGCTTATAAAAAAAAAATTGTGCCTATGTATTTTCAATGTTTTTGAACTGATATTGTAACAATATAGCAGGAGTCTTGTATTAAATTTTTACACTTATTACACCAATAATTTTATTGATATCTTTAGAAAAAAAACTAAAAAAAATGGAAAATTAAAATGTCCCTAAACAGTTCAAAATAAATCAAAATATTTTGAAAATGGTTTAGTGTATAGAAAATACAAATATAAACAACCAGTGAAAATTTCAAGTGTCTACGGTCATTTGTTTTAAAGTTACACCAAAAACCAAATTCAATTTTGAAAAATCAATTTTGCGTAAAAATTCCAGTTTTTCCTTAATTTTTCTTTTGTTAATCTTGTCGCTTGCGAAAACTATTGGGAATTTTAAATTTTGACCTTCGAAAAGTACCAACTAGATTCACTTTCCCATCGAACAAGTTACTGAAGTTGAAAATCGAAGCATTATTTCGACTACTAATCGTGTACACAGACACAAAAATAAAAATAAATAAATAAAAAAAACACACATCATTGTAAATACAATACATTCATCGTTTCACTCAGAATCTAAAGACTAAAACAATTATAACTTAACTGTACCAGTACCACGTACCCACACTAATTTTGGAACTCTAAGTCCTGCAATAAGGAGTTCTTGTATTACGTATATTGTATAATTTTACATAATTGTGGTGATGTCACCCCCGATCACGCGTCTTATAATATAATATATTATACTTAGTGAAAAATAAAAAATATTGTATCGTCATAAATCATAATCAATGTACTCGCACTGAGCCCAGTGATTACATGTAGGTATTTATGCATAGGGGAAACGATGAGCACATAATTATATTTCCACCACCTATCGTCATCGATTCAGGATGGTTGACCTGTAAAACGTTATAAAATACCGTAATGTGCGTAATAACATACATATATACATATTACACATATTTAACTAAGTGGCGGCCTTCATATACGTGTAAGTCGCGTGTAACCCGATGTGTAGGTATATCATCTCACACTCATTCGTACAAAACTGCAGTTAAAAACGATATTATATACACATAAGTCGGTATGGATACACAAAACGATCGTACACGGTGCTAAATATATCTGGACAGAGTTTGTGAGCATTATCTATATAATATTACATAGTATCGCGTCATCGGAGGCGGCGGCGGTTTGGTCGAATGTACACCTATATATTATTATTGGTATTATATGTTTCGCCAGAGTTTTTTGATCGACTTTTTGTTTTGTTTTATTTTTTATTCTAGCGTGATCGAGTTCCCGAGATAATCAGAGTTGTGTTAAGAGTACATTTAATATTATGCACACGTCATATGCACAAGAGCACGCGCGTAATTTGATAAGGTCGGAACAACACATAAAACGATAATTACGCGGGCACACTGGTATATATAGGCCTAACCTAACCTAACCTACATATATATTATATATTTATGTATATATACAGGATAATATTATAATAACTGTATAATAGATATACTGTATAGTGTATAATGTATATAGGTATATGTGTACACACATTAAAGACGGTTTTGATGCGGTCGTATATTATATAGATTACATATCAATAATCATAAACTACTTTACATACAGAGTGATTCTTATATCACGAAACACTCATTATTTCAAAAAGTGTTAATGTTTTTGAAAATATTTTTTTGCATATTTTCAAGTTGTTAAAAAACACCCTTTTTATTAAAAACTTATATTTTTAAATATTTTTTATTCTTATAATTTTTTAAGTTTTTATTTTTTTGAATGACAACATAGAGTTTTAATTTCATATTCCAAAGCAGAATATTTTTCTGCTATTATATTGTCACTATATATAATATAATAGTCTAACCTAACCTAACCTATAAGTGTGCTTGTTAAATCATATAAGCGGAGGAGGTAAAAGTTTTTTTTTTAAGTTATACCTAACTCAACTAGGTAGTCAATTATTTATTATATTAAGATTCATTTTTAAACAGACTACACAATGGAACAATGTAAACGTTTTTCCTAACCAAAACTACCCTAGCTCTTGTATACTGAATAGCTACAGTTATGAACCCGAGATAATATCGATGAAAATATCATCGAGTTTATAATGTTTTTTTTTATGTGTAACCTAGAACAAGCTTTCAATAATAATAATAAATCAAAATAAAATAGTTCAAACATAAAATGTTAAAATGTATTTAACGAAGGTAGGGATGGAAATTCTTAATAAATTCTACTGAAATGTACGAAACAAGATCCAGATCAAAAAATAAATATGCATAATCCGATGCATTATGCCATTATCCGATGGAGGAAAACAGTTTTCGTTACGTAACGCGCAAGCTAGCCAAGCCACAGAACCCGCGGGGTACGCGCAATACGCGATTGTCCGTCGAAAAAAAATTCAGTATGCGCGGTGTACACACAATGCATCGGACTCACCCCGCCACCGCCTTGAAGAGGAGAAGAATAAAATATATAAACTATAATAATAATAAATACGAAATGCACCGGGTTGTGCAGCAAATATACACGACGTTTATTATTTCACAATAATACCACTGCATTATGGTGCACAGGTAGAGTGTATAGGTACATATACTGCACATGATAATATGCGAAATTCGTAAAACTCATTTTATATAAACGAACCTATATATATATAGGTTCAGTCAAACGACGATCACGATATCACGATTTCGCCGCCGATAGATCGCCGACAATATATTATATGTTATATTATTATTGCAGTGTACACGCAGCCGTATCGCCCGGTCGTCATTCCCGCGGGGTCCACGGTATATTATAATATAATAATAATAATAATATTCGTATAATAGACCACACGCGAGGGAGCACGCGTTTCGGGAGGACTAGTAGGACCACTAGAAAATCTGCACCTCTCACCGAATACAAAATAATATTATATCTACCTCAGAGACGTGCGTATTGTTGGTCAGGGGCGCAAGGCAAAATAGGCTATGAATTATGATATATACGTCCAGGAGAGGCAAAATATTTTAGTAAAATCAATTGAGGCTAAACGGTTAGAGTTCAAAACACGTGCTTAAATATTATTTTATAGGAAATTTTATAACTTTGCCAGTATTCTAACATGCATGAAAAAAATGTCTCAAAGACTCAAAAACTACCTAAATGTAATTGTAGTGTTAATTTTTTAATATTTATTGAATAGATAAGGATCTTATTAATTGTTAGGTAATGCATAATTTGACACTTTGATATATTGATATTTATATTATATTAATTTACTATAAGAATAAAATATTACAATTTAAACATTGTTAAGGGCATTTTGAAGAATATCTACCCCACTAAATGTATTGTAGTGAATGAAATAATAAGTCTAATATTTATGATGTTTTGGGGTGGCATATATGGGATAAGTAACAATAGATTTCATCGATGATATCGGACAGTTTTAGATTGGGTGAAAAGATAGAACGGTTTCCACCATTTTGAAGTTGTAAGTTTAAAAAACTAGTCGAAGTTAAGCTTCTGTGTTATTATACGTACAGGACATACAGCGAAAAAATGACTAACTAATTGAACCAGGAGAGTAAAATAAATATAGAGAAAATATAAACTTACCAAACATAAATATGCACAATCTATAATATTGTTTTATTAAAACAAAATATCTGGATAAATGTTGGTGTTAAATTTAAGTCAACATTTTTTTTTTAAATTTATTTAACCCGTCGTTGGTCGCGTGGTGAGAGATTCTCTCATTACGATATTATTTTGGTCACCATTGTCTGTTATATCGGTTTATTGCCTATTAGTTGTACTATACCTTATCAGATACAGATAATCTAAAAATAGATGGGCACTAAACGACTTAGTAATTGATTATATACTGTCAGTATCCGTTTAACACGACTCGTATGCACACGGTGAGAGAAATTCTCTATACGCGACAAAAAAAAAAAAAAAAAATTACAAAAATTGTTATGTGTAATGTATTTTGAAAAAAAAGAAAATATACATAAATACTGAAATATATATAGTTTATAAGTTCTCATTTATATGATAAATATATTTTGGAAGTGTATTACATATTATAAGACTTATTGAAGAAAGTGAGAGAATCTCTCACCACGCGACCAAAGGAGTACAAAAAAAAGACGCGACCAACGACGGGTTAATGACCACAGGAAAAAATTGATTGGTGGAGGAATTGATGGGCGGTTTTAAGCAGGGACTGGAATCGAACCTAAAAGAACCGGTTCTAGAACCCAAAAACCCTTAAAATATTAGGAACTGAACTGAAATATTTTCAAATAACCGGAACCCATATTTTTAAATACCGAAATATGGTTTTACAATGATTATTTTGTGTTTACCTCCGTCGCCTGAAACTATTAATACTATTGTAAAATCTGGAACAGGAACCAGAACCAGAACCCTCAAATTAGATTTTCCAAAAACCTGAACCGGAACCAAAACCCCACATAGTGAAATAATTAAGTACAGGAACCGGACTATGAACCGTGAAAACCTGAAGGTACTGGGGAAATCTATGCTGTATCAAATGTATCGGAGGAGTCGATAATGGGTCCCCAAATAATAAAGGTCCGGTGACCCAAAAGTTCTAAATACGCCCCTGGTTAGGTTAGGTTAGCAGATCGTTTATGTAATTATGTACATAATATTATTATCGGCTATCGAGTATATACTCGATGATATTGTATACATGCACGACGCACGTAATATATAGCGTTAATCGTATTAGGGAATTTATCGTACTAGTATTTTGTTCCAACGAAAAGCTCCACGGAGCCTCGTCCTGTATACTCTGACGCTCTGTATTCTGTAAGCGGTTGATATCAGATATTATTTTTTTGAGAATGTTTTATAATTACTATTTGTATTATTATTTTTCCTCACACCATAACCGGACATAATCGTAGCGGTACAACGTCGGCCGTTATATTATAGCAATGTAGGTATACAACCGCCACCGCCGCCTCCGTTTTCTCCCGTTACGATTTCATTTCGCGGTTTCGGAATTAATTATAGTACATAATTTATTAATTTCGTATCGTTTTTATTATTATTATTATTATTATTATTATCAGTATCATTATTTTCTTTTAAATATTTTTTTGCGCACGGCGCGTTAAAATATATGTATCATAATAAATTGAACAGCACCGTGCACCGGCAATTAAAGTGTCTGGAGCACGACCTTGTGGCCCGATCGAAGCGGTTAAATTACGAGGGGGGCCCGAGTGCCGCAGACCGCTATCGCTCGCGTATAATAATAATAATATAATATATCCCTGGCCGGACGTCTCACCTTAGGCGGACACTGTTATGGATATTATTTCGAACATATGCACACACGCGATCTAATACCAGGCCGTTGACACTTCAGGACTTGTCGTTTAAGGTTTTCATTAAAAAAAAAAAAAAAACATTTACTGGATATCCGCCTCGATTGATTGCAGTTTTCTCTATTTTTATTCTCACTCGTGTGCAATGTGTATTATAATATTATATGAGCTTTATATTATATATTATATTGTGAATAAAAAAAAAACTCGCTGCACGTTCTAATTTTCCCGTTGAATTCGTATGGTCGTGTACATCAATTATTTTATACATATTTACATAGCCACTTGGGGATAACAGCCAAACGCTTTTACGGAAATCAAACATAATTATTAAACAATAATTATGATAATTTTTGTAAATCGAAATTTTAAGAATTAAACATTTTTTACCGTTGAAGTTAGAATAGTTGAGGTTGAATTAAAAATATAATATCTCTTTCGACAGTTTCAGGTCGAAGGTAACTTAGTCCGACTAACCGGTGACATACATAATGATAAAAAATAAAAATTATATACTTTTAAGCAACATATTGTTTTAAGCGAACTCAATATAACGCTTAAACGCTTAATTTATTTTTAGGTGTTATGATATTATATGACGTGTGTCTATGGACTATGGTATTCGAAGTTATATTTCTTAATTCTATATTGTTCAGTAGGTAGTTAGAGATTACCCAAGGGATTTTATTGGCGTCATAACGGTACAGGAATGAGGCCAAATCGTTTTATTTCATTTTCTATCATACCTGCTATAAATGCACAACGGAAATTCGCAAGGTCCACGTTTTAAAAAGTACTAATACTCACAACACCTAAAGGGTAAAACTATGATTTTTTTAATATTTTACCAATGTTTAGATTAGCTTAACCTGTAATTAAAATTAGTATTATAATGTAGTATGAATGTTGTTTATTATAATTTATAATTATAAAGATTCCCTTGTCTAATTCGATTTCCATACCTGTAGAATCTTCTTCGCGTGCGAATGTCCAGTAAAACGTTTATAAACGTCTATAATAATGCATTTCGTGAGAAATTATTTAAACCGTTGCCACCTACCTACATATACACCATTATTATATATAACTAACGACATCATATCATTATATGTTATTGCCGAGACACCCGAAGCTAAATTCTGAAATACGGTTAGAAAACAATTTACATGCTATTATATTTGTCAGAACTTTCAATTTGCAGCTTATAGAATTTAAATTAAATTAGTATAATACACCTAGAGCGTGATGTAAAAAAGATAATGATTTCAATGACACGATTTTGTTTGGTAGCTTTTAATTTTTACGCAACTACAGTGTACCTTTGTGTATATTGTGTATAATTATATATATATATATTATTATATTACTATATTAGGAGTATCGTACTGTGAAATACATATAATATGTATATACAAAAGAAAAGGTGTACAGTGTAGTACGACTGTTATAAATATTTTAAATACAAGGCTCTTATGGGGAATTTCGTATTGGTACCTACTTTAAAAGCCTCGCATTATAATAGACTGAATGACGAATTTTATTTATACTTAGAAGATTATAATACAGAAATTTTTACTGCCTTATATTTAATTAATTATTTTACAACTAATTTGTTCAACTAATTTAAATGATAATACGAATTTAAGTAGACAACTTAATAAAAATAGTAAACATTCAAACCATAAGCGTTGTTTTCAAGCATTCAATTCGTTTTATTTGATCTGATGGACATTATTATAGGCATGCCTACTTCACCATTATATTATATTATTGCAGAACCCACGATAGTTACACCTGGTCCAATTACCCCGCAGCCGATGCACAATGCATATATAATGCACTTAAATGCATTTTTACCTCGCCTCTGTATACCGGGGTAACGGGAGAACTGCACTCGGCTGGTTAATGGTTATGCGGCGACGTTTATTTTGCCCTGGGGTCTTCGAAAATTCCCCTCGGCCGGAATATAACACACTAGTTCATTGTATTGCTCACTGAACAATAACTTTTGTTAAAGCGAAAAGAAAACACGTCGGGTCCACCATGAGGTGAGTCTAGACTGGATGTAAAATCATAACAATAATAATGATATGAAAAAAATGGTGAAATAAAACAATTAAGAGAGGGTAAAATTATTATTTCCCTATTGTTCGGTTTCCTAAATAGTATATACGTGGCTTTTGCATCCGTATATTTGCACAGTCGTGCTTTGCATTGGTTCTACGGACTATGCGATTTTAATATAATAATATAATATAAGACTAATATTATATTAAAGAGTGTACATTGATGTTTAGGTCTTATTATAATTCACCGTCTTACACGTAGGTACACAATAAATAATCCGTAAAACAATTATTTACAATTAAATTTAATGATTCGAATTTTCAGTGGAATATATTAAAAATAAACTTTTACTATGGTTATTCGTTTATTACACTCTGGCTACGGTTTTTTTTTTTGTTTAAGTTTTTACAATACCTTATATTAAAATATTAAAATATTAAAATATTTGAACATGGAATACACAACGTGAGAATATAGTATACACACAGACACAAACCGTTGAATAATTGCTGTGGCATTTAAAAATTAAATAATGAGTGACCACTGACGACACTGAGTCACGGAGTTAGTATATACAGGCTGATTCCCCAAACATGTTCACCCACTTTTTTTCCATCAATAATGCAGTTATTCGAAATCTGATTTTTGGAATTTTAATTACAATTTCGAATCCTCTTCATTTTATTTTGTATAACCTACCTGAAGAGTGTAATGTGGAGATACAAACTTCTGTTTTTCGAATGAGAACTCCTAATTTCTACTGAAAATTATCCGAATTTTAAATTGAATTGGGCTGTTCTCATTTGAAAAACAGATGTTTGTATCGCCACAGGACACTCCATAAGAGGTACAAAAAAAAAAATTTAAGAATTTGAATAAAAACAGTCTTCGAGTATAATATAGTGAAACTTCCACAATTAACTTCCATTTTTCCATTTAACGAAATATTTTTGAGAACCAAATTTATTCAATTCTATTTAACGAAATTCTCTAGCTATAGTACGAATTTTTGTATGATACCTCGTAATATGGAAGTATCACTGTATTTAAAAACTCCAAGAATCAGAATCTGTATTAATTCATTATTAAAGGAAACAATTGTGGTGAGCATGCTCTGCGAATGGTGCAGAATCACTATGTATAGTACGTATGCTCCTCGGGGGCTGGAGTATAGATGAATCATATATTCGTATAGGACATAGGTACCTACCTACTATTATAATATATGTATAGGTAGTATAATATAATATATTGGTCCATTGCTGAAAAAAAAATGTTGGTGACTTGAAATCGTCAAACTAGGACCCAGGAATACCGAATGCGTATACAATACAAACAGAATCTACTATAAAGCTATAAGTAATGATTTTAATTGCATGCGTAACTGAAGATGACGAATGTCACCCAGTCGTCTTAAAGTCGATTTTCTTATTGCGTACATCTATATAATGCACATACTATACCTACCTGTATATAATATATCACTGCGAAGTATTAGACAGTATGAAATAATTTTAGGGCCTTTATTGTGAACGCGTCGCGCGAGCTATTATGGTCGAACTACACCACGGTGACTCAGCTGCGGACACAAAATCTATTCCAGCGGATTTTTAGCAAAATATCGTGTGTTCACTGTTCGACTAATAATTTAATGAAACAATATGATAAAAAAAAAAAAATAAACAGGTTTTGGACGCGCTCAACGGCTTGTCGCAACATAACGTATAAGTACATATTATCCTGTGTGCAGTACATAAATATTTATATAATATTATATATATGTACATATATATATATATAGGCACAGACACCTTTATGTATTTCAGCGTCAATAATCTATTGCCGGGGCCGATCGACAGGTTTCGAAGAGCAAATAATAATATTATATATTTTCCCGTCTCGCCGCGATGTATCGCATTAAATGCAGGTATAAGTTAACCGTACATAATATATAATATGTGTCTGTGTGCATACTGCATACTGCTATATGGGTATACCAATAATATTACACGGTTGGAGGGTTTCGCGGACAAATTCTCTGCAGCCCGGTTTTGCCCCGAAACGCCTTTTCCGACGTCGAAATGCCATGCGAATAATATATAACATACTATATCGTTACCGATGTGTGTGTGTGTGTGTGTGTGTGTGTGTGTGTGTGAGTGTGTGTACACGTATTAAATACATATTATTATATGAGTCGGCGACACGATTAAATCGGTCCGGACCGATTGCGATTACGAAATCAGCGGCAGACGGATGGACAGCCGGACGAAACGCGCACACGATGACGTCCGGATAAGTCGCAGTCGATCGAGTCGGCGGCGTTGGCGTCGGCGGGCCACGTATAGTTTAGTCGATGACTTGTCAGTCCTGCAGCAACAACTCTCGTCTGTGCCTTTATACACTTAATAAATAATACAATACGGAATAATGATAATCGGACGTGCCGAAGACTGTTATTATATAGATGAGATGAATACGTACGATGTTAATAAGGTTGATGACAGATATCGTCGTCGTCGTCATCGTCAAGCATTATATTATAATATACATTAGTTAGGTGCCTATAATAGGTATACGTATAACAGCAATAATAAATGTTTAATATTATGTTGTACCTAGATTATATAACATAAATTATCAAACAGCCGGGAACGGAACTTTAAGAACTTTAAAATAGTAACAAATGCTTAAAAATATACGAAAATATCATTTGGATGTGTAATAAGAATTAAGCCAAATTAATTCAAGTGATCTTTAATACAATAATTTTAAATAAAAGTTAAAATAAGCGCACACTTCATTCGAAAATACTAATTTATTTTTTCAAATTCGGAAATACAAGAATACAAGATTTTGATGACCAATCTTGGCGGTACTGATCTCTTTGGAAACTTTAAGAGGATGCTACCCATGCATTTGTTGTCTCCGTCTTACACACGTACGACATGGCAAATTTTTGTTCACTAGTTTCAATAGCGTGCTGTTAGTTTTGCTATTAGATTGATTTGACCTACTATCAATTTTTTTAGATAATAACATTATCTGTGCTTAAGCTTTGGCTTTTATTCGATATTTTAATTTCCAAGTCAGATATGAGCATTTTTAATTTTTGATATTTCACATACACATATCTTGCTTGAAAATGAAAATTTCGAAAAATCGGGGACTCTTAAGCATAGATAATGTTCTTACCTAAAAGTTGTATAATAGGTCAATTCACTCAAGTATCAAAACTAGCAGCACAGTATTGAAACTAGTGAACGGCAATTTGCTATGTTGTGCGTGTGTAAGACGGAGAAAACAAATGTATGGGTAGCGTCTTCTGAAAGATACTTTTAAAAATATCCACGTCATTACTCTCTACTATAATTTACTAATTGAATACCAAAAACGAATGTGCTGTGTAACCATTGCCATCGTCGTTAATAATACAGACGTATACATAATACATAATATTATACTATATTATATTATTATAAGTCCATTTTTTCTTCATAATAATAATAAATAAAACTAACAAAATATGCATATTATGTATCCACTATCCAGTACCTAACGTATAACTCGCATTTGTCTCAAACTATAGATTTAAAATATTCCTTAAAAGTTAAAAGTATACAAATGCTACAGTTCCAAATATTTTATATTATCTACCTAATACCTATTATAGTGACGATATAATATACTCATCGGGGAAACTGTATCCAATCGAGTTTTTATTTTTAAAACGGATCTTCTGATAGGGTTTTTTGTTTAAAAGAAAATATGCAGTCTTTGACCATCGATACTTATACACATAATTATACTTAAGACTACCTACCTATTTATATAATGTATTGGTGTATTGCAATATATATTGTAATCGCGACGAAAACGCAGTCAGTCGACTAGAGACTCGCGAGCGTAGCATTTTCGCGTGGGCTGAAGAGTGCTTATGGCCGATCTCAAAAACATAGTCGATTTTTCACATTATTATTATAAGCGCGTTGGTTGAGACGGTGATATCGATCTATATTGAAATCGATTTTTCGTTATTCCGCGAGTCTATAAATTAATATAAAACAATATCCTTCCCGTAAGCCCACGAGCGTATATACTATATATATAGGTACTATTATATTTTCTTCTTCCAGCGCTCCACAGCTGTAATATTATCGACTGTCGAATCCGTTCCATTGTGTGTGTGTGTGTGTTATTACTGTATATTATTATACACTGTTATTCTGTATTGAATTTTACATCTACGACGACCAGTTTTCGAACAACATCATCGGTTATACATAATAAATGCGTGTATTATAATAATATTACCTGGGTGACCTATAGCAGCCGATAGGTACCTATATATAATATTATGCAGTTGCAGGACTGGGCGGTTTTTATTTTAAACTCTCTCAAGTTATTATCGATCGTAGTAATGTTTTATAATATGGTTATTTTGAATTTTACGTCCACACAATAGTTGCATCATAATAAGTTCGTTGAAGTTCGGCCAACCGTTTTCCGTCATTCCGACGTGAAATTAGTATCATATACATATATTGTATCATAATATAAGTGCCTACGCAAAAAGCCGAGCAAACTGTGTAGATATCGGAAATGTTTAAACTTATCGTATTTTATAATGTTATACGCAAATGCGCAACTAGGGAGGAGGGGTGTAATATTTCCATAGCCCTCCCAGGTGAAAAATATTGAATCTCAGAATTTCTTGTTTTGGTATTTTAGCCTCCCCAAAATGTAAGCTCTTGTTGCGCCTGTGATTATACGTAAATGCTACCGATGTTATACATATATGACATATAACATATTGTATGGTCATTACTCATTATCCATTATCATAGGTATGGAGGGAGGCGCTGAATGTAATAAAGGACCTAAAATAGGTAACGTCTTCATAGACCGAAACAATATTTATAGTATACCTATGTAGGTACATCTTGTGCTTTACTTTCCCGATGGAATTTATTTGTTTTGTTTTCTTTGCTGAACAATATACCTACGTATAGGAAAGTAAAATATAGTTTGCAAATATATAATGTATGTTGTATGGAGAGTCATATATATATTATATTATATCGTTACCCATAATACATTACCGTTTCAACTCGTCCAAGTCCAAACTGCAATAATATTTCTATAAACGTTTTAACAAATAGTATATAATATACGTTATTATTATACGTATTATAAATTATATAGTGCACTATAATAATATAATATAATATACAAGTCGATTGTTGTAAGATAATAATGTTAATGTATTTGTTATTACATATTTAGTAAAGTTATGAAATAAACGTCAGTCACGACGGTTAACATGTTCACTGATACTTATCTATAAAATACGATGACCATAAACTAATACGTTCGATTTATCCGACTTCGAATGGCTGTGCACGCCGTATATTATCATTTATCATACATAGTACATTGCATGCACTCATAATTTAATTCCCTTACCGAAGACTGTCCGATCGTGTTTACTTTATTATATTATTTTTATATTTTCTAATACTTTTTTGTAATGTTTAATGTTAATAATTGCCATACATTTTTATTTCTTAATATTTACATATATTTAAAAAAAAAACTAATCAAGTTCCAAATAGAGGGGGAGGGGAATCGGCCTCCCTCAAAACCACTGCTAATGGATAGCCACAGAAAATTGAAACCACAAGGCACAAAGTTATGGTCAGAAATTCTATATTACTTCTTTTTATATATAACCGAGTGCAGCGACATAATATATTAACATCTTATATCAATACATTTTAAAAGGTCAAAAAACCCAAGAGTTAATGAATACACAAATTATAATTGCATTGTTATTATATTATATTATGAAGTACGATTTTAATGATAATCATTTTAGCGTGGAAATAAAAAATAATAATATGTTAGTTTTAATTAAAGTTTGTAATTAAAACAAGCGATGAGCATATATTTTATATATATACAGCAAACCTATCATGACCCAAATCTGAAGGGAAAAAATACGAAATCCGAGATTTTGAAGTTATCTCTCATGTATAATTTACACGTATTTTTAGAAAATGATTTCCGGTTTTAAGATGAAGTAGGTTACACAGTAATATTGTGATAAAAATAAAATACTTATGTAAGTAACACATACACCAATATTTTCTAGTATACGCAGTATTTTTCATTTTAAAACAGTGACAGTATTACTGACTTAAAATTATTCAAGTAATTTTCGTCTCCGATTCTGGTTGTATCTACGTATTTTATTTGAAAATGTTGGACGGTAGTCATGTCGCGATATCGATTGATGTTTCGGTAATCCGTGGTGTAGACGTACAACACGCGTTTTCGCCAACACATAATACTGATGCAGATAATACCTAGAGCTTTGGTATGTGCCGTTTAAACAAAGTGTCTGCGGATACCTATTCAATAACTCGAGTGGCGGGCGGATTACCTATGAGTAATACCTATAATACGAGTAAGGCGAATACGGATCGACGATGATATGGAAATCGATCGGTCGCGGTTCAATCAATAATAGTTTATCAACGAATCACAAACACACACCACTGCACAACACCAGCAAAACGAGATAATAAACATGGGCTGATCACACACACACACAAACAGCGATATCTGTGCAATGTTGTCTACTACAGCTGCTATAGTGCGCTCATGATAATATAATACCTATATATAATATAATATTTGCCCGTACCGACTAATCTCGAGCGGCGCAGACGAACGCAGACACTATGCAGACACACACGGAGTATAGAAAGAGTTATGTGGACCACACGGTCGGCGGCAAGACCTCTGCTATAATATTATGTACAAAGTGTATTAGAGTGTATGTGTGTTTGTGTGCGTGTAAACGTACAAAAGTACTTGTGAACTCGACGCGTGTGTATATAGGTAGGTACAAACTACCATAACGCCAATAAACTATATATATATATCTCACCACCGCACGCTTCTCGCACAAAGTCCACGCAATATGATTATATAATATACAGATGGTTGCGTCCGGTGGACTGGACCCGCGGAGGCGTAGGCGGTCGACGGGATGAGAATATAGGCGACGGGAAACCCGAACCCATATTGTATATACATATATATATATGTACACTGTACAGCGTGCAGGCGCGACGACAGATCGGCCACAGATCGCACTTTACGTAATACCTACCATCGTCATGATTGTGTATAGTGTAGCGAGTGTATGAGTGTACCTATATAATATGCGTAAGATATATTATTACAGATAAACGCAGTAATGATATTATACATGTTCCTAGCAGGGAATGAACCTTGATGATTTTTATGGTTCCGGTTCCTATTTCCTATTCGGTTCCCAGTAAAACTAAAATTTCGGTTCCGGTTCGGTTCCCAGACAAACTAACATTTCTGATTCGGTTTCTTTTCAGTTCTTAAAAAATAAAAAAATTGTTCCCTGGTTTGGTTTTTTACTTATGTTAAAAAAATTGTCAAGTAAAAGTATCGGTTCCGGTAAGGTTCTGGTTTTTAAATTAATTTAAATTAGGGTTCCGGTGAGGTTCCAGTCCCTGGTTCCTAGGTATACCTATACGTCACCACAATGTATATAATATATTATATTACCTATATACCACACGATATTAAATATAGATATATACCAATTTATAACCTAATATCTTTGTTTATTATGATATGATATGATAATAATATTATATATATTGTGCAGGTAATATAATGCAGAATATTATAGTTCCAACACAGGTCGTGTAACGTGCACGACTAGACCCGGACGTATTCCTACCATAAATTATATATTCGACTCATTAGTATACGAAAAGTCTGCACACGGATATAAATATTACAATACACACAGATCGCGCATTGTTTTATTTAAATGACTTTATAATATATAACATAATATTATAATCTATAAGAATAAAACGCCGCAAACACATTTGGTATGTACATATATAGGTATTATATGCACATAGCACGTCATATAAAATAAAATAACATTACGGCCGGTCGAGTATATTTCGATGAGCGACGTTTCGTGAGTGGTTTTCCTTGTGTATACATATATATATTTATATATAGCATGACGTATACATATATATATATGTATTCTAGCTTAGGGTGGCGCCAGTGAGCTATTTAAGACTTCATTTGTCGGGCAAAATAGGCTCATTATAGGAATGGTCCTCCTACATCGGCGAACCGCTGCAGCTTCGTCTAGTATAAAAACTAAAACTGTCCATATTTTTGAATAATAACAACAGTAAAACAACGAAAATTATTATGGTCTGTGTGGACATTATTTTCCATCGGATCTTTTAAGAAGTACTCATTATTTCTTGTTTACGTTTTGGGATTTAATGACATATTTATTTAATCAACAACGGGTAGGATGAATATTCATACTAAATAAGTGTGTAACGAAAAAATTATGAAATGTGCCGAAATGATGACGATCTATATTACAAGAATAAAGTTCAAGGTGACCACGCCAAACGATGTTCACGTCACGCGGAGTCCTATTTACTATTATATTATGTTATGTATAGATATAACAACGGTCTTCAACTTATTATATATTACATTAGAATCAACACGACTACGGACTACACCTTTGTTGCGTATTATTAATTTATTATTGTATACGGTTGTTGCCCCACAAATTATCTTAGATATTATTTAATTATTATATCATATTAAATATGTTGTTGTACTTGACGACCTTCGGAGCTTTGCCGAACCGGACGCATCGTTTTCAATCTTATTTGGAAAACCGTATTTGGTTACGTGTATTCTTTACATATTAAATAGTTACACCCTTTGGCCTTTATAATACCCAAATGCTGACGATGGCTACCTGACCTCCCCCTAAACGAGCATTAACGCAATTGGATATTCAGCACTGCAGGAGCTACCGACGGTTGGACCTTACCCATTTTAGATCACTTGATTTTACTATAACTTATAATTAGGTATTTAAAAACATTTTTTTTATATATTTGAGTCTAAATTTTTGTCTGCCGATTTTTTATCATTTAAAAATAAGAGTCATTTTTCGTAGGCATAAGCGCTAAAATAGGTTGATTTTTTTTTTATCTCCCCCCCCCACCCGTACTGGTGTACATTTTTGCCGAATTTCGATTGTATTAAGGAGGTCCCGAATATATTATTCTGAAATATAATCTTTTCCAATTCTATAGATTATAAAAAAAGCCAGTATGCTAAACTGGATAAGGTCGTCCAACCGTCAGTAGCCCCTACAGGACTAATAGGTATATAATAATATAAGAAACATATACCTACCAGCTATCATAGATTAAATGTAATCTACGCGTATACTTATATACAAAATTTAGATATAATAATATATTGTTATCGAATTCAAGGCGAGTATGAAAATTGTCAACGTTTTTGCTATATACCTATGTATATGTTATACACTAAACACGTCGACCGCTTATATATTATGATTGTTTTCAATGTTTTAATAATGATACACCTAGCTATGGTTGATTAATATACGAAATCGGATATCGATTATAATAAAGCCGCGCTTTCGTTGATAATAATAATATCAACTATTATAAGTTTATATTATTATACCATTGAAACATTTGAAACTTATGAATTATTGTTACCCCTGTGATGATGTTGCAAAAATCTGCATTTCTTAGTGATTTTCTTAATATTATAGAATGTCATATTATGTGAAGTGTTTGAACAATTTCTGCGTTTTTATTTTGTTTTTATTTTTTTTTTAATATAGTAGGTACGATTGATAATGAAATATCGTCAAATGAATCAGCATTGGAAATAATAAAATATACTAAAATATATATACGGCCTCTCGACGACCGAGTTGTTTTCAACCTACCCCATAGAAGTTTAAGTTAGTTTAAAGGATATTTCTTTGCGCATTATGCAATACAAAGGTCAACTTACATGTACATACCACTCAATGAAGTGCGCCCTCGTATGGTATATTATATATAAGGTACCTATATATACGTGCTATACCAATATGTTGGATTAGTTGTCATGAAATATAATATTATAAAAAATAGTTCTATAAAATATATAAAATATACGCATATTACCAATACCGAGGTACCAGATGATAAGATATTCCACGGTATTTAACTAATATTGCCTGCACAGTCCACGATTTATAAAAATATAAAACATTTTTATTATTATTATAGGTACTTTATTAAGTTTTATATCGACTGCATTGTCATATAAACTTATATTGTGAACTTATATTATGAATACATTCGACTCATTCGAGACATTCGTTTAAAAAGAGTTTACTTTATAGTACATATTATATTTTAATTCCATCACCTATAATATAATATGTGTACCTATATATAGTATATTATACCAGATACCTACCCAAATAAATTATCGTATACATATTTACGATACGTGTTAGTTTTTAATAGCCGGTAACATATAACATTATACACATAAAATAGTGTAATTATATCCTACACGGATGCGGCGGTGTATATAATATGCAATTTTTTGATACCCCCCTACCTGCAGTTTATTTTTAATTTTATATATTATGAGGCGTATTTCGCGCGGCCGAGACGATAGCAATTTCAGTAAAACGGCTGTCGCGGTGTGCCAAAAGAAATCCATCCTACCCATATACTTGGCCTGTTTGCATTGTATAATATTAATTGTATGTATAATGTTTATAATATATTATATTATAATAATACCATGTGCATAGTATGCGCGATATACGAGCTGCGTTAGAGAGTTGCGACTATAATAATAATAATAACCCGCGTGCTTTTGATTTATCAATTAGTACTATACATATTATAATATTATGTTAGGTATATAGTATATCGAGACTGCCCGATCGTTTGCAATTTAAACGTCAAGTAACAAAAGTAATAATAAACTGGAAATTATAAATTTATTAACTTGTTTCCACAGTAGCTCATCAATTAGACGGTATACCTAATACCTGTTATAATAATTATACCTCCGTTTCAGTGCGCGGCTCCGCCGGAGTCATTAGCTCCTTAATGTATTTCGTGTAATATGAATGACGGGTGCATAATATGCGGTGGAAATCATATGTATCACGTTTGATGAATTATTATTGTGTTATGTAAAACACGGTGTATATAGGAATTATAATATTATTATGATGTAGGTATAGTCACTATATAGTCAGATACTACCCGCCTAGGATTATAAAATATACGCGACCGTTAACCAGTAACCACCACGGGGATAGGCGGATTGTTCGAGAATCAAATATTATTAATTCCTTTTGTGAGCCTATCAAATACCTAACTTTATACATAATATATAGGCACCGGCTATAATGCTATGTATTATGTTATAGTAAATTAATGTATTTATGCTCGTACGCTATCAAATACCTATGATAAAAAACTATACGTACATAAAAATAATATATACAGTGGAAACTCGATAAGTCGAATACCTTAATAATTCGAAATAAATGCCGTTCTCTTGCCTAATTTAACCTAACCCAGACTAACGTTAATAAGTCAAAAACCTTGAAACTTTGGAAAAAATTAATTTCCTTCGAATTTTGACTTATTGAGGCGTTCCACTGTATAAATAATACTAATATAATATAAAATAGTATAAGTGCACGGTTTACTTGCATACTATAATATATGACAATAAAACAATAATCCGATTATATTATTATTATTACGCGAGTACATAACTATAGGTGACGACAGCAGACATGAAAATATTATTGTTAACATAATTATAATGTTATAATGGTATATTATTATTATTATATTATATTATATTATACGGTACTTACCATACGTTCGGTGTTCTCCGCGAGCGGTGTTAATCGAACTAATCTGAAACGAAAAAAACAAAAAAATAAAATACGTTCATTTGTGGTAAATGGTATAAATACTATATTATATTATATTATAATACAATAATTGCATACACACGTTTTAATAGCGAACACGCAACCAATGAAATATGTGTTCGAATTTTTATCGTCTTAAATTATATTAATATATTATATTATAATAATATGCATATCGTACGTCATAAGGTGCAGTGTTTTACTCGATAGCAGAACAAATTGAATAAGAAACAACGCAATTATAATTTACATGTTATAACTATAATATGATGTATACGATAGCCAAGAATGACTTAAATAAATTATTTTTAATTTCTTTTGATTCATTTTCAACACTCTCATAACGCGATTCATGAGACAGCGTCTTGGCAGTTGACAATAAAAATACCATTATAGCATGATAGGTACTTGTGCGATTTAATAATTAATAATATAATTTTTATTTTCTCCGGAGAAAAGCAATAATTGAGATACGTCGGGCACTGCGTTTATAATTTAGTATAAAACATGATTGTAACTTATCACGCTAAGAAATACCTTAAGTAACTAAAATATTGCTTTAGGTTTATATCTATATAGAATATAGATATAAGTATATATAATAAATTATACATAATATTATTAAGTTATTATATAGGTATATAGTAAATACTTTATGATGTATAATTTTTTTTCTGTTGTTTCTTCAATGTGTTTCTAATCAATCGCTCTCACATGTGAATTTGTTCATGAAATTCAATCGTCATTCAAACAACTGCATAATATGTTTTGCTTACAATTTACAACCTACGCATACAATTTGTGTTATTTACTTATATCACTTATATATTATATATGTATAGCATTTGTTTTTATCATTTTTGTCTGATTGTCATACGAAAATACTAAGTTTAGGAATAATTGAACCATTTATAGTATTGCACTATTTCAGGAAAAGTAATTTTTCGCTGAACGAAGTTCAGTTGTTGAAAATTAACTTAACTTAAGTTTAGTGAAATAATAAAGTAACTGATAACTATTGCTGTACGTTTGAAAATATCTTTAGCACATCTAGTGTAATAGGAAAATATTTAAATATATTAATTCATTGAATAAATTTATATAATATTTTTAAATAAGTTTTCATATTTTGACCTAGTATACCTAAATCATATAAGTTTAATTATCTAAATCTTTAATGAAATCGAGTTCATAAAATAAAACAGTAGGTATATTACGAAAAAATATTTACAGCAGCAATTTAGTAAACCACAAAAACCCGAAAGTCAGAATTTAAAATTAACTTGGATAATACATGAGGGTAAGTAGGTAGATAACATAATATTATCACAAACATTTGTTTTTTTAATACATTTAAGGAAGAAAATTGGTATGGTATCTATGTTGATATATTATACGATATACCTAGTACCTACTCATTAAGTACATCGACATCCTGCAGTAAATAAAATAAATGTGTTAATTTTAATTTTTACACTTTTAAATCAAAACGTGTAATATGTCTTTAAATTGGTATGATCCAAAAACTTTGTCAGTGTAATTCGATGAGTTTGAAAATGTCATTAGGCAATTGAGTTAATTTTAGCAAAATAATAAATTATCGTATCTAGGTATAAGGTGATAAACAAATCGCCTTCGTCGGGTTAGGTCGTATAGCGACCACAATAATGCTTTATAACCTTATACGTTACACATTACAATACATATTTATATCTATGGCTATATTATTATATTAAGCACATGTCTGAATATAGGTAGTCTTTGGAACGGAAAAACTAAATGGGACGTGAGACGAGAAAATCGAAAGAGATAACCGATTAAAAAAGAAGGAATCTGAAAACGTATTGTGTTTAATTTATACATAAACGCACACGTCATGGTGTTCAATTAATTATAATGACGACAAAACCGAGCGACGCCGATTAGAAGGCCCTCGCCGCGCATTTGATAATAATTATTGCGGGATACGCGTACGACACGGGACGTAAATTTATGTTGTTCCCAATGCCGATAAGAAGTTTAATGGCGCTTAAAACTTCCTGCGGCCCTAAGTTTGCCGAGATTTCCGCTCTCAGTCCAGCCGTAGATGCATATTATATAGGTTGTACATAGGTATATTTAATCTGTACAACTACTATATATATTTATATATATATATATATATATATATATACACCGCGGTAATCTTGCCTGCCACGGACGAAGCCGATTTAATTGATCTGCCGACGGTTTCGTTAAGGTAATTATTATTATTGTTGTTGTTGTTGCAGTTGTTGATGTACGATTAAATGCATCTCGAACTCGTTCGGACCGTTTTAATGCGGTTCATGAAATAAACATACTTACGTATTTATCTAGGTATTTATCATCGTGTGCGTGTATATTTATAAAATAAATAATACATACATTATTATTATAGAGTATGTACATCCAGAGAGAACGATGTCGAAAAACTAAATCCTCATCTACAGAGCCGAATCAAACGAGTGTTTTAATCGAGGATTAATATATTGTTGGCCGATAAAAAAAGACCTGCACGCCTACCGTAAACAAAGCACAAACATATTATCATAATATATTATATAGGTATAGTACTTAGCGTCAGACCATACAACACGCTTGCACGATGAGCACCGCCGTTGACATTATTTTTTTATACTAAAATATTATAATATATATCAAATATTATTATAATCTTGTCAGGCGGACGCGGAGAGTAACACTATTATTGGTAGTTCATCAGCAGACACTAATAATATTAATGTCACTACCACGGTCGAGCTACAGCGATTTATAATATATATTATGGTATTACGATATAATAATATTATATTATAATACAATGACCCTTTGCAGTCGTTAAGTCATTTTCTTGTCGCAATAACTATTACGAATACGAATGCCATTTCTACTTGGATGATATCTTAGGTCTCGCTGGGAATATTATTTGCAGACATCTACACAATTTTAATATCAAATTGTATTTATCGACTTTCCGAAAAGAGTGAAATCTAAGCAAGTCCTATGCTATATTGCAACAATCCAATAATACATATTCGAGTCGAGATAATGCGAAAACCTTTAAATATAAATTATTTTTCTTACCCCTTGAAGTTTTATGAGTTATATAAGTATATAACGCGAAAACTAGATAGATTAAATTTATTTTTAAAAACAACTTAGTGGTAAAATGTCCAAACAATAAGCAAACCTCAGCCAATGTTAGCTCGATAAACTCGAAGGTTACTGGCTGCTTCAAATCAAGTCGGTAACGCTTTCAGTTCTCAAAATATATACACACGAAAATGAATACTCGCTGATAAAGATTTAAAATATATTAACTCGCAGTTCTACTAACATAGAGTGAGAGACGACAGTAGATACCTATAAAAATTGTGATAGAACAATAATAAACGTCCATGTGTGTTATTTTACAAGAAAACAACGTATACCTACAGCGTTTTATGAAAAATAAAGTTCTTTAAATTTAAATATAAACAAGCTATAATAAAGCGGTTATTGAAATTTACATTATTAAATTCATAATATAATATGCGCTAATATATATAATAGGTATATTATCTACGATATTGTGGAAATATTAGGCTCTATGATTTGTATTTTGCTTTACTACAACGTTCGAATTAAATTGGTTATTAAATTGAGAAAAATATTGTAAACCATACTCTTTTTTCCCTCCCCAAAAACATATATTTGATTCGTTTATATTCGGCAAATGCTTTGTTGTCTTATGGAAACTTGTTTGGTCGGTTTCTTTATAGAACATACGATGGAAAATGATTACAATACCTGGCCAAACGCAAAAAAATTTCGTCCTGGTCTTGAGGGTTACCGAAAAATGTTAAAGTCATGGTCAGACACACAACAGTCCATGTGAAATGGCTGACCACAATCTGTCATCAAATAAATACATTATATTATATATTATTATAATGATGGAATGTAACTATACAAAATAAATAACGAAAAACATCGCCGGTCATGATTAAATGTCGATAATATAATATGTAGGTAGGTACCGCGTATAAAAAAGTTGATCCATGTGAAGTTTCAATGAAATTAAACAATACCTCCGTAAATGTATACCTATTTATATAAAAAATTAAAAACAAAATGAGAATATATCTGCCAAACTAACAAACACACGTGTTTAAACCTACAGTACCCTCCCCCACAGTTAAAAACCACCCAATGGCCTAAGTTGCCGCGGATTAATTAATAAAAAAAAAAAAAAAAATAGTTATAATTAAAAGCATTTGTACGAAACTTGGCGATTGATTATATTACGAAATTTCTAAAAATATTCATAAGAAATCTTAAAAGTGATTGTATTAATTTTACATACCAAAAAATCATATTGGAAAATAAACTTTGAAATTTTGTGAATTGTAGGTAACTATAGCCATATTAAAGTTGCATTAAAATATAGGTACTATATACAAATATGTGAAATCTTGAACTCTAATATACAACTAAATATACAACTATCTTCAGTTTTGAAAGCCATAATAATAATGAAATTAACATTGAAGCTGTAATATTGTATTGAACAATAAAATTGATAAAAATAAAATTGCTAATATTCTCATTACACGTGTTTATAAATATGTATATAGATATATTATAGAAATTGTATATCAAAATATCGTATTTGGTGTTATTCTTATTAGAGTTAAATGAAATAATGAAAACGAATTAATTTTATACCGTTTTATGATGCAATATATTCGTGTAACCTAATTTATACAGATATACAGTGTAGGTACCTACGCAAATATAAACTATATATATATATTTATGTTTCACTGACCTTTAAACGTTTAATTACAATTTATTTGTAAGTTGATGATAAAATAAAAAAATAAAACTATAGAAGAATATTTCATGTCATTTATAACACGAATGATGTGTCGTTTAAAAACGATTATCCGTGAGGCGCATTAACGGCGTCGGTAAATAAAATCCAAATTCAAACCATTGTTTTCAAAAGTTAAATGTTTTTCCTTTACTTAGATATATACAATACGAACAACAATAATTGATTAGTCATACTACAGATTATACATGCACTATTCATTAATATTTATTTATAAATTATAACCATATAGGTATACTAAAAAGATTTGTTAGTGTGAACCATTTATGTTTGTCAGTTGTCACACCTAAAATAAAATTCAACACCATAAAACAATTTTATGTTGTGCAATCTGGCCAGCAAAAGGTGCAGTGTTAGAATAGGAAGTGTAGAATAGGGAGTTAAATAATAAATAATAAACTAAAATATTGATTTATGAATTAAAATTGAGTTTATTAAAATAGTAAACTTGCATTATGAGATATTTAATTCGTTCAGAATTTGCAATTCAATACAATTTTTAGGATTTGAAATGTTTTCATACTACATTTTTAAACTTTCCTGTGTTATAACAGTGTTATGACTCTAAATAAATGACAAGTTTATTTATTGGTAGTATATGACAATATAATACTAAATATATGTACCTCGTACAGTCGTACCTACCATATTGAATGTGAATAATACGTGGTATACCTATGAGTTTATTATACCTCTAGTAATATTTGAGAGTTTAAGTTTTTGAAAATACATATAGGTATCTACCTATTAGTAATAAGACATAAATAAATACTCACGTCGATTATATATGGGCTTCAGATTATATAGACTTCAGCGAGGCGCGCAGCAGTGACGGCCCGTCATCCGTTTTTTCTCGTGGAGACTTGAACGCCCGATCAGAAAAACGATATTGTAATATATGATAGTACTATTATGATAAAAAAATATATGATTTTTTTTTATTGCATCACGACGGCGAAATGATTTTATGCAGCGACGACGGATGTTAAAAAAAAGAAAAAGTATCGTAAAGCAAAAACTCGAACGCGCTCCTCAAGACGTCGTATACTATTGTAGGTATCTATATATAGATTATAATATTGTATATTATATAATATTATAATAACGTGGAGTATAATTATATGATGAGCTCGGTAGAAATAGTAAAATAATGATAATTTTATGTCGTGTCTCACAAACGGCGACGACGCTGTATAATATTATATACTTAATATTTTTTAATTTTTTTTATATCATATATATTGTTATAATGACGTTCGGCGGTCGCGAGCGCGTATTCGGTCTTGCTTGTGTCCCGAGCTCTCCTGCAGACGTGTATATATATATTATATAACTATAAGGCAGCGTAAGTATGTACATAATATTATAAAGGCACCGTGTGCGAGAGTTGTGCGCGAATAGGGTACGCGAACCATCGCGTATACCGGAGCGGACTGAGCGTCGACATCGTCGTCGTCGCCGTCGTCATCGTTTGCGGCGGCGGCGACCACGACGACCGGCCGGCGTCCTTCCCCGATAGTGTCTGCATCCGTGTGTGGACAAACTGTACGTATAAACTTATATACTTACACACAATATATATTATATATATATTTTATATTATATATATATATTATTTGTATAGGTACTTTTTTTACTTTTATGCATGTGTGTGTGTGTTTTATATCAGCTAAACTTCACTGCAGCCGGCGGTATCGCCCTCCCCCTCCCACCACCACTACAATAGCGGAGTACAAAACCACACGGCAGCGGGAAAAACGGATCCGGCTGTGGCGGGGCGGGGCAGAAGGGCGGTATTTCGGGGTGGGGATATCGCGGCGAGCACATATTATACGAATACTGCACATTATGTCGTGTATTAAATACGAGCGCGCGCGTGTGTGTGTGTGTGCAAGAAGAGAAAAAAATGGCAATAAATCCGTACCGGACGCCCTCTAACGGGTTTCGAGAACTGCAGCGTGCTTTATATACTTATATAATGTACCTATAATAATGTGTTTGCGCCCGTGTGTCGCGTTTAGTATGAGAATGCGTGATGTATGTGTGTCTGTGTAAGTGAATAGATAGGACTTAAAGTATCTAACCCTATAATATGGTTTATGACCGTATAATATTGTATTTTATTTATTTTATTACAAAATGGGCCGTGGCCCAAAGTACATATTATAACTATACATACTAAGGATAATATTTAATGAACAAATAAAAATTGTACATAACAAATGTGCACATGACATTATAATTAATTAGGAATGGCGGGTCCTTTTTGCCAATGTGCATCATAATCCGATAAATTGTTCAGTTACGTGAATACTATAGCTATGTTATTGTACACAGTTGAATAAAAATGAATCATTTAGGAGTTAGGACTGGAAGCATAGACTAACTAAGCATAAGACTAACTATTCGTAGCTTATCACCAAAAGGTGCTAAATCGATTTTTGTATAGATATTATTTAGGTAGGTATAGGTATAGATTGAATTATCATTTCTTATCAATGTATTATTGATGCAAGCTTACAAACAAGTTGAAACAACAATTTAGCCCCATTATTCAAGTTTGATTCTTAATTGTATAGCGTAAAACTAATATAGTCTCTACTCTCTATCTTGGCATCTAGTACCTACATGATAAGATTAATTAGTGATACCATAAAGCTAGAATAATTTTATATTCTTTGTGGCAAGTGTCAATCATACAATAATAATAAAATAGTAATATATAATATAGGTAATATATTAATATACCTAACCTATAGGTACAATATATATATTATAAATTATTGCACATTTATCAACAAAACAAATAATTGTATAGATCAACAATATAGTAAAATCATCATATTATTTTAATTTTATTACAAGTCACATTCTCTTTTTTTGATAAAATGTTATTTCCCGGAGAACATACCCATACATTTAATGCAGAACAAAAAAGTTCCAACTATAAATTAAAAGAATATATTAGCATCTAAAAAGTTCTTCAGGCAGAATCTTTTGGTACTTAACTAAATTTAACTTAATAATTTTTACATTATCGTTTTTTACGTTAAGTTTTGTTTGCAACGAAAAAATTTTAAAAAATCAAGACTTAACGGTTAAAGCAGAACAACTCATTTTTAGATTTGACAGTCATTACAAAAGAAGATAATATTACAGTTTGAAGTTGGAAATCGCTCTCCTAAATAATTTCAAATGTTGAGGTATCACTTTTTGGTTTTTAGTTTATAACTTGGCTAACTACCTCGGGGGCAGTCGATCGACTCTGTGATAAGTTTCCATAGCAATACCATGGTATACCTGCAGGTTTGAAATATCCGGACTATTCGCTAAGTATTGTAAACCTTAGTCTATTATTTGACATAGTTGTGTGATTCTTGTTGAATTTATAGCTGATTAGCAGCAAAACTTAATACACCTATAGTTAATAGGTATATGCGTGTAAGTATAGGATATTTTGATAAGCTGCACGCGGGGTCCAATAATTGACTCGGAGTAGGTATATTTTGCTAATGATTGCAAATGCCATAAAATTAAAAGACATAATATTACTATTAATTCTTCAATTGAAAATGTAGTAACCTATGAATACAAGTTATTTATGTGTAATTATAAAAAAATACAACATAAACTAAACTGTCAAAACTGGATAGGATATATTGTGGTGTCCAAGCGTGTAAGGCACTCGTAACGTTTCGCCCATCTTGTAAAACCAATATCACTTCACTCGGGATCCAAAGCGACATTCTAAATAAAGATAATATTTTATCACCATGTCACCATGAAACAAAAAGGTTAAAAAAAAATGTATACTTCAAGTAATTTTTCTGAAATGTTTGAAATAGTTTGAATTTGAAATATAGTTAACTTTATAATATATTAAAAGTTATAACACGCTGTAAATATATCTATCCAATTATCCACAGGCATGTTTACAGTAATTAATTTAAAAAATGATTGTACTTAAACATATACAGTTAACACTATATACTTCTAAAATAGTAAAATATAATTTCGGTGTAAAATGATCAAATTCTCGAGCATTGATGTTAAATAATTATGATTACTTAGATAGATATTCTCATTAACGAAGTTTGAAAAACTCATTGAGTGGGGCTTAAGCCCCGGTTCTATTTTAGAACCTATAAAGTATAATTCATATTAATTATGATCTATTGTTATTTATATTGTAAAGGTACAACACTATAACTACAATTTAAGAATTTAAGGTTTTATGAAAAGGTGTATTTGTGTTTATGTCGCATCCATTTAGTAAAATCCATTCAGTGAAAATGACATTTTACTACACTATATGGACAATTATTTGATATCTTATCTTGAAATTCCTGATCGACTGACGAACCAGTTTATACAGTGTACAAGTTACAAATTATATCAAGCAAATTTTATATTTATTTTATACACAATTACCTAGTGCAAATCGTACAATTACCCAATACCATAAATACTCGTATATAATAGTAATATTACAGAATGTGGATAAAATGAATTTCATCCACTTCATGAAAAGGTCAAAAAATTGTCCATATAGTGTAGTAAAATTTAATTTTCACTAAATGGATACATTTCATGAAGTGGGCATTCACTTCATGAAATGAGCGATTTCACTAAGTGGATGCGACATATATGCAAGCTCAAAATGTTTACCTAATTTTTTACCTATAATTTTTTATCAACAAATTATTGACTTGGAATAGTTATTCAAGGTCGTAACATGAACGTTTAAATTAAAATCACAAATATTTCATAAAACAGCTTAAATTTGATTATTAACTAATATATTTTTTATTTTATAAAAACATTTTATGAATATAATAATATACTACAAGTGCCCATATCCATAATAGTAGCTAGGAGTGTGAGTATTGTGGAACCTAATTTTATATATGATAGAGTTTACGAGGGGGGGCTCTTCAATGACCTTATACACGATACATTAATCCTATAGCTGCATCCTATACTACAGATTTATACAGTTTAAGAGATAGTAAGTGACTTTTAACTTGTAAGTATATTATTATTTGATGCATGTCAGACATAACTCATAAGTATCTGAATTCTTGATGATGAGTTCCTATTAGAGCACCGATGAGTATCATGCCTGTAGTACCTATATTATTATATTATTATAGATACAGGTCTGGAGGAAAGTAATATTCATAATATACATACATATATGATATATGTGTGCATACTGCATATTATGGTGTGCAGTGTATATACGTAGATAATGTCATCATGACATAAGTACCTACGTTTTCCGACAGATATAATATGCCTACACAATATTAGTTGGCAGTTGTCGTCAATTTAACACCGAGGTGTAATATTAATATTCGATGGCTATTTCGCGCACAAGTGCACAACCCACGTAATCGCACCACACTGTATAGCGGTAGTTCATAATAAAATTCAGTGGCTCAACCAGGGTTTCTGATTCTTGTGTGTCTGCAGTGTGTGCGTGTGTGTGCGTGTGTGTGGTAGTACCTTCACCCCAGGTGGTTGCAGTTAAGAAATAAATGAATTTACGTTATATTTTTATTTTGTTAACATGCATTTAAATTATGATAGTAAAAATTACGATGAAACATAATATTGTTAATTATTAATTATTATGTTCTACTAGGCTTGGTTAGGTTATTTAAATTATTATATGAAGTATGAACAAGTGCTAAGCTGCAAGGTGTAGATGTCTGGACTCTGTTACCCCCATGGTCCCATCGGCGCACACTAATTAAAACAGAATATACCTACTAATACGCAAGTACAAGTAAAATATTATGATATTGTAATTTAATTAATAAAATTAATTTTATATTAATATTGTTTATTATATTTCGTACACTTTGTATCTCCGATTATACGCCAGCTACTTGGATCATCAAATTATCAACTTGTCAAGTAGTTAAAAAAAATTATATACAAATCAATATTGAGCGTGTGTTATATTTTCGTAATTTTTTCTTTACTTTACACTTTATACTTTATAGTTACTTACTTACTTCAACAAGTATTTTGTTATTTACTTAAGTCTAAGACACGAATGAAATAGAGCATTGATATTTAGGCATTTAGAATATCTACATGCTGCAGTAGGAGACAGAAGTACCTATAGATAATTCAAATGTTGTTTTAATTAATGTTACGTAAAATTAGTAATTACATAGTATTAATGTAGGTATCAGGCATCAGGTTTTATTAATATTTATGATACATATTACTGCAGTTTGTATAAGTCTGTAATCTACATTTTGTAAAATAGTATGTAAAAGGTACCTATTTTATGTAAATATACTTCTATACCTGTTTTTAGACAAAGTTTATGAAAAATAATACCGTTTTAAAGTTACCTATTCATTTATGCCATTATGTTTTGTTATCGATAAAATCATACCGGCAACGGCAACAATGAACTGAAGTAGGTACAAGTTTTTGATTCATTAATTATTGTTAAATATAAATAAATTAATAATAACAAACATTTTTTAAGTACAATAATTGTAAAACAATAGTCGAACAGGATGTTAGGGGAATGTTATTTTTAGGATATTATTCGCACTTCAGCATTCACAAAACTTCACTTGTCTTAGAACAATATTATAGTGGTTTATTGTTGTTAAACATTTTAGTGCGAAATTGTTAAAAAATTGTATTAAAAAATTCAAAACATATTTCTGATCAAAATACTACATATTTTGTTAATAATTAATATTCAATTAAACATTTTTTCCCATTGAGTATTCATATTCATATATACTTATATTTATGATATATTATTTAAGTTATAAAGTTAGTTCCTATGAGGAAGCTTTTAAGGATTATATATAGGTATATGCATTAGACGGATTATGACGTACGGTTATAAACGAAGTGAGACATCTTACAGACATAATAATATACCTATATATATTGGGTTTAATAGATATTCTACTATAATAAGTAATAACTAATCAGTAAATAAATTAATAAGTAATATATACTACTATCTGTTCAATCCGCATCGACGTAAATAGGAGGGCTTAGCCCCCCGTTCTTCTATTTAGTTGAAACTAAATATACTCCTAAACGGCTGGACCGATTTGAATGAAATTTGTTGTGTGTGCTTGAGTGAGTCATTGAATGGTTTAGATTCACAATTGGACCCATTAAGCCCAACCCAGGGAGGTGCTCAAATAGGAATTTTGAGATTTACGATTGAAATTGTTGTTTATAAATGGTTGCTATTGGTTATAGGAGAAAGAATTAATAGAAATTACTTATTAGTATTTATTTATTATTGGTTGCCATAAGTTATTCGGACAGATCAGGTACAAGAATGCATCAAATCGAATTTTCGCACATTGTCTACCAAGTAGGCTGAGTTGCACTTATAGCAGGTGAATTGCCTACTTGATATGTTGTAGCAAACTGTCCGATCTTTTATACATATAGATAATAATAATAATATAAATTATATTTTTTTTTTTGTTATCAATAGCAACCATTTAAATAAACAAAAAAACAAAATAAATAAATGTATTATAACTACACAATCATGCATTTTCTACGTAAGACTTTGTTTTATTGTGCTGATATTCTCATTAACAATACAATGCCACGACCAAGACGATCAAATACTTCACGACAAAGCCGTAATGCAACTAGGATTCGAAACATTGCTAATAAAAGGTCTGATATATATATAAATGAATGTTTGTGTTTAGATTAGACCTCTGGGAAGAAGATAGGCTAATTTAAAAAAGGTTAAATTTGGTTTATTTTTTTCATAGGATTTTAGCACGATTAGGTTATGTTAGGATTTTATATTAATTGATTATATTAATCCACAGTAGGTGGAATTAAGTAAAACAACAAACTTGATATAACTTTGATACTTTAGAGTTAATAATCATACACTTGCATATAAACAGCACGGGGTCCGCGATCTACCATAGGTAGATTGCCTACCTGATAATATACTGCTGCGAATAAGAATTTTTATTCCTCGCAACAGAAAAGTTAAGATAATCTAAAACATCATATATACACCGAATATTAAGTATTGCATTGTACAAAGTTTGAGTCATAATATATTATACAGTTTGTACATTTAACGGGTAACGAAGTGTACGGGATCAGCTAGTATTAATACAATATCTTACCAATTGCAACCATTTAGATAAACAAAAAATTATTTACTTTTTTGTAAACTGAAAAAAATCATTTGTGAGCAAGGTATCCTCTAGCTATGTATAGCCTAAATATGTTGCAAAATGATGCTATAAATTTAATATCCTCCAAGTTTCAAGTAATCTATTGATATAACTTTTATTGAAACCGGTCTAGACGTACAGTCGCTTTTTGAGAAAATGAACTTCGGATGAACCAATATCCAATTATAGTCGTATAAGTGTATAACCTGATTTCGACCGTGAAAAAAATAAAAAATACAAAATTTAGATTATATAAGTGTATCTTGGTTAGGTTGGGTAAATGTTAGCAAATGTCCATCGATTTGCGAACTAATTCGACCAAGATGGACATTATTCATTTGTGGTTAATTGGGTATATAGCACTTGGTCTAAATCGAACGTGGCTTAAACTACTCTATTATAAACTATTCTGATA
This sequence comes from Macrosiphum euphorbiae, assembly GCA_949089665.1. Taxonomy (NCBI): domain Eukaryota; kingdom Metazoa; phylum Arthropoda; class Insecta; order Hemiptera; family Aphididae; genus Macrosiphum; species Macrosiphum euphorbiae. Next base: position 52,912,173 of record CARXXK010000001.1, on the reverse strand, counting down.
TATCTCAGAACAATTTGAGATTTTCACAAAATCGGTTAAGTAGTTGTGAGTACCTATATAATATCATAATTGTATTAGGATATATAATATCTTTATTTTAAACCATACACGTGACGATTTTATGGATGCTTTTACCTCATCTGTTCGAGTAGGTAGTTAATGGCAGTCATTTATTATTTATATACAAAAAAATCTAGCTGTACTTCCCGACGTTGCCCGCGCCAAAGATTTGTATTTTTTATAAATATATACTTGTAAAAAAATGTATAGGTATTCCATATTTCTTCAAATCATAATAGTAATATAATGTGTGACTAATGGCAAATATTTAGATAAACTAAAATGCTAATTTCTTCATATAATTTCTCCTATTAGTATATTATAATCTGTAAGCCTTACCCTATATTAACCATTTATACGCGAACAAAATGTTCGATTTTCATCATAAATCTCAAAACCTTGTGTGAGCAGTAAGCAGCTCTTTGGGTTGGACCTGCCGGGTCCAATTATAAATCCAAACCATCCTAACGACTCACTCAAACACACACAAAAAATGTCATCAAAATCTGTCCAGCCTTGTGGGAGCATACCTACACAGTACTCACGGACAGAAGAAATAATAAAATACCTATATAAAGATGTGTATTATACTATTATGTTGAAGTGAATAATTCGTTATTTCGTTATACCGTATAAGCCATAAGGTATATTGGCAGGTAGTTAAGTTAGATTATGTATACAGAAAAAAAATAAAAATATTTTTATCAAACAATTAAACCGAATTTGATAAATCACGTAATCAATCACTGTAGTTGATCGGATTTGTTATAAAATAAATTTCTAACGATTTTTAATCTTTAGCGATATGATAATGGCTTTTAATTTCGAGAGAAATGAGGATAGCAATTATTATTAACTTAAAATATGATATGAGAGTCACGGGTGAATTATTATAAAATGCCCGATCTTTGATTTCTACAAACGTCGAATATTCATGAATAATATATTAATTTAAATTTAAATATTGTTATTATAATACTCATATTAATATTGTTGATTACAACGAACTTTATATTATTATACTAACACAACATTAATTATCCTCCTGTGAGGCTATTATTATTACTTTACCAGGTCTCTATTAAACAATTAATTTAATAGGTAACGTGTATTTGTTTTTAATATCATGTCATCACTTTAAATATTTAGAACATTGTATAACTCAATAACTTATATCACACTCAGAGTAATGGCGATTATTTAAAGGTTAGTACTTAATATGCACCAACAATGAAATACGATACATACTTTTAATAATAATATTATATAATATATTATAACCATGAAACAGTGACAACTGAAGATTAAGATAATATATTTTCACTAATTAAATTTTAAAATAATATTAAATATTATATTTGAAACAAGAGCGACTTATAATGTAATAACATTTTTTAAATTTAAATAATACAATTTTGTACCTATAGAATTTCAACTTATTGCCTAATTATTTCTATTATTGAATTTCTCTCCCTTTCACATCTTTAAGGATTTTCCATTTAGGTACTTTTTATGTATTATTATTACATATCATTTATTGTATTAGGTTTTAGAAAATGTATAACTGTAAAAAATATATTTATATACCCACTTAATATAATGAAATCAGATGTTTAATTACTGAACTACTAATTAATTATTTGAATGTTAAGTGCAAAATACGATAATTTGGTAGTATATTGAGTATACTGTCTGTATACCTACGCACAATATTTACTATAAAACTTGCAAACTCGAATTTGCTTGGTAAAATCGATTATAGTTTTGAATGATTCAAACGTTTGTTATAATTTAATTTTTTTTGTCTTAACACTTATCAAATCGAATTGAATTCGATTACTGTAAGCTGTACTCACGGACAAATTAAAAAAATATAGGTAGATGGTTAAAAATAATAATGTAAATTCACTTACAGCTTATAGGTATTAGGTAAGGTAAGTTATAATATTATATAATTCTCGTTTCAAAATAGTTGTTCAAAATGTATGATTTGTTTATCAAACGTGTAACGAGTATAGTATTGAGTTTTCACTATCATATTATATATTATCGTCGATCAAATACTTCAAATAAATTGACGTCGCGACCGATACAATTTTAAGTGTAATTTATAAAAACAGTTGAATGAAACAGCCTTTTGATTTTATCACACTCGTTGATCATATGGACACCGACCACAGTGGACAAGTTAAGTTTATTATACATTATATTATTATTTTGTTGAATTCTAATTCAATTTAAATACATTCATGTGCATTTTGCTTAGTCTTGGCATTGTGTTTAACAAACGCACAGCTATAGATGACATATATATTTTAGATTCTGAGTGAAACAATGAATGTATTGATTTTACAATGATGTGTGTTTTTTTTAATTTTAATTTTTTTTTGTGTCTGTCATCACGTTTTAGGGCAGTAAAAGGGCTTGGATTTTCTTCAACAGTAGCTTTTCTGATAGGAAAGTGAATCTAGTTGGTAAATTTGGACGAAATTACATAATAAAAAACCTAGAATAACTATTTTAGTTTTTTGTTGATATTGGATAATATTATTCGTGGGTACTTGAAACTTCTAAAGTATACTACTATATATCTATGATAGTATCAGGGTTTGTTGTTGGTATATAACGCGTTATAAGTACCTAATGGATATTGTGATATGATTAATTTCAAATTCATTATAGGTCAATTTTTTTAATACCATAGATAAGTATATAATATGTCTTATACCTAGACTGACATACCTTCTCCGCTCAGAATCGTTTTTCTTATACAATGATATTATATCATTGAATTCAAAATTTAATACCATCCATTATACATTGACCCACTTGCGACCTACTGTACAGCAGAGCGACATCCACTTGCCCACCTTTTTTTTTTTACTTGGCACGTCGACGTCATGTTTATTATAGAACGTTGTGCACGGTGACAAGGTAGGTACGCCGGATTTCCTTCTCGGCCTTTAACAAATTATGAAAATAAGAACCAATAAACGACTAAGTAAAAAAATAATCATATTATATATGTATATTATAGGTTATAAATGTATAGAATGATATTGTAATATAGCTGATATTGCGTAACGATGAAAATAATATTTTAACCGTATTACGTTAAACCCTTCGATTATTGTTCGTATTGTTCATCTTTATATATTCACTTTGTCCACCCTTTCCATAAAAGGTGTTACAGAATCTTGCATTATGTTATTTTTTTTAAAAATAATTTCAAAAAGTTACCCCACGGCCTCATCGTGGGACTAACCAGCTGAGGAGCTGCCGGAAGGACCAGCTGAGACGTGCAAAATGTGTTATTAATTTTATGTGTGGTCCTATTGTGGCAAACCTCTTGTGTGCACAATCGTCCTGATATTTTTTTTTTTTTTTTTTTTTATTTGTCGGAGGTCTTTTCAAATGATGGCCAATGCGCGGGGATTACGCGTAATGTGAAATCCTCTACCGCCTTCAATTTGTTCAGGACTATCAGCAGCGGTGCCCGCCTGGACATGGACATAATGATAGAATTACCTGCTTTTAAAAGGTCAAAGGGTTCGGTTGCAACAATAAGGGTCAAACAGTACATATGGGAGGGTGCGCGTTTGAATCGGTCAGCGAATTGATCGGGGTGCAAAGACACCAAATTACGTTTAATAGATCTACATATTAAAACATTGTTACAGGTGATATTATAGGTACTTACCAACATTATAGATTTATTTCTAAGATTTGTTTTATTAACAAAAATCCTCATAATCATTAACATATTAAGATAATTAATTATTTTATAAGTATTTAATATAGATCCATACTATGCAAAATACAGGTAGGTACTATCAAAACATTAAGGTTAAATACCAAATTATTTTTAAACTGTATTTGGAATTATAAAGTGTATTGCTTCGTATATAATACGTTTGGAAACCTGAAATTTAGCACGTTCCTAACATGTTTTAAATAAAAAATCACCACGTACTCACTCGGTTGACAATTGATGTATAATATGGTACATTAAGTATACACATGTACATTTATTTCATCTATCCTTAAGTCAAATAAAAGATATCGATAAAAAAACAACTTTTACCAGGTAACTATATCTTTAAATTAATCAACTCACGAGAAATCATAAAATAACACATAATTAGCTGAACCCTGAACCAATATTGAACCATTAATTCATTTTAATTTAAAACCCGGTTTCGACGGAGTAATGACTGCTAATATAGTATTATTATTTTTCAAAAATTTGCCTACTGGGTGCATTATAATAGCTGGGGAAGGTGTTCGTGCGCAACAAGTCCTATGTACACATGGTACACGTGTGCATAAAACCGCAATGATTTTTTTTACACCCGATTAGCAATTTAGATAAATATAGTACGCGTTATGTGTAAATTGTACCTGCATGTGTTTAAATTAGTTCATATTTTATTTATTATAGGTACAGAGTTAGACAATAGCGTAATACCTTATTCATATAATATCGATTTCCTATCGTTTTATAAAATTATTACAAAATATTATTGAATTTGCTATAATTGTTGAACTTATTACATAAACATTTAATGATAACATTTTATTCACAAATACAGTAGTAATCGAAATTAAAAAATATATTTATGTACCAGATCGCTACCTAATACTTAGATATTATGATAAAACTATAAAAGTTTATAAATAATAACACTCTCATGTTATAATGTTATAATATAGGGAAAGACAAGTTCTAATGGAAATTTGTTGGTACTTAAAAAGTTTAAACTCTAGCTGTAGTAGGAATGCATACATTATTATTGTTTGAACTTCCCGCCGCTTCCAGTGCGACATTCGACAACCGGTCCGCGAGACAGCGCGTCGCGCGGCCCGCAGACACCGGGCTCCGGCCAAGTCGCCGCCGGCGACCAAAAGCTTGTCTTTTTCGTACGCTCGATTTGAGTGGACCGTGCGTGTGTCGCGTCCGGCCGTTGTTCGGTGCCGTTTTGCGACAACTTCGTTTGGTGCGAGTTACCCGCGCATGTTTGCATTGTACATATTATATTATTTCGCTCTACGTATTATTTCGCTGTCGCGCCATCCGACGTAATTGTGTTTTCGACGCCGTTGTCGTCGTTCTCGACGTCGTACCGATTAACGTCGACGGTTGCCCGTTGCGCGACCGATACTCGCCGACGCGTGTTTGCCGCTGATATTCGCGCCCGTATTGCTTGTCGACTCGTGTCGATACATCTTGGTCGTCTGATTCCGACGGGCTCCAGTTCGTACCGGGTATATCGTTCGCCGGCGTTATTATTATCGTGTGTGGATATCCCTCGTGCGACGCCGCTTCAGTGCCGTGATTACGTAATTTGCGCATTACGTAATCCGGTCATTCGCCGTCATCCGGAGCCGCCGCCGACAGCCGCCGCTCCCCGTTCACCTCCGTGTCATCGCATCGCCGCAGCAGCTGTTCCAGTCGCCGCCGCCGATACACCGCCCTACCGCGGCGCCTGTGCCGACCGGTAATCAAATTATTATTATCGTTATTGCCCTATTAGTTATATTGTTTATTATTGTTTTGAGTTGCGCTCGGGAAAAGACGTTTTCCCGGCCAACATACGCACTTTTGTCGTGCCTCATAATATATTACTTTCTGTTATTTGCGCCGTGTTATAATTATATATATATTGGTCACCTATCCCGTCCAAAACTGAACACCACTTTATTTTATTTGAGTAGTTGCCCGGCCAAATGCTAGTGAATAGCCGGCAGCCCAAACATTTGGTAGCAGAGCGTGGTTGATTTATTATTTAATTGTGGTGTTCACGTTTGGATTGGGTTCGTGACAGTTTAGATAGGACCATTGCCCTGTTTTTTTATTGTAGTTGAGCGCTGTTAGTTTGAGTGATTGTCCCGGGGGTTACGTGCGCGCACCTTTTGCCAGCATCCTTGCGACCTCGTAACTAGTCGCCATGGCTGCTGACGATGAATTGGAGCGGAATAAGCGCGCGAAGGGTCGTGCATTGGCTAAACGAGACTCGTACGTCGTTCGCATTAAGGCTATCCACACGACCGCTCTATCGGCCAGTGATGATGCGACCAAGGCGCCGCGGTTGCTCGCGGCATCCGCCAAGCTGGATAATTTGTTGACTGGGTTCGAGATTGAGGACCATGCTGTGTTCGAAGCTTATTGTGCTCTCGATATGTTGGGCGAGTATACGACGGACCTTCTTGTTGAAGTAAACGAGTGGGTTTATGATATCCAGTCTATTGCTGCACGCTATCGTGTTCAACCCGTCGCTGGGGGTGACCCTCACGTGGCACAACCCCGCGTTTTCCGTCGACTACCTGAAATTCCGTTACCGCAATTCGACGGCGATATCCATAAGTGGCCCGCATTCCGCGATCAGTTCCTCGCGGTAGTGTCTCAATCTCCGGACATACCCGACATCGAACGGTTTTATCACTTGCGTAGCTGTATTCAGGGAAGTGCCGCCGACGTCATCCGTGGTATATTGGTTTCGGGAGCCACCTTCGCCGTAGCCTGGGCCGCATTGGTATCGCGTTACGACAAGCCGCGTTTAGTCGCGGGATCTTTCGTCGACCAATTATTACAAGTACCTGTGGCGTCCGTGGACAGTTTGTCGGACTTGAATAAATTTATGTCGGTGTTCGGTGAAGGTATTTCTGTCCTTACCGCATTACAGGTCCCGGACTTAGGTGATTTCATTTTATTTTCACTGGCGTCACGGTGCCTTTCGTCGTCGTGTCGCACGTTGTTTGAGTCGGAAACGACAGGTGACTTTCCCACGGTAGATGATTTGTTCACCTTTATCAAAAACCGTATCGCTATACTCGAGCGCGTACAGGGCGCCGCCGGTAAACAGGCCGTGCTCGCGCCCCGTCCTAAGGACCGACCGTCTGCGCCGTCGAAATGGTCACGTAAAATGGATCGACCATCACCGACGTCATTAGTCTCAGCTGTGCAAGTACCGGCGCCGTCGCCGCACACAGTGTCGTGTCAATACTGCAACAAGTCACACGCGCTCGATGTGTGCCGTAAATTTAGTTCACTACCCGCGGATGAACGCACGAAATGGGCGCGTGCTCAAAGCATTTGTTTCTCGTGTCTCAGTCCTGGTCATTGGTCACCTAGTTGTAAGGCGCCCGCCAAATGTGCAATTTGTTCACGCCGTCATCATAGTTTGTTGCATCCGACTTTTACGGACGTTGTGCCGTCATCGGAGGCGGAGTCAGCTGCCATCCCCACGTCGCTATTATCCGGGCTCGGGTCGCCGTCCGTCGTGCTGGGCACGGCGTTGGTACATATACGTGATCGTTCTGGGAGTTTCCAAGTGGCCCGCGCGTTGATCGACTCGGCGTCACAAATAAACGCGATTTCACTGCCATGCGCGAAGCGGCTAGGTCTCCGTTGGTCAACTTGGTCGGCACCAATTTCGGGTTTAGCCGGCGTGCCGGTAGTCACGGTACAAGGACGAGTCGATTGTCATGTCGTGCCGCGCTACGCGTCCGATCCAGTTTTAGCGTTCGAGTCATGGGTTCTACCGTCTATAACCGGTGACCTCCCGCGGCATTCGTTGGAACCGTCTGTACGGGATAAGTTTTCGCACTTGGCGTTGGCGGACCCGGATTTCCATATCGCCGCGCCGGTTGATCTATTATTAGGCGCAGACCTGTTTTCATCCATTGTTGACGGGCGTCAGGTTGTTGTGGATAAGTCGTTGCCGGCCGCTTTCAGCTCATGTTTCGGGTGGATCCTTATTGGGTCAGTGTCGCCATCTGATATATCGATTCCGCAACCACCAGCCGTGTCTCTACTCACGTCCGTGGAGCAATTAATCGACCGGTTTTGGCACATCGAAGAGCCCGACGTAGCCCCGTTGAAGTTTACCGACGCCGGCAAATGCGAAGCCGTATTCCGTGATAATGTTGTCCGTGACGAGTCCGGCCGTTTTTCGGTTCCATTGCCGTTTCGTGTGCCATTGCATGATAATCTATTTCCTGGGTCTCGAGCGGTCGCAGCCAAACGGTTCGATCATCTCGAGCGGAAGCTAAGCTCGAACGATCGAATGCGCACCAAGTATAACGATTTTATGTCGGAATATTTGTCACTCGGACACATGTCAGTGGCGTCCACTCCTGGCCGGTATTTTATTCCGCATCATGCCGTGTGTGGCGCCGATGAAAAATTCCGCGTAGTGTTCGACGCGTCCGCTTCGGTCGCTGATGGCTCGTCATTAAACACATCGTTATTTCCGGGTCCAAAGCTACAACAGGACATCGTAGATGTGCTCACACGGTTTCGTTTGTTCCGTCACGCATTTACCACCGATATTTGTAAAATGTACCGACAAATTACGGTCCTTCCACAATACCGTGCGTATCAGCATATTCTATGGCGATCGTCCCCGCACCTGGAGCTCGTCGAATACGAGCTAAATACCGTGACGTATGGCGTAAATTGTGCGCCGTTTCTGGCGCTACGAGTGTTGCAAGAGGTCGCTGAGGTCGACTGCCACGGTTCCGCCCGCGTATGCGACGCGTTGCGTCACCAGACGTATGTGGACGACATTTGTTACGGCGCTGACACTGTGGACGACGCGCTCAGTATTCAAGTAGAGTTAACGGCTGTCCTTAACGGCGCGGGTTTTGAACTGCGAAAATGGGCGAGCAATACCGCCGCGGTCGTGCATGCTGTTCCGGAAGAATTCCGGGTGATTAAATCTACAACGTTTGCCGGTGATGAGGGTGGTGACACGAAGGTACTAGGATTGTCTTGGCATACCGGTGGCGATTATTTCGGATGCGAAGCTCACCTCGACTCAGCCACGGTATTTACCAAACGTGGTATATTGTCACTTACCGCACGTTTCTTCGATCCGTTAGGTTTATTCGCGCCGACAATTTTCCTTGCCAAGCACATTATGCAACGCACCTGGCAGTCCAATTGTACGTGGGATCAACGGTTGCCTACCGAGATTCACTCAGATTGGTCGCGGTTCGTCGACGAATTGCCCGCGCTAGCCTCCGTGCATGTTCCGCGTTATTTCAATACAACCGCTAGAGCTCCGTGTTCGTTGTATGGATTTTGCGACGCGTCGCAACGCGGCTATGCCGCGGTAGTGTTTTTGCGCATCCATGATGCCCCTCGCGCGACGTCGGTTATGTTGGTCGGTTCCAAGACCAAGCTAGCGCCGCTTAAACCGTTATCGATTCCGAGGCTCGAGCTGAATGCCGCAGTGTTATTGTCGCGCTGGATGAGCCGAATATCTTTATTATTAAATACGCACATCGATATCGTTGACATGTGGGCCTGGACGGATTCGTCGATTGTATTGTCATGGTTAACTGTGCCCCATGACACATTCAAGCAATATGTATCAAACCGTGTTCACCAGGTACGGACGTTGTTGCCGAGTTGTCAATGGCGCCACGTCAGTTCGGAGCTGAACCCGGCGGACTGTGCGTCCCGTGGGTTGATGCCGTCTGAGTTGCCGCACCATCAGTTATATTGGCAGGGTCCCGCCTTTCTCCGTGACCCTCCGCAGGAATGGGGGAGTGACATCGCGCGTTTGCCGGTTGCGGAACTGCCCGAAGTTAGATCTGTGTCACCTGCAGTTTGTTTAGCTGCCCCCACGGTTGAATGGTTCACGCGTTTCTCGTCCTACGACGCACTCATCCGTGTGGTCGCGCGTGTGCGCCGGTTTATCGATATTTGTCGCCGACGTCCAGTCGTGAGATCGAATGCGCTTACTCGAGCCGAGCTCGACGGTGCAACTCGCGCGGTAATCGCTGCGTCTCAACGTGTCACATTTCCGACATTAGTCAGCGACCTGCAAAATTTACACCGTTTAGCATCCAAGCCGTTGGCACGGCTGTGCCCCTTTGTCGATTCCGAAGGTATAATCCGCGTCGGTGGACGCTTACGTCATTCAGAGTTGCCGTACGATTGTCGACATCCGATTTTGTTGGCAAAAGGGTCGTACCTCGCGCTGCTGGTATGTCGTCACTGGCACAAAATCACTGGTCACTCGGGACCACGGGTAATGACCTCCTTGATACATCGGCAATATTGGATTGTGTCGCTGCGCTCCGTTATCCATAATGTCATTAGTCAATGCACCCGGTGCGTGCGTCTCCGTGCGTCCGTCCCCACGCCGGTCATGGCGGATCTACCAGAGTCGCGGGTGTTGCAATGTCGTCCGTTTTCTTGCGTCGGTGTTGACTACGCCGGGCCTATACCTATGCGTGACAATAAATTACGAAAATCTAGGACGTACAAAGCGTATATAGCCGTATTCGTGTGTATGAGCGTCAAGGCCGTCCATTTGGAATTAGTATCAGATTTGTCCACTCCGGCCTTCCTCGCCGCCTTCGACCGGTTCGTCGCTCGGCGCGGCCTGCCTACGACGGTCTATTCCGACTGTGGAACAAATTTTGTTGGTGCTGACAGACAATTGCGTCAGCTGATTAATAGCCCCGCAGCACAATCTATTATTACGTCGGGGAAGTCCTACTGCGACTGGAAGTTTAATCCCCCCAGTGCACCACATTTTGGTGGGTTGTGGGAGGCAGCAGTACGCTCGTGTAAACGACTGCTCGTACGAATCATGGGTGCGCACGCGTTCACGTACGAAGAATTTACAACCGTATTGTGTCGAGTTGAAGCCGTGCTGAACTCACGCCCCCTCACTCCAGCATCGACCGACCCTCACGACCTCGACTGTCTAACGCCCGGCCATTTTTTGATAGGCCAGCCGCTGTTAGCGCTCCCGCCGCGTACTACTGAGTGTCCGGAACGTCCGCTCACGGACCGTTGGAAGCTGTTGGACCACTGTCACCAGCACTTCTGGCGTCGTTGGTCGACGGAATATTTACATACATTACAAGAAAGAGGAAAGTGGACACGCGACCAACCAAACATTGAAGTCGGACAGATGGTCACCATCAGAGACAGCCTAGCCCCCCCTTTGGAGTGGCGACTTGGGCGGGTGCTCGAGGTGCTACCAGGTGCGGATGGTGTGGTGAGAGTTGTGCGCGTTCTGACCTCGCGCGGTATAGTCACTCGTCCTGCTGCCAAGCTCGTTTTATTACCTGGTAATGGTACAGGTCCCCTTATTTAATTATGTTTAATTGCCATACGGCCTATTGTTTTGTATTTTGTTCAATTATTACTTATTTCATTCCGTTGAATTATTACGTTATCATGTCGAATTATTATTTGCCATTCCTGTTGGTTTTCGTTATTTATTATTGTCTTATTTATTCGTGACCCTATTGTCACTTGTCCACGTATTTAGCGTTACCTGTTATTATATGTATTGTGTCCATTCTCACATTTTAAGATAATTGTTATTTTATGATATACTTAATTTGTCTATTTTTTATTTACATTTATATTTTTTTTGCATTCCGGCCCTTTAATATGTATAAACTAGGTCTCAGTATCGGCGGCGTTCAAAGAATGATGTGAAGCTGCGCCTCCCATGGGGGAGTATGTTTGAACTTCCCGCCGCTTCCAGTGCGACATTCGACAACCGGTCCGCGAGACAGCGCGTCGCGCGGCCCGCAGACACCGGGCTCCGGCCAAGTCGCCGCCGGCGACCAAAAGCTTGTCTTTTTCGTACGCTCGATTTGAGTGGACCGTGCGTGTGTCGCGTCCGGCCGTTGTTCGGTGCCGTTTTGCGACAACTTCGTTTGGTGCGAGTTACCCGCGCATGTTTGCATTGTACATATTATATTATTTCGCTCTACGTATTATTTCGCTGTCGCGCCATCCGACGTAATTGTGTTTTCGACGCCGTTGTCGTCGTTCTCGACGTCGTACCGATTAACGTCGACGGTTGCCCGTTGCGCGACCGATACTCGCCGACGCGTGTTTGCCGCTGATATTCGCGCCCGTATTGCTTGTCGACTCGTGTCGATACATCTTGGTCGTCTGATTCCGACGGGCTCCAGTTCGTACCGGGTATATCGTTCGCCGGCGTTATTATTATCGTGTGTGGATATCCCTCGTGCGACGCCGCTTCAGTGCCGTGATTACGTAATTTGCGCATTACGTAATCCGGTCATTCGCCGTCATCCGGAGCCGCCGCCGACAGCCGCCGCTCCCCGTTCACCTCCGTGTCATCGCATCGCCGCAGCAGCTGTTCCAGTCGCCGCCGCCGATACACCGCCCTACCGCGGCGCCTGTGCCGACCGGTAATCAAATTATTATTATCGTTATTGCCCTATTAGTTATATTGTTTATTATTGTTTTGAGTTGCGCTCGGGAAAAGACGTTTTCCCGGCCAACATACGCACTTTTGTCGTGCCTCATAATATATTACTTTCTGTTATTTGCGCCGTGTTATAATTATATATATATATTGGTCACCTATCCCGTCCAAAACTGAACACCACTTTATTTTATTTGAGTAGTTGCCCGGCCAAATGCTAGTGAATAGCCGGCAGCCCAAACAATTATACTTATAGTACATGAAATGCATTTGATTAATACGCAAAATTAACCACCGTACATATAAGGTACATGTAATTTTATTATTTTAGCTTTAAAATATTTACAGTGGTATTCCATTTAATGTTGTTCGATACCCGTATATACCGTTGACATAACGTCGTTATAATAATTATTATTATTATTCTACCTACCTACCTACCTACCTACTGTGAGCTTATGATTTATAAGCATACAGATACAGGTAAGTATATATACGAACATACCCAGAGTGTGCTTTTATGATATATGGTCCCAATAATAACATCATATTACCTACGCAATAATTAATACCATAAACATATTAATAATATTTTAAAAACTATAATCAAATAATCGAATTATTATCCTTTAGCCTGCACTATATATCTTGAAAATTACACATGAATAAAAAAAACTGGAAATGAGTTTTTAAAATTATATACTGTATCAGAGGCAGATCAGTAAATTGCCGTTCCTTTTTCTTCTGTGTACTACTGTAAACTAATATTTTACATCTATATTATAACATTATCTATAAAATGTCCTACAGAACGCCTAGTCGTATCCTAACTGGAGTTAGGACATCTACTTTTTTTAATAAATTTATATATATAGTTCTGATAAACGAGTCTATATATTATACTAATAATTATAAACACAATATTGTATAATTAGTTTTCAAAAAGAAAATAATGGTTTTAATTAACAATGGGAACTACCCACAATAAACTAAAAATGTTGACCAGTAGAATTAAAAAACTGAAACTTACTGACCATCTGATAGCGGCCTTTGGCGAGATTCTGCTAATCCTATTCGGATTTGTATAGTAAATACTTCAAATCACTCCTCAGGTCACTGTAATCCATCCTTTGCATAATATTTTCATTCCATAATAATATGATATCAAACATTTTTCAGATATTGAAATATTAATAACTTCATTTCATTTCCCAATTCACGCCAAACATTAAGCCCGTTTGCTTGCTTCTATTACTCAGTTACTAAATAAAGTTAACATTTCATAATTTATTTTCATTCGATGAATTTGTCTTATCTCTGATCTCTCATTATTGTGATTAATGACTATCATGTTAACGTTTAATCTTAAGTCTGTATATTTTCTTAATTAATATAAATAATTTCCATCTTATTTTCTCATATGTATTCTAAGTGTCAAGATTAATTGTATCACAATCTCTAACAATATACTTTTAAAAAAATTGGTTCACTACAGTAACAAAATGTTGAAGCCGGTTATTAAAATAATGTAATAATGTTTATAGATACCTACTATAATTACACATATGTAGACGAATGGTACATTATTACGTGTGCATAAATAACCGTGTAAAAAAATATTTTTGGGTAAACAAAAAATTTTAATACCTGTAGTCCAATAGAAAATACAAATTTGACATAATTTAAATTTCTGAATTTTAATCGATAAATTAGTGAAATAAAATATGTTGCAAGCGCGTGTAATGTGTATGGATACTATACACTTTCAAATTAACAACATATAATATTAAAATATTATAATTAGGGTATGAGTAGGTATATATGACCGTTGAAAACCATAATAATAAACAATTCTGTTGTATAATTAAGACAACACAAAATTAATTGGTTTAAAACAAGACATTGTTTTGAGTTTTGGACTTATTAATTAGTAGGTATATAATAATATAAAGTAATTGTTTAGTATATGCCCCGGCCCCCGAGCAGTGCTCATCTACAAACACCGAAATAATCAGCATTGGTAGGTTCACCATGTAAAAAATCCACAAATAATATTGTCATGATATACGATCGTTTTTTATGCAGTACAGGTTATGCTTTTAGACAAATCGCGAATACCCGACGTCTAGTTAAATCTTAACGTCCACCGTTAAATTGTGATTTTTATCCATTTTCGATGGTGGCCACCTACGGGCTACGACTTGCCTACTACGTACCTATACTGCATCGGTGCACGGCGTATTGTAGGTACACACTCGCACACCGCACGCGCACACCTGGTGATTTACTGCGCCGGAACACAGAGAGACGACGTTTTTTTTTTTACCGCTCTTTCTCCAAACCCGATTGCGCGATTGTCCAATAATACGTTTGCGAGTGTGAGTGTTCTTATAATATATATATATATGCAGCTGCACACATACACTAGCTGCACTCGCTGGAAGTCCGCACACCTTAAACACCATATCGATAGCGCGCGCGATCTGTGTGTGTGTGTGTGCGTGCGCCAAGGGTGCAACTGGTTCCTATTTATTATAAGGTTACTATTATGTTATGTTAAATTTTTTCACCACGTACGTTTCTCACGGGACTATACGCCCCCGTGACGAAGAGGTGATTTTTTCGAGTGTATTTGTGCATGTGTCTGTTCGTACTTCGTAGTTTGTGTGCGCGAGTGCTCATGTAAGTATTTCAGCTGCATATACTCGACACCCGAGAGACATCACTTTGTAGCCGACTCGCCTGTTGCAAGTCTCCTACGCGGCGGAGCCAGTGCGCCGGCGGGTGGCCAAAGCAGTGTTGAAACGTGACAAATTATATACACCCTTTTTTCGTTTATTCGAAGACGCACGTGGCGGAGTTAACTGCTATAATTAATAAAAATAATAATAATGATAATATTTTATAGACAGAATAATATTCTAATTTATAGTAATATAATAATGACTGCAGTAGGTACATGTGTATTGAGTTATAATAAAAATTATTAAGAATAACAGAGAAGAAAAAATATAATTTATACATTAATATATTATACATGCCTACTAGAGTCTAGAATCTTAAAATATGATCATTATATTATTATAATAATAATATCTCAGGAAACTGCAAATGTATACCTACGAGCTTGCGCACGTCGTGTCAGATTCTGTTTTTTAGACTCTTCCATGATATATATATATATATATATATATATATATATCCACTCATTAATATTACTGTTGGTATTTTAAATTACCGATTACTGATAACTGATAAGTAAACATAATAAAACAACTAAAGCTCTGGTACAGTATTATATACACTATAGTAGTGACTGTATATATGTATAAATATACTGTACCTATTATATATACTTATTTCTCTTATCGTTTCACATCTATAACTTTGTTGGAAGGAATGAGAAAATTTAACTTATATGATTGGACTCGAGCTCCGCCGCTCAGGCATTTGAAGAAAAGAAATTTTTTTTTTCAGACCACTAAAAATTATTGTTCAAAAATCACATCCAAGTTAAATTGTCGCTAAAAAAAAAAATTTTAAAAATATCCTAAGTACATAATGCATATACCTATATATACTCCCAATTGCCAAACATACTCGTTCAAATTGATCATCTATAATTTTTTTTTACAGGCTTATATGCCATTTTTTTAGCACTCTAGCACTCGTGTTCTATTACAAGATCTAGAGAATACCTAACTACAACAAACGAAATGGAAAAACCACATAGTTGTATGACTCTATTTTTCAGATTTTAAAAAGCTAAATTAATATAAGTCAAAATAGATATTATTCACAAACATGCAAACATTGTGTACAATAAAGTGGAAAAGATCCAGAGTCTACGGCCTATCTTGTGAAGTGGGAACAATATTTTATTTATTTTATTTGAGAAAAGAAATATTATTTCTTTTAAAGATTATTAGTTTTACATTTCACAATATTACATTTCTTCTGTAGTCTATAAAATCAATTTATTAGAAAAAAATTAATCATGAAAGACTTTTAACATGTTCATGGCCTATTTTTATATAATATCATCAGGTACTCTTCAAACAAACACATTTCGTACAAATTATTTGCCATAGTAGATTTAGTTGGTTTAAAATTGTTGGAATCTGATTAAGAGTTATTATCGGAATTTTTCATTAATTTATTTATGGGTCTGTTTACAGACCACTATAAATTTGGCCTTGGGGGTGAATGCGTGTCTACTCGAAATAAAAAGTGACCTAAGTTTACGTTTTGAAATTTAATATAGACATATTATTCCTAGCATTTATACAATTATTATATAGGTACCTGTTTCTTGGAATGGGAATCATTCTTCCTCCACATAATGGCAAGCAGATTAGCTTCATCAGCATTTTTAGCCGTTTAAGTATCGACGACAACCATTAATGGTTTATTACTTTATTAGTTGACTATTCCTACAGTAGTAGTAGATATAGTTGTAAATTAAATAGGTTATATTAACAATTAACTTATTCAATTGCTTGAATATAAATTAGTTTTTGAATTGAAATAAGTAAATACCTACCTACCTAAAATAACTAAGAATCATAATTTGTAGGTACAAACGAAAAATGTAAGCAACGCTAACAAGTTACAGAAGTTATATGCATGGCCCTCCACCGGTGAGGTATAACGAGTTTTGTACCATAATATGTCTTGTTAACCATTAATAATGATTTTAGACAATACACCTTCGGGCATTGCTTCCGTGTGGATATGAATATAATATCGACAAAGTGTTGTATACATGTTAGATAGGAATAACAATATTCTAAAGACTTGTGTGTTCGTAGGATTTTTAAGATTCGTAGTTCATACAAAATAATAAAATAAAACACATATTCAATATCATAATAATTCATACCTATTAAAAATATAAAATTATTTTATTTATGTGCCAATGTACCATGTATACATGCCGCTTACAACTTAATCTTAATACTTAAACGTTTTTATATGAATTTAAATTATTTTGCTATACATATTTAAATAATATAAAGATACACATTACGGACAAAGTTAGATAATAACTATAATGATGTGATGCATATTGCATATTAATATATTATGAATGTTAGTGTATGCTATTGATAGTCATAGTTGGTTAGGTTAGGTACCTACTCAGCAGTCAGCACTCACTTTTCCAATATTACATTAATTATTAGTTACCTATGATTGAATTTTGATCGATGTATTGGAGTCCTAAGGATCTAATATGTCCATTGTACACACATTTAAAACAATAAATACATTATGCAATAAATTAATTTAAAAAGTCCGTTTTTTACTTTTGGTATATTATTCGTTTTTAATATAGATATCTATCTATTTTCATTGTAATACCGAAACAATATTATATACTATAATATATTAATAATTAATATACAGTCACTGCAGTTTTGAAATCTCTATATTGAATACTTATAAGAAAAATACCTTACCTAAAAATTAACAAATATATTTTAATTAGAATAAATTTAATTCACTGTATGATGTTATTACACAATTCATTATAATATATATTACAAATATATTTACATTAGTAAATATCTGAATTATTTTGTGCTTAATTTATTGAGACGGAAATCACTTTCAGCTCAGGTTGTATACAGATAAATGTGTAAAGCTTCTAAAATGTTAGCTCGTATCATTTTTTAATTTACATGAATACCAATATTGTGTTTAATACTTTAATTGTATACAATACGACATACGTCAATACTTATATTTCCGCGAGCGTGACACCGGCCAGAAAATTGATTTGGTTAAAAAACTGCGAGTTTACAAAACCTAGCTATAGTTTATACTTCATAAGGAATCATCCAATCACAAAGTACATCAAATTCGGGCATGTACCTGAGTACGAATTGATTACCAGGTACATGCAGTTTACCACAATCGAGATAGTTGAATTTATTCCTGGGTAATTGAGAGGTATTCCCCCTTTTTGTTGTATATCAGTGGAAAGTTAGGATAAAGTAGGATTTACGAGGGAAAAGAATGCACAAGTATATCCAAAACCTCATTGGCAGTTACCAATTTTTGAAAGCGATGCGTTTCAGATTTTTACCCTCCCCTTGGTAGTCCCTATTATTAGTAGGTATATATGACAAAAATCTACTATTTCGATATTATTGACAACATTTAATAACTAAATCAAACAGTTTTAACCCACTTTTAAATAGTCACGATAGAATAGTCACTATATGCACCATTATGAATTAAAATATGATGACTGACCAAATATTTTGATAACTGAAAAAAAAAATTTAGGGAGACGTCTTGCTCGCCCATTTTTCCCTTGGTGTATCCTGGATAATGGTAATAGGTTGAAGTTTGGGAACCAACTCAGCCACGCCGCCAAGCTCATGACTGTGGAGTGAATTTAATATTATTTTATTAATGTTATGTCCTCTTGAAATTAGGTGTTATTTATTTAATTTAGTGTTATTACGAGATAAGCGGCTGGGGCGCTGGGCAGAGCAAAAGTTGTGGATAAGTTGTTGTGTAATAATTTTGGTTTCTCTAGTTTGATTTTATTTATCCGCTCGATGGTTCGCCCGACTATAATAATTAAAATAAATATGTTTTTAATCAATCCACAGCGGCGGTATTTCATCTCGAATACTGATCGCGAGCTCATAACCGTATGGTAACTTGTGATCAAAAGACAAACCGAAAAATAATATACACGTAATATCCATCGACTGGTTTGATATTCCTAAAAATACGTACACTCGAAAACGGTGACCGGCCGTGATTAACCTACGTCTCGGACCGTGATTACTGCAGAAAGATACAACAAAAATAATGGTCATAATTAATTTTTGTATAACACGTGGTACAGCTCAATTATTATAGGTGAGAGGACCGATTGCGGGGGCCACATATATTAAACACATTTTACATTCATCTATATATTATAATATTTTATGCTTTTCTATAATATACAGGGTGATTCACCAGGCATGCTCACCCCCATTTTTTCCCTAATAAATTTATTCAAACTCTGATTATTGGAATTTTTAAATATACTCATGGACAATTATTTTCAAATTCTTGAATATTTTTGTACTACTTAAGGAGTGTCCTGTGGCGATACAAACTAAACTTGAGTTTTTAAAATCAGTTCTCCCGTTTTTACTGTAAGTTATATTTAATCATTAGTGAATCATTTTTTGAAAATGTGCCTCGTTAAAAATTCGAATGGTTTTTTAGTTATTAAATTGATTTTACTAAGGACAATAGTCCTTAAGAATGATGTTACAAAAATATAAAATATACGTAATTTTGGAACTAGTATTAAATTATACTTGGAAAATTTTTATAAATTAATATTAATTACTAAAATTTTCAATTCGCCATTATATAGCCTCCATATCTTATAAACCCATTACCATGGGATTTTTATCTTCGAAACACAAAGTTAAAGAACTCAAAACGAACAAATTTTTATTTTGATACTTCAAATTTTTATAAAAATTATCCCCTAAATAATTTATAGTTGAAAAGAAGGGGGTAGGGTTCTCATTTAAAAAACAGACGTTTGTATCTCCACTGAACACTACTTAGGTACCTAGTACAATAGAATTCTTAAGAACTTTAAAATATGGTCTTAAGTATAATTTTTAATAATTCTAAAAATCAGATTTAAAGATAATTTAAGGAAACAAGGGGGTGACCATGCTTGGTGAATCACCCTGTATATTATGTATGGAAACCTGTGAAGCGGAAACCTGAACGTTCCAAATTCTTACTCCAGGCATTACTCGAACTCCATTTTCGTATATGTCAATATTATTGTAGATAGGTGCCGCTCTACCTACATTGTTTTTTTATGGAATAATACATTTCCAACAACAATATATTTATGCATTTATACATATGCGTATGATGTATATACATAATATGAAATGATTGTAATACATGCACGATTAAAAAAAAATGTCTAATACTCACATATACTCGTTTAGGTAGGTACCTAAGGTAATTATTTTTTTCCACTGTTTTCTTTTCTGACCATTTCTCGGTCAGACTTGCCCCGCAGCAAATACGCACTGTGTATCCGCAGCGAGTGAGTGTTTTAACAAACATTAATTATCTGTTTGGAGCTGTTATACGGGGGTTTGATATCATAACAAAATAGTGGGAGATATTTGTGAAAAGAAGAAAGGGCTGGATAAGAGCCACGCGGCCGCGCATAAAGAAATATGCGAATTTGTTAACCTGTTTGCGTTGTACACACAGAACAAAGTAAATAAAAGGGGTCATAATTGTACAGTGTATTAATTGCATATACTTATGTAAACCATTAATCTTGTTTCTATATATATTTATTTTTTCATAATAGAATCCTCGGCAAAGGCGTGACAAAATTACCATAACACTGCTACAGTCTTAAAAATACCACATAATAATAATGTATACACATGTATTAACAAAATAATTGACATCGATTATAGGCATGGAGGTTTTTAAATTATATGCACCTGAATGCGCATACCACATACGTGCCTATATTTGTATTTTACAACGATATATTATTATAATTCATTAAATACAAACGAAATTGTTGTTGAACAAAATAAATGTTTCTGTTTTTACAGTCAACAAAAAACATTTTCTATTTTAGTCATTACTTATTGAAATACTAAGCATATATAAAATAGGTAATCATATTTAAATTATCTATTAGTTATTAGTTATTACTATAGAAGAAAGTTCACTATACATCATTCATATTATGTAAGTTAGATTTTATAATAGTATCTATAGACTATAGTAATAGTTTAAATACTTAAAGTTATAATAATGACAACATGCGACAAGTCATGGGAAGTTAACTTACTGTCCAATTTACAATTTAATATTTTACGTAATTTTTCTATTTTTAATTTCAAGATGCACTGCTAAAAATATTAAATATGACTACCTAACTACATTAAGATGTGTACCTAATAAGTACATTATAACCTTATATATATATATATATATCAATAATAAAAAGATTTACATTAATAAGTTATATTAAAGTTTGTTAAGTATACTCAATGATAAAATGTATTTGTATATGTCTCTATAATCACTGTTGTATAATATAACTATGACTTAGAGGATAGTTTGTGATTTTCGTGGATCCGTAGCAAATATTTCTTGGGTGGAGTTCGTAGGCGTAAATCCTTTAAGATTTTAGGGGGGGGCTAACATTTTAAACCTCAGTGTGAGCTGGTTGGGGCTTCGATACAACACAATTAAAAACTAAAAATAGTGGGATATTTAGGGGTACTAAAGCCCAAGCCCCCTTCCCCGATCTCCCGATTTCCACCCATGATAGAGTTTGAGAGACTTGTAAGGTCAACTAATTTAATGACAATATGTGAGTTTCTTTTTGAAGTTTTTCAAACATATTATATTAATTGGCTACAATAAAAAAAACTATTAATATCTACCTAGGGCACAAGCTAAACATTAAGCTGAAATTCGATCGATTATTTATTTATATAATTATATTTCCAATATTTACTGACAAGACTACTAGGTAATGAATTGGAGTTTAATAATCTTGACTACTCAGCTCCCACGTACAAAAATAAGTACTATGTGGTTTTCATTAAATTTATAGTTTAATTTATCTATAATTAATATTTTACTTTAATAGTTTGTATTCCTAATGTATGGTTGTTTTTCTATGGTAGGCATTATATTAGGAAGTAGAATAAAATGAATCACATGTGTATTTTTTTAAAACATAAATAATATGTACCTATATATTATTATGATACATTTTTACATTTATTTCTTAAAACGTACCAATGGCGTATTGGCGTGTGATACCGGTATGTATGTTTATAGAAAATGAATGAGGTGAAATATAATTTATAATAATAATAACAATAATATCATTATTTACTCACAAGTCACATTACCCAATTGTAAAATAAAAGAGGCGGCTACCATTCTTCCTGCACGTTTTATTTCATTCTAAACCTTTTAAATTATGTTTCAATTCAATATAAACTTCAGTCATGACGGCCTATCTGTAAGAATTGTACTTTCAACAGCAGTATTGGAGCCAGAATAATTTTTGGTGGGAGGGTACTAATTATATTATTACTCATTTTTAGAATTATAAAACACTGCACTTTTAAGGAAGTTATACACATTTTTTTCTTTTAACATAATATATAATATAATAGATAGGTAACTAATATATAATCAAAATTGGTTTAATAGTGTAAATTAAATAAAAAGCTCAGCGCCAGAAATTATAATCAAACTAAATACGTCATTATAATGAGGATACTAATAATAAAAAAATTTAATTTTAAAATCTAAACGCTTTTGTTTTTTTGAAACAAATAAATCAATAATATTTTAAATATTTAATTCATTGTCCCATTTAATTGTATTTCTGTATTTCACTACTAGAATTTCTCAAATAAGTTATGTAACACTTCAGACTAATGAAGCTTCTTTTAGCCGAGAGCTATAAAATGTTTCAAGAAAAACTTTTGGAGGGGGTGGGGTCTGGCTTTACAGGTATAATCCAAAATTTGGATGGGGGCATCTCGTGAATGTAAATTATTATTATAAGTATTTTTTTGTATTATGTCGTCTCTTTAAAAATTATTTTTCCATCGCTCGGTGGAGATTGAAAGCCTATGGATATTTCTTTCTACCACTGACTTAAACAATTCAAATATTTATTGAATTTTCTCAATAAACTTTATTGGCTCAGTTCCTAATATCACTCGAACGAAAAAAATGTATATAATATTCTATGTTCAAGATTAAAATACCACACCTCTCGTGTGGCCTGTACCTAGTTATTAAAATACTAATACCTAATATTTGACAATCAGTATTAATTATAAATGAATAATACTAATTTTAATAAAACAGTATACCATACTAACTTATATGTTATATTATTATAATTTTTACAACTTTTTACCACAAAAACGTGGTCTCGCGGTGGCCAATAAATACCTAACTTTAACTGAATATTATACTTCATTATATTTAAGTTTCCGGGAAGGAAAGTTGTGAAGTTGTTTTTTTAATTGGTGAACGATTTTGTTGAGTTTTTCAGGTAAAAAGTAAACAATGTGACACCGTGTTGCAAGTTGCAACTTGCAACGGATATTGCTCCTCGTGAAAATAGTGCTCGAGTATGGTCCTTGTACCTAAGTTTATTACTCGTATAAATGTGTAATAATATCTAATATTATATTATATGCATTTATATGCATATAATATAATAGTATATGCATTATATTAGTGCATAATAATATTATTATTATTATATGTAAACTGCAGTCGTACTGCACACGTTTACCATTGTGCGTCTAAAATAATAATATTCGCCATTAATAATAATAATAATATAATATAATATATTTTCCGACCTGGCAGCTGGATCATATTTCTCGTATATAATATAATAATATAATATATATATAAATATAATATAGTACGTGGATTTTCGCTCGGTATTATTGAATAGCCGATAGTTCGAGACCCGAGTGTTTTATTACTATACGTCATATAACGTATAGGTAGTTATGTATAAAAAATAAAAAAAAACCGGCCAACGAATTTATGAACGATGTTGGGTTATATACACATACCACGACCGCTATTAATCTTGAGCACGTAAGTACTTATACCTACGTGTACATATTATATTAAATATATATATATATAGGTACGCATGTATGCACGAATACGCATGCCTGTGCATATATATATGTATATACACTCCATAATATGTGTATATAGTGTGTGTGAGTATCGCATATATATCGGTACAATCCGCGTCGCTTGTTACAACCGTATAACGAGGTGTAGGTGAACCGTGTACGTGTTAATAACAATATTATATCATTTATATTATCTCGTATCGTTTAAGTACGTGTATTTTGCCCGCCCCTCCGCCCGCGTGTGCTTCTCTCAGCGGTTATATAGTGAGAGATATATCTCGCCTTCTTCGCGGTGTCTTTGGTGTTTACACTCCGCGACGTCTGGACCAATATAATGTCTTTCTCTTTCCGCTTTGTATAATATTCGTATTAAACCGTGGGCAATTTCTGCCCTCCCCCCACATTCTCTCAAAGTCCCTCTCTGTAGCTGTCTCTCTCGCTCTCTCCATCTCTCTCTCCGCGTATATATGAGTCTCGCTCTTGATCGATCGTTCGCGCTCTCCGCGCTCTTTTATTTCGGTCCGGTTTTACGCACGGATCGTGCCACCGTCTGAAAGCGCGATAATGGGCTCTGTTCGATCGATAATATTATAAACAAGAGTAAAATAAGTAATAATAACAGTGGGTAAAGTGTGATGGGGGCTTGGCTCGCAGGTCACTGAAAATCATGTAGACTTTCGTTGTCCCGACATCAGAACGTCGTGTAATCTGCATTATAATATTATAGGGGCTTCGGTCAGAAACTTTGGGTATACTAACCTGGAGTAGATACCCGATACAGTAACAGAAATGAAAATTATATGGTTATAAACTTACAACGCTATAATAATATAGTGCGGTTTAGACTTTAAGGCGGTGGATAAGCGGTTAAAGAATAAAACGATTTGATAGATTGATTTTTAAGACGGATGTTAATTAAAAAATGAATAAACGAATAACACTAATGTAGATAGCCATTAATAATAAACGCATACTGAACTATACAGTATATAATATAACTGTATAAGTGTACTTATCAATCGTCAGATCTCGGACCCATGTGCCAATATCGGTGCTAAACAATTTCGGGTCCTCGCGCCCGGTTTGCTGGCAGGCACTTTAACGAAATATCATATATTTATTTTTATAGTGAACTGCGTCCTCGAAACCTTCATAAAAGAGTCATTATAATATTGTATAACCATAAATTCATAAATTAATTTTTACTAACCACTATTATAGTGACTATAGTGTAACTATAATAGTCTAAACTGAAATCTGAATAGTGAATAGGTAAACTAATAGGTACCTGTTTATAATAACATGTAATTACTACAAACACTGAAAACTTTATATTTATATGCGGAAACGGTATGGGTATATCGAATATTATGTTTTTCATATGCATCTCTTTTTCAATGTATACATTTAAGTTTGTGAATTGTGTGAGTTTTTTTTCTCCCATGCATTAATAACGATTGTATTTGAAAAAAGATTTTTAGCAGATGTGAATATTAAGACTGCTCTTGTCAAGATTCCATTAATATATTCATCGACGATTGTCATTGTGTAGTTTTTCCTTATATCAAACGGTTTTCTTTTTAATACAAACAATAAGTAATATTGAATCTCCGATTCGATCGGTTGTTATACGTTTACCTAAATAAATTGGGCATTGACAAGACTCGGTATTTTAATGTTAAAAATCATACGTTATACTGTGCATAATGTATAATGCATATCATGTAATATATTATTTTATTTTATAATATATAAAATTAATGTTTTATTTTTTATTTTTTTTTTATGTTGAAGTGTTAAACTGTTATATATATATTATATATATTTGAACATTATTAAAAATTTAAAACTATACAATAATTGATTAATGACGTCTCTATTGCAGACTGCTATTATTCAGAAGTTTAATGTGTACTGTTTAGTAAACTAATTTGGATAGTATAGAATTAAGTACATGTGATTGTTATAATAATACAATATGTTAGTTGCGAGTTTATATTTTATTCATATTGACTATAGTATATATGAATAAAATATTACGTAATTATTAGGTCCCAGTATTCATAAATATATGAAATTAAATAAAAATAAATAAAAAATGTAAAAGGCCGTGTAAATGTCTTGTTTCTTTTTTAATTTAAATATTTATGAACATGCAAGAATGGTAGAACTGTTCAATTAGAATATTTAAATGTATTTAAACTCAAATTAACATGAGCTAACCTCGTACTAATTTTCTTTCTATTGGTATAAACAGCTATCGATTAAAGTATATTCCGTCATGGGTCTAGACTTCTAGAGAGACACTATAGAGATATATTGAGATACTCAAATCACCAAAAGCAAATTGATTTCAAGCAACAGCCAACATAATATGTTAAGAACAATCGTTGTAGAATAAAAACAAATAATGTAAATGCTAATAAAAATGTAAATAGTAATTATCGTCTATAACTACTGTAACTGAAGCTTATGAGACGAAATTATAAAAAAATAATATCATCTACCTATTTATCACATGGTGTTAATGTGTTATGCGTGTTTTGAAACATTCTGCATCATGTACCAATAACGTCATTTGTTTGTAGTTATATTTATTGTTATTATTTTATAAATTTTATACTTCCACGGTTTCAAGAAACATAATATATTATACTATAGTAATTACATTATACCGTGTGCACCAGATCAATAAAAAATAACACTGGCGATATAGTTTACGACGACAGTATAACGATTATCTTGTGGTAGTAATAAAAATATGTTAATTAAAAGGAAAAAAAAAGTCACAGGCTCCATCACCGTATAGCCCCTCACCTCGAGTATGGAAAAAAAAATCAAAATTGAATATTTTCGATCAAATTACCTACCTATACTCGTTGAGCATGGATATCTTGGCACCACTACACGCCGATTGTACCTAATAATCTTCAAATAGGTAATAATAAGAAAAAACAAATTATTAACCTATACCTAGTTATTACTAAATAAAAATATTGATCGTCCAAAAGAGACGCTCAGCGGAATCGTATTTTATTTTTAATCGGAAGCCGTATATAGATACCTATAACATTATCAATAATTATTATTATTCGACTGAGGAATAATCCGTTACCGTCGAATATTACCGTTATAATATTATATGCACTGCACCGGTAGACGGAAGTTTAGGTACATATATATTATATATATATCGGGGCTAATAATATCGATTTGGCATAATCGTGTGTGCACTGTACAGGGTGGGCCCCGATGATTTCCCGTCCACCCGTTAACTATACATACGCAAATAAAAAACGGCGGAGCACTCTGTACAATAAAGTATGTTTTATAATATGACGTTGATTAATAATAATAATATAATATAATACTGAAATGTAGTAATGCAAATCAAATCGTTTTTTTTTTTCCATTTACCGTCTGAATGTATAATCACAGAAATGGCGATGAATATTCTCGATCGTAACTGCAGAAGCAATAATAATAATAACATTATAACTGAATAACAATCCCGAGATTTATATACTGTAATATAATAACGAGTACGCCACGTCTTTATAATAATATAATATGCCTATTTAAATTATTATTGCGTATTACAATTTACAGCGCCGCCGTTAACGATCATTTTTATTGATTGTTTCACGCGCAGAATAACATACCTAGGCAGGTTATTATAATATGGGAACATGTTTGCTGAACGTACATAGTGTGGTTAATAAATTATATTGTTCGGCATAAATGTATAACAGCCTATATACGGCGGTGGTGGCCATCCATAATAATTCAAATAACAAATTAATTCACTCGATAGTCATGAATATTACTGTAATACTAAAATATGATATTATAATATACTACGTATTTAAGTACACCTATAATAATGGCTATTAGCAATCAATATACTGCGAGGCGGAACATACAACCTACAACAACTGCCTCTGCCGTAAATCGAATACGAATCAACAATGGATCTGCCGGTAACAGCTATTTAATATAATAACGAAGTGTTGTTTTGTCTATATTTTTTACTCTAACGACTTTTAAAGACGTTTTTTCACATCGTGCACAATGCTCAGTCACAATAATACAGAATACTATGGCTCAGTTTCGCGGGGTAGTTGAATTCAGTCGCTAAACGTGTTCTGAGTGCAAGCACCAGCCTGCAGCCTGTGTCCCACCCGGGTTTTTTAGTGACAAATGCTTGCCACACATACACATTACACACAAGTGTTCCAATCCAATAGAATATGTTCTAATAATATTTCCTGAGACTATCATGATGTTTTCGTCGACTCAGTTACTCCAAAATTCTTACATTATGAAAATCGGATAGTTTGTAGATTGACTGAGCAGCATAAGCGTGAAAAGCGGATAAGGCATCTGCGTATACGACGTTTGAAGCTATAGAAAAGCCATTGGGAGATAGATTTAACGTAAAGACTTTTTTATTGAGAGATTGACTTTGGACTTCAACTTGGACTCCAAACCTATTAATACGGATAGTATGTATGTACCTCATGTCCTTATACCAATAGTTATGTCAGTACAGCAAAATAACAATCGCAGATAAACGTCTATTATAATTTATAAGTAATAAACATGGCAAAGATACCTCCTGCAGCAAACCGTAAACGACGTCTACAACAGTTGTAGACAGTTACTGTCTGAACAGTTACTGTCGTTGTTTATTGTAATTCAATGTAATCTAACGATATTGATAAATGATAACTGATAAGTATTAAAATAAAACTTGCGGGAGACGAACATATAGGTATATTATAAAGGTGTGGATAGATATCTCGAGCTTTATGATTATGTACGCGTGCAGTCAAAGACTATATTGATATATGACCAATCAATAAACATTATTTAAAAACCAATGATAGATATTCGGGAAATGGAATTATCGAATCGACGAATGAATATTGCTCTAGATTAGCTTTTACCGTATTCGTCGTTAATAATATTATGTATAACGGTATTTGGATTCCCCTCTGTTCCTAAATACCACTGCTATTTCGATTAGCTGGATATTTCCCTCCTTCCCCGTATCAAAACAAAGACATTTCCTCCCCTCCACCCAAAATGTAAATTGCTTTATTATTTTAACTTTATTTTAAACTGCATAGTGTATAATATCATTTGTTGCAGGATAGGCATAGACAATTCTAGCCCAATAGAACCCAAACCGCTTTTCTGGGTTAAACACACTATTTTACCAAGGCATCAGCTATTAATTGAAAAAAAAATATAGTATTTATAAAATATGATAAGATAACTATGTCTTATAATAGTTACGATATATAGTTACGATCGTATATTTTAACCAAATATATTTTAATTTTGATATTATAGCATAACACAAATCTATAGGTTCGAAATGAATTTTTTTTTAATGACATTTTGATTAACAAACTTAATAAACGTATACAAAATAATAAATAATAATATATACCCAACATATTTAAAATTTTAAAGTACAGATCAGAATATTTCAGTAAGTCTTTAAGGAAAGATATAATAAGCTAAAAAAAGTTAAATTATTTGAGAGATTTTCCAATGTTTATGATATTTTGTATTATATACAAGCCGTAAATTATATTTACAAACTTTACAAACGTTTAAAAATGTAATGATCTACCTTTTATTCATACTTATTTTTGAAATTTTTTTTATAATATTATTATAAGTATGTATTAATCTGTTTATTAATTAATTTTACCACGACTGTTTGTCAACTTCATGGTTTAGGTTTCTAAACACAAGTATAATAATATGTAATAAACCCTCGTGTCAGACCGTCCGCTGTTGGTTACCAGTTGTACATATAGTTACGATTGTTGATATTATAAGATATTAATTAATTTATACTATTGTAAGTAGTTACTTATTTACTTTAATACTGTAAATAGACTAAATTGTTTGTATTAAGATATTTAACTACGATTATTGCATAAGTGTTTAATAATATTAAAGTGTTATTCACAAATACAAGTTTTGGTCAAAAATTTATTAATTATCTGGGTCCTGTTATATTTAACTCTCTGTCGATTGATATAAAAAAAAATATTTTTAACGATTCAATTAACATTAAAAAATATGTAAACGATGTTATATTTAGTCAATTAAGTCTTTGTTTATTTTAAGTACAGTATCTATATAGAGTATTTTTGTTTGTTTATACTTTATATTACAATATTTGTTATTATTTTTTTTTTATTATTTTTTGTTTTGTAATTCGAATTAAATTACTAGAAAATGATGTTTATTGTTACTCCCTGCACCACCACAAGCTTAGCTTAAAGGTGTAGGTAATTTTTTTTATTATTTCTAAATACTTTGTATAATTTGTGTTTTTCAAATAATAAAAAAAAAAATCTTTCAATAAAAAAAAAAAAAAAAAAATATAGATTTAAACTATCCAAAATAAACTACTAAAATATTAAGGTTACAAAATTTTTTAAAACTATATTTGGAACTATATTTTATTGCTTTGTATTAAAATGCGTTTAGAAACCAGGAATTTAGCACTCTCGCAGAGTGAGCTTTCCTAACATATTTCATTATATTTATATTCCAAAGATTCGAAAATTGATGAGACGATTATAGTTTAGAATATTATTATTCTAATACAGACTTATGTAATTTATATAATATTATTATAAAATAATGTTATTTTGCTATCTATATGGTCGGAGCTGTGTTGAACAATAATTTCCTAGTAATGAAATTAATGCAAAATATACTGAGCAGAATTCAAGTGTTATACATATTAAAGTCTATAGACACAACTAGTTCAAATCGTACGTATGTTTTATTTGTATTACTTTAATATATGTAATAATAATATGAAATAAAAATGTCGCATTCATATCCAAAGAAAACAATGTTGACTAAAACAAACAGAAATGTACATTAATTATTTGCAAACTTCAATTAACCTAAGTAGGTATCTACTTAATATTAAATACATTTCATATAATTATCATTATCACTTCTTTAACATATTATAGGTAATGAAATTTAATATAACTAAAAATTTTAGTGTGGGCTATATTTGTAAAATATAATATGATAGTATTTTTTTTTTTTTATGGTTTTAACTTCATTAGTACAAACTAGAAGAATGGGTAATGATGAAACTATTAAAAAACTAATAAATGTAATTACTAATAATATTAAATTTATTTAGTACTTTATTATGTTACCGTTCACGGCACTTAGAGTAGGCAAAATAACAAGCAAATATTAAAATAATATCAATGGTCGACTTGAATACTCGCTATCAATATTTTAATTGAATGTTATGATTTATGAATTTATGATCATCTCTAAAAGTGACACATTCAGGGTTATTCCGGAGCACAGACCCCCCGCCCCCCACTATACAGTATTAAATAATTTATTAATTATATTCGTTTAATCTATAATATAATATGTGGATAAATTATTATTTATAATAACGATTTTGCAATAGTTTCCCATTGTGATAACAAAATGATATAACAAAAATACAGCATTTTTTGTAAAATTTAACACACCAAATAAAGTACGGACATTGCACTTGGGAAAAATCTGGTTGTGACACTGGTCTCTAATTTATTAAGAATAATTATAACGTTATGAGAATAATGTAATAATCAATCACTTTACTTACATGCAATTTATTTTATTCTTTTGTAGCTTAACTGTGTAACACAATAAATAAAAAAAAAAAAATGACATTAATTTTAAATGTATTCATGCTCTCATATTTTTACATTTAATTATGGTAAGTAAGCCCAAAGCGTCAAAGCGACTAGAGACTAGACAGAGTGCACAACATTAAGTACCTATTCTATAATATTTATTTATTTATTTCAGCATAATTTGTATTATAATGCAATAGTCAATAATAATAATATTAAGAGGTAATACGTATACCAACTTACCTAAGCTCGTATATTGCTTATTATATTGTGTTCACTTCTCAGTGTAAGTTCGAAGTAAAATAATGATATGGACCACTCTGATTGATAAAATTGAGTAGGTAATGCAAGATCATATCCATCTGATAGTTATATTATAGTGCTTCGATGATTTAAAGTAACAAAACGTCAAAATCAGTAGACCAATTTAAAATTAATTTTTATCTGTTTGTTTGTATAAAGCTGAAGTGGTCGTTTGTCAATAGGTTTGATACATTTAACGCTCAATATAAAATATATATATATTATATATGTGCCCACGCGGGTGTAAGTCAACGAATCAACCAACTCTGGCTCAGGGGCGACTCCGGAAGGGCCTAAGGGCCGTATCCCCCATGCTGTATTTCTAAAAAAAAAATTATAGGTACTGTTAAAAACCAAATTACAAAAAAAAAAAAAAAGGTGGGCAAGTGGGTGTCGCTCTGCTGTACAGTAGGTTACAAGTGGGTCACTGTATAATGGATGGTATTAAATTTGAATTCAATGATATAATATCATTGTATAAGAAAAACGATTCTGAGCGGTGACGGTATGTCAGTCTATGTATAAGACATATTATATACATATCTATGGTATTAAACAAAAAATTGACCTATAATAGGTGACTATAATAAATTCCAAATTAATCATATCACAATATCCATTAGATACTTATAACGCGTTATACATCAACAGAAACCGTGATACTATCATAGATATAATATAATAGTACACTTTAGAAGTTTCAAGTACCCACGAATAATATTATTCAATCACAACAAAATAACTAAAATAGTTATTCTAGGTTTTTTAATATGTAATTTCGTCCAAATTTGAATTTAAAATGTCTGTAAAAAATAAGTGTGTTCATATATTTTTTAGATTTTTTGGTTATAGTATGAACTATTTATGAGAACCTTTGTGTTGAATTTGTAATCCTTAGCTATAAAAACTGAACATTTTATAATTTTTTAATTCCAACGATTGATAATTTTCGAGATTTTGATAAATTTTGTCAAAATTCCAACTTTAAATGCTTATAAAAAAAAATTGTGACTAAGGATTTTTAATATTTTTCATCTGCCTTTGAAACAATATATTAGGAGCCTTCTATTAAATTTTCAAGCTTTCGCAACCAACAAATAAAATTTTATTGATATTTTTAGAAAAAAAACTAAAAAAAAATGGAAAATGAAAATGTCCCTAAACAGTTCAAAATCAATCAAAATATTTTGAAAATGTTATCGTGTATAGAAAATGCAAATATAAACAACCAGTGAAAATTTCATGTATATACGTTCATTTCTTTTAGAGTTACACCAAAAACCAAAATCGATTTTTTGGAAAACCGATTTTGCGTAAAAATTCCAGTTTTTCCTTAATTTTTATGTTGTTTTACCCGGCGATTGTGAAAACTACTAGGAAATTTTTACTTTTGACCTCCCAAAGTACCAACTAGATTCACTTTCCTATCAGAAAAGCTACTGTTGAAGAAAATCCAAGCACTTTTACTGCCCTAAAACGTGATGACAGACACAAAAAAAATATAAAAATATAAAAATAAAAGAATATAAAAACATACATCATTGTAAAACCAATACATTCATCGCTCCGCTCAGAATGTAAAATCATATTATAATATCGACATTTTCTGAAAATTATGACTTCCCCCTCATCGTCTCTGGAGCAGCCTTTGCTTTAACCCCTTTAACTCCTTACAATATTATACTTGTCTAACGTTTTCGTTTAGATGATATTAATAATAATATGACGAACATGATATAGACTGCAAGAACTCTTGCCCAACTAAAAAATGAATAATAGATGAAATAGTAAATATTAATAGTTTTTTAAGAATGAGGTATCATGAAGATAGGAGAAATTAAAGTAAGGACACACGTAATTAATGCGTGGCATGCGTTCTGTTGTTCTTATAGATTGTTTATTTGTTATCCACTGATAATATTTATGCTCATGAAATATGAATCATAATAAAAACGTTTACTTTTTATAAACACAATAGATTTTAAATTATTTCAAACTGTCAAATTATAATGCTTACATAATATTTATAATATCTTAATATCTTTTTTAACTTTCAGGATAACAGGGACAAATTGTACGGACGAAAGCCCCCGTGTCTATATTATTATTATTATTATTATTTATTATGCTAGGTATAGGTATGTTATTATATTTCGTCTACTAAAGACCATCGGCGTTTCCCGTATACACACATTATAATATATATTATAATAAACCTTTATAGCTTATAATGGATAGTAAGTCACGGTCTGAAGAAAGCCACCTCCGCCACTGCAGGGCCCTTTGTTGTTTTCGGCCGCCGCCGTGCCCACATTTAGTTTCGTCACAAGTGCAGTGCTCTGCGCGGTGTAAAGGTATTATGATATTAAACAGTTATAATATCTCTGAGTAATATTAGAATTGATAAAAATATAATAATATAATGAAT
This sequence comes from Macrosiphum euphorbiae, assembly GCA_949089665.1. Classification (NCBI taxonomy): domain Eukaryota; kingdom Metazoa; phylum Arthropoda; class Insecta; order Hemiptera; family Aphididae; genus Macrosiphum; species Macrosiphum euphorbiae. Next base: position 52,877,756 of record CARXXK010000001.1, on the reverse strand, counting down.
AATGATGATAATCGCGGGAACCGTTTTCGCAATACTAAACCTGTCTGTGTATACCTACAATATATTTTTCCAATTGTATCACCAACATTACACTGCACGTATAAAGGTATGCACACACTCGCAAACAAACGCATTTATCTTGGTTTGCGTAATCGCATCTTCATAACGTACTTATTATAATACAATATTGTGTATGCAAAAATAGTACATATAATATATATCCGTTACACGCATTTATATATAGTATATACCTACATATTATAATATATAGAAGTAAATGTATGTATATAGAGAGCTAGCGTATTATTATTATTGCTGCAGCGTTCACCGATCTGACTACTATAATACAATATAATAATAATAATAATATGTTATAGCGATATATATATATATATAATATAGGCCATTTTAACGGATTCGCAACATTTCAGTACAAAAGCGCTCGATGTAGGTATAGAAATATATATGAGCATGTGTGCATGTATACTGTTAAGTACACAAAAGTCTCGTTCGGTTTTCAAGGTGTGCCGACATTTTTTTCCAAACGTTTCCCCATCAAAAGGCCGTCGCCCCTGCACACGCCCTGTCGCGCCAGCCACGAGGGTCGTCAGATCGAGCACACCCGCCGATTGGCCGACCACGGACCACCCTCTGGCCAGTCGATTCCTACTACACCCTTCGGAAAACAAAAATAAAAGTCTAGAGGTTTTTATTTATACTTTTATTTTTTATTTTTATTAAATAGTTTTATCCCCTCCACGACTCTCGAAAACGCACGCGCACGCTCTATATACGGAGATACATAATATCGTGTTGTAACGTGATGGCCGATCTACATCGTAGCTGGTTCCGAAATTAACCATTTATTAATATGATTTATGATATAGAGGGTGTCCCGTGAGGATATACCCATTAACCGTAGAGGGGGACTCGCTGCTCGGACAAAACGGGGTTTTCGCTGTTTTACCTATAAACTAAGAGAATAATTAAAAATCATGAAATTAATGAAAATAAAATGTTGAAACGTCGAAATTTAAAAAAAAAAATAGTAATAAAATGGCTGTTTTCAATTAACAAAAAATTTAATTAAATTGAAAAATAAAATAGGTATATTATGTAGTATACTTGTCTCTGTGGACTGTGAGTCTAATAAAAAAAACAGATTTATGATAAGCTTATTATCTCGAGAGATATCTTGATGGGTAAATCCTCGAGGAACACTCTGTATAACCTATCTAAATATTATTAAACATACGGAATGTCTCGTCGGAGGGATTCCTAGCCATCAATAACTTATTTTAATTCTGATTGATATTATATTAAAATATGGCTTTTGAAAACTATCACTGTGTAAAAGTGCCATTCTAGAGAAATTACAGCCGGTTTAGTTGTGATCTATAGGCCTATTTTTCGAAATCTTATATTACAAGTTTGAATTTAATCCATTTTTACAACTTTTTGGTTTTTGTATTATTATTTATTTTTAGCAACGTAATCAAAAATCAAAGTCCAATGCGCCCTGTAAAAAATATTCTTCCATCTAACAAAAAAAAATTACGGAAATCGGACCAATCTAGGAGGTGTGAGAGTTTTTCCTGTAAACTGTGTTTTGACCGATATAATACACCCTATCAACCCCCCCTAAATAGGTATTGGGTAGTAGATTAGTGGAAAAGTCTTATAATTGAGGTGGCAACTAAAATATAAAATTTAATTTTCAAATTTTATAGAATTGCGGAAAATTTGAAAAATCGCGACCAGGCCCCTTAAACAACCACTCAATCAAATGTTAAGTTTATATTTTGTACTATTCATAAATATCACCTCTCACTGGAATAATTAATAAATGTATGATATAATAATTCTAACACTTAATTATTGTGATAATGCATAATATTTACTAATTTTGTGTTCTTTGCTCAGGTGACTGAATAGGTTTTAAAATAATATGACATTTCATATATTTAATTTATTTGGTTTTATGATCCAGTATTCAACAAACATGACTTTTATAAAACCCTATAATAATTCTATAAATTATAATACAGACTACCTATATGGCTATATATACTGAAAAATACAAATTATTAGTTTGGGTTGTTTGAACTGTTTGAAGGCTTCCGATTTCCTGGGGCTCAGATTGTTCAACATGTTACTGTACATTCATGATCTCTGACTGAAGTTGATTTCATTGGATACAAAAATAATAATCAATGATAACCCAAATAAAAATAAACTAGGGAAGTCGCTCTGGGTCTGCTGTATCGTCGTTGTGTAGTTCACTGTAATGGATGTATACAATTTGAATTCAATGATAATTATAAACGAAGACAGTCATTAGTCTAAAAAACGGTGACCATTTATTTTAAATATTTTTTAATAACTATAAGAACAAATTATGTATGTATGTGTGAATTAGTATTACATTTTCAAACTTTTTATCGAGCCTAAACATTTTTATCGACATTTAAAAAAATGTTCAAAATTTAAAATAACTATAAAAAGCGCAAATAATGTTAAAATATTAAAAAAAAATGATGTGATGGCTAGTAAATGCTAATATGAATGTTTAATGAAAATTTCAAGTCTCTATTTGAATTTGCTCTTGAATTTATTATAATATATGAATATACTCTCCAGTTTAAGCTTTCATGGGAACTACATGTCTACATGACGTGTCGCTGACAGCTCTGAGGGCGTCAAGTGTAGGTTCAAAGGATTTGAAAGCCATAAATTCGGTAGTCATGGACCGATGGCGAGGTATGTCTTACTTGTGAGTTGTGACACCTAATTATGACAAGTAGCACGGGCCGGGGGTTAGCCAGGATGCCCGTCCCCTGGACTTTTTCCCTTCGGAAGGTGCGCCGGTGAAGTTGGGTTGGATTCTTGCCGGCTAGTGGTTTCGTTAGTAAAGTCGGATTACCAAACCCGGTGGACCGGCTTGGTTGGGGTAAAACCCGGAGATCGGGACGGTTTCATGGTACACGGCTGCAACAGTGGTGCTCGCGCTGTTCCATAGAATACGTACATTAGGGGCAACCGCAACCCTAATATGAGCTAGCGCAACTCTTGAATAGCCTAAGACTAAGGTAAGGTCTGCATTCAAGGCGTAAGACAAATCAAAACTGGACCTATTCTTGTGTAAAAGTGCCACTGATGTGATTATTGATTATTAATTAAAAAAATGCCATTCTTTTACATTATATTTTACACAACATCGATTTTGGTTTTTGTTGTTACTCTAAAACAAATGAATGTATATACACGAACATTTCACTGGTTGTTTATATTTCCATTTTCCATACATAATAAAGTTTTCCAAGTATTTTGGGTTATTATGAGCTCTTTACGGACATTTTTTTAATTTTTTTTTTCTATAAATATCAATAAAATGTTATTTGTTGGGTACAAAAGCTTAAAAATTTAATAAAAGGCTCCTAATATATTGTTTCAAAGACAGATAAAAATATTAAAAATCCTTAGTCACAGTGTTTTGTTATGAGCATTTAAAGTTTAAATACTGACAAAATACGTAAAAATTACGAAAATTTGCAAATTATTTCGAGTTAGAAATTCATAAAAATGTTTCTTTTTAAATCTAAGATATGGAAATTTAATACAAGATTCCTCATAAGTTGGTCTACCTTTATCAAAAAAAAAAATGTCTACAAGAAACTCAAATTAAATTTTTATGAGCTTTTGAAATTCATATTTTTACAACATTTTATATTCACTCGATTTCTCATGGAACGATTTTCTAATTTTGTTGTAATTAAAAAACGAATGACTGTAGATACTTGAAAATTTCACTGAATGTTTATATTAGCATTTCCTATAGACCATATAATTTTTAAAATATTTTGACTCTTTTTGAGCTATTTACGGATATTTTCAGTTTTAAATATTTTTATTTTTTTGTTCTATAAATATCAATAAAATTGTATTTGTTGAGTAGAAAGGCGTGAAAATTTAACGCAAAGCTCCTGATATATTGTTACAATAGCACTTGAAAAATTATTTAAAATTTTTAAAATGTTCAACTTTTATAGCTAATGATTGAAAATTTAAAACTAGATTCTACGTAAATAGGTTATATATAAATTACTTTATTCACCTTAGTATCATCATTCATCAAGTATACTTCGTAATAATTTATCACAGGCTGACTAACCGTTTTCGCTCAGAATCGTTTTTCTTATACAATGATATTATATCATTGAATTTAAATTTAATACCATCCATTGTAAAGTGACCCACTTGTAACCTACTGTATAGCAGAGCAACTTTTTTTTTATTGTTGATTTGTGACTCCGTGGAAATGAACAAATCGTTACAAAACTTGATTAGATAAACAAAAGTTATACCCTGCAGCCCAAAAATATATAATATCTTTGATTAAAAAACTAATTGTGCGATTATTGCCTTTACATTTTCGGAACAAACAGATTTAAATATTTCAAAAGTTAAATTCCTGTACCTGCATATATAGGTATAATATAATAATTAATAAACGAATAATATATAGTTTTGGGGACGGTATGCATACAGGACGAGCACGAGCACGGTGAGTCTGCACACGACATTTATACAAGTACATGGTATAAACACACGTAAACGGCCAAGTATTGTATGTCATATAACACGTCATAAGCCCGTATTATTATATGTTATATTATGTACAGTACTTATTATTATTATTACGTACCTATATATATATATATATTATATATAGTATATAATATAATAATATGTATATGGCACTATATGTCCGCTAACGGTTATGAGTAGCATGATTGTTGGTGGGGGAGAGGTGGTCGAGCTCGGGTATAAGAACTTTTTTTACGACACTGCACACAACACTATACAGCATGTATACTTTTCCGAACGACGTGTGGGAAAGTCTGGACGATAATCGTGCAAGGTCGGTTTCAATGGGAGCTTTTTTTCTCCGGTCTGTATGCCGTCGCCTTTATACTATATAATAATATATAATGTACACTGCAATAATACCATATACCATCCCGTCGTAGGGTTATAACAGCCCCTGCCGCCAACTTTTTTTCCAGTGCCCGACGATTCGGTAGGAGGCGGGGGGGGATTTTTTGTTTCTTTCCCCCGTCCGCGTCACAATAGGGGTACGCGTATTATTAGCCGGCGGATCGACGACGTCTTGCGTATATAACATTATATTATATCAGTGTACATAATAATATCATCCGTCTCTTTCTCTCTAAAGAGCCTATTCACATTGAACGTATAGGCATCATACGATATTGGTTTTTATTTTCTTCGCACGTCGCGTAACGAACGTGAGAACGGTTTCGAGTCCGCATATACCATGTAACATATTATACAAGTATATACCTACCTATATGTATATTATATACGTTTATTATACATTATATTTACTCGATACGTATAGGTACGCACTGCAGACATCGAGAATAATAATAATATATAATATTGTTACATTGCTGCATTTTAACGGTTATTGCGAACTGTCGCATTATTACGACGCGTCTTACAGATAATAATAATAATAATATTATTATATTAAGTAATAATATTTTATTAAGTAATAACAATATTATGGCTTTATATAGAATTAATATTATGACTGGTACTGGTATATAGTATAATTGATTTTTTTTAAATGCCGTCGTCAAACCGAAACCATTATATTATTATAGTCAGTATTAATATTTTATGTCATCAACTCTTTCTGAATCTTTTTTCCGTTTTAAATATGTGTTCTTTACAATATAAACACAAATAATTTAGACAATTGCGTTAATAATAATCTGTGCCATAATATTAATATGATAATTGATCATGTATTACGATATATACACTTAGATGTGGTTAATAATTAATATTATTTTCGCTTCGAATGGAATCTGGAACAATTATAAATAAAAGCATTAAATATTGTTTACTTAAATCAAAAATGTTCATATGGGCTTGGATTAAAATAGTTCTATAGCTAACAAATTGTCAAAAATAAATTAACTATGAATTTTTCGAGGTACCTAATAATTAATAATTAATAAGACAGTAATAACTGTAATATTTTTTAATATTTATTACTTAGTTTAGGTTAGGGTTTCAAGTTTGATTATTTTAATATTTATAATATTGTATTAAGTACTATTATATTGTTTTATTTTTTTGTCCACTTATTCAACTAAAAGAATATTTAAAGTTATTAATTATTATTTATTAATTTATTATTAATTTTCCTTGGGGAAATCTAATATGTTTTGTTATGTGATTTATATGGTTACATACTTACATCGGGTATAGGTTTTTGAACAATATATCGGGTTTTTAAGTTTTTTTATATCGGTTCATGGAAATAAAATATCGGATTGGTTATCGATTTTATATCGGAAATATAAATCGGAATGTCGGATATCTGCAGAACAAAATGTTATCGGCCCAGTTCTAAACATAATATTATAATATTAAAATATTTTTTTTCCTCAAATTACTTTAAAAAAGTTTATATTTATTTTAGGTTTCTCTTGTTGAATAATATTATATTCTTAAAATTGCGATTATGACTTTAGGAACGGCCGAACGGGAGGTTAATTTTATTGCCCTCCTCCTCCTAGATTTTTATCCAGTTACGCCACTGGTCGTGCTTATAATGTACAATGTGTTCCTTGGGGAAGTGACCAGCCAGCATCATAAGATATTGTACCTTAAGTTATGAAAAAAACCCTTTAATGGGGTATATAACTTTTAATATTTTTAGTTATGGACATTTAAATTTTTTTTTAAACAAAACCACTCATTTGCTGATACATCTTAAAAACTTTTCAACTATTCGTCGGCACTTTTTTAAAGTTTTATTTTATTAAGTGATTAACTAACATACAAAATGAGACCAGAAATGTACCTAATCATTTTTATTAAATTAAAAAAAAGTAATGAAAAATTGTTAAAAGTTGGCAATTTTTAAAATAAAATCGCATACCTATATCTCCAAATAACAACCTTATACTACACATTTTATTTTTATTTTATTATTCTACATAATAATACGTTGAATACTTTAGTAATTTTGTTTTCGTATCTTCCATAGTCTCCAAGTAATATGTATGCTGCTAAACGTGACACGACTCTCGTAATATTGTATTGATTGTCAATGAGCAATTAGGTACTGGACAACGATCTTGGATGAGGCCTGTATCACAACGAGGTAAAATTTACGAAAACAAAATATTTAAGGCAGTATATTATGTATCTAATGTTCTGTAAAATAACAAAATAAAAATAAAACGTTTTTACTTTTTTAATTTAATAAATGATTTGTACATTACTGGTGTGATTATTGTGTTGGTGTGTATGTTTATTGATAACACAATAAAATAGCTTTAAAGTAAAAAAAAAAATACTATACAAAGTTGAAAAGTTTTAAAGATAGATCAACAAATGTTGGGAAAGTTCGGTTTTGTTTAAAAAAAGTGAATTGCTTATAACCAAAATTATAAAAGTTAAAATCCCCGTTAAACGGGTTTTTTTTAACTTAAGCCTCAAGTCTTAAAGTATACTATCATATTATGACGTCAGTTGGTCACTTCCCCACGGAACACGTCATAGTATAAGATGCACATCCACACTGCAACTTGAATACGATTATGTATCTGACTAGGTATATTGTATATATGTTCAGATATTGATATAAGTCGTCGAGACTTGCGCATAGCGTATAGTTATAAATTATAATCGTATAACACTATAAGTTATATTATTATAATTTATAATAATGTAACTTGTAGTGTATAATATTATCTTATATAAATACTATGCTAATATAGTATTATAATAATATAATATAATATAATATTTTATAAGATAATTTTATCGTTTCAAATTGCAATTTGACAAAAATGTTATTGGTACTTACATAGATGGATTCACGGATTGACAATATTTTACATTTTTACTTCCAGAAATGAATATCTTGATTATTACCGATCTTAGTAGTGATACATATGCCAACATTTTTGTTTATAAATGGTTGCTATCGGTTACTCGGGCAGATTACGAAAATCATCTATAATAAATCGTCACGTTTATGGTTTCAAATAAAGAAATTATATCTTGTTATAGTTATCTAGTTGAGTAATGTCAATAATATTTGTAGCTATTATATTATAGGTACTCAAAAACTATTGAACCAATTTTGTGAACATTTCAAATTGTTCTTGGAGATATCAGGAAAGTTCATAGAGTAGTTTGAGTCACATTCGAATTTATACCAAGTGCTATACCCAATCCCCCACAAATTAATTGTCCATCTTGGTCGATTTAGTTCGCAAAGCAAATTTAACTGTGAACTGAGGTAGGTAGGTACAGCAAAACCAAGATAAACTTATATACCTAATATAAATTTTGTATTTTTTCACAGGCGAAATCGGGTTATACAACTACAATTGAAAGTTGGTTTATCCGAAGTTAATAGCCTCAAAAACCGACTGGACCATTTTTAATAAGAATTATATAAATATAAAATAGATTACTTGAAACTTTCAGGAGGGTGTTAATAGTTTGATTTTTCAATTCCTATAGCCTATGGGGTATAGATAACTAAAGGTTTAGGTTAGGTTACACATCATTATTTTTCAGCTTACAAAAAAGAAAATTTTTTTGTTTATCTAGATGGTTGCATTATATTAATATTATAATTAGAAGAAATATGGTATGTACATTTTGTACAAATATATTTATTAAAAATACTTCGTCCTGCAGGACGACGTCATTAATCATGATATATAATAGTATATATTATATATTAAGATAAAAATTAAGAAAAATACAAAATGTGTACAAATATTCTGTTTAAAATGTCTATACAGCTATAATATTCTATTAATTTTAGGAAAAGTTTTAAATGCCTGGTTACCATAACCTTTAGGGGTTGAATTTCCAAAAATCCTTTCTTAGAGGACACCTACATCATAATAGCTATCCGTATGTCAATTTTCAGCTCGATCTGTTCAATTGTTTGATCTGTGCGTTGACAGATCAGTCAGTGAGCTTACTGTTTTGTATAATCAGACAGAAGACAGATTATAGGTAGGTACTCCAGTACTCGTATAGTATGCTACCTACCAAAAAGCTGTAGGCGTGCAGTAGGTATGCTACTCACAGGAAAATATGACATGTCTACTATTCTATGTGTTTTATTTATATTTAATTTTTTTACTAGAAAGCAACTGTGGCTTGAGTTATTAAGATGAACAACATAATATTATAACGGTCGTCCATTCGTCGGTCATACAATACTATAATAGCTAAATCTCAATAATTATACTGGTTATTATCTGGTAAGTAAATACCCACCGAGCCCCATAATAACTTACTATTTTAGATATTAAATTATTTTATTTTGTGTTACGACTTTCCACCTCGCTGTGTTAAGCAGTATATAATATGTTAGATCGCCAACCAAAAGATAATAACATAACAATTGTAAATATATTTTAAGTTTTCTGGGATAACGTAGACACAGCATAACAATATATACCTAACGTATTAAAATACTTAGAATGATGATCATCAATACGCAAATTTTAGTTAAATAAATTGTAATTAATCAGTATGTAAAAATGGTAAACACCCTTAAACTTTTTTACTAACCTAACCTTATACTACAACAACGAAGTAGAGGTAGGTAGCATGTATACTACACGAGTTCCTTATCATATTACGGTGATGTATATAGGTACGAGAAAGGCAGCGGGCAGATATTATGTAAGACGTCTAATATAGACAATAAGGTATATAATATGCTTATAATATTATATAAACGACGTGCGGGCATTGTAATTATATAATATATTAATATGCGTTATCCACGGGACGGTAAATTATGATATTAATTATTAATTATTTTTCATTCTTCCGAACATCCCTATGTATACGAACGACGGCTACCGATCATCCTTGCGTCCACATGTTATATTATGTAGAGCGGGTATCCCCTGTAGTCGTACTTGTATACCCGACAGAAACGGGCGGTAATGTTTGGACGAATTTGTAAAAATTGCAATGTATTTGGACGACCTTTTTTAACATCCTTAAATCGAAATGCACAGTTTACTCCGTTTTGTAGTATACTTAACTGTTGTCTGTGTTCAATTTTAAGATTCATATTTGGGGTTCACCATAATAACTAAAAATGTATAATAAACTAACACAATAACGAGTTCGCGTTTCCAATGTTCGTTCAAAACTGACATTTGTGCCATAGTCAAAAAGTTTAGGCTGATAATATTATAATATACAAGACAATATTTTGCCTTGTATATTTTATATAGTATCTTACTCGCTCAGACACAAGCTCGTGTGGTGGGGTTTTTAATTACCTCGGCTGCGACGACGACAATATAACGCAGTCCGGGTCAAATGGCGCTGGGAATCGGCGGCGGCGTCGGCATCGGCAGCGCAGTATATAAGCGACTTCTCTGCTCGTCGGCGCTCAGCCTCGGAGGCTTTTTACTCGTATGCACAATGCGAGCTGCTTAGCATAATTAAGATCTAGTGGTAGGTCGCAAACACGAAAAGAAAGATAGAAAAAAAAAGAAAAGTCGTTACAATTATTATATATAGGTAGGTAAACGCGCGTGCAGCGGGGCCCAGCAGCAGCCAATGAAAAAAAGGAACATTTTTTTTTAAAAACGCGTTTAGTAATAGGTATATACACACACATATTATATTGATAATAATATATATACACGTAACACGTATAGTACGCGTATCTACTTCACAACCACCACGCACCGGTCTGACTGCGCTATCGAACGATCCAGATCGGAAATAGCCGAGAGAATAATAATAATTGTCAGGAACGATCGTGATAGCCCCCGGGGCCTATATGGCCAATAACAATAATAATAATAATTGGAAAAATATTAATGACAGATTTTATTCCCTTGCGTACGCTCGCCGTTTATCTGCGTATATAAATATATAATATATATAGACCTATACCTACTTATACGCGTATATAATATCCAACTATATTTAATATTAAAACGTTTTTGCCTTTTATTTTTCCATCTCCTTCTATATTATTATCGAGTTGTCTACCACCGCCGCCGCCGTTTGAAATGGTGTAACGACCCGGAAAAACGTTCGCCGAGTCCTGTCCAACGGTCGGCCGACGCCGCTCCGACCTGCACTTTCTAGAGCGGTGCGAGTGCTACACACCGTTTCGGGTGGTCGTATGATATAAAAATATAATTATTAATTATTATAACGTCCAAGTACTGTTTAATTATACAATCGTCTTGTGCGATTGTCAGCACTCGATTTTCGACTCCTGTAATTATTAAGGTATGCCGCTGTAAATGACGATAATATTCATATTAAATACCTAGGTATCTATAACGGTTTTCTCTTGGAAACTATAATATGCAATTTAAAGTGCAACTAACAATTATTATAAAATCAGTGATTGATTGATATGGTACCTTCTTACAAATTATCACTTGATAAAGTTATATTATTTTATTATATACTATAGATAAATACCTACGTGTTCATGCTATTAAAGTATAATGACTGGTGTAGTCCACTTCATAAATTTAACCACATGGCCTTATATAGTATAATAATACCATAGCCTGGTATGTATAGGTAGTATCATTGATTATAAAATATACTATAGTACCTACTTATAACCAATAGCAGTATTGTAAAACAACAATAAATATCATATTATTGCATTGGGCATTTGGACTTTATTTTAGTAAACGTCATCGTCAGTTTGAGATGTTTTAGACGGATTCTGTTTTTTTCTTACATTGACAAATTCAACAATATAAATAATTATAGTATAAACTTATTTTTATGCAGGCTCTTCACTTGAAAATAATTATTAATTTTATACCTATATGATGCCAAAGTATAACTATGATTATATTTTGATTTCACTAGTTGCACAACTAATGTTTATCATTGATTTTTATTTTATGTGTTCATAATTCATATATTATATTATTATTTTTTATAAATGATTTATCATAGTTTGTCTGATGTGTATGACTATGCGTGTTTTTGAATAATAAACAATATATCATAATACAAAACTCGCTCAATTTAATAGCACTCATAATTATATATTTGTATATTGTATATATTAACCAAATATGGACAAACTGGCGACTACGCATGTATGGACTAACGCCAACGGGTGCAGTTTCAAAAAAACGCTTAATTGAATTGATAAGAACAATATGTGACTTTAAAATAAAACCACCTCTAAAAACTGAAGGTATATCATTAACTATATAATTACGTATGTATTGTGTGTATGAAAAAAATATTATTGTTCGTATAATATGTTTAATAAATCTTTCACGAAAACAAATTATCCATATGATTTTTAATAAGAAAACATTTAGAGGTACCTGTTACATTTATAGAGATTTATTGTATTAATTTATTGGCCTTACAATTAGATTGTCTATTTAATGTGTACCTATATATTATAATATTATAATATCGAAAAATGTTTATATAGGTACCAAAAATGTATATGAAAATTACGTATATCATCTTATAATATTATGTTTATAATTCATAGTTTTATAATGTTGTAAAAAAATTTTAGATTCTAAGCGAAGCGACAGTATTAGCATTGATTATGAATGCCAGTACCTACTATTATTTATTATGTAGTATTCATAATCAATGGTATTAGCGTTTAAATGGTGTGTGAGTTTCTTTTTAATTTTAATTTTTGTTTCTGAAGACACTGTTTTAATACCTAGTAGAAAATGCTTTCATGCTTCGACATTTTCATTGGTGCTAGTTTGCCAGAAGGGGAACCTAAAAATTCTCAGTACTTTACTTAATAATCAGAGAAAACAAAAACAAAAATTACAGAAAAACTATTTACTTAATACAAGTTTTCAACAAAATAAAGTTAAGACAATTAAAGCATTTGACTTATATTGGTTTTTTTAAACTAAGATATGTTTTTGAACTGGGTGCAACTTTTTTTTCTAACCGATTTTCGCAACGCTTAGTTTATCCATAGAAATGTAAATCAACTATAAAAACAAAAAAGTAAAGTAAATTAAATTCCTAACAAAATGTAGTCAAATATTTGTTTGGATATTTGTCCACTTTTCTATACCTGAAACATATATATTATGATTCATTGGTTCTTCATTTTTCCTTACAGATGAAAAATATCTATAGTAGCATAATATATAGGCACTTATAATAATATTATATGCGAACAACACAATATTTTTCCATAATGTTGATCAAAATTGTTATGCTTTGCCAAAAACCTCGACTATTTAAGACAAGGTTTCTCATGAGTTGTTATTACTAGAATTAATAATAAAACTGAGCGTAAATCCACATCATTATGACGAGGGATATATGAATTTTTCAATTTGACGAGTCGTCAAAGTTTCGAATTATTTTCTAGTTATTTAAAATTATTAACTAAAAATTGTTATGTTTAATATAACTAAAACTTGAAAATTTAAGGAATAACCAAGACGGTGCAATGTTTGTAGATATAGAAAAATACTGTTTTCTTCGTTTGAAAAAAAAATTACATTTGTTCAAATTGACAACGGTAAGCCATTTATTTTGAAACAGAATAATATTACACACACACGCACGCCTATGTAAACTCGTAATATATATACATACGTGTTATCCTCCAGGGGCATTATTATTTATATATTATAATCATGTTGAAATTCTTGGTCGCTGCAAACGTAATGATAATATTCTCGGTGGTGACAACACACGCGTTACGACGGTCCACAATGGGAGCAAGCGACGACTATACGGTGGGTTTACACGCATTTATTGTTAATCTGACCGCAAGACAAAGGCAAAGCGCACACAATAATAATAATCGTTCAAACGGCACGGCCGACCTCGCCGGATTACGAGAGCAGTATTATAGTAGCACCTATAATGTGCGACGGAAAACGACATACCATATACGGCAGCCGCCGGTTTAAAATGCTCTTTGGGTGACCAGAAACTGTAGTCTGTACTATACAGAGTGTTTCACGAGCCAGGAAGACTCACCCCATCTTTACTTTTAATTTATGACTATGCGCATTCATTAAAATTCTAAATTTTAGATTTTTTAGATTTCAATTTATATAAATAAAAAAATTTTAAATAGTATACTATGTAAGTACCTAATAAGGATAATAGTCCATGTCCCATGATAATATTTTTAGATTTTCAGAAGACATTTGATGATTTGATTCAAAAATTAAAGTAGGTACCTAATTAATATAAATTTTGTATGTATTAATACAGCTTATAATTTGTAAAAATGTTTGAGTATACTAGACTAAATAATAAATATTATACACATCATTATTTATATATATATATATATATATATTACTCATTGAGTTATTGTAGGTATTTACTATATACGGGGGTTTTAAATATTTCCTTTCTGAAAAAAAATGTATTTATTTATTAAGTAAAACCATAAACGAAGGATTTAAGGAACAACTGTCTATAGTAGGTAGGTACACAAAGTTTAATAAGGAACTCAAAAACTGTACCTACTATATAAATTTCGATTAAGATGCTTGAACATATTTTTTTAAAAAACGCCATCTACTTAACAATTTACAGCAAAAACATTTAAAGAAGAAGTTTGTATCTCCAATGGACATTTTTTAAATGTAATAAATAATTTGAGAAGGTATTAAAAATATAGTCTTAACTAGTCTTAAGTATATTTAAAAGTTTCATAAAACAGAATTCGAATAAATACGTTACTTATTAAAGGATAAAAGGCCAAAAGGGATATGTTAATATATCATGCACATAATATGACATTGGTGAATGTGAATTAATCCGTACCTAATACCTATAATATTATATACTTTATATTATAATATGTCAGTAAACTATTTAATGATTAACACAAAAAATTATGTTTTACTCTCCCGACCTTAAATTAACTAATAAAAAAATCGGTCGTTTAACCGTGTGCGATATTTTTGTGGGAGTGCTAATATTTTTGGTCAAGCGAATTTTGTTTATTATATATTGCTGTTTAATTATGCTGCCTTTGATATGGACGATAAAATGCACATATAATTGATATACCTAGGTTATATAGTTAATAATTGTCTATTTTCATTAAATATGTCGTATAGTATGGTATTAGGCATATAATTTGTGTTTCGGCATGATTGCACACACAAAGGCCCCAGCGTTAATATAAACTTGTGGGTGATGATGAATGAATCTAAAAATAAAAACAAAGTCATGCTGACTTAAATAAAATTGTACACTTAGCTCACCTCGGCTCAAGATATTGCAGACGGGTTGTTCAATATTCAATCGCCACAATGATCACAATATTCAAAAAACAATTTTGCACGGTGGATAAGCGTTTAATAGTTAGGTTATCTATGGTTAAAATTTTAAGACAGCACTATAGTCACAATAGTAACGCGCCCTTGTCTATTTATACAGATTAAATACAATTTTTTACTTATTATAAACCCGAATAATGAATATGAATTAACGGGAATTACAGTAGAAACACATAAAAATATAAAATACAATACAAATTTTGTTTTCTCATCTTTTTATTTCGTGAAATTTTGAAAAAGTAATTTTGTGAATTTCAATCTAATTGTAAAACGAACGCCCTCGATGTGCTACGAATGTCGTCCGTGTAACACTGCATAATGTTATACGACACACACGACACATTACACTCGCACCATAACAAACATAACAAATATATTATGTACATAATATAGTGTCACATCATCGATTCGCATCACGCTAGCTCCGGATCATATTATAATAAAGGTATTGTCTTCTGTTTTATATTAATATGTTCAGGCCTTGACCGAACCCATGCGTTATGGTATACCACGGTTTAATGTTATAGTAAACTCTAGCAATCTCTATGGGCCAATATCTGTATAATAGTTTTGATGGGTTTTTTATTTCATTGACGCGTGTTATCTAAATTCATAAATAGTTTCATTTCCGTAAGTTAAATTTGACAACTAACCTTGTCACAGCCCACAGTCCCGTCGATTTTAAGTCTTTACTAATACTCAATGACCAAAATACTTAAGTAGTAACTAGTAGCCAGTAGGTATATGATATATCTATTGGTTTAACCAATACATCACAATACGTTTCTAAGCTATATAGGTACATACTATATGTATATTATATATCTCTCAGATATTTCCCAGTTACCTATTCGGCTATTCGTAGACATAATAGTATAATACTGTGTGTATTTACCTACTTCATTTTAGATCTAAATCTATAATGATTAATGCAAAAAAAAAATGTAACGAAAATCATTATAAAAAATGTGAACACATAAAATAATAATATTTTATAACAGCTGTATAGTGCATAGGAGCTCATTAGAATTATTTTAACATAGATATGTTTTTGGGCTGAATACAATACTCTTGTTTTCTAACCGAATTTCGTAACACTTTGTTTATTTCCATAGAAATTCAAAAACAAATGAAATTTAGAATGCTTTTAGTTATACTTATAATATTCATCTATTTTAAAGACATTTATTTTTATTTTTGTAAAAATAGTCATCTACTCATCTATTTTTTTTTAGTTTTGTTTGTAGTTTTTGTTGGTAGGTAACATTTGAGTGTTTGTTTTGCAACATTTTTGATTTGGGCACCCGTAGGTATCTGCTATGCCCGGGTTTTGTTCTCCGGACACCGTGACTTGCCCGAAGAAAAATACCACCCATGGCCGAGGTATCGAACCAGCGTCGGCTGCGCCTCAACCTACACCTTAGTCCACTAGGCCACTCCATGTCCCCCTACTCATATATTGTTAAGTTAACATTATTAATTAATGTTTATAATAATGCCAATGATATATATTTAGCATATATTTATTATTTTAATAGATTGAGTTATATTGTCTATAATTTATATACGCAGACGGCAAACCCAATTACCGTCCTAAATATCTCAGTTCTCAAGTGATAATACCTTGCAATAATATAATATTATTATTATTATTATTTCGTGATGCGTGATATTGTTTCATGTATATACGAGAGTATGCAGAGATAGTCGTTGGACTGCGGCTTTTTAGTATACAACAATAATACTGTACGGACTGCAGATATAATAGGTAATGCACATGTATGTCGAGGGGTGATATACTTCTTAAAAACGCTGCTCGAGACTAAATATGCGCATGCATTTGTCTGACGAGGGGTTAAGGTGGTTTTTTTATTTCTGGGTAATCGCTCGGTCGCATATAATGCCGGTGCGCGTATGTATACCGTATTATATAGACGTCCGTGAGCCGAGGTGTATTTTTTTTCCAACTTTTTTACAATTCGAACATCTTTATGCACAATGCTTAAGCGTGCAGCCCTCCGATAAAAATGACTTCGCCTTACACACGTCATATAATACGTGGGAATAACGGGGTAGCGAGAACGGTGCAGAGACAGCGGTGGCGGTCCACCCCTGGCTGGCGTGCGGGTGGACGGACGACGAATTATTATTTATACCTATGGATGCCTACAATTACTATATACATAAATAAGAATATATATATTTCATGTGTATATCGTATGATATGTATATAGTGTGTACATAATATGTTGTTATTGTACGTGTATTTCGTCATCGTACGATGTACGAATACTACATATATATATATATATAATGTGTATTTTGATATTAGTACCTATACTATCGTGTTATATAGTATAAAGGTATGCTAAACCGCAAAAAGGACTATAAATAAAGGTCGACAATGAGCACGGCTGTGGCGCAAGATGTCTCTCGCGTTTTTATGTATAGCTGCAGGTAATGTGAGTACCTACTTACCTATATTATAATAGTATGATACATATTACGAATATATGATATATGATATAATATATATAAATATATTTAGTATTATATAGCAGTATTCGCGATTCGTACGATTTATGATTTGTATGCGTAACGGATGAAAAACTGTACCTATGTAAAATGTAAGTAAGTATACAAATACGCACAGCACGAGGGGAATATAAGTTACAATATACGATTTCAACGATTATATATATGACTGCGATGCTGCACGATGCTCGGCCGTGCACGTTATGCGATATACACAACAATTATCGTATAACTTCGACTAAAATAAATACGATTACATGCCATTTTTCAGTAGAAACGACGGAGGTGAATATTACTAGAACTCATAATATACCATCCCCTCAGCCCGGCCCTGACTGTTATTATATAATAATAGAACCTTCAATCATTATTGTTTCAGACCCCCCGAAATGTTTAAATTTCGTAACTTTAAATACAGTGTAAACAATCAGATAATATTATGAACTTGAAAAAAAGTTCTGGTACATCAAAAAAATTCAAAAATCTTAATGGGGAAGTGGGCATCATAACAATTTTCCTGATCCCTATGTAGGGCTGGGGTAACCTGTTGAGGTAGCAGGGCGAGCCATTATCGTGCTTATAATATACTACGTAATATGTTATAGTCTATAGGTACCTATGTTTAACCGTTACTTGATTCCATTAATTTATTTTACCTATTAGTTTTATTTTATTTTTTGAATCGAAAAGGTACTGTACTTGTCTACTTTGAAATAGACTGATTACAAGAGTTAATTTATTGTTATAACAAAAATATAATGATAACAATTATTGTCTATGGGGGTGTACTCTATATCCATAATAGTTATTTATGTACTCTCACAGCCTCGCGTTTCTATTTTATTTTTTCGTTTTTTTCGTATTTTCCCATATGAATCTAATAACAGTACATAGACAGCCAGATCCTATAATATTATAGTACAAATGTATTATAGTCCAATAGAATTATTTTTCAGACTAAAAACCAAAAAAAAAAAAATCATGTGTATTAAAATTTCAACTAAGGACGCTGGAAACAAACCTTCTAGGTACTTCTGTGACATTTCGAAATAGTGCAGTTAGCCAGTATAAGCATTATACATTGTAAACGAGTGTGACAGTTTTAAAATATATAATTTCAATTAAACTATGTAACAGAATATGATTATCGTTTGTTAATATTTTGGCACCGGTGTCCGTTTTGTAATTGGATATGAATATTGTGTGCAAAATGGTAATTGAGCGTCTCTAGGCCAAACGGACGGTATAAAACGGACGTTCCGATCAGTGGTTAGTATCAGTCTTTCGTCCGTCTTCAGTCGTACATCTGAACATACATTATATTCAACAGACACTCAAAAGTCAACCTACCAACGAAATCACCATGCAATTCCAAGTAAGTGAATAAAGTATTTTTTTTAAATTTTAGTTATCGACACAAATTTATTCTACTACGACAGTAGTATATAATACAAATGTATATAAAATATATACTACAGTACAGTAGTACACGCAGATTATTAACAACATGCCTATAGAATAATTTCCATGTGAATTTGTATAATATGATCTTCTTGACACACTCTGTATATATATAGATACCTACCTAATATGTATTATAAATATTGACAATCTTAAGAAACGATTTATCAACTAGTCGTACGTGTAATATTCTGTAGTTCTGTACCATTTTAATTTAATTTGAAAAGTTTTTCGCAATATTATCTTTTCGATATCGACGATATTATACACCTACAGCTCTCACACGGTTATCTCTCTACTCGGTCTACTCGAGTATAGGTAGATAACACTAAACCGTGGTACAGCCAATGTATAAGTCATAAGACATGTATATAATAATATAAAATATAATTATCAAATCGTTATCATATTAGGTACTTACCTGCAATATTAATACTATACATTTACGTATTACATTCCTGCAGGTATCATTCGCTCTACTCGCCATGGTCGTGTGCTTCGCCGCCGCCGAAACAAAGACACCGACATCGGCTCAATCTGCAGACGCCAACCGGAGCAAACGGACAGTGGTCGTCCCGCTGGCCGCCTCACCTTACGTAGCCGCACCATACGCCGCTGCCTCACCTTACGTGGCCGCACCATACGCCGCCGCCTCACCTTACGTGGCAGCACCATACGCCGCCGCCTCGCCTTACGTGGCCGCCTCACCTTACTTGTCCGCAAGGTATGCAGCCACCCCTTACGCCGCCGCCCCATATGCTGCAGTAGCTTCTCCGTACGTCTCAGCTTACTCCGCTTACTCCACCTACCCGTACGTTGCCAAGACCTTGGCTTCCCCGTACACAGCTACTTACTATCCATGAACGAACCGTCAGACCAGCAACCGAAATTTTGCTACCGAAATCTATACACCTAATGCAACGTTTAATTGACTTTGATAAGAGTATCTATTTAATATGGTATAATAATAACCTGTATTAAAATGTATACAATTCTTAAAGATAATAATAAAAAAAAAACCCTTTTTAATGTATTCGAAATTTATTGTTGTACTTGTCTCGAAATGTAAATAAAAATTTAATTTGTTTATCAAAAAATTGTTTGTGGCTTATTAATATTCATCGACCAATGTATTATGTAATATGAATAGGTACATTGAATGATCCAAGTGACATATAAGTGACTTATAATTGGTACACTTCATGTAAAAATCATAACATAATACAATATTGAGCATACTTATAAATTACCTAATTGGCCTCTAGATCAATAATTTGTTTTACACATAAGACTAGATAAGTATTATTATATTATTAAATGTGATATAAGTTTATATTATATGGTTTGTTGAAATTTCGTTAGTACAATCATAAAAAGTCGCTCTGCCGTACAGTAGGTTACAATAGTGGGTCACTGTAATCGATGGTGTTAAATTTGAATTCAATGATATAATATCAATGTATAAGAAAAACGATTCTGAGTGAAAACGGTCTATCAGCCTATGATATTACTAAGTATATTTGATGATATTATTGTGAATAAAGTAATTTATATATTTACCTATTTACGTGGATCATTGTTTTAAATTTTTTATCCTTAGCTATAAAAGTTGAACATTTTATAAATTTTTAACTACAAAATAATTATTACATTTTAAATTTGATAAATTTTGTCAAAATTCAAACCTAAAATGCTTATAAAAAAAAATTGTGCCTATGTATTTTTAATATTTTTCTACTGCTATTGTAACAATATATCAGGAGCCTTGCATTAAATTTTCACGCTTTTTTACCTAACAAATAAAATTTTATTGATATTTATAGAAAAAAAAACTAAAAAGATTTAAAACTGACAATGTCCGTAAACAACTTAAAAAGAGTAAAATTAATTTCAAAATTTTATCGTGTATAGAAAATGCTAATATAAACATTCAGTAAAATGTTCAAGTATCTACAGTCATTCGTTTTTTAATTACAATAAAATAAGAAAATCTTTACATAAGAAATCGAGTGAATATCAAATGTTGTAAAAATATGAATTTCAAACACTCATAAAAATTTAATTTGAGTTTCTTGTAGACATTTTTTTTGATAAAGGTAGACAATTGCATGAGGAATCTTGTATTACATTTTCAAATCTAAGATTTAAAAAGAAACAATTTTATGAATTTCTAACTCAAAATAATTTGGAAATTTTGGTCATTTTTACGTATTTTGTCAATATTTGAACTTTAAAATCTTATAAAAAAAAATTGTGAGTATGGATTTTTAATATTTTTCATCTGTACATGAAACAGTATATTAGGAGCCTTTTATTAAATTTTTAAGTTTTGTACCCAACAAATAAAATGTTATTGATATTTATAGAAAAAAAAACTAAAAAAAAAATGAAAACTAAAAATGTCCGTAAAGAACTCAAAATAAATGAAAATATTTGGAAATAGTTATGGTGTATAGAAAATGCTAATACAAACATTCAGTTATAGTGTTATGTACCTACGATAATTTGTTTAAGAGTTGCAACAAAAACCAAAATTGATTTTCTCGAAAACAAATATTGCGTAAAAATTCCCGTTTTTCCTTAATTTTTTGGTTTTTGGTGTAACTTTAAAACAAATGACCGTACATAAAATTTTAGATTTAGATACATGAAATTTTCACTGGTTGTTTATACTTACATTTTTTATACACGAAAACATTTTCAAAATATTTTGATTTATTTTGAACTGTTTAGGGACATTTTTTTTTTATTTTTTTTTATAAAAATATCAATACAATTTTATTTGTTGGTTTCGAAAACTTGAAAATTTAATAGAAGGCTCCTAGTATATTGTTTCAAAGGCAGATGAAAAATATAAAAAAATCCTTTATCACCGTTTTTTTTTACAGGCATTTAAAGTTCAAAAATTGACAAAATATGGAAAAATCACGAAAATCAGCAAATTATTTTGAGTTAAGAATTCGTAAAAATTTTTCTTTTTGAATCTAAGATTTTAAAATGTAAAACAAGATTCCTTATGAGATTTTCTACATTTATCAAAAAAAAATGTCTATAAGAGAGTCAAATTAAATTTTTATGAGCGTTTGAAATTCAAATTTTTTTTTATAGGGATTTAAAGATCGAATTTTGACAAAATTAACCAATTTTGAAATTGAATAATTATTTTGTAATTAAAAATTTATTTCCATGTAAGTAGTTAATTCTGTTACCAAAAAATCTAAAAAATACACAATACAGTTTATTTTTATAGTCATTTTAAGTTCAAATTTGGACGAAATTACATATTAAAATCAATATTAACAATTTTAGTTTTTTGTTGTAATTTAAAAATATTATTCGGGGATATATGAAACTGAAAAATCAAAAAATCAAAATATTATGGCCTATCCATACAATCTACCATAGTATTATGAATAAGAAGTATGCTCTATGATAAGACTGTGAATATTTTTTTTTATTACCATTGATATGTCTATAATATGTCTTAAACCTAGACTGACATACCGTCTCCGCTCAGAATTGTTTTTTCATACAATGATATTATATCATTGAATTCAAATTTAATACCGTTCATTATACAGTGACCCACTTGTAACCTACTGTACAGCAGAGCACCTTTTTTTATTTGATATTCAGAAGCAGAATAATTTTGGAAGTATTTCGAATTTCCATTTACAAAAACTGAATTTCAAATGATAAGTTATAATTATATAAGTTCTATGTACTAAAAGTTAGAGGACACTGCGTGGTAGTAAATACTGTACTAGTACAATGCGTTTTTATCAATATCCTACAGATAAGAAACATAGTTAGGTAATACAATATTTAAATTTTCCGTAAGCCACACATTTTGTAATAGCCAGAAAAATACGAAATTACTTGAACAATTTTATTGTAACTTATAAGTTATAATTTAGGATAAAAGAAGATCCCTACATCTCCTATAATACAATTAAACCACTATATATATTATACTTATTAGGTATTTATTTATTTTAACACATTGGCTTATTATAGATTTCACAATTTTTAAATAATGTAATTAAATATAGTAATTAGTAACAATAATGTCAATGAAGCTTGAGAGATTGTAATTATTATTATCTGGATTTATCGGTATAATTTATAGTACCTATATATATTATATCTACCCCAGTACCCCACACTAGTGTCTTCGGTGGGCCAAAGTATTCTTGTTTCCTAGAAATAAATAATAATAACAACAAAAACATGTAACAGTATATGGCTATAATTTATACAGCTTATTATACCTACTTAAACTATTATTACAGCAGTGACCTTGCATTAATGTAAATTGCAATTCAATCAGACATCATGTTTTCACTTTGGCAATCAATATGTCTTTACTTTCTATGAAGTATAAATTGTTTAATGTTTTAAATAAAATGTTTCTTTATATAATTATATTTCAATTACCTACGAAATACACATGTAGACATCATAGTCCGACATACCTAGTTGACATTATTTTATGATTTATTTCCTACCCACCATAGATAATATTATAAAATTATTCACGATGAATTCACGATGTTCGTCAGTTATGAACCTCGAAACAACTTAGGTACTTAACTGATTTTAATGACATTTTAATTGACATTTAATACATTGGTCCAACTTGAGAGATAGGATATTGTTTATCTCAATAAGTGGCCCTTAATTTTTTTTGTTGCAAATTTAAGAAAAGATCTTAAGACTTACGATGGAAATTGTTGCTTATCAATGGTTGCTATTGGTTACAGCTTACAGATTATAATTTATATTTGTATTTGTTGCTATTGGTTACTCGCGAAGATGAGGTAAATGAATGCATCAAATCGTCGAGTTTATGGTTTCACATAAAAAAATTATATCTTAAAACAAATATGAGAGTTGAAAGTATATTTGTAGGTTATTCAGGTATAGATAGGTAGGTACCTACTCAAAAACAACTTGGCTGAGTTTCAAATTTCAAATCGTGGTTGGAGATATCAGAGATATACCTAGTGCTTTATATTTTCTCATTCTTTCACTGGTGAAGTCGGGTTAAATAGATGAAAAGAGATGTTGGTTTATCCGAAGTTAAAAGATTCAAAAACTACTATACCGTTTTCAATAAAAAAAAGTTATAAATAGGAAGGGAAATTAGTGTTTTATAAACGTTTAACCCCTTCGGCCCTTCAAATGCATGATATTTTTGTTGGAATACATTTTTTTAGCCAAGTGCAGTTCGACCACTACCTGCTTTTTACCCGAGTGCAGTTCGACCATTACCTTTATTAAACCTAAGTGCAGTTCGACTAAAATAAGTGCAATTCGACCATACCTATTCAAGAACGTTACACGTAACATGAAAGTTGTCTATACTCAAGGTTTTGTGAAATTTATTTTATTACAATAAATATTTTAGTCAAATTTGATGAATGATGTACTGATAATCGTTCAAGCAAAATACAATTTTAAATTGTACTTCAAAAACCAAAATGATTGATTCCTATTTCCTCCAATATTAAAATTTTAATATACAAAAGCCAGTGTTGGGTAAGTTACTTTTAAAAAGTAATTAAGTTACTTTACTCGTTACTAAGGGATAAATGTAATTAAGTTACTTTACTCGTTACTCAAATAAAATTATAATGAAATTACTTTACTTTTCAAATAGAAAAGTAACTCATTACTTTCTCATTACTAAAATTAAATTAAATTTCAATTTCTTGGCAATTATCTTCTGCAGGCAAATTGAACAAGCAAATTCTTTATAAAACCTGTATAGTTAATAGGATCATATAAAATGTAGTCTTCCACACAAGCTATATTCATAGGAAACCTATTTAAAGGAATCAAATTAAGGGGCCTGGTCGCGACCTGTTTTTTTGCTCAAAAACATGCCTTACAGGAAAAACTCTCACGCCTTGTAGATTGGTCCGATTTCCGTAATTTTTTTTTTGTCAAATAGAGGAAGAAGTATTGCAGGGCGCATTGGACTTGGATTTTCAAAATTATTTTTCGAAATCTTATATTACAAGTTTGAATTTAATCCATTTTTACAACTTTTTAGTTTTTGTATTATTATTTATTTTTAGCAATGTAATCAAAAATAAAAGTCCAATGCGCCCTGTAAAAAATATTCTTCTATCTAACAAAAAAAAAATTACAGAAATCAGACCAATCTACGAGGTGTGAGAGTTTTTCCTGTAAACTGTGTTTTGACCGATATAATACACCCTATCAACCCCCCCTAAATAGGTATTGGGTAGTAGATTAGTGGAAAAGTCTTATAATTGAGGTGGCAACTAAAATATAAAATTTAATTTTCAAATTTTATAGAATTGCGGAAAATTTGAAAAATCGCGACCAGGTCCCTTAAATAATAAATTGTATTAACTGTTGTCGTGATTTACGGTGCAATTAGACATTTCAAATGTCAAAACCATTGAAAACCATGAATTGTGCCGAGTTAAACTTAAATATATATACATATAATATTAGATTGGTAAACATAATAATACCCGCATTATCCATATATTTTTTTTCAATTCGCAATAAAATATAGGTATACCTATAGGTAGGTATTTAATAATTCGAAACTGTAACGCGTTATTTTATAGAAATTACTTTTCAAAAGTTATTTCCATTACATTTTCGTTACTTGGAAATAAATCTAATGAAATTACGTAACGCTTTTCTTTCGTTACGTTACTACCCAACACTGTACAAAACTAATACGAAAATGTTAGTGTAGTTTTAGAAAATGTATGTATAAAGCAATATTATTGTTATTTATACTATAGATTCTATATATAATATAGATATCAGTGTTATCAAACTATAAACATTTAAATTTAGTAATATTACATTTTTTTAAAAGATTACATTAAAAATCTGACAACTATTATCCCTAGTGCCTACCACTATATACCTAATACCTATAGTATATGTATTTTAATAAATCAGAAAATACTAATTCGAGTTTTGATTTAGATACATCAACATTTTGTAAAAAAGGAGTTTGTATTTCCACAGGATTACAGAACACTTTTTAAATAGTAGGTATCTAATAATACCTATACAAATCGAAATGCATCTATTAGAAAATATCGAGTCTAAAAGTTGAATGATCTTAAAATTCCAAAAATCATAATTAGAATAAATTAATTATCGAAAGGCAGAATATTGGGGAAACGTTTTGGTGAATCACTCCGTACATTTTATCCAGATTTAACTTTATTTTTTCTTAAAAGGACATAATAGGTAAGTACGAATTATTATTAGCAACTGCATTCTAATTTTTTTCATGACTTAAATATCTTATAATTCTTTGACAGTTATATTATATACTTTAGATATTATTCAGTTCACATTTCCCATTAATATAATATAATATTATTAATATTTAATCATATAGATTATAGAGCATTAAAATAGGTGTGCGCCGTTATTGCAGGGGCAGCATATGCAGCAAATACTGCATCTGAATATATTTTTGATAGGTGATTGACTGCAGTACGCCAGTACCTATCTAATATCTATTACTATACAATGGAGGTATTCAAACTTTTTCATCCCGCGGTTCCTTGGTGTGTTCGCAATACTCTTACGGCTGCCACATTATTATGAAAAAATTGAAACAATATTATAAGGATACAATATTATATACCCAATATAGGTGATAATACTGATAATAACAGTGACTTTAGTACTAGAAATAACTGCAAATAGCCGGTTAATGTGTTTCAATGTTTCATTATCGTTTCCATAATCGGTTTAATGACTATAAAAAACATTTATATTAATTATACATAACCTACATTAATATTAATTTCGATTCCCGGTGCTTTGACACGGCTCGCTTCGACGACCTCGCGCGCCCCTGGGAACCGCGACGCACAGTTTGAATAGTGAATACATCTGCTATAGAATAATAATATATTTTACTTATGCATAAATGATTTTTGAAGTATTATAATTTATAGTAATTACTAGATACTTATTAAAATACATTTCAGTATATAAGATAAGATTGTAATATTGTATAGAAATTAAAAAGCATAAATGATAAATATGTAATAAAAAAACAAAATACCTATAGATACACAACTTTTTTTAAATTTTTTCAAGCCACAAATAAAATTTAGCCGTAATAGTCCTATAATATTAATTTACTATAGTCTTTACAGTAACTATGTTTTGTTAGTTTTTATTGTTTATTTTTTTTGGGGGTGACGGATTAAAAGTAACTATACTTTAGTACTTAGGTATCAACTTTTCAAAATAATTCAGATCAACAAAATACAATTAGGTAAAAATCAGTTATAAGTTCCTCATAAGTTTCCTCGTGAGTTTTATTAGTTAAAAGAACATTTTATAAGTGTGATTGAGTATCAAATTATTGAACATTGCGATTAAACTATTAATAATCGAATACCTAGGTATTTAAATTTTAAACGAAAAACAACGATTTTGTTATTTTTGTTGATATAACAATCTCGACACGTCGATTCGTAAAATAAATATAATTTGTATCTGTCTACTGATTGCACCGATACGTGCGTCGTTATTCAGTGTGATTCTAGAATTTCGCTCGCTCAAACCACCTTTGTCTTTGTGTAAATAAACGCACCGGGAAGTTATCATTAACAAATGACATAGTTCATTACCCCGGAGTGGGCTTATGTGGGATGATTTTATATCGGTTTGGATCAAAGAATTTCTAGACTGTTTCACCGCACGACGGAACACCTACCTTTAAATAGTTTAAATATCTGGTACCGACAGTCTTCCACTCGACACTCGTCGGCCGTCGCGTCACATAAACCAGGTGGGAGGGGACGACGGACGTGATGTCCAATTATTCGGGATGAGGCCAACAACGCTACCTATATAGACTATGGACGAAAACTAAAAAGTGAGTTGTCTTACTACTTGTCTCCTCCCACCCTAAAAATCAAACAAAATGACATCATTGCTGGGTCTGGGTGTTACAGTGTTGCAAAATTAGCTACCACGAAAGTATATTGGAAGTTGGAACAACGCTATCGAAAAATCTATTGAAAGAACTATCGAAATACTCGATAGCGCCTGAAAATATTAATGCAAATTGCAATTATTTAAGACTGGCTGGCTGAATCGCTCATTGAGCGACAAAATCGATTATACACAGACATGCGGTTTACAACTATTGCAGATATTAAAATGCAAAATTGTTATGGATTCAAAAAATAAGGTAATTTTTAACCTATATCATCGACATGACGACATGAAAACAAACGACGTCGTCGAGATCATGTCCGACGAATATTCGAGACTTCGAGCGCTAAAATAATTGCCTCGGTGTACTCACACAGTAACAGTGTAACACAACATTAGTACAAACTATAATGATGCAGCTGCTGCACAGATCGTTTGTTTTTTCCCTCAAGTGCAGCACAACGCACACACTGCACGAGAAACTGATATTGTTATTGCGCTATTCGTTCCGTGATAGGTGGATGATAGTGGACGGACGCTAGGACGCGTACACGTCACGGACCGCCGCCACGGCGACGCCATCGCGCCCAACCGGAATCGCGGCGATGTTCTGCTCACGACGACGGTACCTATAGAACGACACGTCTTCCCCGCCGCGCCACAGTCGCCCAGCCATCGATTAATAATAGTAATAATGATATTATTATTAATCATTCCGATTGATGTTTTCCGATATCGTCTCCCATAAACCGATCCGCGGTATTATTATTACTATTATTATTATTATTATTATTATTATTATTATTAATACAGTGCGTTATTAACATTACTATTATTATTATTATCGTTGTACGGGTTGCGGATCACATGGTTTAAGTTCCTCGATAACGGTTATCATTGTCTGTCGTGTCCATTAAGGTTGTGTCGCGGTGGTGTTCACGGTGTTGTTGTTGTCTATGCACAAAGCCCGACTGCCCGAGTGTTGTTAATTGTTATTGTCGGATATCGTTGTCGCCGCGTCCGTTCAGCGTATTTTGCTGTCGCCAATCGCCATCGCCCGATAACTGTCGCTCGCGCACGATTCATCGTTTCGTCGGATCCAGTCATCGTCATTGTGCACCACAAAGTGGTTCGCGTCGTCAGCGGTGTCTGCATCAGTGGCATTCGTCGTTGGGGCCGCCGCGGACGGCGTCATTGCCGCGACCATCTTCGTCAGTATACAACGACTGTAGTCGTTGAGGGTACAAACACAACAAGTGGCCGACATCCTTTGCACGAACCACATCCTCTTGTGAAACACGGTTAGACACCATTTATAATGTACCTGTCCCCTATAGTAGTCTTGTAATTAATTGTCGTAGGTAGTGATATAGACGTAGACACATATCCTAGGATCTAGGTATAACAATATCATAACTGACATCTGCTGGGGACGTTTGACAATGTTAAGTACCTAGTGCATGAGCTCGCCTCTGCTCCGATGGTGTAAAGCGATCAAGCCGTGCAAACGTATGTTGGTTCTGGCTGTGTATGAATTCTGGGATGAATTCGTTGTGTAGATTTAGGCTCTTTATTTCCATCTTCATGTCTTACCCAGCCCTCAGAGTTCTAATTAATTTGTCTTTGTCGCATATCAAAAATCATACAGCATATGCATGTGTATCCACAACAACATAATATCATATGTATTTATCAACCAGTTGTTTTTGATTTAAGTTCTTTCTATGTTGCATTACAGTAATTACCTAAAATATATTTTGCTTTAATGATTCCTAGTTTTATCTTTTAACCTCTCTTTTAACATATATTTTATAAATTTCTTGTAGGTAATTGCTACCTATATAATATATTTACTGAGCTGACTGGTTTAGTGTCTTTATATAAGAAACTAAAATTTAAATTTCACCATAAATAATCAAATTATATTAGGTACTAAAAATTATTTAGGTCAATCGGTTTATATGATAAATTTCCATCTGTAAATAAAAATAATCCTAATTGCTACTAGTAACTCGTCTAAATATTACCTAGGCACCTGAATAATTATGGACATTTAACAGTTTGGACTGTTTATTATAATACTGTAATTATTAATATTTCAGTTTTTACCATATATATTTAAATTATGTTAATATTCAAATAATATAATATAGGTACTGTTCACAGAAGTTCACTAATAGTGGGTCACGACTCACGACCCAAAGTGGGTCACTAATAAATTCTTAGTGGGTCATGAAATTTTTTTTTAAACAGTAAGAATTTTAATAAACTAGGTAGGTACTTATACTTAGTCATGTATATTCAACGTTTTGAAATTTATGTTCTACATTTTTAAGTATCAAATTTACTTTAGGTGTTAAGTACCTACTTATTTTTTGTATTAAATATAAATATATCAAGTATTTAGAAATTAGATAAGGTCTAACTTGGGATTGTATTTATTACTGTATTTACTCTTATAAAAATATATAATATACTAACCTACCTAATTATATCTTAATATTTATATTGTAGTCTATTGATAATTAAAACCCTATTGTTTGATCCCGAGCATTATCCTATTAAACAAATATCAAAATGTAATTTTAGATTAATAAAACAATGTATATGTCGTAGCCACTTCGTGAAATTCGAAAATATTTCACAAAATGGTCTCTTTTTTATGAAGTGGTCACTCCAATTTAACATTGTCATCATCCAATCTATCAGATGATGGTTCACTTTGTGTACTGGAATACAACATTCATTGCACACATCAAGTTTGATTAGGTATATCCATTATTATTTATTTAATGTATTTATTAAGTATACTTATTTATGACTTCTACAATACCATAAGTATAGATTATATTATAAAGATAAATTTAAGTTATTTTATCTAAATTTAATTTATATTATCACCTAGTATATTTATTTATTTATTTATTGAATAAACGGGCGGGAGCCCTGGTTGAAATAATTAGGTGTACAATACAGTCATACAATAACATAATATGAATAATATTACAAAGTATAAAATATAAAATTAAACTAAACAATGAATACAAATATATCATATTAATATATTGTCCATATTATAAAAATGTAATTTAAATAAGAATGTCTATCGTAACAAGTAATGTAATTTACCCTACATTGGTAATACGGAATATAATACAATAGAACAGAAGACAAATAAAGTAACTAGGTAGTACATTAATTTAGAGTCATTAATTTCTGCAATTATCAACTCAATTTTTTCAGCTGTATCTATATGGCTTTTTACCAGGCTTATCCAAATAATATTTATCCATAATTTGGTAAAACTCAGCAACTATACAGTGCTTTAACATCAATTTCAGTACACAAAGTGAACGACCAAATTGTGAAAAAAATGTACACAATGTTAAATTGGAGTGACCATTTTGTGAAATATTTTCGAATTTCACAAAGTATAAAATATCCGTTTCAATTTCATGAAATGGTCATCTTTTCATGAAGAGATCGATTTCACAAAGTGCCTACGACATATATATAATATATACCTTGTATTTCAGTATGTATGTATAATATATCAGTTAAAAAGTAGGTAATAAAAATAAAATATTATATCTTTTATTTCAATCATTAAAATACCTGTATGACGTGTCTTTTCAATTTTTTGGTGATCATGAAGTAAATTTACTGTACCAAATACTTGATTCACAATAGTACAT
The DNA here is from genome assembly GCA_949089665.1 of Macrosiphum euphorbiae. NCBI lineage: Eukaryota > Metazoa > Arthropoda > Insecta > Hemiptera > Aphididae > Macrosiphum > Macrosiphum euphorbiae. Next base: position 52,845,700 of record CARXXK010000001.1, on the reverse strand, counting down.
TCCCCAGTACATTCTTTGTCATTCCTCATTTAATTTAGGTACCTATATTATATGCTTCAGAATAGGATAAAAATCCATTACTTGGATTTGAATAGGTCTAATATATCCTGTTTTTTATTTGTAATAACTAACGACTTTTTTCCTATTAAATTTTAATAAACTCTTCGCAGCGAAGTGTGGGTACTTACATGATTAACGTTAACTGTACCTACCTGTAGCAATTTTTAACTACCCAGAATCTAGGTAATAAACCTAATAGACTTTATTCCAATAGTTTTTGATTTTTATTTCCCCATGTTTGTTACTGATACAGTTTCAATTGGTATACAGCATTACCTTATTATTCAATCTACTATTCGTTACTTGATTGTTTTATAGGTATACTCAAATTATTAGTTGTAGATTAATTTTCAATAATTTATCTCCCAATTAAATTAATTCAATTTAGGTCGTTGGGTATTCGACTGATCGATTAGATCAATTAAAATTAATCATTAATAATAATAAAGCTATTTTTGTTATATAGTAAGGATGATAAAAATATGTAAAGAATAGAAAAACATAATGTAAGTTCTAAATTATAATAAAATAATAAAACGTGAGTACCCAATGACAGCCAATGACTGTTGCTATGACTTTTTATTATAGTAAGTAGGTAGTGGTAGATAGCAGCTACAAAGGTGTATTATATTTTACATGTTTTTATTTATATTTTATCTCATATTTTAAAAAGCGACACCAAAAATCTGGTTCAAGCATTTAGATTTTAATGATTTTCAAGAACATTTTCACTTTTAAATGTACCTAATGTACTTCATGCATGTAAGCACATTACAAGTTATTGTATGGTTATTCATTTAATATACATATAGATAGGTGTCTTAAGTAAAGAATAAAAAAGGTGTTGTACGCAGCGCTTATTTATTGAATTACAGTTTATCCACCATACAAAATAAATTATCAATAACATTTGTTTTATTAGTTTAGTAGGAAGTATTTCTTTATTTGTATTATTCTTAGTAAAATATTATCAGTGTAAAAATGTTAAGTTTGTTGATTACCTACAAGTTAAGTTTGCGTAATAAATATAGTATTTTTTTTTTGTTACAGTGCATGAGGTCTCAAACTGGAAAGAAGCGGTTTCCATGTAAGGCCCATTTAAATTTTCCATGGTTGATGTCAAATTTAAATGTACACATGAGTTCTCGCACAGGAGAGAAACCATATACATGTGAGGTCTGTTCAAAATCATTTACTTTAAACCAGCAACTCATTACTCACATGAGGTCTCACACGGGAGAGAAGCCTTTTTCATGTGAGGTTTGTTTAAAACCTTTCTCTACAAATGGCAATTTAAAAATACACATGAGATCTCATACAGGAGAGAAACCATTTACATGTGAGATCTGCTCAAAATCATTTACTTTAAACCAGCAACTCATTACTCACAAAAGGTCTCACACTGGAGAGAAGCCTTTTTCTTGTGAGGTCTGTTTAAAATGTTTCTCTACAAATGGCAACTTGAAAGTACATATGAGATCTCACACAGGAGAAAAACCGTTTTCATGTGAGGTCTGTCTAAAATCATTTACTCTAAACCAGCAACTAATTACTCACATGAAGTCGCATACGGGAGAGAAGTCATTCTCATGTGAGGTATGTCTAAAATCATTTCCTGTCAACGGTTCGTTAATCAAACACATGAGAGTCCATGCAGAGAAGAAGCCATTTTGTGATCCATGTAAAAAATGTTTTCCCCAAAATGGTCAGCTTGTAAATCACACAAGAATTCAAGAGGACCCAAGGATGCTTGAGGACAATGCTAATTGTATGATGTCAACTTACAAAAAAACCTTTAATTTAAACAGTAATATTTATTAATTAACTGTTCAAAACAATAAATTGTCTATAATATAAGTTTTTAACATTTAATAAAAATAATTTTTGACGCTTAAATATATGTTTATATTTATTTAATAATTTAAAATAATTTGCTAGTGCAAATATTCTATGATAAAAATATTGTTAAACTCAATATATTATATTATTTTTACACTTAATTTTTTTTTATTGGATTTATTTGCTTACACAATTAATACTATCGATATTATATTTTTTGAGTTAGAGTTATACGACATGAATGCATTTTTAATGACTTGTAAGTTGTAGTAATAAAATTATCTTAAATACTTTGTAACCTACGTCCTACTCTGGGTTTATATAACCCTAGGTATAATCATCGCAGTTCATCTTGGCCTTTGAATTATGGTATGTGTTAGGGGTAATTGTCGGTGACATAATATTATGCAATAGTTTACCTTATTTGAATAAAAAGTATTGAAGATAAACAATTTTTTAAATCTACTTTGTAATTTTCTCAATTTTAATTGTATTTTCGTCAATAAATATTAGTACTCATTAAATAGGCACTGATAATATTTCAATATCTGCTACATTGTACTGACATAATTCTGGCTTGATATTCATAACAAGAAGAACATTCTGTCCTTAATGAATGGTCGTAAGGCCAATGTGAACTGCATGAATTATATCTAACATGACGTACTTACTGCTTTGGTCTTTGATAACACTTCTATATGATCTAAGACGTATTGTATATATTGTAATTAAGTTATCCACTGCGTGAATCTAATCATTTAGTAATAATTGATCTTGATACCTACGCATTATTTTAGATAGATTACTACTTTAAAAAATATACTGATCAAATATTGAACTCTTAGTAGTTGTAAAGGTTAATATTTTTTATATTATTGTAGTAAAATCAAAGTGATATGCGATGTCATAAAAAATATTGGAGTAAGTGTACCATAGTCGGTGTAACAACATTAGTAAAGCCAAACATGTTTTGTTTTTTATGAATTGTAATATTGTATAATTTTTGTTTTTTTTTTTTTTGGACATCAATCTAATAATATATTTTTTCAAAAATCTAAGATCTAAAAAATAAAGATATGTGATTTTATTGTAAATCAAACTTACTCAATGTGTAATAAGTATTTAATATATTTATGACCATTTTTGATTAAATTATTTAGATGTCAATTAAAAATGTGTCACTTAAAATACTACTTTTTTGATAGGTATTTATTTTTATCATTTTAGATTCAAGCTGAATGAGAAATTTATTGGTTTTACAATGATGTGTTTTTTTTAAATTTTTATTCAGAGCATAACCGCAAGTATTATATGGTAGAGAAGACAAGTTCTAATAGTTCTGTGTAACAACTTTTTGTACCTAACTATCAGAAATATCATCGAACTTATTAATTGTTCGTTCAGTTTAATTCCGTACAGCGTAATCAAAGGCTAACCAAACAAATCAGAATAGTATCAGTTTTTGTTATTTTGCTATCAAAATAAATTAAATAAAAATAAAACCGAAATGATTACCAATTATTTTTTTTATTGAACTTAAGCCCGGTGACTATGGCCACTATATAGCTGTTGTGGTGGTTATGAACTGTGGTTGGTATACGGTTAAGGTGGGTAAGCAACACGTGTGTGGGGCAAGGTTTTAACAACTACGATCGCGGGTGGTCAGTAGCTGCAGGCACTTCGGTACTCGTTGTTAGTTGCTGGGAGAAGCCAACCCGCCAATTTATTATTAATTTCAGTTTTATTTTAACATGAGTGCATTTTCAAAATGATTGTACAATTTTTGTGTCTAGAATAGTACCTATTTAATATTTTAATGTATAATAATTTCATATTTACATATACCTATTTGGAAACTATATTTAAAAACTGTAATCAGCACTCATTTTTTTTTTTCGAGCAACAACTGTATTATTGTTTATATAGCCCAAAAAATAGTACGTTGGACGTTGGTTTATATTTTATATGATTTACCTATATTCTTTGAAATTAACCTTACTGCAGTTATAAAATCGCTTTTCTTATTTCTCCTTTTATCCGCATTAACCAATTACTAGTTTGGACCTATGTAAAACATTGTAAATCAGAAGCCGACAAAATCAATTTATTACATTTATATTTTAAACGAAATGGTACCTACGTAGTAGGTACTATATCTATACCATTGATTATAAATACCAGTATTTAATGGTACTAAAGCACAATATCAACAATTTTCTTTCGGTCGGTCTAACCTAATTAATTATGATCAATATTTAAATATAATCTGTGAGTTCATTTTCAGTAACTTAAATTGAGCTTTGTAGACTTATAGAAAAATTCGACATCAATTGAAATACTTATTTTAATTGTTATAACTTTATGATAGGTAGGTATCGAAAATTGTAAATGAATATTTTTAAAAAAAATTCTCAAGGTACAATAATTAATGTACCTACCTGTAAATTGCCTATACATTTCGCCGTACAACAAGTATTGTTTTTTGTAAATACATTTTTGAATCAAACACTACAATAAAGTATAAACCGGTGTTTAGAACTCACTGTTTTGCTAGTTGTTTGCTTGACGCTTCTTTCACCTCGGCGTTGAATAGTGGTTACGTGGTTTGATACTTTAATACAAGGTTAGGAGGTTAGGTATTATAACAGTTTCATAGTGCATTCATTCAGTGAGTATAATATTCGTGATGTGAATTACGTGATTATTGGGTAAATTGTGAGTAATTTCTGAACTCAATAATTACTTATTATAACACAAATATAAAATTATATTTAATTTTATTTTTATAAAATTATTTACTCACAAAATTTTTTAGACTTACCTTATTTTGAAGGTTCGACCTGGGGTTTACCTAATTATAATTACCTATAATAATATTCAATTTTGATTATATAATATTAACTAATAAATAATAAAACTTTCATTCACCGATTTATTTCAAAACTAAATGGAATAATCTATATTGCCTATTAATTTAAGTTTTATATTTTATTTTATTTACTAGTTGCGATATACTTAGTTTGGGTGTTTCATATACGTGTTTGGTTAGCAAATAACAATGACAAATCAATTACGAACCATTTTGAAATTAATTTGAAACTACAGTACCTACTACCTATGTCCTATACCTAATTACTGCATCTGCAGTATTCTGCACCCAATATTTAATGTTTTGTAGTATTTAATATTTATTGTGTTGTTTAGGTAAGTACCTATTTGTATACGATTTCCTATCCATAAAAATACCTACAAAGCTTGATGAAATGTTATGCGATTTAAAGCCAATGTGAAAGAGTGGCTTTTCGCTTAAACTGGTTTTAAAAAAAAAAGTTCGTTTGTTCGTACGACATAAATACATAATATATAGGTAGGTTATACATCGTGACCGGTCGCCTGGCTTCCGTGACGGCTATCTTGGGTGCACTGCACAGCGTACAATATATATTATATTAATATTATAATAATTTAATACTTAAGGTACGGTTTCGTTTCTGCAGTTGACTGCAGCAGTCATAAAAAATATCGGTGCAGTCGACTGCAGACTACTGGTGCTCAGACCAGTCTTGCAGTCGACTGCTGCAGTCAACTGCGTTAACGAAACCGTACCTTTACAGTGGCGCACAGAGGTATTTTGAGTGTACAAGCAGATAAAAAAAGTTAAACAACCACCTACCCATCCACCCGTATTGTTTATTTAAAAATGTACCCTTACAACTTTTGTTTTGATTTAATATTTAAATAAACCAGTTATTCTCACTTATTAATCACTAGGGTTCGGATTTGAAGGCAAATGCCTTTCTTTTATTAATCATAATAGAAAAATAATTTTTATACAAAAATGTGTTTCATTTAATTTCTTAGAGAATGGATCTTTTTTTTTTTTGCCTTTTTTTGCCTTTTTACTTATAAATGCCTTTTTGCCTTTTCTTTATCTTTTGTTTATTTTGCATTAAATTAACTGGTACCTATAACTCAAGTAAGTTAATACTTAAAATTGTTTTTAACTAATTCTTAGGACAAATCTGGTTAAAGAAAAAGGTACCTAATCTCTTTATACAAAATAGCATAAACTTAATGTAGTTTAGTATTCATGCTCATTTTTAATTTGTATTTTTCTCAAAATGTGTGCATTTAAAAGTGTTTAAAAAATGTTCACTATTTTATTTTGTAGTATATTTATGAATTGCCTTTTTATATAAATTAAATGCCTGTTTTTGCCTTTTTTTACATTTTAAATGCTTTTTTTATTGATTATATTGCCTTCAAATCCGAACCCTATTAATCACTGTTGTTTTTGGAAATTAATTATTATAGACTAGGCTATGGTTTTTATATTATAAATGTATAGACTTCCCTGTGACACCGGTAAATTACACCAGCCCCCCTCGATAGCACATGAAGTTGCAATAGGTACTCGCTTAACCTGTCTGTATACTTATATTATAGTGCGGCGCTTTATTCCGTCACCATATTATAGTAAAATTTTAATGTCATCACCTTTCTATTGTTTCCGGTTTCTTCCCGGAGTATTTGGATAATTTTCGTGGTTTATACAATATATCACCTGCAGTATTATAATAGTAATACGCGTGTCAGGCGCGTATCCAGAATTTTATTTCGGGAGGGGCTGAACAAAATTATCAACATAGTCACACAATAAAACAAAAAAGTGGGTAAGTGGATGTCGCTCTGCTGTACAGTAGGTTACAAGTGGGTCACTGTAATGGATGGTGTAAAATTTGAATTCAATGATATAATATCATTGTATAAGAAAAACGATTCTAAGCGAAAACGGTCAGTCAGCCTATGATATTACTAAGTATATTTGATGATATTATTGTGAATAAAGTAATTTATATATTTACCTATTTACGTGGACCATTGTTTTAAATTTTTAATCCTTTACTATGAAAGTTGAACATTTTATAAATTTTTAATTACAAAATATTTATTACATTTTAAAATGAAAACATTCAGCAAAATTTTAAGTTTTGTGATTTTTCCGTATTTTGTCAAGATTCGAACTTTAAATGCTTATAAAAAAACTATGACTAAGGATTTTTAATATTTTTCAACTGCTATTGTAACAATATAGCAGGAGGCTTGTATTAAATGTTCAAGCTTTTTTACCCAACAAATAAAGTTTTATTGACATTCATATTTTTTGGATTTTCTTGAAATTTCAGGGGGGGCTGCAGCCCACCCAGCCACCCCCATAAATACGCCCCTGACGCGTGTCGTATACCGATGTCGACTACCTATAATTTGTGTGTGTGTGTGCGTTTGTTTGTCTGTCCATCTGTCTGTATGTGTCGTGTCTGTGTGTACCTACAGGCAATGGTGGGCAAGTTAATGAAAATAATTAACTGTGGAAAGTTAAGTTAATTCATTTAAATTGCCTTCAGTTAAGTTAAAAGTTAACAAGGAAAAAAAAATTAACTAGATAAGTTTAAAGTTAAGAGAGAAAATAAAATTAACTTATCTCAGTTAAAAAAAAGTTAATTTTTTTGAAGGTACAATATTTTTAAGTCATATACTACCATAGTATTTTGTTATACAAAAACATTTACCAAGATATTGAACACTGTGTAAAAAATTAAATTATTATAATACATAATTCGAAAATAAATTACTAAAATCGTAAAAAAGTCGACCAATCGGTATTGCCTAGTTGATTACGCATGACTCAAAAATTAAATTATCTTAACTGCATGACAATGATAATTAACTATAAAAAGTTAAGTTACAACAATAAACATTTTAACTGAATAAGTTAATAAGTTAAAAACAAAAATAATTAACTAGTTAAGTTAAAAAGTTAAAAAAAATTAACTTTTTAACTTAACTTTAACTTTTTAACAAGTTAATGCCCACCTTTGCCTACAGGTGTAATGAAGTGGTCGGCGGGTGCAGCCTGCCAATTAACTCGGGACAAGTCCAACTCCGTAATCCTCGACGCATCTGCGAGCGACGGCGCGACCCGAGGGCGTAACACGATGTCTAACCTACCTATATTATGTATATATACGAGCCCGCGACCAGTGGCCACCATATTATGCGATTATCATAATAATAGTATACATACGTGTGCCGTGTGCGACCGGCGTGTGATGATAATATTATAATATTATGTCTATTGAACGCGGTCGACGTGCACATATTATATATGATCGTGACCGGTAACCCTGGTTCTTACCGTGTGCTGGAAGCCTGGAATAGAAGGAATATAAATATTTGTTTAAAAAAAACAACGTAAAATACGATCGCAATCCATGTAGGTATTGTAGTCACATTGCATCTGGTTAGGTTTGTATAATACAAACGGTTTGGACGTTGGAACGAAACGTTTGCGTGCGTGTATGGGACAATTGTACGCGCTGTGCAGCTGCTGCATCGCCATGGTTTAAACATTTCAACGAAGAAAGAAAAACACTTTGGAAAACGATGAAGTCAGTACTCGGCGTGTGTATCGATATTCGATAATATTATGTTATTATGGTTTTATAACGGTCATGGGCCGTTCAAGGTTAGGTAAGGTCAATTACAGTTCTTTCAATATTGACCATAAGGACTTCTCGTCGAATACGTGTCGAAAGTAGGTACATTAATAATGACACGTTTTGTTCTTTGGAATTAATATGGTTTTCTGCATTACTGTTCATAATATTATACAAATTAGTTAACCACCTATGTATAATAATATATTATAGTGACGTTACTCGACAGATTGATTTTAATTTCTGATGATACACGGCCACACGGGGCAATAATGTTTTAAGGTCAAGGTTATTTTTTGATTGTACTGTATCAATGTTATATTATACAAAATAATGAAAACTTTTAAGTGATTAAAGTGATACCACCCATTACACATGCGAGGGTATTCGGTTACACGGCGCATGTCCTATTCCTATAATGCAGGTAAATTTATCATTTTAGTAAACATCGAAATTAGTTTTACTGTATAATTTAATAGGAATGCTGTGTGCAAAATATTTCATAGTAAATTTTAAATTGTAATTATTATTTGTTTAGAGAAAAGTGGGTACTTATAATTGTCTTCATTAAAATATAATTAATAGATGGACATTATGTTATATAATTTTTACATGATATTTAGGTATTTTAATATAAATTACTCCATTTTTCAAGCGACTTACCAAAACCATAATCTTTATTTCCGTCCAACAAAATACTAAATGGATAAAGTGATTTCTATAGAAATTAATTTTTATAAAAACAATAATGATATGATAATAAAGACAAAAGTATAAAATTGAAGGTTTGTATAAAATCTCTCGCAGATGATACTTATAAGCTATTAGCTACTAAAATCAACGTTGATATTTAATATTCAAACATTGCAATAGTGACGGCCATTTATTGTTTTTTTTTTTGAATACTAAAATATATATATTATTATTATATTATATTGTGCTCGATAGCAGTTCGTGCAGTTTGACGTGGAAAACCAGATTTTCTGGGTTAGATTTTGTAGAATCGAGTGAAAGGATGCTGTACCATTATATTGTATGATATATCATGATTCATGATGTATGGGTATTAAACTCGATGTTAAACGACTTTTGACCGGGGAATGTCGCCCGTCGCACATTTATACCGGACGTACATGCAAGTACACGCGTATAGGTAGGTACGTGACAAGCGACTCGTGTACACGCGGTACTACTATTAATACAGACTAATATAACTGTTTGCGACCACGACAACATCATATAGCTGGTAAGTGGTAGGTACGCCGTGGTCAATATACACACATATATTATACATACCTATATCACATTTATATACTATGCCCGATGCAAAAATTAAAAGAACGAGAAAAGACTGCGAGGCGAAAAAAAAGTTGACTGACGTTTGCGGACCGCGACGTGTAAGAGAAACGATTATTTTAATGTAAAATAGCATATTATAAATGGCTCCGTCGGTTGGCGTGGTGCGAGTACGAAAAAATTTGGAAAAGACAAGCTCGGTCACCGTACCGACAGTACGATAGCTGATATCCATCAAATTTCTGGACGCCTGGACATAATATTAATATTAATAATATTATAATGTATCGTACATTCATAGGTATACGTAGGTATACGCAAGGCTGGGCAAGTTAACGTTTTTTTTTTAACTCGTTAAGTTAAGTTATTTTAAAATAATTAAGTCGAGTTAAAAGTTACTCGTATTTTTTTTTCGTGAACTCGTTAATTTAAAAGTTAACTTTGAAAAAAAAGTAACTTAACTTAGTGTAAAGTTAAAATTTGATAATTTGCAAAAATAAAAAATTTTAGACTCATAATATGGTTTATTAGATAGTTTTTCTTTACGTCCAAGAAAATTACTGGGGAAATTTAAAATGATACATCAAAGTACAAACACATTAAAAAATTTGAATTATTTTTCGGAAGAAAATTAACTTAATTTAGATATTTTGAAATAATATTAACTTGAAATTAACCCGTTAGTCTTGAAAAAAGTAACTTATTAAGTTAAAAGTTAATTTGAAAAAAAAGTAACGAGTTACTTAACTTAACGTTTTAACTTAATTTTAATTTTTAACTCGTTAATGCCCAGCCTTGGGTATACGTATATGTACGTCGTACCCCGTGTTCGGAAAGATTTTTATATTACATATTTTGAGTTAGCGTGGTCTCTGTGGGCACAAATATCCAAAGTCCGATTACACATAAGTCATAACACATATAATATTGTAAACCTACACATTACACATTATAATATATTATTCACATATCCGACGGTAGGTAGGTACTAAGGTACTATAACTATACAATGTCACACGCGTAAACGAACGTTGACATTTGCCCGCGGGGCACGTTCCTTTAAGGGTATAGTTATAGTACTGTCGAACAAGTGAATAATATGGGCAAATGTAAACTGGGCCCGCGGTTACCTTTTTTGTTGTAAACTCGGCCCGGAAATTTTAGGCAGTAAAATAGGTAGATTGTAAAATCGTCTCGGAAATTTAAGATAATAAAAAAGGTCGGTTGTAAACTTGGCCCCATAATTTTGAAAAATAAAATATAATAAGCACGACATAATTTAATCTGCAAATACATTTTACTTATAATTTAGATTCTGAGTGGAACGATGAATGTATTGATTTTACAATGATGTGGGTCTTTTGTTTTTTTATTTTTTTTTTGTGTCTGTGTACAAAGTACATAAGTAGTCGAAATAATGCTTCGATTTTCAACTTCAGTATCTTGTTCGATTGAAAAGTGAATATTATTGGTGCATTGGGAGGTCAAAATTCAAATTCCAGTAATTTTCAAAAGCGCCTTGAAAAACAAAAGAAAAATTAAGGAAAAACGGAAATTTTTACGCAAAAATCTATTTTTCATAAAATTTTCAAAATTTTCTCGTGTATAAAAATTCTAATATAAGCATTCAGTAAAATTTTCATGTATCTACAGTTATTCGTTTTTGAATTACAAAATAAGGAAATCGCTACATAAGAAATCGAGTGAAAATCCAATGTTGTAAAAAAATTACAAAAATTGTAAAAATTTTTTTTATAAAAATTTGAATTTCAAATTCTCGTAAAAATTTAATTTGACTTTCTTATAGACATTTTTTTTTTTGATAAAGGTAGATAATCTTAAAAGGAATCTTGTATTACATTTTAAAACCTTAGATTTAAAAAGAACAATTTTTACGAATTCTTAACTCAAAATAATTTGCTAATTTTCGTGATTTTTTCCATATTTTGTCAATTTTTGAACTTTAAATGCTTATAAAAAAAACCGTGACTAAGGATTTGTTAAATAGTTTTCAAATGCCATTGTAACAATATAGTAGGAGCCTTGTATTAAATTTTCAACCTTTTTTAACCAACAAATAAAATTTAATTGATATTTTTAGAAAAAAAACTAAAAAAAAAATGGAAAATGAAAATGTGCCTAACAGTTCAAAATAAATCAAAACTTTTGAAAGGTATCGTTTATAGAAAATTCTAATATAAACATTCAGTCAAAATGTCATGTACCTACGGTCATTTGTTTTAAGAGTTCACCAAAAACCAAAATCGATTTTTTCGAAAACAGATTTTAGTGTAAAAATTCCAGTTTTCCTTAATTTTTATTTTGTTTTTCACGCCGCTTTTGAAAACTACTGAGAAATTTTCACTTTTGATCTCCCCAAAGTACCAAATAGATTCACTTTCCTACAGAAGAGCTACTTGTTTGAAGAAAATCCAAGCACGTTTACTGGTCCTAAAAACGTGATGACAGACACAAAAAAACATTATAATGTTTGGCTATCTTTTATTTTTATTGAAATCGACGAGGATAAACAACTATATACACATTATGATATTATTATTAAGCAATCGTTATACATATATAAGTATGGTCATATATAGGTATAATATGGTGATATTTCAACCTATTATCTATTTAAACAAATTTTATGTCACACTACACTTAACAGGTACACCTGGTAGACTCTTCACAGTACATGACCATGTTACACATACTAATTGATCATACCTATTAAACGCAGCTGTAGGTGTATAATATACCCATGCATATTTAATGACCAAGTTCTGTATATTTATTTGTGGTTTACTTTCTGTAGTTCTGTATCTAAGTAAAACATGATAAACTGTTGCCTGTTAGGTATGTGTTGATGAATAATATCTAATAATATATATACATGACTATATAATCATAATAATATGTAATTAATTATAACTATAAAAAAATAAGATCATTATAACTAGCTATAACATTATTATTATTATATACAAAATAACCAATCGTTGATCAAAAATACTAGAAAAATATTGGAAATATAATATATATATTAGTAGGTGCTACCGAATTACTGATACATTTTTAAGTAGTTTTAAGATTCTGAAAGGAATGAGGAAAATATAAAAAATTTATATTAGGTACATTTTTGAGGTTTCTCCCATTCTCGTCATACTTACTCGTATTTATTTAACAGAGATTTTGAGTCTTAAAAATATTAAAGAAATAAAAAAAACTGATTTATTTTATAAATTGTAGGTATTCAATTTATATTTGGTTAGGTATTATTAAATGTTACATACAATTGGTTGGATTAATTGTTATTTAGTTACCTATTTCCTACAGTGTTGGTTTTTTGTTGATTAATTGCTTTGTATTAATGTAATAAAACATCTGAGAATAGTATTTGGGGGGGGGCATCGATTACCCTGTACCTTAACTTAATTAGTAGGTATTCCTTTACTTGGCTTAATTTAACGGATAAAAATCTTTTATCTATAATTTTAACCAAAAAAATTACACAAATTTCTAGTTAAAAAGAATGAAAATCAAAGTAATAATAAATATCACAAAAGTAAATAAATCAAATGATACAATAATTAAAAAACTACTCTTAATTTTTAAAATAATTTAATAATTTATAATAAATAATAATAAACAATATACCTAGGTACCTAACCTACATAATTTAACTTATGATATTTTATATTTTTAAGCAGTTCAAGTAATTAGATTCTGAGCAGAGCGATGAATGTATTTATTATTTACAATGATGTGTGTTTTTGAATTTTTGAATTTTTGTGTCTGTCATCACCGTTTGGGGCAGTAAAACTGCTTCGATTTTCTTCAACTGTATCTTGTTCGGTGGGAAATGAATCTACTTGGTGCATTCAGGAAGTCAAACGCTGGGAAAAACAACATAGAAATTAAGGGAAAATTGGAATTTTTACACAAAATAGGTTTTCGACAAAATATTTTGACTCTTTTTGAGCTTGAACATGTAATACAAGGCTTCTGATATATTGTTACTTCATCTGTTGAAAAACATTAAAAATACATAGGCACAATTTTTTTATAAACATTTAAAGTTCAAATTTATCAAATTTAAATATGAATAATTAATTTGTAGTTAAAAATGTATACAATGTTCAACTTTTATAGCTAAAAATTGAAAATTTAAAACAAGGCTCCACGTAAATATGTCATTTATAAATATTACTTTATTCACAATGATATCATTGAATATATTATATACTTATCTAGTAATATCATAGGCTGACTGACCGTATTCACTCGGAATCGTTTTTCTTATACATTATACAATGATATTATATCATTGAACTCAAATTTAACACCACCCATTACAGTGACCTACTTGCAATCTACTGTTTAGCAGAGCGACACCCACACCTTTTTTAAAATTGAAATTGACTAAAAAATTCGAATATTTAAATTATAATGGTAGGTACATTATACACCATTATTTAGCCTTATAAATGATTATAATGATGCGTAAACTATAATTTCCACACGTTCCTTGGAATTTCCGTGAATTCTCGTCGCATTGTGTTACAATGCGATATAAACAATACGCGTACACCTATTTTTTATCCATAAATCGTTTGTGGTTGATTAATATCTACCTAGTATCAAGAGTAAAGAGTCACGGATGAATTTTTCATTTCAAGCTCGTAATTGTGTTTCTATTCGAGAAGTGCTAATATCAGAAAATAAGGAAAAAGTAGAAGAAAAATATAACAAAGTTTATGTACCTACTGGCTACTAGTATGCTATATTTTATGAATAAACTTAATATATTGGCATTTTTGAAAACTTTGTTATAGTAATTTTGCGTTGTTTTGATAGAAATATACGATGGCCCCAAAATTATTTTATACCTAGGCACCCAGTGCAATTCCGAAACCTTTACGATTTCAGAAGTCAAAACACTGCCGTCTGCCTGCTTTATATTCAGAGAGAGGTTTCATAGAACTTTTCATCAACACGTTTGGATCTAACTTAGTAGGTAAGTAACAACTCTACTACCTAGTTCATCTGATATTCAGATATAGATATCTGAATGTATTTGTGTTTTAAAAAAGAAAAAAAACGAAGAGCGTCGACTTTGCATTTCGTAGTGAATAAAATTACTGATACTAATTGGCTCGCTCGCTTGCAGTGAACTTGCAGCAAATGTATATTCGTATAGGTATAATACATAATATATTTTAAACTATATAAGTCTCATTTGAAACGATTACATTTTGTTTGGAAGTAATACAAGCACTACGCACACTTTATGAAGGTACGTATAAAATAGAGTCATTAACCATAATAGATACGGGAGTCTTAACGTTAAGTTGCGATCTGATCACTGTGCACGCTTTTTTTCCAGGCCATAGTTCTATTGACACGGATACGATTTGTACAATAAAAATCGTGGCTCCTGAACATTGATGTCACTTATCATTATATAGAACATTTTTTTTACATTGAATGAGAAGAAGGGGCCGTGATCGCATTATATTATTTAGTTTCGAATCTAGTGAAAGACTTTTACTTTCATTAGCTACCGTCTACCTGTTATAGTCGACAGTCTCTTCTCCGGTAACGTCACATAAAATAATAATAATATCATAATATAATATTATTCTTTATTCAAGTATGATCATCAGCCAAATCCGTGCACGCGAGGCCAATATACTAAAAGTGATATCATTATTGTTGTGTCGTAAAAATATAACATCGTAATGGCATATTTTGCAATGATTTAAAAACGGACGAATATGTATAGTAATTACCTAAAAAAACCATCCGAGATAAATATAAATGTTTTTTTAATTAATTACAACGAATTCGAATGATGAATGATTATTGATTTTCATTTAACAAAGTTACATTTTTGACTGAAATAATTCTTAAACCTCCCAAAACATATTTTGACGAATTTGTTGTAGTTTTATAAATATTAATAAATTAATAAATTAAATAGCAAGAACGTGTATAATATTGGATCGTTTCGTTATGATTTTAATATTATTTTTTAATTGAAATCTATTTTGGTATTTTTTTGTGGTTAGACATTTTATCTTACAGGAAATAAAAAATGTTTATTTAATTAAAAGTTTTTTTAACTTTAAATTGTTTCCACAATCCGTGATAATAATATATAAAATATAAATATAAATATATAATATTTATAGCAATAAAATATATAGATTTGGAAGATTTAATGTTAGTTACAATGTTATTGTAAACAAACGGGTAAAGAATCATCACGCGACATACATGCGGTTGGATAAAGTTCGGTCTAAGTCTTACAATATATTAATTATATTATTTTTATGTTAGTAGGTCACGCCGCACAACCGCTTTTATTTTATTAAAAGTATTAAAAAAAAAAAAAACTATCATATTTTTGATTTTTAGGTACTTTTTACTTTTGTGTTCCCCATATTTATTATTTCATTACTAATCATAATTTAAATATCCTATTCCTATGCATTAATGTTAGTTGCTCAATAATAAAGTTAATAGGCAATAGTTATGACGATGAAGAGTGGAACAAAAATATTCAAAACATTGATATAATTGATATGGGGATGGTTATGTGAATTTATTTTCCTATTTAAATGTGAGCTCCCTTTAAAATGTTACTGAATCTCCTATAGTGACTATTTATACTGCACATTAATATAATATAATTAATACAAGTGCTGTATAATAGCGTTTTGTGTTTCGACAATCGGGAAAACGGTGGTGGTGTCTGTTTATATCGGTGTATCCGTTTCGAACCACTGCCACAGACTAGGCTCCCACTATAATATAATATATAATATAATGTAATACATCAAATATAACGATAAAAACCTATAGTAATAGTAACAACAACAATAACAATGGGAAAACGCGGTGGCCGAAGAAAGTGTTAAACGCGAGCGGTCTCGTGCATTATACCACCGCGAGCACAGCCATCGGCACACGGTGGCATATATATCATAGTCGCCTGCAGTTTATTTAATTCCTCCTCCTCCTCCACCACCAACAACGACAACGACGACAACGATGATAATAATAATAATATTGTGCCGAAAACTAAAAAGTCTGTCAGTGTAGTCATTTGCGAGCGCGTTTGAGTAGTGCGCGCGAATGCGGTTTTGTCGCTACATCCGTTCGGTTTCGTTTATCTGTATTATTATTATTTCTATACATTATCGTTTCACATACAGTCGGAAAATCGCATGTCGCGTATTGATGTAATATTATAATAATAATACAACAACAGTGCACCACATACGGACACGCATAAGCGTAGGTACGTCAATACGCGGTCGCTCCGGAGAACGAATGTTATATTATATTACAACTACTGTTGATCATACACATGGACACGAAACTACGAAAGTTGCACAGGAGTTCGCCTTCAATAAGTCGAGATCGTTTATAGCACCTCCGAGTAGGTAACAAAATACACATTGCATATTATTACAGTAACCCGAACCGGAAGAGCGACCGAGGCAGCATACATCGACGATCACGAGGTACACCAGCTATTGTATATTATATTTTGTAATATAAACATTTAAGTATATAATGTGGACATTGTAAAACGGTATCGTATAATATTATGTTTAGATGATTTATCGATTCGATATCATATAGATATATTATAATATTATGCGTATTCCGATGCGGCGCACTTTATGTCGATCGGATC
Source organism: Macrosiphum euphorbiae (assembly GCA_949089665.1). NCBI lineage: Eukaryota > Metazoa > Arthropoda > Insecta > Hemiptera > Aphididae > Macrosiphum > Macrosiphum euphorbiae. Next base: position 52,828,300 of record CARXXK010000001.1, on the reverse strand, counting down.
GCGAGCGGCGTATGATCCATGAGATTGCTGGCGGTCGATTAGCAGACAATACGCCGGTCTACATAAAAAACAAACCGGTTAAATTATTATGATTTATGTTACATTATTATTATAATATTATATTGTGTACGTGAATACGCAATATTCTACGATCGTCGGGGAAGTTTTAGCGATATACTGTATTATTATAATGACGCTGGACGACAGTGGAGCGGGAAAGCGGTGGTCAGGCCGCGAGCCGTATATAGGTTCACGTGTCTATAATATATACCAGGTAGCAAAGCTCAAGTATTAAACCATATTATACGTAGGTAACGCTATGTAATAATATGCACTGTCGGCTACTTAAGAGGAGTTATTATAACAACGCGTGGGCAGCTCTTAATAATGACGTATTCGAACGAAATATAAGCCTATGGACTTCTGCTGCTTCGAGGCCCGTCGACCTGTTTTTTCCTCCCGCACCCTCGTCCCACGACCGTCACCGGTCCAGTGGGATTTACGTGTTTCTCTTGGAGACCGAGAGGATTTACGACACGGGTGACAAGAGTTATAGTCTCCAGTAAAGAAGGGGTGCTCGAGCAGCCACCGCAACTATATAAATAATGTGTATTATGTCCGACATTTCCTGGAAACGTCAGACATCGCCATATTATTACGATTGTGAATATCATATAGTTGTATAAAAAGTACCATGATACATACCTAATATATTATATTATCGCATCAGATATACTGCATAATATATAATATCATACATTATATTATTATGTGTACTATAATAGCGACAATGTGATAAAATGTTTTCATTTTAATTTTCACTCGAACGTCTTCTATCTATAAGACAAATGTACCACCGAAATTCGTTTTTAACCCCGTATAATATATTCATGCCCATATGACGAAGAAACCCTCCAAGCTAAATAAGTACCTATATAAACATAATATTATTGTTGCTTAAATTATCAGAACTACGGTTATCTACTTTTATCTAGATAACGGTGATTGGAACATGTGAATAAAATATATTAATTATAATTCAATACACTTTTAACTTTTGCAAGTAACTTTCAAAGTTAAACTTTGTCTTGTTGAAAAATATACTCTTCAAATAACGTATATTTAATTTTATACTGCATTACTGCAGTAATTAACAACTTGTTATGTTTGTTGGTATATGCACAACTTAAAAAAATATAGTTTATATGTCAATATATTTCAACCTTGAATCTATATACCGACCAATATAATAATAATATAAAATGTTATGATAATAATGTAAGTACACTTTCCCATTCATTTTCATAATTATTATTTCGATATATTATTAGGTACCTACATTCATTCTATGTAATTTTATGTGCTCAGTCTTCAGTAGGTATATAAATTATATATATATTTCTGCGCGAAATCAACTTGGCAAGAACGATATAATTATATTGTTAATTTTGTTAAATTATGATAGTTGTATTATAATAATGATTATAGGGACACCAAGTATGCGATCATCCCTGTTTATCCTTTAATAATGCATTTAATCAATTACTAACTTTTAGAATTTTAAACTATGCACAAGGCTATATTTTCATACATTTCTTATACCTACCCACTTAAATTATTTATAATTTTATACCATTCAAAGAGTGTTCAGTGGAGATACAAACTGTTTTTCAAATGAGAACCACAATATTTCATTGACACTGTAAATTGTTCCTCAGCTAATTTTTCTTGAAATTAGAAGCATCGAAATTTAAATTTGAAAGAGTATAGTTTCTTGAGTTATTAAAATGAATACACTAAGAATAATAAATAATAACCCTTAGAAATATTTTTATTTAAGAATTAAAATATAATATTATGTTATGCCAAATCAAGCATTATTATAGGTGCTCTGAAATTATTTACAAATTAATTTTTTTTAATAAACTTATATTAACTACTATGATTTTGAAACCATCATAGTGTCCATGTCTATTATAATATGTTTATTCTTAGCCTATTAATTATTATTAAGGACTCTTATCATTTTACACAAAATTAAAAAACTCAAAAATAACTTGTTTAAACTTTCAATTTCAAACTTAAATCCATTGACCATCAACATTTTAAAAAGTATCGGCTTGATAAATTACAGTAAAATGGGGTGAATCTCATTTGAAAAAAAGGAGTTTCACCACAGGATACTATTTAAAGGGAATAAAAAAATAAAAAATAAAGATATTAATAAATGCACCATTGAAGAGAAAAAATGGGGATGAGCTAAACTGAGCTTGTTGGTGAATTACTCTGCTTGTATAATATAATATATTATATAATTTCATGTAATATTGTAGACACACACTAAAATACGGTAAGTTGTATATTTTCTAAGGACCTATCTGTGTCGTGGTCATTGAATCCAAATGCCCCTATAGGTAGTTACTACAGAAGCCAAACGCGCAGTTAAGGTCATAGGTCTTTTAAACCAAACCAGATCGTGTTGTTCCCTTACATTATCTGTGTATAATATCTTGCTTAAATCCCACATGTCGATGAATGCGTGGATTAATTAGACCACGTGGCACGTGATCACGTGAATCGTATAATATTATTTATATAAGTAGACAAGTAGGAAAAATGTTACTTATATGGCTATAACATAAATGTAAATAATTACATGTTTATACGTTATTATTTATTACATTCCCAAATAATATTGTGACCATATATACTCTGATAAATATTTTTGTAATATATTAGGAATTATAGTTGGTATCTATTATACATCTTGTGTAGGTTTGGTTAATAGAATAAAGCAACAAATAGTTGCTTTATTATTAATACGATTATGGGACTTAACCAGGTCATTTAGACAGTATGAGTAGTTTTTCAAAAATACATTTTACTGTTTATTTTAACCGTGTCATATATTTGTATTATCTTTTGATGAACGCCAAAAAGTAGACATCTATTTATTATATTTTGTTTATTGTATTGTTTACTTACGCGTAACTGCGTAAGGTATACGGTCTATAATAATATATTGTTTAATGTTTAATCACACGAGTGAAATGTAATTTTGTTTTGAACTTGAAGAATACAGTTGATAGTCTTTCGTTAGTTTGCAACCTTCCAAAAATTATAGTATGGTATAATATAATAGATGTTAATAAACATATGAACAAATTAGTAAATATTATGTTTATAGGTTATTATTTTTTGTTTTATTCAAGCAAGGTCGTATGGCCTTAGGATGTATTAGAAAAACGGTACCTATACTATATGTGTCGAGTATGCTATTAACATAACATGTGGTTTGCACATTACACGCAGTTTTATGTAGGTATTTAAATGCTAGAATAATATTTAAATAATACAAATATTTTATACATTACAGTATTTGATAGATTTGATAGAACAAAAAATACCGTTATATCTACAATTATTAATTCATTAATAAATTAGAATTATTTTAATAAGCCAAAAATGTGTTCTACTAGGTAATTTAATACTTTATAATTTGTTAAAATTTATTAACGAAAAACTTTATTACATATTATGTTTTGAGTTAATAAAGCTAAATTATAAGTCAATTTCCACCGTTAAGTACTTTGTTATAACTTATAATACAAGAACAATAACATAAATATATTATTTAGCTAGGTAATTCAGTTAATTTAGATAATTTCAACAGCTATAAGAATTGTATTAATAATATTGTTTATATTTTCTTCTGTATTTAATTTGTTATAATATTATTATCTGATATTATAATATTTTTTTTATAATTCACTTTTTATTATGAACGCAGCTCATTCGCATTCAAGCATATACATATAATATATATTATTATATACTTGATGAGCTTGAAAGTTGTAACTAATGTTTATTTGATATTAAGTTATTCTACACTATGGGTAATTTGTTTTATGGCCTGTAGGTTATTCATTATAATTTTTAAATATTTTAATTCTAGATAGGTCTGTATCTAACCTAACTCACCTGTTTCTCATTTTATCCACAAAATGTCTGTTGAACAATTACCTATATTAAATTTAAACGGTCAGTTTTCTTCATTCAGCGATAAATTTGTATTTACATACAATGCGTCCTTATTATTTTATCTTTAAATAGTAATATATTATGTAGTATTCCTATTATACCTACCTTCTTACAAAGTACATTCGTGATCAAAATAACAATATTTTATAGCGTTAATGTCATGTTCTCGTGTGGTTTGAATATTAATATAATATTAGACATAATCACACATAAATAGTGTAGCTACGAACAATTTAAAATATATTGTCATATTTAGTTCGGATTTCGAAATAAAACATATTAGATACATGATACATACATTAGGTAGGTATAAATATTGTTATGTATCTTTTTAATTTTAGCCGAACAGTGGAATGTACCTACTGGTGTACAGTGATAGTTTTTTTTATTGGGAACGTTTTCGTAGATAAAATGTCTGTCTCATACTCTAAATAAGGTATACCTATTTGCTCAGTACTCTTATATTTTGTTTTGATATATTCTTATAAAAGTATAAAACTAACTATCTTAGCTTATATATACAGTTGAATCATGCTTAACTACTTAAATGTTTATAAATAAATTAATAGGTTTTTTTTCAATAATAATTATGGACTATATTTTTGTTCTATATAATTATTAATTATTATTCATTACATTTTAGTTAAACATTCTTTAAACCTTAATCGTTATGTATTCTTTTTTTAAATTGATCAAATAACTTCAAAGTTTAAAACAAAATGTCAAGTTGTTTGATTATCAAAAAAAAATATTGACATTAATAACTTTATTTACGTGATATTTTTCTTACTTTAATGTATGAAAGCTTCAAAACATTATGTACGATGATTTAATCGAATTATCATTAATATAATATTATGTTAACAACGCTTTATTATTTCTTTTTCTTAGCTCGTATCAGTACACACTACACAGTAGGTACACGCCTGTATAATATAACGTATTCGATAATATAATTAGTTAGTGTTTAGAAAGTATAATTAGATATTTATAAATTTATTCACTAAAATTAAAAATTCCAATTTATTTTATGGAAATGTGCGTTGCCGTTTTTTCTTCATTAGTCATTACTAGTTATTGCAGTTAAGCAATTTTGTAACAAGTTCAATCGTTGAGAAACGTGTTCAACGACACGTGAACATTAGTTTATACAGAAAAAACTCAATTTTCTGTCGGTCTTTGATTTTAGGTTAGTCGATTCGACGTCTTCGAATGGGTTCTATAGGGAAAGCGTTCAAAATCGGTCGAATCATTTCCCGACCGTTTCTAAACCGTAATAATCAAACGTTGTATCGCAAAAAAAAAATCATTTCCGCAATAGATATTTTTTATTTTTCAATCTCTTTCACGTCTCGCACATTTTATTGTAAACTGTTACTATAACGCAGCGTGTATATTAATATAATAGTCCGTCGAAACGTTTTAACCAGCGACGTTTTACACACACTAATAGAAGTGCATATTTCGTTATAAATTATATACTTTGCCATCATTATACTTGATAGTTTATACTAATTACTAATCGTAGTACACAGTATTATCTTAATAACTAATAAGTAAATACACGAAAGTACATGAAATACAAGTCTTTGAAAAACAAAACAAAACAACAAAATTTGCATAATAACAACAATTTGATTATTTAAAACACTTATCTATGACGGCTATCTCGTGGTGACCGAGTATAGTATAAGTATACGAGGTATTTTTAATTTTAACCTGCTACATTAACATATAACACCGATGAACTTTTGCCGCTATCTGCAATATTTTGATTGTTAGTTGACGAATATGTGTCCATATGGAGATAATATTATATCAACACCTACCCGCTGTTAGTATTAGAGTGTTTTCATTTATATACAACACGTCCTATTATACAGTATGTCCCAGAAGTCCCGTATCACCCTTAGTATCTCCGTAGAAAATCAATATATTTAAATGTAGTTTTTTTTTACAGTCATAAGTATGGAAATTCTGAATAAATAGCATAATATTCGTTTTTTTTTTCAAAAATTCAAAAATTATCAAACATTTTTTTAAGCAAATAAGTTTTTTTAAATTTCCAAGATAACCATTTTGATCGTATTTTTTGAAACAGTTCAAAAAAAAAAAAAATTTAATTTAATTTAAAGAAAATAGCCCAAGCTAGAGCTAATTATAATCTTTAATTTTAACCGAAATATCAGTGTGATTGTAATAATAAACTAACATGCGAATCGTATTTTGCTAATGCCGTATGCATAGGTAACATAACTATTATTCTTAGAAATTCAAATAGACCAGGTTAACATTTAAAATGTCAATAAGCCTATTGCCTATAGTATATTCTTAACCTAACCTTTCGTGTTTAATTTTGAGATTGATGGATATTAATATTAAAAACGCCGATAACATGAATAGTATTCATTGAATACATGATAATACATTAGTACTATAATATTACAAATTAAAAGCTTTTAGCCATCTTATAAATGTTTGATATAACCACGTAGCTAATTCGAAGAACTATTCAACAAATCTTTGACTATAACAATAATTAATAAACAATTAAATTATATGAATGTCTGTTAAAGTTAATTTATTATAATTTATATTATACCTACAGGGCAGTGACCTACAATTATATTTTGTATATTTTAAGGACTTATCCAATAATTATACAATTACTAAGTAGATATATAGTTTTATAATACTATTTTGATTTAAGCGAGTACTTTATTTACAATTTATCATGGATACCATGCAATTATATATTTGCAGAACACTTTAAAATCCCTGCAGTGTAATTATATTCATATAATTACTAATATTAATTTTCAATAAAAAAAAAAAATGAATTAACTAACTCTAAAAGAAATATAATAAATAACCTTGAATGTATAGGTAATTAATATAATCTAAAAACGGATTTAATCCTCTTCAGATCATATTATTATTATTATTTTTAGCCTTTAATATAAATAATGTTGATACCTTTCTGACCCTAAAATGTTAAATACTAATGTAAGTAAATCTTCGTTTATTGGTATTAATTGGTTGAGCTCCAGTCAAATTTCAATATTTTAGAACTCGTCAATACTGGATCTACGACTATAATATAAATATATTAGTTATATAATCAGATAATGGATATATAGGTACCACGATATTTCTAAAATGCGTGATATTGTCAATCAGTATTCAGTGTCACTAGAAGTGTTGATTATAAATACTAATATGTATAATCAATGCTAGAAGTCTAGAACTATTCAGCCGATCCAGTGAGGTTGTGCCAAATCTGCAGGCAAATAGGTAATTCAACTATAAAATGTCTATAATATTTACCCATAATATTCGGATTAGAAGTTTTTTTGTAGTTGTTTTTGGGACTCGACTAGCTATGCAGCATTGCAGCCGATTGAGATGTATTAAATAAAAAGAAAGGTAGCTGTTACAAAGTTATTATTTTTGAATTTAAAAATTGATCGTTGTATTGTCTAATGCAATGTATTTTTATAATAATAAATTGATAGCAGTTCATATATTATTTGACTCATTTCCTAATTATGATTATTAATTTTTCATAATAAATTATAAATTTAAATTTAATAAATAATTATATATACCTAGTGGCCAGTAGTAATTACAAATAATATATACATACTAAATAAGTGATGATTATTACATTTATTTTATCTGTTTACTGCTTGTTTGTTTAATATGTAGACTTCGGAAAAGGATATTTTTTAAAGTGATGTTCTAAGAAAAAGGTTAGGAACCACTAAATAATAATATTATACTCTATATTATTATACATTAATATTTAAAACTTAAATGGATGTGCTGGGGTTATGGACTTATGCTTATACAAATTTATGACAAAACATAGAATTTCAATAGTGTTAGTTTGCACAAGCCTTTTCTTGAATTCAATCGACAACTTGTAATTCAAATAATAACTTCCAATAAACGTAAACTGCATTTTAGAATGACTGTGTTTTCTAAGAAATATTATAAATATATTATTTATATCGAAGAAATAGTTTTAGTTCACCTTCATCAATGGTTTGAATAACTTATACATTACCTAGGTACACATAATTACGAAGGTTTTACCAAATAGGTATTTCCTACCGGCTACTAGTTATTAGGGGATAATACATTTAAAATGAAATTCAGATTCTTAGATAAATATAAATTGACAGAATTTGACAGATTAGACATAAACTTGGATTTTAAATAGATGTTGTATTAATAGTACCTAATATATTATACTACATTTATAATTTCAAGTCTAAGTAATCGTAACTTATGGTCAGTGCTATTTATGCTATTTACTTTCAGTTTATATAATATAATAAATACATTTATACATAGGTATATAATATAATATATGTATAGACTAAAGTAATTTGTATGAAAAAAAATAAGACTAAATCACCGAGTATTTAAAATCAAAACTGTTGTGATAAGATCAACAATTTACAGCTTACTGCCTTATGTAAATAATAATAAATCTAGGTAAAAAAATTAAACTTAAATAATGCATAATGTATAGGTACATTTTAGACACATGTTCAATACTTAATATAATACTAAATATTATAATAAATAATAATACTAAATTAAAAATTATTTTCATCAATTTTAGATGGTTTTAAACTTTAAACTTTAAATGTATCTACTCTAATTTTCAATATACCTACAATGTTTCAGATATTCAATTTCTATGCCGGCCACGAGTGATCTCCAATCAGAAGAAGAAATGTTAGACGGACTTCAACTTCGTGGACGATCTTTCGAAGTTTCTACTGATCACTCAAGATCACCTAGCACAGATGATGGTTCGTTTTACCACCCAGACAACAATAATGTGTCCGAAGACGATGACGAAAATATTAAAAGTGTGCCAATTAAAGCTAGTTAACAGTAGATTGATATATTAGCAATTAAAATTTTATTTATTTTTATTATTATTATTATTATTTCAAACACCCGAATCTATTATGTGTTTACAGTCATATTTGGATTTTATTTTCAAAAATATGGTTTACCTTTTAGAAAAGCGAATGTATTCCAAAAACAACATGGGTGCACATTTTTAAAATTAATACACAACATCCACGTTGCAACATCCAAATATTTTCTTCCCAGAAATATTCATTCCTGTGTCCTTCATATTTTACTTTTTATCTAAAATTTTTATACTCCATAGAAATGAGTTTTAATTATCTTATATTTGTATTATACCTAATACTCGTAGAAACTGAATACATTCTATTAAATTACCAATAAGTTTTTTAGTATGACGTGTTAAGTTTACCACTGTAGAATGAATATTTTAACTTATAAAACCATTATTATTTAAGTATAAGTTTTTTAAAGTGCTTGATGGGCACTTTTACGATGTGATGAGCTTGGGCCTTTGCACAATGCCATCTTACACAAATATTAAAGTATGTGTAGATTATGTGTACCTATTGATTCAAGTAAGCTGTATAAAAGTCCATTTAATAAGTAGGTTATTTATCTTAGTAGGTTTTTTGACTAATTACTTCCGATTTATATTTTAAAGTTCACGTCACACTATAATTTAACTTAACGGGAGTACTTACTTAAGTACCTACACTTGTTTTTAAAGTTTTGAACTCTATCGTTTTAGTTATTAATATTCTTAGTGTAGGTATATATATTATGTAATATATGAAGTTATGCAGCGGCAACAATCAATTATAAACACTTATGGACTTGTATATTGTATATAGGCGATTCGGAGAGTTCAGACGAGAAATCGCGAAGGCATGTGGCGGGCAAGCGAAAACGACGGGCGAGCATAGACGAGGATGACGGCGAAGAACCGATTGCGACGAAAACCAGAAAATGTCGCAGGAGCATCCGGCAAAGGCAATCGGTGGAGGTGTTGACGGCCAAAGACCGAAACTTGCGAAGGTTGGAGAGCAACGAACGCGAACGATTACGCATGCACTCATTGAACGATGCATTCGAGGTAATAGCACACCACAGGTTAATATGACTAGACAGTGACCCGCTCACCTCGTTATAATTTTATAGATAGGTACATGTAAGTACGCTGTGAAATCGATTACGCGTGAGATTTGGTAGAAAAATAAAAACCATCGTGTTAAATATTTCGAGTGTAAAATACGGCGTATAATCTTGTGTATAACATATTTTTCGGATTTATAACATTGTTACGACGATGCGTACCTAACCGCCATAATATCCAAGTCTCATAGTCAGTCGTAGAACCCCTACCAAACTGCTACAGTGACGGAAAAATCGAATAATAGATAATATAATGGTTGTCTTCGGTTTTTTTTTTCATACAGGTACTTATAATATTATATTATCATATTATTTTTCACTATCTGACGGCGTGAACCATTTATGCTATCTACCGTTAACCAAATATTTTAAAACGCGTACCTACCTTCACTTTTGTAGCCGTTACATATGCATACGAGTCACACATCGATATAATAATGAACTTTATAATACTGTAATGACACAGTTTAATAATGGAACTACCATGACTCGAAACTAAAGGACCCGAAGAATTGTAGGTACCATGCTAGTTTGTTGCATAAGTAGTGATGTAAATTTTGTACCATTTTTATGTAAATTGTTGATATTTTCGATGACGTATGACAGTAAACGTAGCCATAAGGATACCTTCAGGAATACCTCATGTTCCCTTTTTCATAAATGTATAACTATAAGATATATAAATATATCATATAGGTATACGTATAATATTTTGGAAAACCACGGTATAAGTATATTTTAAAAAATAGTCAAATTTATGTGGCAGGGACATAATATTGCAGTGTTAAAATCAGTTTGACAGTGAAAAGCTTAATAATAATTGATATTAATAATATATAAGTTAATTTGATATGAAAATCAGAAAATCAGAAAATACAATATAATGACTGTTAATTGTCAATAACAGTCTATAAATCTAATGTCTATATTCTAAATATAATATATAACTGACATTTGTTAATTAATCTCAATTGCAACTTTACATTTTTTATCAACTTTTATTTGTTATGTTAGGTATATAAATATATTAGCCTCATACCTATATAAATATTTAATTATAGGAAGTAACTTTATAACTATTTGGTAAAAAAATTGATAAATTTATCCTTCCAGTAAAAAACTCTTATTATTTTAATTAATTGTTCAAAAATTATAAAATTTGCTAATAAGTTTAGGTACATATCCTTTTTTTAAATTCATAAATACTAGAACCTCACCAAACTTAATTTTTTGGTAATTCTGGATTACTATAGTTTATGATTCTCTGCTAATTGAAACCCATTATACAAATGAATAAATTAATTTAATTATTAACTCTATAAAGCTATTTATATAACTATTTACATTGGAACGCAATTCGTAAGAGGTATATTATTACCTACCTATATATTATAATATTATATAATAGGTTATAAATTGTATACAATCTTCAATCATTTGGAATTCTGTAAATGATTTCTTTACATCAATTTGAAGATATTTGGTTCAAAACCACAGGTGTGTATTGCCTATATGTTATGTCCTTAAGAAGTGTGCTTTAAACGTATAATTAATTACTCGCAGTACCGAATTAAATAGAGCAAACTGGGTCATTGCCTCCAATTTCAATCAATTTCCAATAATTTCAGGGACTCTGACAATATTTAAATACAGTCCATGTAATGATTTTAAATCGTAATGGCTTGGTGCCGGACATTGTTATTAGATCTTCAAATTTTTCTAAGGACGGTACTGTTAAATTACATCATCATATTATCAACAGTGATGTTTTGCACCACACCGAGTGATGATTATTTATAATTATTTAAACTCTGTGCTGTCAAAGTGTTCACTATTGTGTTTGAATTTCACTAACTATGTAATCAGTTCGATTAATATAATATAATCTATAATGTATCGTAAGGCATACCGCATACATATTATGGTAATGTTTTCGATATTTCATGAAATTGTTTTTAAACTACTAAAAGTGAATGCCTGCTTTTTATTGCCTATGCCATAGTTTGAAGGAGTTGGTTCAACACCTGAAAATTACGTCGCCATTTAGATTTAATGCTAGCGTATGGTATAATCCTGTGGACTATTGAAATAACTGTTATTAGGTTTAATTAACATTACAAATCAGAAAAATATGATTAAATAAGAAATATGATCATCTTTAATAATATGACAAATTGAAATTAGTGATATTACTATATGCTCGACATTATATTTATACATTAAAAACAATTATTGTACTTTTGTTTTATAGAAATTGCGTGAAGTGGTGCCCCACGTAAAAATGGGACGTAAACTATCAAAGTTGGAAACATTGACATTGGCAAAAAACTACATAATGGCCTTGACTAACGTCATATGTGAAATGAGAGGCGAGCAAAAACCATTTACGTAAGAAAATCGTGTATTTTAACTACCTCATGTAAATAACGGTTGTAATAATCTTCAGTTCTCAAGATGCCTAATTAAATTTGAATAAATCTTATGTAAAAAATTAAAATATAAGTCTTATAAAATTCACATATTTTTTTATAATAAATCATTATGGGTAAAAATTTGTACTGAGGTATAATAAATAAAATGCATAATTTATCATCCAGTAAGCAATAATCATTTTAGTTCATAATTAAATGTTCCAACAAAATGTGATGATATTATATTACACAATATTTATAAAAAAAAAAGTCTCCCCCTCTCCCACGATAAGTAATTGAACCTATTTTACCTCTTTGGCTTTTAGAAAAGGCTATGAATATTGAATATAATATTAAAATATCGACACATCTTAAATAATATGAAAAATAATAGTAACTACTTAAAAAATATATGTTTTGACATCTGAAAAACATCTTCTATGTATATGAAATGCATTATACCAGGGAATTATCTTTTGTTAAAAATATTTTGATTGTTTGGATAACAAAAACATCCAATAATTATTTTTTATTGGTATTCGTTTCAGTTTTGACGATCCCGATCAAGCCGAAAATGACTATGCATCGAGCAACGATGGTGGATTCGAATCGGGTAATAGTACAAAAAATCCCTCAAATTTGGAACAAGAGTTACTATCATCGGACTAGTAAAACCGTACTCCGAAAATCACATTTCCTATATTATAATATATGTAAACCAACCCTGTTCTTTAGTGTAAAAACAATTTTTTTTACCTATAATATAGGTATTAACGATGAGATTTATTATTGTCTTGATATTTACCAGAAATTGTTATTATTATTATCGTTAAGGATACTATGCATTTGTATTTGTATTTAAGTACTATGTTAATGACGATTATTAATTATTATTATTACAAAGTTTGATTACAAATTAAGGATTATATTAATATTATTTTTAATACTTATAAAAAAAAGTATAAATACTTTTACCAATCCTACTAAATATTACATGTGAATAATTATTTAAGCACGTCACACAATTATATTTTGTTGAATAAATGTTGATTTTAAACCAATTTAATAAACATATTTTAAATTGAACATCTATATAGATTATAGAGTCTATACGAACAATGGATGTACGATCTTGCTTTCTTAACTGATATTTCTGCTCATTTAAATGAATTAAATCTTAAACTTCAAAAACAATCAAAAACTATTTTCGAGCTTATAAGTGATGTAAAATCGTTTGAAATAAAATTACAACTTTTTAAAAACCAAATATTAAAGCAAAATTTTTTACATTTTAAAACGTGTCAAGAAATTAAACAAAATTCTTTAATTGACGTTCCGACAAATCATTTTGTGAGTATGTTGGAACAATTATTAAAAGAATTTGAAAACCGTTTCCAAGATTTCAAATCACATATGACTTCATTTCGGCTGATTGAAAATCCATTTCTGAAAATAATGTTCATGAAACTGTTCAACTTGAACTTATTGATTTAAACACAAATAATTATTTGAAAGATTTATATAAAGATATCACAGATAAAAATACAGATTTAATACATTTTTATAAGACTCTTACTGATGATTTTCCAAAAATAAAAGAATTATCAATGCGTATATTTACATTATTTGGTTCTACTTATATTTGCGAACAAACGTTTTCACGCATGAATTACGTAAAATGTTCAGAAAGATCTCGTTTGACCGATGAACACTTACACTCCTTATTAAGAATTGGCGTTACACATTTCACTCCGAATATTGAAAGATTTGTTAAAGAAAAACAATCCCAAATTTCACACTAATTTATTGCTATTAATATTCTAAAATGTATTATATACTTAAATTATTTAATTATTTATTTATTTGTAGGTAGCATGTTTTACATTTACACCAATTTATTTCTATTAATATTCTAAAATCCAATGAATTTTTTTTTATATAAAAATTAAAAATTGTAAAATATTTTATATTCTTAAAAACTTAATAAAATACATTTTTTTACACCTATATAAATTTCTAATTTTTATAAAATGGTCACGGGCCGGTTGGAACACTTCGCGGCCGGATTCGGCCGCGGCCGCGGGTTGGGCACGCCTGGTATAGACCATATAATATGTTTAAATGTTTAATATATGTATATAAAATTATAATTTATTCGACATCATAAAGAGGTAAATACCTATCTACTAAAGTTTGAATACTCCATTTTGTTTTTCACAATAGGTAGGTACCAAAATAATTCCTTTAAAGATAAATAAAATCACAGCATTTGAAAAAAAATTCTGATCTGAGCTTGGTTTTACTAAATGTGGCTGACACTAAACAATAATAGTACTATACCTACTACTATAGTAGGTATATTATATAATATGTGATGATGTAGTGACTAGTGGGGTTAGGTACAGGTATTATTGTCAATTTGTGTAAGAAACCACCCGTTATAGTGAAACTATAGACTTGGGTTATTTATAATTTGTTTTTTAACTGTATTTATACTTTTTTTATATTTAATGTTATATATTAATTGAATAATAAATAACAACTCCATTTTTAGACGACATTTGGGGTTTGCAGGTTTAAGTTGGATGTAAAGACCATTTATTAGTGGGTTGCAGTGATTTTTAAGACGGACAGACGGTTATATACGTAGAAGCGTTTAATAGTCTGTGCAGCTACTTTCGTCACTTTTTATTTTAAAGGCCTTATACAGAGAATAGTAAGATATAAAAAGAGTGGGGCATTTGTTCAGCATTTGAAATTTTTTTAGAGTAATATTTTGACATTTTTTTAATTTTATTAGTGTTTGTAATTTTAGTAGCACCCTAAATCTATATGGACCCTGTAGGCCTATAGTGGCTTACAAAGTTTTAAAAAATAGAAACTATCAACTAACTTCAATTTGGAAGGTTTAATATTTAAGAGAAGACAAAGTTGCCCGCGAAGACGAGAATTTAAAGCTATAGTCTCTTGATACGTGGATATGGTTATTCCAAATTGAAAATTTATTCAGGTTTAATCCAAAATATAGGTTTAGGAGATAGGATTGGGAAAATTGGTTCAGTTTTAAGAACTTAAGATTCAAATTTGACCTGTAAATGTGAGAATCCTGAAGAGTAGTTCTCAGAATCTAAAACTATAAAAACCTATCGGCTATCAGACAGTTTAGATGGGCGCTCCCGAATTGCCTCCCATCTGACCCTCGAATTGCCTCCCGTGAGTTTTTTTTTTAAAGGTTACTCGAATTTCCTCCTAAGAGGGTCACTATTATACCACTTACCTAATCTTGTACTGGAATCACCTGCGATAGCTATAATTAATCGATTTATAAAAAAACATATCAAACATAATTTAGATGAAATGTCATTCTATTATACAGTCAAAAACTTAAGTTTGTATAAAATAAATGTTTTAATAAATGGACTGAAACAGCAGTAATAATTAATAATATTAAAAATAATAATGACAAAATATCATTCTGTTATACAATCATCAGTAATCATTAACTGATAATCATTTAATCACTTATTGCATTCGAAAAATTAATCGGTCTGGGAAATACTGTAGGTATGTCTTAAACATTTTATTTTTGAACAATGCTGAATAATATAATAATCGATAGTACACGTACTACTATCGATATATTAATTAATAATTAATAATCCAGGTATGTTATGGGAGGCGGATTCAAGTAGACTGTTTGGGTATACTCGAATTGCCTTCGAAAACACCTGGAGGCAATTCGAGTAAAAAAAGTTCACCTACCTACATTCGTGAGGCAATTTGAGTGTCACCGTTTAGATTGGTGTCTATGTCTTGTTTTATAATTATTTTATTTTTATTTTTTTTTATTTATTTATTTATTTACATATAAAATAAATATTATATATTCTAATTGATCGCCCACAAACTGGCTTAGACTTATAATTATTCATACTTTTAACTACATTAGTTTTAAAAATAGTTTTTTTCAAAAATGACCTTTCTGAAGTATTTAACACTTCTTCAACACGCAAAGGAATTTCTAAGATAATGTATTACTCTAACGTAGTGGTTCCAAGCTCTCAACCATGGAAAAACCTCGGCACCTTTCATATTATCTAAGAACCCCTAGAATAATAATTTAGGTCACCCTAGAATAATAATTCAGATTTTATAAAGTTTTTTTTCAAATTAGAAGCTTTTTAATTAAGCATTGTATTGTAAAATAAAGGGTGAATCTACATTTGAAGTGTAAAAAAGTTATTTTATACACCTATAGTTATAACACTTTTAACTTCAGATATTGGTGTTGATGAAATAAATAACACAAAAATATGCAGTAAATAAAAACTGCTCTACAAATAACAAAAAATTTACTTTAATAAGTCAAAACAATTAAAATATATATAGGCGTGTTAATGGGTGTCAGAATAATAAGATCACGAATTGTAAAATTAATAGACAATAGCAAACATTTAAATTGTAAGTTTAATTTACAAAAAAAAAAAATATATGAAACTATTAAAAATGAAGTATTAAAAAAATTGTCCTATAATATGAAAATTGATACAAAAAAATACAAAATAAAATTAGTTTATTGGTATAAAGAATTTTGAGCTATAGCCTATAAGAGATTATTTTATAGAATCAAAGGGGAAAAACGCAGAAGTCCTATCTCTACCTGGTATTATAAATTATAACCAAACGTCATACAGTTATTGTTTAAACAATTTTTTTTTATGCTTTCAACCATGGTTTATTAAATACCTATAATGGTAAATATATAATATAATTATAATGTATAGATTTTTGGTTTGATCGCTGTAGAAAAAATGCATTGTTATGTTTTTACTGTCCATATTATTATAACAAAGTGGCAATCCTGTTGAGAATCAATTTCCTAAAGGCTCATTGCACCACATGCTAAATAGAAATTCGTACTATTTCGTAGAGCGATTCAATATTTTTCTTACATAACATTCCTACATATTTTAAGAAGCAAGAACACATTTTACACTATTTGTTACATAATGTAGACATTTCATAATGTTAAACCGCCTATCAGTTATCCATCATCGTTAGAAATTGAAACGACTAGGAAGTTCCAAACAAAAAAAAAAACTTAATTATAGAAGTGATTTTGTGTTATTATCGTAGGTACAATATTTTGTAAAATATTATTATAGCCAACTGCCAATGGCCAAACCTTGGAATTTAATTGTCGGGGATTCAACTCATCCCCTCACAACATGATTAGGCACATAACCATGTCAATGTCATATACATATACATTCTAATGTATTTATCATATTTCTCTACGAATTTCCAATCATATTTATATAATTGATAGTCTAAGACCTCAGTAAACCCTTTAACGCCGTAGAATCAAGGTTTGTTGTATCTGTCACGCAGAACATTGAAACAATAAATTCACGAATATCTATACCGCTTAAAACTATCGGAATGTAATAATTTGAGAGCACATTTTATAGTTTTTGTAAAAATGAGTTTAGAATACTCTAATACTACTTTTTTTAACAATTTATGTATAATAATTAAGTACATACACTTTTTATCAGTTTAAACATGAAAAAGTAGTAGATTTTTCATAAGAAGTTATTAAGTAAATTAAAAAATATCATAAATACTAATGATTAACTAAGGTGTTAAAATTCAAAAATTTAAATCCTCCATATAGGCCTGTATATAATATGCAAATGTCCTAACTTTAAAGGTGGGGCCACTGGATAAAATCATATCCCCCCCACCCCCATCACAAAACCTAAATACGCCACTGATCTGTACTAATGGACTAATAAACTACTGATAGAAAATAGCAATATAAATTTAACACAAAATATGCTTTGAAATATAGGCAGGAAAACCAACTCCGTTCAGAATCGTTTTTAGTATGCAATCATTGAGTTCGAATTCAAGATGGTGTCAGTGAACTATATTTGACTTTTCTCTCTGACCTCTCTGACCTTTCAGTAGAACTAACCTTGTGTTGTAAGCTAACTTTATAGTATTACAGTGCATTGATATATTATAAAACTTAAAGTTGTGAACAATATTTGTGTTCTTACGTTGGCTTTTTTACGAAATTTAAATTTGTATGCGAGTTATGAGTAGGTGTGTAAAATGTTACAATTAAAAAATGCATATTCATATCTCACTTTAAAATTGAAATATCGTGAAAAAAATACCAATATAAGAACACAGACAATGTTCTTAACTTGAAATTTTATAGGTAAATGCACTTGAAAACTAAAGCTAAGAACACAAGGTTGATTTTATTGGGAAAAAACTTGCAGAGAGAAAAAATAAATTGTGCAGCGTTAAATTACAGTGATCATTACAATAACGAGGTACACTATAAACTACAGATGTAGGTTAGGTTAGGTAGGTTAGTTTAGGTTAGGTAGGATGATATCGAATACAACAGACGACTAGCCTGATTTTATTTTTCAATAGATTTTTAGCTGTAAAATCACTTTTTATAACAATTTTTAGCACTTTAAACAATTTTTATTTGGACAGGTCTTTGTGAACGTGATTTTACTATATTATATATTATATTATAAGACACCGATATATGTATAAAATATTATGGTTTTATGGATATTTAAGTTGTATTAAAAATAAACCTCTTTTCATATTACTTTAATCACAAAGGCTTGCTATGTGGTAGGTAATAGGTACACATACCCACATTCAAATTTTACTAAAATTTTCCTTTATTAGTGAATCGAATAAAAGTAAGGGGGTCTTGATATAAGATTACAGTTTTCAAAAATAAATACCGCTCATAATATGTTAGGTATAATGTATATTATGAATTTCATAATATTTGCATGATAAATTGTCATTGATGCCTATTTTAATTCAAGAAGAAGAACAATTATAAACCTTTTAAATTTATGTTTATGTATTCCCATATTTGATTATTTTTTTGCCAACTAATTTAAAACTAAGAAAAAGTCGGGAAACGAACATCATATTTTATAATAAACCTTGAATCGTTTACCATATTATATTATAATGATATTTTAGCATATACGTCATATAAATAATATTTCTCAATAAATGCTACAACGTATCTTCTTATTTTTCTCTGCCTTCACTCCCAACTAAATACAAGTGTCTTTTCAAAAATTACCATCATAATACTTTAATAGGCTGACATACCTATAACAGGTATTATGTATTATAATGATACGTATCAAAATAATTTAGATATATTAAAAGTATTTATATTTAAATAAAGGTAAACAGTTTGAACTATTTTACATTCGTGTTGATAATTAATAATAAATAAATAATTAAGTATTAAAAAATATGCACGGATTATCATTGCACAAAAAGTACCTTTATACATATTATGCACAAATTTCGTTAGATTACTTATGTTTACACTCACCCCTTCAATAAATTTTCAAAGTACTTCGATGGATATTAGTATTCTTAATAGACTCTTATGGACTTAATGACTTGAGATATTTTTTAAATGATCCTACTACAACTCCTAGATAACAGAGTGTAACATGAAGACCTGACAGATGAAAAAACTTTTGTTCTAATACATTTTATTAATTTTTTTTTATATACATATAATTATAGTCATTTGCTCTACACATATTATATAAAAAAAATTAAATTTTTAAAATAAAAATAAAAATATCCAATTTGTAAATCTTATTATAAGGGGCGATTGTAAACTCCGCCAGAATATCAGTCAAGATAAAAAGGTAATAATAGGTCTATGGTAAACTCCGCCAGTTTTTTTTTCTTACCTGTAATGGGTATATGTAAACTCCGCCAGTTTTTTTTTTTACCTGGTCAGTTAACTTCAGTTCCAACTTCGCGATCTGAAGTTATTTCTTCGCTTATTCAGATGGCACCAAAAACGATCAGAGATGAAAGTTTTTTAAATCGAACAACAAATGCCTGTGAATCCTTTCATAGTCATCTGAGAAATTCATTTTATAAAAGTCATCCGAATGTTCACATTTTTAGTAAAGTTCTTATCGAATTTCAAACCCAAACTTATATTAAACTAAATGGCATATCTCAAGTAAATCAGCTAAAAAATTCGAAATCAAAAAAAAAAAATTACAGTATTACAGAATGCTATGAATAAAGAAATACAAGACTTAGAATATTTGTAAATTGTATCACATCATTATAGTTTTCATACATGACAATATTTATAACGATTATTTATTATATTTTATTATATTATGTGGACGATTATTTATTTATTGTTTTTTGACTATGATTTGTGTATATTTAATGTTGACAATTATTAATTATTATTATGAAAAATATGATTTTGGATTATTTATTATGATTTTTTATACTATGATTTAAATATTGATATGATATGATATGATATTATATTATAATTTTTTTTTAATAATATATCATATTAATTTTATACTACTATTTGATTTTCTTCACTGGCGGAGTTTACATAAACTAAATTTTACCTGATATTTTTCAGTGGCGGAGTTTACATGAACCCAATTTTACCTGTTTTTTTTTCTGGCGGAGTTTACAGTAAAAAAAGGTACTTGTGGCGGAGTTTACATGCGCCCATTATAAGAACAATTTTTATAGTAACAACCTTTAACAAAATCATCTAATTTCTTTTTTAGAATTTTTAAATATCAATTTAATTTCTAGAAATTAGTAATTTAGAACGTAATAACTTTTTCAAAATATTATTTTTGGGAATTTTCTGACATGAGTTTATTTCTTAAATTATTTCTTAATCAATAATTTTCACAATTTTTGTCATAGGTTTAACTGTTTAAGTAGCATAATTTTTTTGTTTTTTGTCAGGTCTTTCTGTTATTTATACTCTGTATGCTATTTATCAAACATCCATTCAAATCACGCCTTAGGAAAACACTGAACATATCCAAGGGCCGAAATTTTAAATTACGCTGCTGTATTGTATGTTTAGTAAACTGTATACTATTATGTGTAGTATTATGTGCAATATAATATTTAATAGGTACAATACAAAACATACAATTAAATTAACCTAAACATATAACTATATTATGTAATATGTATTTTATTAAAAATTAAAAATATGTTAAACAACCACTCAATCAAACGTTAAGTTTATATTTTGTACTATTCATAAATATCACCTCTCACTGGAATAATTAATAAATGTATGATATAATAATTCTAACACTTAATTATTGTGATAACGCATAATATTTACTAATTTTGTGTTCTTTGCTCAGGTGACTGAAGAGGTTTTAAAATAATATGACATTTCATATATTTAATTTATTTGGTTTTATGATCCAGTATTCAGCAAACATGACTTTTATAAAACCCTATAATAATTCTATAAATTATAATACAGACTACCTATTTGGCTATATATACTGAAAAATACAAATTATTGGTTTGGGTTGTTTGAACTGTTTGAAGGCTTCCGATTTCCTGGGGCTCAGATTGTTCAACATTTTACTGTACATTCATGATCTCTGACTGAAGTAGATTTCATTGGATACAAAAATAATAATTAATGATAACCCAAATAAAAATAAACTAGGGAAGTCGCTCTGGGTCTGCTGTATCGTCGTTGTGTAGTTCACTGTAATTGATGTATACAATTTGAATTCAATGATAATTATAAACGAAGACAGTCATCAGTCTAAAAAACGGGACCATTTATTTTAAATATTTTTTAATTACTATAAGAACAAATTATGTATCTATGTGTGAATTAGTATTACATTTTCAAACTTTTTATCGAGCCTAAACAATTTTATCGACATTTAAAAAAATGTTCAAAATTTAAAATAACTATAAAAAGCGCAAGTAATGCCAAAATATTTAAAAAAAAATGATGTGATGGCTAGTAAATGCTAATATGAATGTTTAATGAAAATTTCAAGACTCTATTTGAATTTGCTCTTGAATTTATTATAATATATGATAATAATATGTAATTCACAATTGCAACTTTTAATGAAAATAACTAACATAAACAATTAAGTATATATTTTTAAAGTATGTACAATATTACAATGTTATTTAAAACTATTAAGATTTTTTATCAACAAAAATAATGGCATTAAGAATATTCACGTTAATCCCCCGCCGATTTAACGTAAACCTTAAACCTGGTTAAACCTTGTTTATTCTCAGAATACTAACTACGCAGACACCAGACACAGGCCAGACAAACGGGAAGCATCTCAATTCAGAAAACAGGTTTATAAAAACTTTGACAGGAGAATGAAAAATAATGCTTTATATTTTTTACGAATTGTTCTCTGAACAATATAACAATATTGAGGAATTTAAGTATATATTGATTAACTACCGTTCTAAGTGTCAAAGTATTTAAAATCTCTTCATTATAACTATATGTACTTACTATGTTCCATCTTGTTTGATTTTCACTAGATCTTTACAATTATATTATGTTAGTAATATACTAATATCGAACATGGCGATATCTCATCAGTTGTTACCTACCAATGTATTTATTTGTATAAAATAAATTATTATAATATATAATATAATATGTACCTGTGCTTATTGCTTACTAAAAAAACAATTAACGCTTAATAACTGAGGTGTTATTTAGAAAGTTAAAATTGTAATAATTAATGTGTAAATTGTAACTTACTCAAAAAAATATATTTTCCCGTGAATTATGAGTACCAACAAAATTAAGTAGATATGAACAAAAATCACCAGATATATTATAACATAAAATTATAGGTAATTATTACAGTTTAACTAGGTAGGTATTATTTTATTATACTAGACAAAAGAAAAAAATATCAATTCAAAAAAACTATGTTGTTTATACATTTATTGATCTGGATTACAATAAATTATATTTTAAATGTTCAAGGATAATTTATATACTATTTATTAAAATATACCAAACTATAAAGTATATACGCACACATCGTCACAACTTTGTGTTTTCAAAATTAATTACTATAATTTATACTTAAAAACTATGTTCAATAATGCATCGCAATAATATGTTTTTATTATTCATTCATTTGCCTATAAATATTTGATAAATTGTTAACTCTTAACAATTATCGCCTACGTGTATTATAATTTATAAATAAAGCAACCAGCAGGTTTTATTAAAAAAAAACAAGGTTATCTTACTTAAATGACACGCACAGTATTGTATTTAACAATAAGTAATAATATTATAATATTTAAGACGGGGATCGGCTTGAACTGGTGAATTTTTCGGCAGTATTTGAATATTATATGAGTTAGTCTTAAGTACTACTCTATTGTAATTTACCTATCCTTCTTAAAAAAGTTAACATATACGGTATACGGACATTGGTGAAAAAATCAACCGTAATACAATAATAACGTAGATACAATAATAATGTATATAATAACATATGTTTGGGAATAGAATCATATTGTAATAATTCCAATGCCATTTAGAAATCCACTCGTTGTCATCGTTTTTATTAGTTCGATTTATTTACTCTGCAAATTAAAATACCCTAAGGACGACGGTTCACTTTAACTTCGTATGGTATACCACTTTAATGTATAATTCTCGGTACAAACTATAATAATACGATGATTAAGACGTAATTTGGATGCCTTTCAAAAGAACTTTATCATTAGAGTAAATAATGTCAGCTAGGTATATTCAATACGTCCTGGAGACTACATCAGTATAATATAAGTTTATAACGTCAAATAAAGCCATTAGCTAATTAAATATGAATCTAAATGAGTATATTTGTTTTAGTAATTTATGATAACCAAGCGAAAATCTTAAAATCAATAAGTATAGGTATATACCATATAGGTATACTAGGTATACTATAGTTATTCTGCAGATTTGTGCAGTAAACACGTAGAGAATGTAATATACTGTATCTATATCAAATCTACGGAGAAATAAAGACAATACCAGGACCTCTTTTTACTACAAAACAACATCCATTTAATAATTTATTGTTTTTTTTTTTTTTTTTTTTTAATTAACTTTTATATAAATAATAAAGATTAAAAAAAAAAACAATAATTAGATTAATTTTGTTCTGTAGTATGAAAATTATGTCCTGGTGGATTGTATTGTCTTTGTATGCGACTATCATGTTTTAACCGGTGTAAGTGAATTATATACACTATAAGTTTTAAACAATGATTTTTCTCGTTTAAATTGAAATCGTTATACCATAACAGGTACATAACAATTTGATTTGTCCCTAATGTCCATGAATCACCATGATGTTGGTACACTTACCTATTCTATTTTTTATTTTGCATATATTGCTCATTTTAAGTATAAAGCATATTATAATATTGCATATATCATTAATTTTAACTATGAAAGACTCATGTTTTATGGTGTATTTAAACGAAAGTAGTGTAAAGGCTAGATTTCACACCATATATTTTGCTGCTATAATGTCAATTTCATAAAAATAAAGTTACATATTTTGCTTTTGATGAAAATATAGAACACGTACCTACATATGAATATAGCCAATATAGGTATTAAAAATGTTATGGGTTATTAAACGTAGGTAATAATGTACTATACTGAACTATAGTAAAAATTATTTAGCTTACAAACAAAGCGACCTTATACAATTTGTTTTAAAATTATAATGGATGTGTATGTTTCACTTTAAATGGTAGTTTGGAAAATATTGGTAAATTCTCTGTATATTTGTATTGCCTATTTTAGCATATTTTACTATTTTATATTTCATTTAAATCATAGTTATAATATTATAACACTCGAGAAAATAAACGTGTACAAATGCGACAGTATTAAATATCATATCTTTTATTGGAATTTAAATTGTCTTATCAAGATATCATACAATAACCCTAATATTACACCCAGTTACCAGTTACCACATAATAGTATACCTATCTTATCAATAATATTGAAAATGAATTTTTTTAGTTGATGAACAGTAATTATTGTTTTTTGTTGTTTCAGTACGAAAACTGCTGTCATTTGACTGAGAATATAAATAGCTATGTTAATTGTTAGGATTTGCAATAAGTATAGAACATGACAATTCTGAAAATTATGTAAAATCGTGTCTTACGTTGTATGGTTAGAGTACTTACTAAACCACAACGATTGTCAAGGTTGAAACTTATAAATTGTACTTAATTTGCACACAATTAAAGTTAATTTGGATAGACAGTTTATTATTTTAAAAATAAAATCATATTTTAGTGACCATAAAATAATATATAAATTATATTTTTATTATACTTATACTTAAAACCAATTCACATACATTATAGATCCTAAATCTTCTCATATGTAAACTAAATTCGAATCTTATAATATATTAGGCACTTAATTTTAATTTGTATCATTTTATACAATACTAATTCAAGCACAAAAATAATAATAAAGTATTGTATTTTGTCTCCAAATAATTATTATGTTATGAAAATAGTAAAATAGTACGTTGACCACAAGTAACCTCTCCGTCAACTAATTTTTTTTTATACAAGGTCCTGCATAATACTGCATAATACGGAAGACAGAAAAAAGGTTTAACTAACTAAAAATGTAAAAACAAAAATAAATATATACCTATCTATCAACATTGAAAATATATTATTATCCAAACTTAATTGATTAATTTTTTAATGGCTAGTCCTGTATAATACTGTCATAAAAACAAAAGTTAATACTATATATCACAAACAATGAAATTATCCGTTTTATTGTAGTAGTACACATTTTTTAATGTCTCTCATTATACATATATAAAAAAAATCATAGAATTAAAATAAAATTAAACACTTAAGTTAAGACCGAACCGCAACTAATATTATGACGTTAAATTCATTGGTTATTATTTATTTTTTTGCCCCAAGGGGCCGTACTTTTACACTCCATTTTTTGCTATTCACCGCTTCATCCCAAAAACATAATTTTAGTACAATAACAATATTTAAGTTTAATATTAAAATATTACAATAAATTAAGTACCTACATCACACATAATGGCGTCCTTCAAACGTTCAACACATGTGGCAGGTGCTAAGATAAACGAACAATAAGTTGCTGGTTTGTCAACAAGTCACAAAGTATTGAATTTTCCATTTGATACAATTTTTTTTTTAATTTTCAAACTAACAGTTAATTTTAAAATACAATACCTATATCTAACGCTAACGAGTCAATACTCAAAGTTAGTTAATTTTAATTCCAAATAATTCTAACCACATTTTCTTACGTTTGTTAAAAATTGTATAAAATAACAACAAAAACTATAGGTACCTACGTGTTAATGTTGAATTCAACGGCAAATTGAGCTTTACTTAAAAGTTAAAACTTTTTTTAATGCTATAATTTTCTCTGGTTCCTGTTTTGCTATTATATTTCCTTGCTACAGGAATATATGTACTCTAAGCCCTAAGGTACAGTTACAATTTAAAAGATACAAACAGTTTGTTGGACCATCACTTTTATAAATTGAAAATAATTAAATATACAGATAGGTAATTACAATTATTTCAATTTTGAGTGCAATTATTAAGCCAATCAAGAACATTTTAAAATTAAATATATAAAACGCCTCACCCGACGTTTCCCGTGCCAAGGGTTTGTATTTTTTATATACATGTTTGTAAAAAAATTTATCATCCATATTTCTTTAAATTATAATAGTAAGATAATATGTAACCAATGGAAATCATTTAGATATTGCTAATAAAAAAAAATGCTAATTTCTTCAAATAATTTCTCCTATTAGAACCTATATTATAATTTGTAAGCCTTAACCAATATAGTAACCATTTAGGTACCTATACAGAAACAACCTTTTTTGATTTTCATCGTAAATCTTAAAACCCTTGTGTGAGCACCTATCCGAGTTGGACCTGCCAGGTCCAATATTATAAATTTAGACCATCCAGGGACCCTGTCAAATACACACAAAACGGTCTAGCCGTTTAGGGGAAGTTGAGTGACATACACAAGGACAGGAGAAATATATATTATATAAAGATATGAATGAAAAAGTACTCATTCTTACTAAAATATAGATCATTTTTGATAAATCTAATATCTGTTTAGAAGGGTATTTTGATTTTTGAATACTAAAGATCCGCACTTCAGTGTTACCACTTTTTAAATCTAATGTTCCTTTAGATTCTGGGGTGAACTTTTAAGCTCATTGATTTAAGAGTGCGTACATTTAATTTGACTAGGTAACTTTTTCTTTGTCTTTAACTAGTTGTTTCGTAGTACAATTTGTTGGCCGAATCCTCAAAAATATTGAAACATATAAACTGATGAAAAACACTTAGAAATAGATTTGAAATATTTTTTATTATTTATAAAAAGTTTTAATTTTTAAATCATAGAGAAAAGAAAATACAAAAAAATCAGGGTTTAGTTTGGATGGCCAGGGAGAAATAGTCAATCGCACAAATCAGTTAGAACAGATTCAATTGTCTTGTCAAATAATATTTAAATAATAAAATATCTTTTGATTTTAAATACGTGTAAAAATAATCATGTCATCATGATTCAACATGGTGCATAACTGCATTAGTGTATTTTAAAATATATTTTATACCTATGGTCTATTGTCTATTGTCTATTGCAGAAATGGCACGAAATGTTCAGTCTGTGACATATTAAAACAATACTGCACATCACACAACCATTATTTAGGTCACTATATACTCACTATATGAATTCTTTCGGAGTTTTTTAGCTTGAAAATCGAGATACGGCCAATACGTCGTTGTAAATATTTAACTTGAAAATGATAAAAAAAAATAATAAATAAACGCAATATGTGAAGTGTGAGTCTCTGAGGACCGTAATGGCAAAAAATAGTAGACGGAAAATAATGAATTATTCTTACAGTAGAACAACAGTCAGCAGCGATAAACAGTTCTGGAAATGTCAACTATTTTAAAATGTGCATCACTCTGATTCAGCGGTCGGTATGGAAATAATAGTAATATTATATACCTATTGTCATTTCGCACATATTTTGTTCAATTGTTTTTCTTCTTTTTATCTCAAACCCAATACGGAATTCTCTAATAAACTGCTTGAGTACCTAACGTGATTAGATACCCGTTTAAGTAACATAATATTGCAACACTCGACCCTGCGTGAGGGAAAATGATTTTAAAAAATAATGTTTTGAACGTCATCAAACAAATCTAATATATACCTACAATAATAATACACTATTGTTTATTGCGCGAGGGTCTTCTGAAACGGTGAAAATAATAATTATAGATAGGTAAACCTAGGTATACCTATATGCTGTCGATCATATTGTATTAAACCACGAAGATGAAAACAATACTCGTCGCGATCGTTGGAATGGGACTCAAGAGACTCGGACTCTTCGAGATTTTTTTTTCTTCATACACGTTTAGCGCAGCCTTCGGGCGAGAAGGTCGGGTTCAAGAGTTTGGCAATGACATTGTCCGAAACGCAAGCCCATTAACCACACACAATACCTACATGTACATTAATACATCCACATGGTATTTATATATCGTGTATATAAATGCGATACGATAGATTTATAATATATGCGAGAAACACGAGAGTACGTTCGACCACACTAATTGTATTCGCAAACACCGCACGCGAATATTACAATATATTATATTATGCTGCACACAAGAACCCTCGTCGCCGTCGTAGCCGATTAATGGTTTTACCCACTAAACGCTGTGCACACACAACAATATTCGTATTATCATCGTATAGGCATAATATAGCTGGTAATACATCCGTTGTATTGCGCGACGATGAGTGTCTCCTATAATACCTACGCAGGTATATACATTATTATTTATTCCGTTTATTACATACCTATATATACCTATAGTATTAATATCATTATAGTATGTTATTTTCGTGCGAAAACCATCGCGTCACGAACGTAATATATTTTTTATGCCCGGCATAACTTATAGCCAATCGTCGTGGTCGTCATCTCCATGCACCCGTCGCGTCTTCCGGATGCTGCGGTTTGCCAGTACACAATAAGAAATTGTATTGACGTCAGCACATACACACACTGCCGATAGTATATTATAGTTACCTATATAATATATATATATACATTACCAATATATTGTATATCTATATAAGTATAGGTATATGTATAATGTATATTATAATGACCACCGTGGCAACGCGCGCAACTACGCGATCGAATTAAACGCCCGGATAATGTACGACTACAACAACAACAAAAATAGCAACAACGACGACGGTGGTTATAATGATAATGTATGCTCAAGTACGCCGAACGCAGAAGATACGCCCTTATCGATTATAATATGCATGTACCTACATAATATAGGTAGCTATATTATATCGGCAGCGAATGCTTTATATACAAATATAATATATAATTATTCAACACTTGGCCGTTGGATATATAGGTAGTAATATAATTATCATCATCGTCATCGTCATCATCATCATTATCATCATCATAATATCTTTGCGAGGTACTGTAATGGGTCGGTGCGGTTTGCATGCCACCGACCACGTCATGACTCCTCGGCCCGAGCACCCGGAGGGCTGTTGTTTGGGCGATTTCGCGTATAAAGTAAGTATGGAGACAGATGATCAGCAGCCGCTTGTATACACTATACAGCGTGGGGCAGAAACATGCGAGGTCACAACTATAAACGCGTTTTTATCTAATCTCCATATTATATTAGTAGTTTATCTAATCTCAATATATATTAATATTTTCGTAGATCATAAATATTCATAATAATATATTAATATTATCATGTACGGTATACTATGATAATATAGATACGTTCAGTAGCGTACCCAGGGAAGGGTTATGCCCTTATTTGTGTTTTTGCAGGTATACTAGCACAACAATTCATTTAAATGTATTATAACACCAGGGTTGGGATTTTATAGAGTTTTCATATTTTTAATAAAATGTTTAAGACATAGCAGAGTAAGCTAAAAGCTTATAATTTGTATCATAATTCAGAGAACTGAAATAAAAATGTCATTCTGCATATTTTGAGATTTTGTTTTAATTTTGGTGCTCTTTCTGGGTATTTCCTGGGCAAGCAACTGATTACTCGCACCCGCCGCAGCAATACTATTCTAAAACCGTTTTGGTGTGCATTTTTTTTTTTTATATTTGTACGATTAATAACAAACTACAATCGATTAATATTTTGACGATAATACCTATTAACAATAGGTAGTATAATAGGTATCTGTTAAATTATTGCCATTTATCACGGTACAATACGAGCCGGTGTATTGCTACCTAAATCATTTTAAATGACTAGTATTTCTGCAACGTACTGTATACGTACACACACATACATACGTCAATACAAACTTGCAAAAATACGACGAGATGATACGCACGTAGCACACTGACGGTACTTTCTTGATACCGATGCAGACGTAAAAGATAATATTGCCGAGTTGTTTTTTGTATTTTGTATTTTTTTTTATATGCAGGTACCTATATATTATTATTAGTATACGAGCGTAAGCAGTGATCGGACAAATTTACTAATTTTCTCCAAACCACTTATTAGGGACGTGACGTGGCCAAAATAATATTACACGTCTTATATTATTATATATTATTATTGTTATTATTCACGGCCGCCGCCGCCTCACGAATCTCCGGGTCCGGATGTTTTCCACTCGAGGAAAATTAATCACGTTATCATTACTCCGACTGAAATGTGTACAATTATGATTTTATAAGTCGAAGACGTCAAAACACAAACGTCGTACAACTATTACACTATGATATACACAATATTATAATAACATATATACATACCCGTGACGTCAATGATACTGAACTTACGATCTGTAAAAAGTACAGAAGGGAATATTATTATACCGACGATGAGTTTCTGGCAAGTCATAAAATAATTCGCATAATGGCGTGGTGCAGGTCATCGCCGAATAACGGCGACGAACACTTTGTATTATTTTCTTTCAGTCTACCTGATTATTAATATTGAACAATGAAACAAGAGATTAAAACGGTTTAAAACATAAAAAAACAACACAAAGAGCACGTTTAAAACATAATAATATATTAAACTGTTTATTTGTTTGTTTTTAAAAAGAATTTGCTTTTACCTATCCTATTTTTTTTACTATGGTGTTTGTCAGAACCCTTTTTATCGAAAACAGAAACAATAATATTTAAAATACACAGTGGGTCTGCGCAGAGCGTTTCTTCGTCTTTCCATGATATAAGGCATTAACTCAGAAAAGAGTGAAAACTGGTCGGCTCTCACTGTGTCGCTGTATCAGACTATCATAATATAAGCATATTATGGTAAACCACATAGGCTAAACCATATTATTAATAACTATATGTACCTATACCTCAGGCCACACGTCTTGCTGACCGTGTGGTCTTAAACGTATTCGTTTAGTGTGCCAATTCCACCTGCACAGTTCATAAAGGTCACGCGTCTTCGATTTAGTTCCGACGCAAGCAGGTTTTCGGCTCGATGACCGTCCCCATAGTATTAGACGAGAGTACGATCGTCATCGATTCACGGAATTTCGGGGGACCCGGAGTTCCCGTTTTTGTATATACCGTGGAATAAGTAGGTATATATATAGGTGCTGGGCCGGTAGGGGGAGGCTTACCTATATATTAGTAATTTTAGTGGCAAACGTTGAATTGGTTCCCGGGTCAATTAAAGTGTACGAATTAGTTCCCGACAAAAAAATACTTTCCAGTATACAACTGTTCGAATTGGTTCCCGAATAAAATTACTTATCAGTTTATCAGTATACAAACTCACTGTTACAAGATACGTATAATATGTACAATCGATAATCTTATAATATTTTATTGGGTTTTACGATGTCTGGGAAAGTTTATAAATATAATTTTATATCTAATAGATTGATTATGTTTCGTCAGTCTTGTCACAATTAACCTAGTGCGTTGAATTGGAAGTGATGTTTAGTGAAAAAAATAAAAAAAACTCTTCGTTATTAAGGGTTTCAAATACGGATTCCAAAAGGAACTATCGGGAAATATGGAACGTTGGACAAAAAGAAAATGCACATTGTTTTTAAAAATAAATAATTTAAATAATATTGAGGAATGTAACCTCGAACACAATCACGAAAAAGATAGTGAAAACATATTGGACAGGCAAGCATTGAGTAATAACTTAAAAAGAAAAGCTCAGGAAAATCTTGAACGTCCAACAAAATTAATTTGCCAAGAGTTACTAGTCAATGGTGAATGGTGATATTGAACAGCTTACTGAGCATAACGTTTTTAGAGATTTATGAAAGCTTGCGGGAACCAACTCGTATGTTACCTGTAGACAACCCGGGAACCAATTCGTAGTCGTCCATTTTAGTGCATATGTTCGTTGTTGCCGACTGGCTAGAAAGACATCAGCTGTCTCGACTACTGTGGTAATCATAATTCGTTATATACAATATAATTAGATGCATATTACTGAAATTATACTCGAATCAATAAAACAAATTTAAAAAAAAAACACATACAGTTTTAGATGCTTGACGAATTCTGTAGCCGATATCGGTCTGATGGGTTGTGAGTAGCCTTGATAAGTATAGCATAACAATGTTATCGTGTTTTAAAAGTGAATAAGATTATATATTTTTTCTTTTCGACAATTTGTTATTTTCTCCTCCTGCGCCTACAATTATTGTAATATAATATA
Organism: Macrosiphum euphorbiae; assembly: GCA_949089665.1. Taxonomy (NCBI): domain Eukaryota; kingdom Metazoa; phylum Arthropoda; class Insecta; order Hemiptera; family Aphididae; genus Macrosiphum; species Macrosiphum euphorbiae. Next base: position 52,795,088 of record CARXXK010000001.1, on the reverse strand, counting down.
TTTCCGTATAATAATAGTAGTTATTTGCATATTACTAAATTCATGTTAATATGGAAATTGTCTTTAGGTACTGTTTCCACATAGCAAATCTAATATAAATAAGTTATACACACTTCACTGTCATGGACAATGGCGTTTAAATAATAAGGTCATAATGTGATTGACCGATGAATAACTACTATTTATTTTAATCATGATAATCGCTTTGTCATTATTGTTATTACTAATTAGTTATTACCATAGTCCATCGACCATATAGGTACTCACGACTCACCATAGTGCTACTAAATTTAAGTTTTAACCAAAAATCACATTTAATAAACTTATTTTTCGCACAATTAACCGCTAACTACAGAAATTGTATGGACTGGAAATAATATACACTATACAGTATAACACAATGTACGAAGTACATTACACAGCATTGTATTGGAGAGTTTGAGAGGGTATAATTTATTTATGGCATATCTTTACGCTTAAACGATATTTACAAACAACTGCTTACACGCATAAAAATGGAAATATTTTATACATTTAATTCCTTTGTCTGCCCGAATCATATTGAAATATTTAAAACAACTACTCGTATATTATATCTATTAACGTGTCCCAATAATATTGTATTATGTTCTTTATATTAAAGTGCGATTGTAAGCTCTCCCGATTTCAATGCCCTGTAAACTCTCAATATGATAAACTCTCCCGAGTCTACTCCAGTACTACGTACCTGATTTTTTGTTTAAGAGTTTACTTATTTTATTTTGTTTATTGAACATTTTAAATTCTATGTACATTTCAGTTTTAAAATCTGTTAGGGCATTAATAAATATAAATAGAAACCTAGCCAATTCATAGTGTAGCAATAACATCTAAGAGGAGAATATACCACAGCCCCATGTTGTATCCTATTTCAATTATGACTTATGTTATCATAACGGTATTAAGTTAGTCATAAAAATAACGCAAAAACCTCGGTGTTGATGAGTAAAAAAAAATGTTTTATAGGTGCACGATATCGTATTATTACGTTGAATACATTTTCTGCTATAATTTAGTTTAATATTTGACTACATTATATATAAGTCACTAGAGGATTTGGTTGTTGTTATAAAACCGTATAACAACTAATAGGTATACCTACGCATATTTAGCTGCTAAAATATGTGTCCTATAGTCTCACGCCGTGTGTGATAAAAATATCCATATAATTCATCATAGTTCAGGCTATACTAATAGATCGCTTGGATCGCTTTACTTAGAAATGTATCATGTGACATCCAGTATCGTAGTTCGTCGGTACACAGCTATCTCGTTAACATATTATCACCGAATAATTCGTGTTTAATACAACGACGCAAGTATTCAATCAATATATTAGGTGGTTCAACAAATTACAAAACATATTAATTGTAGTTTGAGTATACGCCATACGGAAACCGTGAATGGTTTGAAATGGTTAAAAAAATACATTATAATGATATTATTATGCACTCGACGTATAACATATTGCAGGAACACATTGACAGGGTAACATAATCTGTCGTTATGTATAGACTATAGATTATTAAGAAAATTATTTAATATGAATAATAATATGATACATACTTGTTAAATGGTTAACTAAGATAAAATTGATTCAAAATTACCACATTTAGTATACCTACCTCATTACTTGTTATACAGTGTGTGTTACTACATATTATTATGTACGACCATCAATAAATAGTTTTTGAACAATTTAAAAAAACATGTTTATTATACACCGTCGTCCTAATGCCAGCTGTTATTTATAAATAATATATTTTCCTACGTATAGAGTACTTAATATTCGTATATCATTACGAAACTAATAAATCGCATCTAACTAGGATGATGACCTATCAATAAATTGATAGTCGACAGTTTAGCGCTCGTGTAACTGCAGGTGGCATATTGGTCAATAAGGGTCGGCGCCCGGCGGCAATTATAGAATAATAGATTTTGAATATTATGGTAAAAATAGTCATTAAATAAATTATTATATTATATTATAGGAATTAGTAATTACAAGCGCTTTCTTTTTAATTACCTAACATTTTTATGTTGGCATAAAAACGATTTTATTATTACCTATTGATGCAAAAAAAATCAAATAAATTTAATACTGATGATAGTGTTTAAATTGTCAACAGAAAAAAATGAGCTGAACATGATGATTTTAATCTTTATAATTTAATAGTATTTTACTTTGAAATTGATAACGATTAAACTTCATATAAGTAAACCTGACAAGATTTTCACGATGTAACAAACGTTCTGATTTCCTGGTTTTCATATGTAGTTAATTTATGACTCTGAAGTTGGAAATAATATTTAATTCTTAATAATACTTACAAACACTGATCAAACTTAATAATATGTTAAAATAGTCTTCGTCCAAACTCTAGTAGGTTTTCTATGTAGAGACTAGAGTTACATAATATCTACTATATTATGTACCTACCTTACTAGAATATTATATGAGATACATTAAATAATAATAGGTAAGTACGCACAAAGAATTAATAATTTTCAACTTAAATATCCGAGTAAAATGTATGTAAATTTCAATATTCCATAATATAATTACTATAAATTGTAATTTTTAGATATAGTTAATATGCAGGGTGATTCACTAATCATGCTTCCCCTGTTTCTTCTTCAATACTACAGTAATTATTCAAAATCGGATTTTTAACATTTTTAAATACAGGTACATAAAGAGTCTAGTAAAATCCATATTATGAAACTCTTATCCTTTTTTTTACTACTTAAGGAGTATCCTGTGGATATAAAAACTTCTGTTTTTCAAATTACAATCCTCTTATTCTAATGTAAATTATTTAGCGAATAATTTTTCTGAAAATATTGAATGAGTAATTTTTGAGGTCCATGATTATATTGTGTTTGGACATCGTTATATGGGGGCTATGGCTCTTTGAACATTTTGTTAATTTATATATTAGTCTATCAATATTTATAATTTATTAAAATGGTCCAATAGTATAATAAATATAGGATTCAATAATATTATATATATTGTATACTTTTTTTAATTATGTTTAAGGATTATAATTATCCTTAGTATAAATATTTAAATAACTAAAAAGATACTCGTTTGAATTTTGAATTAGGTATATAAAAATTTAAAAATAAATGTATACAATAAATAGTGAAAAGGGAGGGTTCTCCTTGAATAACATAAGTCTTGTCACAAGACGTTTCATAAGCAGTTCAGACAATCTCAATAATTTGAAAAAATGGTTTTTAAGTGGCAACTGATTCCACTAGAAGTGTATAAACACATTGGTAATACATTAGTACTTTTATTCAATTGCATATATTGGCGATATTGATAGCAGTGGCAACAAAAGTGGCATGTTAGTTATTCATCACGTAGTATAAACAAATCTACAAAACATAAGGAAATTCACACATTGCAAGTAGACTCTAGTCTCTAACTTCCTAGATAAGTATAAACTATAAAGTAGGTATCACTACTTACGGTAGAAAAGACAACAAGTAACAACGTTGCAAAAGGTAATCTACGTGCAGTACATTGTGCAGGCATTATAAAAACCAAACTGTCTATCACATCAGCACAATCGTAATGGCGCATAATTACATCCAAATTATTATACAAACAATTTAAATTATATTATGGGCTAAACCCATAAAGATAATACACTGTGATAAATGGATTGACAAATTGAAGACAGTAAAATGTGTCTGTTTTGGTTGTAGTAATAAATTTTAATTATTTTTTTGAAATTTATTTAAGATTCAAGTGTACCTATTGTGTAAATAAAAAAAACTGGTTTAATGATTTAGGAAAATTTAGTCATATAATTTGTTAAATATTACTTATCACGTGAACACGGATCAAAAAGTTCATGAACGCTAAAATATTATACTATACATTATACTGTGTTGCCTTTTCGAACAGCAGTATAATAATACGATATGTGTATTGGTTTTCAGGTCAATGTTAGATTAGTTTTAACTTACAACATTTCATGGAATCATTATTACTATTTGCGATAAGCAACAGATTTATTTAATTCTTTATTCTTTGTTCTTATTATTTATTTGATTTACAATAGTTAAATCACTACCTATACAGGATGAGGGTGTCTATCGGGGATTGTCCGTTTGCTACTATGTAACGGCCGTTGTAACTGACGCCAACCACTGCGACACACCAGGAAGCCACTTTTAAAATATTACATCAATTGTTTATACAATTGGCAATAATTTTAGAGTTTTTAGAAGCACAAACAGAATCAATTGAGGTAAACCAAATATAACAATTATAATTCTTTGAAATACAATTCTATGGGTGCCAACACCACGATACACCTGTATACTATACACAAACAACATACTGGACGTGACTACCGAATATCGATTACATTTTTTAAGATTTATATTATGCGATAATTGAATTACAAAAGATATTGTTATTTTTAATTAATCGTATACACTATAATAAAGTATAAACAATCCAATGAATAAAATTATAAAAGATGTTTATTTGCTTTAAGCCTAGCTAATTTATGCTCAAATACATAAATTTTGTATGTTTCGTCATCATTAGTAGTAGAAAACGTCTGGGGACCTACTATCAATTGATTCTAATTTCTTATATATTTAAGAAATAAATATTGAAATACTTGAATTTTTTTTAAAATAAAATATAATTACAAAATATTTAGGTAGGTACCTATAAAGGAACTGCATTTGTATAGGTATTTTTTCTATTTAACTATTTAGAAATCTTTTTTATTTTTTACAATATGTTGTACGTATATTATCACTAATTAGTGAAATATGAATAACATTGATGCAATAAATAAATTAAATGTATCTACTATCTAACACTGTATGACACTGTATGGTCTGAAAAAATGAAAAATGAAAATAACTAAAATGCTATGTCAGTAAATGAATGGTACCTATATACTATAACTATAGGTATATAATATATAATAATTTATTTTCATGATAGTGTTTGTAATTTTTTAATATTACATGCATATTCTATGACAATAATAATTTATCCTTATTATTTTATAACAAGTTATTTAGTTTTACGATATCATAGATTTGTATGTAGTATTTTTTTGTACCTTGTCATATATGTATAAGGGGTTTTTTTTAAAAAAAAGAAGGCTTCATAAAATCAACTGATTATTGTGAAATTATGATAATTATGATTACACATTTCCAATAATTTTATCAATGATGTATTAACAGTGACAAACTCAAAATCCTGAAAATTGGAAAAATTATATAAGTATACACTATAGGTCTTTTATTATAGTTTTTACTTATATTTTTATTTTTCGTTTGTTTTCGTGACATTTCGGGAAGGAGTTAAAGTGTTATACCCTCCCACCGAAAATCTTCTTACTCTTTATACCTACTGGGTGATCCACCAGAACACCAGGCATGTTCGCCCCCTTTTTTCCTTAATAATGCAATGATTTAAATTCTGACTTTTGGAATTTTTTAATATTTTACTTAAAGACTATTTTTGAATCCTCGATGTTATTTTCATTTATTTTAAATAAGAACCTTTTTCGACGCATTATTAAAATTTATATTATATTATAACTATGGATAAAAGACTATGATACTATTCGGGATGGGGCGCTAAGAGGTTATTCAAACAATTTAAATAGATATAAATTTATTATTTGTTTAGTCGTGTTCTTATTAGATATTATTCAGGCAATATTATCACAAATTGTAAAATGCTAATAAGTAATAGATTAATATAGAGTACCTACAATCATTTTTAAACCGATTGAAAAGAAATAATACATATTTTTCTCGTCCTATCGAATCTCTTATCTAACTTTTTTTGTAAACTATAAACAAAGAAATAATAATATACTTTATGTTATGTATGTGTGCCACATATCTATTTTCCTTAGTACATAATGATTAATGACTCAAGAACTACTAGTTCGAATTTTGATTAAGATACATCAAAATTAAAAAAAAAATGTCATCTACTGAAAACTTGAATGTAACAATGGATGGTTCTCATTTTAAATCAAGAACCTTGTATCGCCTTAAATACCCTTTAAATGGTAAAACAAGTTTAATTTATACATAAATATAGCTTATAAGTATATGTTCTAAGAAATTCCAAAAATCAAATTTTGAAGAACTGCATTATTAACGAAAAATAGGCGAACATGCATGGTGAACCAACCTGTATAGATGAAAGTATAATATTATATCATTAATTATTATATTATATTATCAATGTTAATGTTAAATACTGTATACAGATTTAACTATTGTTTAAGTTGCATTAAATATCTATTATATAATAAGAAAGTAAAAAGTTCAAATAATTCTTTAAACCCACAAATATTACTTTTTAATTAAAATAAAAGTACTAATATCGTTTAAATTTAATTTCGTATAAAAACCAAATGTCTATACTAAAAAAATGTGCTTATATATTATTTGATTTTTAGTTTAAGTAAGAAATACTAAAGGAACCTTGATTTGTTTAAGTATTATAGTTACACAAATTTAACATTACATACATTTTTAATAACAAAATAATTTGCACGTTTTCGTGATTTTGACGAATTTTGTCAAAATTTATCCTTTAATACTAATAATAAATAGCTTAAAATTAGTCTAAATATTTTTTTAAATAATAAAGCATAGGTACAAAATGATAATTTAAGTAACCGGTTGCATTTTTCTCAAAGAGTAAGAACTTGTATATAGGTGTATAAGTCAGTGGGTATAGGTACAGGCCCGGATTTATAATAATTCAAATTATTATAATTTACGCAATTTACATGAAATAGAGTGTTTACATTTTTTTCAGAAATAAACACGATTATATTTAACAAGATATTTATATTTATATTTTAAGACGTATAAACTGTTAATATATAAATAAATACATAATATATAAAATGCCCAAAAGGGGGAGGCTAAAGTCCTTTAGCGCTTCTTCTGGATCACTGCCTCGGTAGGCAGGTACCTACTCATAATTCTGTAATATGTATTAAATATTTTGGCTTCCTAAATAATACAATATAACATTAAAATATGAAAATATGTTATTTAAGTGTATTTAAAAATTCTAAAAATCAGGATTTGAATAAATGAATTATTAATGGAAAAATGGGGGTTCATGTATACTGATATCAACTAATGATATCAATATCCTTCGAATTCGTAAAAAATACATTCATTAGTTAACAGGTTTATGCCGAGTGTTCAGTTGTAATAACATTATCTCGTATGTTCAAACCACTTTTGATAAGAACTTAAATCCGGTCATGAACTAGTATAATATAATACTATATAGGACTTTAAAACGCGGAAATAATGTAATTAATATTAAAAATAAGTATTACCTACTTAATATTTAATAACAATTATAACCATTCAACTGAAGCAGCAGTACAACTACTTTACAAGATTTGAGTTATATAAAAAATAAATCATTTAAAAAATATTTTATCGTTTACCAAGTTTACGTGAACACTAGAGCATATACGTGGAACATGAAAAAGTCCCCGAAAATCTATAATTAGGACCAATAATTGACGAATAGTTGAAAAGTTATTTAAAAACTTAAGCGAATATTGTGTATAATATAGGTAATCAAATTTTATGAAAATAATTTTCTCATATTGTGAAAATCGTAACTTTATGACATTTATTAACCAAAACTTCAGGAATTTGCTATCAGCAAGGTGATAGAAAAAATAAATATAATTTCAACATTGTAATTATTCGGATAAAAAATTATATCTAAAAATAACTATTATCTTATGTTTCGTTTTAAAAACCATGATAAAAATACGTAACAGATTTTCAAATGTAATTATATAAAATAAAACCATTGTAGTTTACATTGCTCGAGATTGACTGAGTAGCACCATAATGCTCGGGAATGTGCACATTGCCCGATTTTTGTAAATACAGTTTTCCTTAATTTTTATAGTATGTTTTCTACTGATTTTTGAGATCTAAAATCTATTTTCAACTTTAAATTAAAGTTGGTTATAGGTATTACTTAATTAGGTACATAGATTTCCATTAACCATGATTATTACTTCTTCTTTAGCATATTTTGACATATATAATAAACGTTCTCTTAAGACGTCTTAGGTTACCGGTGAAATTATAGAATTCAATTGGAATTAACTTTTACGATGTTATAATGTTACCGATAGAATAATAAATACATTTCCGGAAGTCAAAGAATATTATAAGTACCTACCTATTCTAATTATTTTCTTAATAGTTATTTCAATGCCAGATTTTAATCAATTACGATTGATATATTCTGCGTAAATCTATTTGGTCTTAGTCAATGTTTTAACACCACAGGTCGGTTTACTTTACATTTGATTAAGTTCTAATTATTATTTGTTTACATTTTTACTATCTAATGATGATAACAATATAATAAAATATAATAATTTTATATTTATCGATTTATCACTATATTCACTAGCATAATCTATTGAGTTAGTAATTATAGTATCATGTTATTACCTACACTATACAGTTTTTAATGAATATTTTAATACTTTATTGACGTATAAAAAAAAACATATAATTTGACTGCCATGATTGTTATTTACTGTATTATGAAATGCACGTGAATCAAAACAAACTGAGTGCCTGCATTTATATTTATGTAAATAATAATGATGCGGAATTGATAGTTTTGTAGTTTTTGTACTTTTGCTAGTTAGTTCTGAACAGTAGCGAAGAAATATTTAGCCCCATCACTCCTGTTTACTTAGTTAACTATTATTTTTAATTTTTTTCTTAAAGCATAGCCATAACATATTAATTGTTAATAAGCTAGTTCCTTTCTTGGTAATGTGAAAAGACAATTATTATCGTATAATATTTCTCTTTTTGAACAATGGTCATTCGCCTACATTAAAATTAAATACAAGATATAGCTAACTATTAAAACAATTGATAGTATTTGCAATATTGTGCATTATTGTTGATATAAGGAGGAAATGTATAAACTGTTATGGAATTTTCCATACACTGAGATCCATTGATAATATTATATTAAATAAAAGTGCTCATATTTTAGTTGGGAAAAATTGAAAAATGGGGTTTATTTTATTGCCTAAGTTGTAATTGGTAAGTTTTTTGTGATGACATGATTTGGAACAAGAGCCCAGATAATTTAGTCATTTTGGGTTTAATACTGCGATCTTTCAATAGATATCTTATGTTTACGAACATTTTTATTAAACTAGGTGTACTAGTTCAAATAGTTATATAGGTAATAATTAGTTATATTATAATTTATAAATCAATAATCTCGAATATTCACATTTTTGATTGAGAAAATGCGTATAATGTATCTATAAACGTGATAAGGGATACTTATATATTCATTATTTTTAAGAAATAAAATATCCTTTTCTGCTGTTGAAGAATCAAATCACGATAGGATTATAGGTTTTTGATGTCATCATATTTTTTTATTATAGAGTTATTTTTTGATACTTAGTTCTTGACTGCTTCTGGTATACAACGGGAGTGAAAGTAGAATAAGTCTTTTATAAGTATTCAGTCGTTTCCGAGAGTCTAATATTTATACGTAAATGCCATTCTGTAATATTTAATTTTTGTCTTAAACACAGGGCTCGTTATGTTCTCTCTTAAAATTATAGTTTTAATTATTAATATTAGATACGTTATAAGTTTAAAGTTATCAACAACAACTGTCGTTGTGAATTAGATTTCATTATTTCATTGTCACGTGATCGATTATTCCCACAGCTCAGTAGAAGGTGCTAACCTATAACGTAGCTTGAAAATCCCAATGTTTATTATATGTATTGTCGTTACTATTGTTTAAGATTTTACAAAATTTTAAATAATATAAATTTTACAGTTTTGGAATTAAATTTATAAAATATTCCACTATTATTTCGTACTTAAATTAGGTAACCTAATTAAGATAAATTAAGTATGTCCTTATTACTAAGTGGGGAATAATAATATACTATGTATATGTTCTTACCAATGGCAGAATTATTATAAGTGCATTAAGTTTAATTATTGATATTAGGTCCTTTTTCTACACTCGTTAAGATTCGAAAACTGAAATAAATTTCTAGTGAGCGATTATTTGATTTTGTTATCAAGCTTTTAAGACCCCAATTAAATCCTATCCAGTTATATTCTCTATTTGAAACAGGTATATTTAATTTGGTTAGAAGATGTATATTACAAAAATATGTAGCTTAAATTGAATGGTATGAATAAAATGTTTTGACTTATCCAATGTATTTGTACAATATCATATTAAGTATATTTTATTGTATAAATATTTTATTGAAAATAGAAAAATATGTTATCGTAATAAAAACAATATACATACATTTATGTAATACGTCATAACGTGTACTCAATAGTCACGTTTTTAATTATTTATCCCACCAACACAACTATTTTTATTGTCCATTAACATTCTCTCCGTTTAAGTTTTTAAATAGCACCTATACCTATAGTACACATTTATTTCTCCAAGGAGGTAAATCCCAATGACTAAGTACCATAAAAGTATAAACAATATTTCTCAATATTCATGAGTTCGTTTAATATAATTATATTCATCATTCATGTTCATTTATTGAAACCACATTTCTATCAAAACTAAATATAATTTATAATATTGATTGAGATGAAGCTGAAATTAAATTAATTTTTTTTTTTGTCAAACACTTTTCCAGAACTCAAAAACTATGATACCATTTTTAAAGTAGATTTTTTATTTATAATTTTCCCGATTGTATTAGTTCTTAATTTTCCGCGTTCGTTTAGGTATTAAATTCTTCATTTAAGTACTTTAAAAATGTTGACCATCGATGTTCTTAGTTATAGTGGAATATTAAATGGTTTGTAAGAAATTTGAAAATATTTGAAATAAAAATTAAAAACTTAAAGCCATAATAAAACTGAAAAAAAACAGCAAATTAGAAAATTTATATATTTAGCCAGCCCAACAATATTCAAATACTTTTAAATGAAATTTGTAATGTTTCTTTTAAGTATATTACATTTTTAAAATACCATTTCCCCCGAATATGAGGTACCTATCCTTTTTCTCCGGAAAAAAAGTTAGTTTCTAATTTCCTCAAAATATATTTTTAGACAAAATAATGACCATTTTCTTCTATAGATTAAGCAACCGATATTTTAGCCTATTTGGCCCTTTTAGTTATTTATTTATTTCTATTAATCATAAGTTGACAAAAAATCTAGAATATAACTCTAGAATTTGGTTCAATTATAAAAATAGTAAACGTTATAAAAACAAACGGAAAAAAAATTATGGTGAAATCAGTTATTGATTGCCAATTAAAAAATAAGTGTAATAATTAATACAAGTTAAGATTAAACAACTCAACGTCGAGATATCGTATATTTTCAGTTACTCAGTACAGTTACTCATGTATACTAGATAATTCTCATACCTAACTAGTTATAACCTAACTTTTATTTTGTTAAAAAAAATTAAGTTAAATAAACATTTTTTTTCTAGTTTTTATGATTATAAATTTTAAGTTTGTTAAAGTATATTTAATTACTAACTTGTAGGTGTTTGAAGTTTTAATTAGAGAAGTGGAGTAGCACACTCGGTAGGTACCCCAAAAAATGTTGGTACACTATTCGCTCATTAATACTTAAAGGCTTATAATTAATTTCAAAATTCAAAATTCAATTTTGATTTATTGAATATTTTAGAAAAATGTTCTGCTTTAGAATATGAAATCAACAAGGTATGTTAAATTTAAAAAATGTAAAATTCTTTCTTTTTTCTTAATTATGACTACAAAATGTTAAAAAATATATATTTTTAAAAAAATTATTTTAATTATGTAAAAATAATATTACCAAAATCGTTAATACTTTTCTAGAAAATGAACATAAATTAATAAGGCAATAAACTATTAAAAAAAATTTGCAATTTATTGTTTAATAGGTCCCAACATTTTTGGTTTAAAAATTAAATATAAACTTGTATCAACTTTCTTTGATTTTTATATGTTTCATACAAAATATACCGTAGGTAACAAGTGTGAATTAAAACTTGTATAATATTATATTATTATAGGTACCTGTAGATTATAAAAGGTTAAAGTAAAAAAATGTTATAATAGTATTTTTAATTAAACCCATTATTATGATCATTAACACGGTTTAAACCTTTGCTAACAATAATTCTTTTCGATACGTATACTCTATTCCAAATAAGATCAGGAGTCTTCGACGATCCGTTTACGTCGGGCGGCGTTCAGACATAATATTATAGTGAGACGCCGTCCCCACTACGGTGACTCGTCGTGCGCTGCCATGGAACAAAGCCACGCCCATGCGCACAACTAGGCCGCCGACTCCTAATCTTATTTGGAATAGAGTAATTATATCAAAGTAATTAAATTTAAATATTATAATAGTAATAATATTAATATTATGTTATTATAATATTTCGATGATATAAAAACTTTTAATATTAATAGCAATAGGTACTATGTATTATTATAAGTTATAACATTATACTTTTGTACGACTGTAGTGTTTGCTATTTTATTTTATTTTTATTTTTATTTATTCTTCAAGAAGATAATGGGTCCCACTGAACATGTTCGTGTGGGGGATCACGAGTTCACAATTTTAAATATAAATACATCAAATAGTTCTTATAAATTAAATATTTACAATTTGTAATAAACATTTGAAAACGTTTATCAATTTACTAATAACAATATTAATGAATTTATAATTCTAAAGTGTACTAAAATATTAACAGACAAATAAAATAAAATGATTCATTTGAATAAAATTCAGTTAATCTGTGTTCCATAAAGTCACAAGCCCTTAAAATGGCAATATATAATCTTACAGAATTACAGATATTTCAAGATTTCCTCTTATAAATCTCATAATTAACAATATTAATATTTTATATTAACTATTGTTTATTAAATACTGGCAATACACATCATACAGTAAATATAAATGAATACAATTCAAATTGACACGAATAGCGTGTAATTCAGAACTATATTATGAACTATAATAATTATTATTATTAGCTTAAAACAGAAATGTGATTATCATATTAGGATTATTTATATTATATTAATTAGGTACCAATCATACCTATAGACTAAATAAGATAAGTTTGCTAGGAATTATGTGCATATGTATTGTTTGTTTTAGGTTTCTAAACATAACTTTAGAACACCTCATTAAGTGGCCTCGCAATGGCATTGATTTAAGGAGAATCATTTAGGCAATTTCTAATCTCGTCGTCACCACCCGAGATCTATGTGTTAGTCGTAAATGATTATTAGTGTGTGTGGCGTCCATGCTGGTCAATTGTACGCACTCGCACACACATGTCAATATATAATAATATTGTGATCATGAAAAAATGCTTATTTTTCACTTAAACATACGATTCTAATTCCAACAGTACGTCGCAACGATTACCTCAATTTTCATTCTGACAAAATATTCTTATTTTCCACAACATGTAAGAGGGATCGATCGAGGCACATTTTTAAAATTGTATTTAGTTAATTAAATATTTAAGTTGGAAATTCTGTATTTTTTTTTTGATTTTTTTACAATTTTTATTGCAATTTAAATTACAAAAATTAAAAATGTGGCTCGATCGTTCCCTTGTATATATTACGGACAATCAGAATATCTTTTCAGAATGAAAATCGTGATAATTGTCGACACGTATCGTTGGAATTAGAAACAGTAGTTTTTGACAAAAAAAAGACTTGGTAGTGAGGCCCCTTAAGTGTATAAACATTTAGAACACTTATATTCCCGCTGTGCCCGTCAATCTGTCCATTAGTTACCAGTCTACATATTTTCGTTTGTTAGTATTAAGATATGTGTTTAATATCCGTAATTTATTGATAATTACTGTACATAGCTACGATTGTTTATATTAAGATATTTAATGACGATTATTGATATTAATATAATTACTTATTGTATACGTTTTTAATATAGATTCATACTAGCCAAAATAATATAACACTAAAATATTAGGGTTACTAGATTTTGTTTAAATTTTATTTGGAATTACCTATAGTTCATTGCGTTGAATTAAAATGTGTTTCTAAACTGGGAATTTAGCAAACTCGTAGAGTGAGCTTTCCTCCCTTGTATAAATAATATAATACTTGAAATTATACAATTGCCAACTACTATAATATATTTTTTCAAATAATCTTTTATGTAAGTACCCAGAGTATATAGTTTCTAAATAAATATATTAAACAGTGGTAGGTTAGGTACTTAGGTATGTGTAATCAATTATGTTTTAAAACTGAAATGTATAATAAAATAGAGAATTTTTAAATGTAATATAAAATATTATTACCTATACAATATTATCCTTTAAGTTTTCTTGAATCGTAATAACACAGTCCTTAAAAAATATATTAAATTAAAGATAATGACTCCTCTATTGTTAAAAAAAAAAATTACATTTTTGCTAATAAATATTTCAAACTTACTGATATACCTAATCTAATATAAACAAATTATAATAATAATGACGTTATTCATAAAATAAATAGGCGTAGGTGCCTAATAAAATAAAATACGTATTCTTGAAATAAACATAATTTTTATTAACATAATATTGTCTCATTTCAGGTAAATAAATTATATTTTTCATAATATTCTATTTATCTAATTACCTATTTCTCGTAATATGTATTTGTAATTAATTATTATGAAAACAATTAAAACAAAAAACAACTCATTTTAACAGAATATGATATGCAGTAATGTAAATTATTATGTATATATATATATTCGTCGGAATTTTGACACTCGCGTGAATATGTTATTGTGGTACCGACATAGTATAAAGCACAATATATCATACCTGTAAACAATTACTTTAAAAATAAATCGTAAATTATGATTTATGATTAATGACAATACCTTAACTATAGAAAAGTGTGACTAGATTCGTTAAGAATTTTGCTGTGCATCTATCGGACCTTTCCTTCGCCCATGACCTTTGGTGGTCATAAATTATGTTGTATAATTTTTCTATGATTATCATATTATTTTATTTGACGCACAATCAGTCATTTATTTTCATTGATTATAAAAAAGTAATTTTAGTGTGTGTATACTCAAATGGTTGATAGTTAGTATTACAACAGCATAATTATATTATCATGTTTCTGTAGGTACTTAAAGCTGTAATTCATAATCCAAATAAAATGTTAATAAAATGTATAAGTTTAATACAAATAAATAAGAAACTGAAAATTCATTATGACGTATAGGTATCCGAGTAGCTAAGTATAATAGGCTTATTTTGTGTGTATGTGGGTGTGCGTAAAGAATCATAATCATAGGCAAGCCTGGGAATGTTAATGATAATTTTTAATTGAGTTATGTTAAGTTCATAGAAAAAGTTTTAAAAACTTTAAGTTAATAGTTATCCTAATGTTCTTTTAACTCAGTTAAGTTAAAAGTTACACGGAGAATCACAATTAATTTGTTAAGTTTAGTTTTTTTTTATAAATATATAAATAGCCAGTAATATGGTTTAAAATAATAAAAAGTAAATTTTATGCAATAAGCCCCATCCATAATAAATAATAATTGTATTATTATTATTTAATTATTTATGAACTAACGTAATTTGGATTTGAATAAAAGTAACTATACCTAGTTATTTATTAAGTTTATACCAATAAATATCAGTTAAGTCAAAATTAAATTTAAAATAGTTAAGTTAGTTGAAATTAACTTAACTTTTCACTTATTTTCAAATTTTTAACTCGTTATTATGCCCAGACTTGGTCGTAGGTCTTCGCTACTATTAGTTATTATTGTTTTTAAAATATCAATAAAACCATTTTATACAAATGCATGTAAAATAATATTATATAAGGTAGTTATAGGGTAAATAAAATTGGAACAGTCATTAGTAGTACTCAGCATGCGAAAAAGTAAGTATGTACCTGCAATAGTACGTCATGTATAAATTTGTCAGTTAAAGCCTTTTCACGCGGGATAGAACCCACTAGAGCTCTGACCAACTATACATAGTTAAGACTCCAAAATATAAATGAGAACATTATCTGCAAAATATTGTAAAAGAACCGTATAATGTATATAATTTATAATTTATATAATGTATAATAATTTATAATACAATATATTATAATTTATTATAACAGTAATTATAACATAATAGTCAATATAAATTTGTTGGGTACCTACAGTCTTCACGTCATTGTGAGTTACAGAGATTAGGTATACAAATGTCGAATACCTATAGATATTAAGTGAGACGTTTGAATAGTGTTACTTCAATAGTTCTATCAAATGTACCTAATATTTTAAGTGTGATTTTACAAACATACACAAGTACAAAATATAATGAGTGGTATTATACATGATTTTGGTTTATCAGTTTTTCATTCTTTAATAACTATATAATTTCTTCGCATTTTGGTTAAAAACAACTTTATATAATTGAGGGAAATACAATTATACATAATTTAACATTATTAGCACAGCAATTTAAAGTAATAGGTATGTGGTTGAAATTAAAAATATTTAAAATAAATCAGCCGTCAACATATTTTATGGTTTTAACAATGAAAAGGTAGTTGAACGTCAACTAAAGTTATATTTTTTCCAATATTTATAGGTAGCCGGTATGTATGACCATAAATAGAACCATTGAAATTCTGTCCACTATGAAATTACCATTTTTTGTGTAAACTATGTTAGTCATAATAATATTATGTTTACTCGATCATGTTACCTAAATTTATACTTTATTCATATCACATCTACCGTTTAATGTCAAAATTTAAATTATTTTGATTTACAGTATTTTAGCGAGACATTGTTACAATATACACATCTTAATAATATAATCATTGTTTGATGCATTCATGTTATCTCCTCGTGAGTAGAATTATCTATTCGAGTTTTGCAGTGAACTTGACTTTGCATATTATTATTGTTATGAGGAGGTGATTTGTTTGATATTAGAATAGATGCTCTATCTCGGAGCTCCACCTATTCGACATTGAAACCTTGAAATTTCTAATAGGTTTTTTACGCTAACCCTTGGCGACTCGTGGTTCAGTCATATTTAATACGACACAGAGTAACATTCGCGAGATAAG
The DNA here is from genome assembly GCA_949089665.1 of Macrosiphum euphorbiae. NCBI lineage: Eukaryota > Metazoa > Arthropoda > Insecta > Hemiptera > Aphididae > Macrosiphum > Macrosiphum euphorbiae. Next base: position 52,777,839 of record CARXXK010000001.1, on the reverse strand, counting down.
ATATTAACGTATTTCACTTTTTCTAAAGTGTAGACGTTTATCCAGTGATATTTAATCGGTATTTTTGCACAGTGATTTTAAACATTAAAAAAGCACAGTTGAAAAATATTTTGATTTAAAAAAAAAATGCAATATCTTGTGTACCATATTGAATAAACGATTTGTTCTTCAAAGGCCACAACTACTTTTGGATATATTAAATTGTAGCTGAATGATTAAGAGTTGGTATTCAGTGAGTATTCATTTTCTATACAGAAACTATATATGTATTGTAACTCATTTGTTTATTTTTAACAAAAACTTAATACTTTTGAATACAAGACGTAAAAAAGATACTTGCCGCCAAAAAAAAAAATTGTATTTAAAGTCCTTGTCTTTAGAATCAGAAAAAAAGCTTGAAATAATTTTTAATAAAATTACAGCCGTCATTGAATTTTTTTAATTTTTCTAGTTTAAATATTTAATTTGTAAATTAATTTTGATTCAATCGAAATAAGTTAATAAATAATAAGTAATGCTTACTTACAATATTTACATGCAAAATTAATTCACATAGATATTATACATTATTATAAATTCTTATATTGTCAACAGTACAACTTAAAATTTAATAGAATTTTTACAGATGTTATAGCAGTTATTAATTAACATAGTTTTGATTGCATATTCAATTTGATCTATTCCTTTATCAATATTTCGGATTTGTAGAAAAAAATTTAATTTTAACACAATAATAATTTATGGGACGCGTATTTATATTTATAGTTATTGGTGTATTGATTACAAATATTAAAATACTACAATAATATTAATAAAAGTAATTATCAAATGCAATATTTTATATTAAATATTTATCTAACTTTTTGTTAGAATTAAGTTTTAAAAGTTAGATAAAATACAGATTAAAAATATTAAAAATTCTATAAAGCTAATCTAAAAATAAAATGTTTTGAAATTCATAAAGTATCAATATTAATGATAATAAAAATCGATTATTCAGAACTATTTTACATTCAATCATTATGAATTCATTTTTAAGTTTATTTTTCAATCTATATAATATATTTATACGATAAGCAATTGTGATTTACAATAATAGGATGTGTTGGAGCATCGAGTAACAACATTTCGAAGATTTGAACTCGAGGGGGGTTAATTTATTTATAAATTTAAATTTAAGAACCAAAAATACTTCCAACATTTATTGAATACATTAATTCGTATTCTATGTGCTTGCTGTACCTATAATTATAATATTATGCCATCATAATTTCCAAAGTCTAAACAACAACAAATTAAATTATAATTTTGAAAAATGCTGCATAATTACGATTTTAAGTATATCTACAATATTATTCTGAGTTATTAATTAAATTCCTATTAAATGTGTATGCGTTTTTTTTCGGTAGTTGTATCAGTTTTATGAAAACTACAAAACAATTCTTAAAATAATCCGAATAATGTAAAAACTAGACAAAATAACCAATCTTTAAACTTTAGTCGGATCTATAATATTATGAGACTCCTTGAGCAAAAATTTTATCCACATAAAAAGAAACACACCATTTTAAAACGAACACAGTCTATTCATGGGTGGTTTCACAATGTCGATAATTTATGCCTAGTCTTCGATTTCTCAATATTGGCTCATCTCATTGCTGAATAGTGATCTGTTATTATTTTGAAATTGAACGTCAATATTATCTTGTTTGTTAAAAGAAATTTTGAACAAAATTTAGTCAAGTACAATTTTGGGTTAATATTTTTTGGGGAATTTTGCAGAAGAATTGTTCGTAAAATTTGATGTAGTGATGTCCATTATGTATAATTGATTAATATATTTAGTACTATACAAACTTAGGTATTTAGGTATTCTAAAGGCCTCGAAAGCTTTTCCTAAACAGCGAAATGGATTATTTTTCAATAACACTGCAGTCATTTTCGAGAATATTGAAATAAACAGTACAATGGCAGTTAAGAAACTAAGCGAATACAATTTTTTTTATAACTCTGACCATTACGTGTAGTAAATCGAGGTTATTTAGAAACATTGGCTGTAATATGCAATAATTTTACATAGCTTTTAAATATCAATACATATCTCTATACCTATTAGTCACTTAATTTTAAATATATATAACTATACCTATATTTAATTCAACACTGATACATAAATTGTGTTGTAAACACACTTTGTTTTAAATCATATTTTTCCGTGGTGCAGGATTATTATAATATGACTTATGAATGTTAATTTACACAATTAATATGTGTGTGCCTTGGTTAAAAATTAAATATTTTTACAATACAAATAAATTATTATTCCTGTTTAAAATTGAATACATTATTGTAAACAAAATGACATAATAGAATAAGAATTTTTCAAAATAAACTTAGTAATTCGTAATCATACTAAAGATATACTTTAAAGCATCATGAGTTATCAATGTTCATTATTCGCATAAAGTAATACAGTACCTACCTACCTATAATATGCCCAATACAATATAATATATACCTAGTAGGTACTGATAAAAAATAATTTGTATATAGTACGAGATAAAATATAATTTTTTTTATTTTATATAATTAATGATCGGAATCTTCAGAATTTTATGGTGAAGCGTACATTTTATGAAGATTAAATAAAGAACACATTTACGTTTGGAACTTTGATATTATTTTTTCACAGTAACTTATAATTGCTTTAGCACTCAACACAAATAATATTCTATAACAAAGTATGTTTTATACGGAGAAATTATTTTAAATTACGTATGATGTATAATTTTAAATCATTTTGGAAAAAAAAAATTAAAATATATTAATACTATTATATATTTAGGTATTGGTATTAAAATGTACCATCAATTTTAAATTTTAAATTTAATATTTATAACATTTAGTTTTCAAAAAAATGTTGTCTATATTCAAAATAATAGACAGTATAGACATTTTACTTACCTACGCATTAAATATAATTAAAAAATGTCACTGCATTATTGAGTGCAAATCGTGAATTCCTTATGAAATTGTCACTCACAGTTTTTCTGTCTGTATTCAAAAGAATACACAGTTAATAATCATTTTACTTACGCATTCAATATATAACAAAAACAATGCGAAAATCTTGAATTCCTTATGTGGTGTGTCACACACAGTTTTTACGATAATATAATGATTACCTAGTGGCTATTGGTCGGTATTGTGTTCGACAGTGATGATTGATGAAAAAGTAAAATTTAGTTTGGCATATGATTTTAGGATATCACTTCACCATCGTTCAGATTTAAGTATTTCTTCTTCGGTAATTTTTTTCAAAACCAAGTGAAGTAGCCAATTAAAGTAATTAAACATAGCTTAAGTTAAATAAACTTCTCATAAATAATGAATGTGATATTTTTGGTATTTCAATAAATGCATTGAGTATCCATCCATCCATCTACATATTTTATGGTTTTAATAGTAATTATATATTTATATGTTAATCATTAAACCAGTCGCTAGAAGTACTACCTACTTAAAAATAAATACAAAATAAATAGAAACAACTAATAAGTTCTTCTCAAAATATTAGGTATTATGATTTATAAAAATAAAAACACAAGTTTGCGGTATCATAATATGACGTATTGTATGTAAATAAATCATCATCGGTGTACCTATATCCACTGCAGTATCTACGTTAATTTTTAAATTAACCTAAACATGCCATTTTTAATGATCCCACAATATCAATTAATTGTTTAGCATTATTATAGTGGTTATCACCATCATTGTCCTCTACACGGATAACTACAACTTTTAATTGCCCAAGGTAAAATTAGTGCAAAGCAGTTCAATATTGTGACTATATTTCCGTATGATTGAATAACTGAACAACACCACAAAAGTATATTGCATCTTTCCGACAGTCTTTATCACAACTGCCGAACCGTGAAATTATTCCATAAATTATACACTGTGGTCTGTGGGTATCTACTGGGTGCCTATATATTGTGGCGTGGATATTATGGACGATAAGTGCGTGTAATATTGTTGAGTCATTTACAACTATGGCACAATTGATACGACGGATTAATAGCTATAATTTGGTTGTATTCTTATATTAATGAATAAACGACTTAATAGCATCCAAAATATTAATTTGAAACCTGAACATCGTTTACAATTATTTAAATTACATAAAAACTATTAGCTTTTATAATACCGTTTAGGTACCGTATTATGTGAATAAATACAAGATCACGTGCCTTATTCGTAATAATATACGAGAGGAATCATTTTTAATTTAAATAGAATATAATTATTAGGTATTGTACTAGTTCATTGTTATCCATCGAATATATACCTACCTAACTACTATAATTTACAACTTTTGAGACAGTAAAACTCAAATATACAATGAACAATGGTATAGGTACCGTACCTACCTAATTTATAGCGATATCGTGAAATAAGATAAGTTATAAGTTTGTTTTCCTGTTTAATGCATTTCAAACTGTATTTGTAGGAATATTAAATTCATTTTTTTTAAGGTTTTAGAGTGCGTTAAATGCACAGCCATCACAACGGTAACGTTACAATCATAATATTCTAATATAGTTTATTTATCAATTCTTTCCTATAATCTGTTTCTATTAAAATGGCTTGCTTCCATTTTTAATATATAAAAATACAGGATATAAAAATCATTCCGAAATTATTTTGTTTTCAATCTTTTTAAATAAAAGTTAAAACTGTGTAAAAATATACGGAAAATAAAAATAAAAAGAACAATAATTATTATAATATATATGCAAATTGTACTATAGTAATTGATATGGTATTCTTAGGCGATACTATATGCGCATGTGACGTATGTATATAGTTGTTTTCAACAAAAACAAAATGCATAGGCAATTGCATTATAAAATAACACAATGTTTAAAAAAAAATATGATTTGAACAATATTTTCTTGTTATAATAAAATATAATATTTTCGTCATTGGTCCGGTCATTACAATTTATATTATTAATTTATTCAATTGCAGCTATTAATTTATCATATGAAAATAATACATACTTTGACACAATAATGAAAATGTAGTACAATTTTATCGACCTATAGTTATAAACTGTAAATTATACCGTCGAACAACCAAAACTGAAATTTGAAATGTCTTTTTGAAATAGATAGGTAGTCTATTTCGGTGCTGTTTAGTCCAAAACATTCTAGTGTCTGACTCTCATTATCACATAAAGGTAGTATTTAATGAGGAGCTATATCTGTATAATATACCAGTCTACCACTGATATGATATCGTCAATGCGGCGGGACAAAACAATAAAAACAGATTAATCGGACAAGTGGGTTTTGAACCTCGTCCGGCAGGGCCCAGACAACAGTGTAGGCAAAACAACGTACATGAAAGCATCCATATTAATCTGTTATCTACGATCACGGAAATGCAAAACATGAAGTAAGATGTCCATTATACTCTTATTAGTTCTTACGAACACGATTTCGATTTTGATTCCGTCATGATACACTCATTTTCGGAGGGTCACTATTTATTTCACTTTTATCAATTCAGAAATGATGTAATTTTGCTTCACTGCAGATTATCAATCACCTTTCTCCCGATCACTGTAATATAACCATATAGGTTAAAAATATATGCATTGTGTTAACCGAAAACGTAATATCTCCATACGATCATATTACAGCGTGTTTGTGTTATGAAACCTCAACGTTAAAAAATAATTAATCTTCATAAAACCCATTTTTGTTCTACAAAGTACGTTATACCTACCGTATGGCATCGAGTGACTAGCGTTGTCGGTACATTATAATATTTATAAGTAAATCCCCTGCAAACATCGTGTTTTACTGTGACTATAGGTATGCAATTAGTATACCGTCTTAACCACGATACCACGTCATAATGAAGTAGGCGTACGTATAGGTCATGATTTCCTAATCACTGTTATTACAGTTTAAAGGTCGTTATTGTAAGATACATTTTTATTTTTTATTTGGTGAACTCGTACTATAATATAATCGTGGATGTATCGTACGGTTTGTGGTTCAGTAATACGAAATGTACAGTAAAGTAGACGCATTAACATGATAGTTAAATACATATTAGTTCGTTGTTAAAATGTTCGCACTAACGTTAACTGTTGTCTGTAATTAAATTGCAATGGAGTCGAAGACGGATTTTAGACAATTTCCCATTTGCTATATAATAGTGTCCGTATCATAAATAAACCATAAATGTACCCATAAAGTTTGCACAATATGGCACATAGAACGATATATTACACTAACATATTATTAAAAACGCCAGGAAACAATTGTAAATTTTTTTTTCACTTTGACTAACGAGACTTACATAATATTGATTATTTTTTTTTCGTTTCTGAAACTTGTCCTGGAATAAAACCATTGTTACCGCTAAGGCGCTAACCACATCAACGTGGCATATATTATATATATATATATATATTTATACATATAGATGTATATCATATCCATATTATAACTTAATAATGTGACGCGTGCTGTATATAATATGGTTGTAAGTGGTAGGATTAATGACCTGGACATTTTTCCGAAAAATTACCTGCCCAGTGATTGTATCCATCGATCATTAATGACCAATATGTGTGTCAATCAAAATATTTTGTAGTAAATTTATTTTAAAATATGATTAGTGAAATATAATAATATAATCACGTGCGTTTATAAAAAAATTCATAGTAGACAAAACATGACGTAGGTAGGTATTTTAATTAATTCATCATAAATCACTTTAATAAACAACTTTACTTTTGTTACATCAATTTAGATTTTCCAGTAGCTATTTTTAAGATATGATATTATGTAAACATGGATAACCAATAAATTTGTTTGTAATTTGTATTTAAAAATTTTATTTGGTACTCAGATATCCCCCTGTAAACATTGATTTACGGGGCCAAGAGGACGATTAGAGGACGATTTGAGAGACTTTTTAAATGGAAAAAATACCATGACTGTACCTACTGGTTTTTCAGTTTTACAATGGACGGAAACAATGTGACTAATTATTTCTGAAAATAATTTAATATTATGAAGTATTATAATTTATAATAAAACTAGTTATTTAAAAAAAAAAAGAAATTAAAGTTTCAAACTAGATCTGAATGATTGATGACACTCTTTTAAATTAGTTTAATGCATCAAAATTCTCTGCTTAAGAATATAAAATTAAAAATGTCATTCATATTGTCAATCAATGAACTAAAAACCTAAAAATTATAATAATAAAAAATAGTTAAAAAATATTATTTTTTAATGACCTCAAATTAAGTATTAAAATAAAGTATTTTTTTAAAAATTGTAATATATTTCAAAATATCGCGGAAGAATGCGAAAGCAGTTCCCGTGGCGCCGTCGGTTGAAAACTGAAAAAAAATAAAAAAAAATATATATTTCAAAATAATATGAGCTAGAATCACCTAGTATTACCACCAAAAATATTTTGTACCTACTCTGCTAACTCTGTACCGGGGGAGTCCATGCTCCAAACAATGTTAATGACTTCAAATTGGTTCAGCTTAAAAATATTTATTTTGAAGTACCTATTATATCGGTCTTACTGGTAGCCTTTAATCTTATAATATTGCTTAGACATTACATAGTTCTACGTTCTACAAATATATTTCAGTTCTTAAGTTCATTGTTATATTTTAAACTAATGAGCTTAATATTTTTAAATTAAAACCAATCAATTCATGCTTGGTTAAATTTATAACAATATCTAGATTATTATTTTGCATAATAATAGTTTGGAAAAGTTAAACTTGTATTTAGTGAATAACTTATATTATTCTATAAAATATTTAAATAATAAAAATATATACCTCTGTACCAACGTCTTTCATGTTGTATATAATAATATAGGTAATTCAATGTAATCACCGAACACTATAAAATATTATTTAATTCTGCGTTTGTTGTATGAATACGATGATTACGTCCATACAAGATTAAAAATAAAAAGTGTAATACCATTGATTGTAAATACAAATAAATAAATAAATAGCATATAATATAATCAATGGTACTTACATAGGTAGTGTTTAAAAAATATAATCTTACGTTATAGGTATATACAGGTTATATTGTATCCATTTTATTACTGTTTTCACAATATGCTTGGCCAAGACGTACTGCTGCTATTCAGTTTAAATAGATTTTTTATAATATTGACGATTATAATACATAAATTAACTACTATTATATTATTATTACCTATATTACTAATACAACTTTAAATGGATTATTTAATTTTACCTATATGATACGATTAATGTAAAATATTACATAATTTCTACTCGAGAAACATACCCAATTTGTGTTTCGTGCTGAACTTATTAAGAATATGACAAAAAGGGAAAGTTCATTAAGCACCCATATTACGAAATTTATTTTTTCATTTATCTAACGACATTATTTTAAAAATACACTGCACCTATTACTAACGTCTAACATACCTATTTATATCGCTACATTCATATTATCACTCCGTGCCATTATTATTTTTTATATGAACATACAACATGATATACGAATATACGATCAACAGTATTATGACTTGACACATATTACCTACACTGTACAATCATCCTAGATGTATATATTTTAATGATTTTACATATTGATCAACTTTATTCAAAAATCGAAATTAGCGAGATGCAGATCTCATTTGGTTCGTAAACTAAACACGATATTGAATTTATCGTATTTTTTTACATTTTTCTTACAACAGATTTATTATATTGTATTAAATCATTCATTTTGTATAAGTTCCCTAATACTACATGGTTACTATAATGTTATAGTGACCATATATGTATAGGTAAATAATATTGAATAAATATAGTAATTACTAATTATTATCTATATATTATATTATATTGTTGCAGCAAGTATATGATATAATATTATATTATTGTTTTGAATGAGCAATTTTAAATATTTTAAATAAAGCGATCAATACATAACCATTAGTACAGTATAGAGGTATTTAATAAGAAACAATGTTTATTCGTCAAATTGTTCAAGTTACTTATATATTTTAGATGACTTTTTTTAAAATTTTTATCACAGATATTTTATGTCGATAAATTGTTGCTCAAAATTTAATTTGGCTATTTATTTTTCTTAGTGATAAATAATTAATGATAATATTGTATTTATCATGTAAATATTATATATACCTAGTTCTTCACACGCACAGGCCATAGAGATTATAATCGAAAATAAAATAGCTGCTATTATTTAATATTTTGTTAAAAGTGGAAGGTATAACATCTCATAATCAACGCAAGATATATGGTTAAAGGTTCGACATATATCTACCTCTTACGATAATTGCGGCAAAGATCAAGGACCTCTTGTGACGTAATAGGGTGCCTCGGCGAAGATCGGGAAATAACCGGCAATAGTAACGATGTAACCTGTTTGAACTCGATATAGCTACATGTACATTGTACAGTACGGCGAGATAGAACTTGAGAGTATGCGGACATAAAAAAAAATATTATTATTTTTCCATTCGTTTTTATTATTATTATTATTATTGTTGATAACTATTATACAGACCACGCGTTTGACCGAGTGTGCTCTTCCCTGCTACAATGGCCAACCGGTTTTTCCCCGAAGAGACCTACTTAGTTGCGTAACGCGTGTCCCGGGGCCTTAAATTAAAGTGAAGCTGTAATGTAATTTGCTCGTCTGACCGACTAGGAAGGATTCCGAATGGTGGCGTGAGGTTGCATCAGACCAGTTTTTCTACGAACGGAGAATAGAATACGTATAAGGAGAAATAAAAATGAAGAAAAAAAAACGGATACGCTTTCGCTTTCTGTAATACGCGACAAAAAATAGATAAATAAAAAAAAAAGGGTCATTCATACGCAGGAGTGGCTTATCGTAGTACGCTATCCAAAGTACCCGAATTGCAATTGCGTTTATATACAGTACCTATCGTGATTAACGCTTTGAACGGCACATAAATAACATAAGAGCTATAATCGAAAATAGTGGCAAAGTCATCATAGTTGAAGGGTTACGAAACGGAGGAACCTTGTGTGCTCAGTGCCAAATGACGAACGTTCGATAGTTATAGTATAATATTATTATACTTTAACACTGATAATAAACTGGTCGATCGTAATACTAAAGCAAGTAAAAAGTTTGAACTATACGTTCCGAGTAAATCATTTGTGCTTTATTCCACCAATTAACTTACGCTCCTAGTTAAACACCCGAATACAATATACCAAGTGTACCCATCATCCGAAACCCGAATAAACGATTCTCGGGTGCAAAGCCTTGGAGCGAGGGCAAATTATTATTGACAACTTTATTATAATTATATATTATAACACGACGCCGCGTCTTAAACTTTTCACATACAACTTGTACAACACATACACATTTTCGAGAGTGCAGACATGAGTAATATTAAACAGTTTTACACCAACGAGGTTTTCGTCTAATAAGTACAATGACTTAAAAACAAAGTCAGGTTGCGATACGTGCAGGAATGCGATTTATTTTAAAGACATTAGTACCACAGATAGGCGTAATATATTAATTAAGTTTCCGAAGCAGGTGGTGATCGTAGAAATATTAACCAATATTATGACTGTTTTCTAAATATTGTAATAATTGTTTTTTTTTTTTTGAAATACTACATAATTTATTTAATAATGTTTACTCATTTTAGATTCTGATTTCTGAGCCAACAATGAATGTATTATTGATGTTACATAATGGTGATGTTTTTTGTTAATGTCTAAGACACTTTTACTGTAGAAAAACGCTTTCTCAATAATTGGTTTCTGTGGCAATGATTAGTTGGATGGTAAAAAAAATTGTTTATCGATTAAAAATCGGGAGGGAGGAAGGAGAATAGAGTTTTTACGCAAAATCTGTAAATTCATTGTTGTAAATCAAAAATGAATAATTATAGAGACTAGAACTTTTTACTAAATATTTATATTATAATCATCTAGACTTGATATAAGTTTCCAAATATGTTGGCTATTTATAAATATTTGAAAAGTTCAACGCTTGTTAACAATTATTTTCTATATGTATGATACAATTAGGCATAAAAGAAGCTTGAAAATTGAATACAAAGTTCCACCTGAGTTTAATAAAGCATAGCGTCCATAGCGATAAGGCGATTGTAGTTCAAATTTTGACATTGGATATTCATTTTCACATTTCACAAGTAAAATATTGACTACTACACAAAACGATTTATGTATTTTGATTTAATTAAAATAATATTAGTGGTAGGAACTTAAAACATTAACATTCTACTATTACAAATTACAGTTATCAATTTCTTTACACAATGAAATTTTCGAACTGTTTTAGTTTTGTTTCTATATATAAATAGTAATAACAATTTTTTGCTCTGCAATAAAGCTTGAACATTATATACAAGATCTCACATAAATTGATCTCACAAAAATTTAAATATTGAAAACACACTAGCATTATTTTTTTTCATAAGCATTTAACTTAAAATGTTGACAACGAATTTGTCAATATACCTATCATGAAAATTTGCAAATTATTTTATATAGTTTAAAATGTGTAGCATTTTCAATGTTAATAGCTAAAGCTTGACAATATACAAGTACAACTTATCAATGTTTCTTATGCAGTTTTCTTATAGAAACCTAGAAACCTCAAAACTACAAATTAATTTTTTTAGACATTTCAAGTTAGAATTTCAAATTTTAGATCAACCTCGGGGAAATGTGATATTTTAATAAAAAATAACGATTTCGCTTATTCCTAAGTTACCTAATTTAAAAAATATAATTCACAGGGACTTGAAAGTTTTCACCACTATTTTTTTTATTTATTTAATTTTTATTTATTCTTCAAGAAGATAATGGGCCCCACTGAACATGTTTATATTGTGTATAATTAATTATTATTTGGTAATTCGTATACCGTTTTATTGTAGGTAAGTACGTCTATTTTGAATTATAGGTCATATGAAATAATATTACAACCGTTACTATATTATAATACATTATATATGCGAATAGTTTGTAGCAAAAATTAACTCAATCTACAGTATACGAATAGAAAAATAAATAGCAAAATAAATAATATATAAGCTAAATATAAACTAATAGCAATATAAATGGGCAAACGAAAATTGCGCCCGGTATTTTTCAGGTATAAATTTCTATGTAGTAAATTGCACCCAATAGAAATGTTATTTTTATGATAGTCATTTAGCGACTCAATACACATTTTTACACTACATCGCCACTTAACTCACGTTTTAATTTTGAAAATGTATAAGTTTGGAAGATTATAATATTGCATAATTTTCTTTCTGGCTATATCAAGTATGTATAATATCCATGTTTCAATGTTGCACGCCAACGGCTTACTAAAATATTAGTTATTACCTATACTTAAAGTCGTTGTTACGCATAAAGGCATTGATATCGCTAATATTATAACGATTACAGCGATAAACGTATGGCTTATCCACCAATAAATGAACAACAGTATATTTAAAATACACATAATAGGTAACGATGTATTCAAGGTCACTTAAATACTATGGGCGCAATTCACTATACCAATTTTAGACCCCAAAAAATCCCGGGCGCAATTTACTATACCAATCTTAGACCCTAAAAAATCCCGGGCGCAATTTACTATAGTATTTTTATTACCTGCTTATGTGGGTGCATTTTACAAGCGCCCATATAAATATATTATATTGATATAATATCTAAAGACACTAGGTTGACAGACTGTCTCCTCTCAGAATCACATTTCGTATGCAATAATTTATCATTGAATCAAAATTTAACACATCCATGATCCATTAGAGTGCGACCTATATTCAATGACGAGATACACTCAACACCTTCTATACTACGGGGCTACTTCCCCTGTTTTTTTTTTTTTTTTATTAACCTTTATATTATATAATACATAATATTAACTAAATTCCATATTTAGGTTGACACACATTCCACATCCACAAAATTACAAATACGTACCAAACATCTATTGACATTATTATTGATTTTACGACAAAAGCGTTATTATTTGACGATATATTTTGGTCTATATAACGACTCTTAAATGAACCGCTGTAGGTACTTAGTACAGATATTGTTTTATTGACACATAATTAAATACATCATGTACCTATGTCCTATGGACGTACCTGCATCTACTCTATATTATCAGAGGTTAATATAGAGTAGATTGCCATGTAAATTGTTCCATACAGCGTGGTATTGGTGTGTTTACCCGTTGTAATAATGAAACAGATAATTCGCTAGGGAAATAATTTTAACTATTATAATATAATTATATACCTACTTTATTTCAATCATTTAAATGAAATAGCGAAACCAGGAACTTAAAAAATATTTTCGTATTGTGGTTTTCAGTGTGCCATTTTTTTTGTAACGTCCCACATAATATATTATATAAAAAAACATAGATACCCACATTTATAATGAATTATAATTTTTCATAAATTTAAAAATATTTTATTGTGAATCATACAAGTTGTTTACGATTTAGATTAAGTTGCCTAGAAATCCACGATAATTGTTAGATACAATATAGTCACCAAATATTTATTTTTAAAAAAACCTGTTGCTTTTAACAAAATGTATTCTAAAAGAGTTGAATATAATATGCTAATTTTATCAAACATATTAAAAGTATATTTTTAAAATGATAGTTCTAATAAAAATACTTATTTATAGTGTCATCATAGAAATGTGTCTAATGTGTAATCTACTATAATTAAAAACCACAAGTAGGTATGTATATTTCATAATAGGTAAGTAACCGAAAACATTAGTATTTATATATTCATAATTATTTTCACTATATATTGTTCAAAGAAAATTATTTTATTAAATGCAAACAACAGATTGTGAAACATAGTTTTTATTAATACACGACAGTTTATATTATGGTTGGCGAACGTCCTTCGACCGATCACTGCATTCTATATTCTAATTGACTTATCAAAATAGTATCTAATCCACATGATTCTTTTTATATTTTTAGTGGAACTATAGGAATCTGTAAATATTACAAAATCAGTAAAACCTTAAGTAAGAAAATATGTTCTAAAACCATAATAACATAATATATAAAATCCATTTGTAATTTGAAACATCTCAGTTTCAGACCTGTCATATTATCAGTAATCAAAAGTTTAAAATATTGTCTATGTTGATCAAAAAATGTTTAACCTAATATTTAAATTTACCTGATTTAATGTTTATACGAATAAGTGATTTTGTTTTAATAAAATAATTATATTAATTTCAATCAAAATGTAAGTTGATTAAAATTTTAAGTCGGAATGTACAATACCTATATCGGTAAACATAATAACTATATATGATATAAGACAGTTAAAATGAGTACCTATACAAATATTAAGTAAAAGCCTTCCAATAATGACACTTTATTGTTGATTTTTAAAGTTTTAAACTTTAATTATTGATATCAGCTTTTATCCCTAAAGAATTTTAATACTACGATTTTTAATTGATGTATTTAAAATCCAAAACTTCTTTCTCAAAATCATTATTCTAGTCATTTGTTATGTAATCGGAAAATAAAACCTTGGGAAATGTTTACTGTATAAAATAGAATAATCGTCTACTAAAATAAATTACTACTAGATTTTATTCTAATTTTTATATTTCTCTTAATAATAGCTCATTTATGTGGTATACTATAATTTAATACTAGTTCCCGTCATTTATTCTCATGAATAATAAATAATTTGTTTTATAAATTAAACGTTACTTTATTAAACATACGATTACTTACTACCTATGTTTAAACTTAATTATATTTGATAAAGTACGATATACATTTGTGTTCAACGTTGTTTTCCGTCCAATAAAAGTAAACGATAATGATTTACAAGCACTCCCACAATTACGGAAATCGTCACTCAATATATCATTTTCTTTATTTCAGTCGTAAATGTTATTACACTGAGAGCAGGTACAACTGATTAATAATTCGTTTAATTTTTCGTTTTTACTGTACTCAGTATTCGCTGATTATTTAACAATATGTTTCTTCATGTATATTTTTTATAGGTAGGTACTTACCTAAATGTATTGATATAATTTTAAGGTAGGTACCTACTGAAATATTATGTTTATATACCTACTCGTTTTCATTTATAAAATTGTTACATCCAATATTTTAATTATGTAACTTCTCATTGCAAATCTGATCAGATAGGTAACCTATATTTTATATTATAAATAGCTTAATATAATGTCACCAGTAAATAGACGTTACTTCATATCAATTATAATTTTCACAAACACTGAAACACATCATATCTAAACTAGTTCAATATATATTTTTTTTTTTTTAAACACAATATGAACATCACAAATTACTACCTAATAATAGTAGATTAATTTTTTTTTAGGTTTTATGTTTTAGGAACTTGAGAGAACACAATTATTATAAAAAAAGAGCGTATGCAATAAATCATATTATTATAAAAATAATTATTTATGTTTATATTTGTACTTATTAAAATATAATAATATGTATATTTTTTTATTAACTGCATAATTGAACATCGAATAAATTTAAATGTAATGCTATAAATTAAATTTAAACAATATATTATATTGTAGTATATTATACATTGTATATATTGTGGCAAAACAATAAAAGAGGCACCTAATAAAATACAATTTTCTTTCTTAACACTAGTCTAAACTGTTATAAAAATCAAAAATTTATATTTTGTGTGAGGCGATAGGTACAATTCAGTTTATAGGTAGATACAGCATAATAATTTACTGCAACTGCGGTTAAAAAATAAGTTGAAAACTGTTATTTAATTATATTATATATTATACTATTATGTGGTATCATATCATTAAAATTGTTATCCAACATAATATTTTTCAAAACTTGTTTCCATCAAAAATGTATACTACCTCGAGTATTAAATTTGTTAGTTTTTACGTATTAAATACGTATAGGTACACACTTGGCAAAAATTATACTCGTTGGCCGTTGCCCAACAACTGATTTGCCGATCAAAATATAATATTATCTAATCCTTACAATACATTTTATACTTAGCCTATTTAGGGATGGAAAATGTACTCGGAATAAGAGAGAAAGGAGTTTGTATCATAACATAATATGTGCAGTTTAAATGTTTGCATTTCTCGTGAGCTACTAATAAAAACGATACGATATATTATATGGCCATAAGAGAGTGGGAACAGCATGGAAACGTACCCACCACTTCGCACTCCTGAGTAACATTTTGTTTACTATTATGTATTACATATCGCGTTATCACGAAATACGTTAGTTTACCCGACGCCGGTTAGTCAGTCAATACACCTAACGAAAAATTATTTATTTCGGTTAGTTTAAAACTGCACGCGTCGATTTTTTTCGAAAAACGTCAGTTCCACCGTATATTATAATTAAAGTACACAATAAAGTCTCTATTGGCTAGAAAATCAAATATTTAATTTTTTTTAAATTTATTTTTAGTGTTATTTCTGTAAAAAAAAAATTTGTTTTTAAATTGTGTTGTTTATAATGTGATTCTAATATCATGATATCAAGATGGTCATGTTACAAATATAAAGTGAGTGAAAATACATTAATATTTGTTCATAAGACATTTTTAAATTTAGTTTTTATAAAATGTCGAATAAATGTACTACGCATAAAAGTATATACATTTTTATTTAAAAAATATTTTTTTTTTTTGCACATTGATTTTGTTTATATTATTAAATATCATGATATAAAGGCACCTCATATAGGCAATATAAAAGCATTCGTGAATATGAACATCGTTATATAATATTATTCTACCAGCTTCTTAAATTACGATAATAGACACCTACGTAATGTTAAAAACATACATTTTTGAGTATAGCGAATAATAGTATAATACATTTCTTCGGGTCATCATACGTTACTTGTATTTTAACGTTACAGTTTGTTTGAAGATAATTTTTTTAATATTTTTGACTTCAAGAAGAAAATGCCACAAAATATAAATAATATTCATTCATAACTAAATATTCAATATCATGGTTATTCAACTTATCATATTATCTAAATGCTATTTGTTTAATAAAACAGAAATATGCATGCTTTAAACAAAATTTGATTAAATAGTTATAAATCTAAATAGATAACTAACGTCTAGCACTTAAAGAAATGTTTTTGTTCTATTGAAAGAATTTTTTCAACACGTATTAAACTATTATTTTATTAAACTAAAAAAGAATAAACTTTAACTCATAAAAATACACTCATAAAACATATGATAGTTAAAATATTGATGTCAGTACATTGAAATTGAAATTTACTATGATATAAAAAAAAATTACATAAGGTAATAAAACTATTTAAAAGTTATATAATGATTTCTTGACCTATTAACATAGTTTGAATTTAAAAAGTAAAAATGCAAATGTTTACTTAGAATAATAGTATTTACATTTAACACCTAATAATAATATTATTTCTAGCATAATATTTGCTCGGGGGAATCTGTTTTTTTTTTTGTGAGCGCATAGATTATTATGTGCATTGTATTATACACATGGCATATACGATTAGTGCTCATATTATTCTCATTGAAATAAAATTGAATTTTTAAAGAATTTGACGATTTATTTTATAACGATTGTTTCTATACAATAAAGAGCGATAAAACTGCTAAATTCCTGATAGCGGCTAAGAAAAAAATTATTTTAATGAACGCGTAGTTTTATTTTTTTTTAAATAATAAAAGTATTAGGTGTACCTAATGATAACCATTAACTAAAATAAATTACTTACTTTTATTATAAAAAGTTAATCATCATCGTAAGAGTCCCACGTCATCTAAAAACCAATATCTTAATTTTTTGCTCATCAATATATTATTATTATTTACTCTTTGGTATAGTGTTATAGCTACTATTACAAAACAATTTAAAATATTGTGTATTGTAAAGAATAATCATCAATATTTTTTGGATATAATGTTTTATCCTTTACAATTATTTTAAGTCCTTGGTGAATATCTTCAAATACGTTTTTTTTTAATACTTCAATTATACCCAGACAGTCCTAATATATCGAGGTCAACCGATATATATGATAGCGCATCGATTTAATTGTAATTAAATAATTTGAAATGAATACAATGAACACACTTGGGCACTGCTATGATTAATTAAGATAGAAGATTTGTTATCTACGTGAATTATAAGTAGCCAGTAGGGATACTGTATTTTCCATAAAAATGGCATTGAGTCATATGAGGCTATTAAGATAAGGAACTAATGATCTTCTCTTTTATAATAGTATCTTATAATAATGTTTACAAACTCATAAGGAGAATTAATATTGACCACAGCAGTCAAGAAAATTAAATATACAATAGTTATCTAACGATATCAATGTACCTAATTTATTATCAATTGATACATTGTAGTGTATGATGTAGGTCCCATATAAAATTATCGTTATTTATAAATTATAACTAAATAGCTGGTAAACAGTTCAAGGGTGGATGTAGATACTTAAATAAGACATTCAATATTACTCAAAATGCATTTTAATTAGCATTAAGAATCCGAAAACTGTTCACTATCATGGGTATACCTAAGTACAATGTACATAAAATAATAATTAAGAAAAAAATCCTAAATAAAAGGTTTATAATTTTATAAATATCAAGTGTACTTATGTATATTTAAAACACTGCTTAGGTGTCTTATTAATTTATATATTATATTTTACTAACAAAAAAATTGCATACTAAATGTACTTAAATAAAACTCTACAAAATTCCAAAATAATTACAGCAATCAATATTTTAAATGATAGGTACTTCATATTATTATGATATGATTTAAGATTCCGTTGAAATATGTATAACACAAATCATTCATTTATCGACTATTTATTCCTATGGTAAAATACATATTCCATACGCTGAACATGTTTTTTTAATGGTTATAATCATATTATATTATATTCTTCGTTCTTTCATATTATAGGTATGAAAATATAGCATATTTCAACAGAACTATTATCACCTTCATTCCATACTAAGATTAAATGATCGGACAATTTGTTTAAATCTTTAAAGTACAAACATAAATAACCTTTAACATAGCAAGAACCATTAAGAGACATTAATGATCTTATAATTGACACATTAAAGTTTAAAAAAGTAAATGTACTTGTACTTAAATCTCAAAATAATTGTCTCTTACAGCCACGCTTAAGATAATAATATATATAAATATAATATATATGTATTATATATTGTACAAAGTCATAACAGATATCATTAATTCGATCACATTGAAGGTTAATCAAATCTTGTTTTAGTACCTATTAATAACATACATTTTTTAATAATAATTGTTTTGGGTGATTTAGGTAATTGTTCAATAATAATATACTTTGCACCTTTTATCTATATAATAGTATATAACAATTACAATTCACGTTTTCATTCCATTAACGCCATTAAATGAAACAAAAAAAAAAATATATCACAGGAGACAGGATACAGAGTTTGGATGCTGGGAACTCGTCTCGTTTCGCTCACCTCGGTGCAGGATAATATACACATACGTGTGTTGAAACATTCAATTTTAAAACATTATAAAATAATAACTTATAAGCGTAATTAATTTTGGCATTCAAAATTTGTTTTTAAATGGGGATCGTTTAAAATATTTCATTGTCATTCCAAAATGTGTTTTATATTATTACTTAAATTTTTTATTATGTCCCGCGATTCTGGTAAAATGTAGGTTTTTTTAGAAACGTATTTTCTATAGATAGAATGTTTTCATAGTAGGTATGTAACTTCAAGAACCATAATATAATATTATGTACATTTATTGATGTATAAACCGAACACAGATAGGTACTGGGTAATTAAATTTAAAGTAAAGAAGTAACAAGCAACGTTGCAATTCATTTGTAGATCTGCAACAAAGACAGAAGGCTATAATAAAAGATTATCATTATTATTATATTATTAATTTTATAATAGTATGATGTTATATATTTCTGTATAATATAAACCTTGTAACCAGTTTTGTCATTTAAATGCTCAAGTTAAATTATTTTATGCGAATACATCAAAATAATTTCCTAGTCGATTTGCATATTGAATGCGTTATGACCGGAATTGTTTGGCGTACTTCCTATTTCGTGCAATACACGATATACAACGTATAAAAATATGATATGATGACGGCTCAATAATTGCGTTTGCGACTGTTGTGAGTTGCGACGATGAACGTAAATATATCATAATTAAGTACCTGTACGGCCTCAATTTTTTTTTTTATGAAAATAAGACACAAGACACAAGACGTATCATTCTCGCGTGGTTTTCTTCTAGTGCATGATAACTCTGCGGTTTATTACGTACCTACGAACAATGACGATTTGTTGACATACACATTTTTTGTACAACCGCAATCACTTCGCCCTGACGTAGACAGTATTTTGCATAATAATAATTTCTCGATCGTAATCAATAAACAAAAATTGACCTTCCCGAGATGTCTTTAAAATGTAATGTTAATACGAATACATTTACACACGATAATCTTTGATTTCGTTCATTGAACTGTACAAACACGTAAGTAGGTAACTATTTTTTTTTTCATATATGTACGTGTCTATTTGGCTCACCCATATAACGGACAGTAATAGGTATAAAAATTATCACTTTTATTCATTGAAATTCAGAAAAAAAAAATAGTATTTTTAATTATTAATAACAAATATAGGTACTACTACTCATCCATAATTATAAACATATCAATATGACAATATTAAATAAATATTAAATACCTACCCCCCCCTAGTTAAATTTAATACAAGTTTTTATATAAAATACAAATATAGTTTATTTCATTGATTTGCAAAATGTTTAATTTTCTTATTTCAAATTTGCACAAACATTACATTTTAGATTGCGAAGATGTGTATTTATTTTTCAAATCGATGACGTACAATAATATAATTTGAATACCCTTGAAAATCAACAAACGTTTTTATTAACGTCATAACTTGGTTGAGCTCAATAGCAATAAAACCTATTACAAACATTGTTATAATCATAGACGAGTAGTTGTACTGTTATAATCTCATTACACATAAAAAAAAATATTGTAAAACTCTTATTGATTGTTGGGTAGGTACGCGTAATGATGACCTTATAATATTTCAATATAATATACACTTCTACGTGTAATCACCGGTAGAACAAAATATTATAATGTATTATCTGATAAAAATAAAAATAAATAAAAACACGAGAACAGTATAACGCGTATCGATATCAATAATCGATTTTCTTAATACAACAATATTTCAGTTAAAACTTTCATAATATTTTGCAGTGTCTGTTTGTAGATAATGGACGTGGGCACATAACATTATTATATAAATTCATGCGCATTATTCGCTCGCACACAAAAAGATACACAATAGACTTTGAATTGATATGGCTTAAATATACATTGGACTCGACAAAGGTCTCCCTCTTCTGCAGTCGGTACAATAAAAGATCGTCAAAACGATGAATAAGAACAAGCCGCGGAGCAGCACTGCTGGACGTTAGCTAATAAAAACGAACACAGCGCACCTAACCAGTTTAACGTAGGTAACCATACGATTTCTTGACGAGTTAAAATGATTATTTAAGTGAACGAACTTCTCTGCAGTACAGGAGAATAATGCGATAAGGACGATATTATTATGATTTCAAATCGTAACAAAAATAATTTAAACTTGACTCGAAATTCCATAATTACTGTGTCATCGCATATACATCCAAATACCTAGGTATAATATAACGATATTTAAAATCGATATTACAATATTATTCTCACTGCACTTATAATACTGCGCACACGGATTTACAATTATTTTATATTAATTATTGAACGGTTGTTATTATTGAGTGTTTAGGTAAAACAATAATACCTACAATACTGTACATTAACGTCTATATAATATATAATATATATAAAATATACACATTTATTAATTATTCATTGAAGCCTAAATATTCTATGATATTATAGTATACTAATTAATTATAGACTGCGGAATCGTTTATATGGGATATATATATATATATATATATGTGCACAGAAATAGGATACGATAAACCATAAACGTAGGTATAGGTATATAATAATACGCGGCGCACATATTATTATTATATACCTACGCAATCAAGTTCAACCGTATAGCCTTGTTATAGTTGTTAGTGTATATAGTCAATAAAAACAAAAATTCGTGAAAACAAATTACAGTACGCACAGCATAAATATAGTAATATTATGTGCACTATGATAATAGTAATAATAAAACATTGTTTAGAAAACCTGACGATTTTTAGCGTCGCCTATTCATGTCAGACCGTTGGCGCGGATAGCCGTTATGAAATATGTATACTGTACCCATATAACGCGGTCGTGGTATTACAGCAACCGTCCAGATTGTAATGTAATAATGATAATCAAACATGACGATAATTTGTGACGGATTTCAGAGGCATATAGGTAGAACCGTACGGGTAATATTAGTCCCGTGGCCACACCTATAATATACGACGACGGTGGTGCCCGGTATATACCCCATAATATAATATTATTATTATTAACACCTATTTGCAACGAGAAAATTACCCACGTCGGATGTGTAGCTAGATAGGCACCTGGTACAACAAGTGATGACGTCTGGACTCCGAGACTGTTATAACTATTAGCAAGCCAAAAAGTAATAATTACGATCATCGATGACGTACAGCGACATGATATTGTTTTGCATATTATTATTAGATACCTACTGTAACATATAGCATGGCGTGTATTTTCCCGATAATTCTACGCAAATGTCTGCTATACCATCAACACCCTTCTAAGGTCAACCAGTTTGATACGCCGGCATTAATACTATTCCAAAATAATGTTTCTATATAAAAAAAACCCCATAAGGAAGTAGGCGAATTATTCAAGAGATGAAAAACGTACATGAATCATCGGACCGGCTCAACTGATTTATAACTAAACAAATCCAATAAATTACGTCCATTCAGTAGTCGACCGGCGAAACTGATACACTTTTAAGAAAAAGTGCGCGACAGTGTTATATTTTTTTTACTTTACATTACCTTTTATTTTCAATTCTTTAGACTTTATATTAGTTTCAAATTTAAATAAAATAAAAGTGAATATAATAAAATAAAATAAAAGTGATTATAATAAAATAATATAAAAGTGTTGAACACCATCATTTTCGTTTTGGATAACTATTGGATTTTATTTGGATGCCTATACCTATGTATAATTTCTATACACGTAAGTCACAATAATAATTAAATTATTCGCGTTTTGAGATAGGATTAGATTAAACTATTTATTATTTAAAAAAAATTATTATTATTTTTGTAATAATAATTGTATTAATTTATTACATTTATCTGTCATTTATTTATTGTTTATTTTCCTAATAATAATTACTTACGGTTTTTTTTTAAATTAATTTCTTTTGATGAGTATTACATTTCATAAACGTAACCCTACATACTAATATACTATACGTCTTTAAATGTGCATAATATTATCATATTATGAAAAATATTTTCACAACTATAGAATGTTTTACAAAACGTACGGCTCAAGTTTTAAAATATTTAATAGATTACAGAATGTATGAATGCAAATAAAACAATAAATCGATCTCGACTATTTGAAATATAATTTAAGAGAACCTTTTTAATTTTCGATTATTCATAATATAATATATTTCTAACCAAAGTTACCATATTGTGTCAAGTAATGCAGGTAGGCACCTATACATTATCAACCCATTATCCTATACAGTAATAAATTTAATAGTTCTTTCGAGTAGGTATATTTGCCGCTAGTATATAATGTATTTAATACATATAATACTGTTAACACATGAGTATACATGACAATAAATAAGTAGTTATGACAAGTGAACATATTTTATAATAATCAACTCGTCTGCTGGCCCCATGATGATCTTGAAACACTAATAGGAAGTAAATGGCGACATACGATTCTTAGAGTCATTGAAAATATAAATGTAATCGTTTAACGAACATAATAAAATTGTTAAACTATAAACTATAACCGGATATTTCCTTAACAAAACAGGAAGTGCTAATGAATAATATAATATATCAAGGTTAGCAGTTGGACCTTAAGGGATGTCTTGGAGTTTTGGTGACGTATAACTTCGGGGAAAAACGGGCTGCGAAATTAAAAATACGCCACAGGGGAAACTTTGTGGTAGCCAGTATACCTACTCATATTTAGTAGGGGATATAGTCTGACCGTGACCCGAATTCGCAATAATTCCAACGAAACGGGTTAGGCATCATAATACAGCCAAAACATATTATTCACGTGAAATTCTATAATATTTTAAAGACCGTCTATACGCGTGTTTGTATTGTATCATAGGCCTATTAACTCGAAAACGTTTGCCAATGCGCGTAGACGGAATAAAAAAATTATTTGCGATAATGGTGGTAACTGTGGTATTATAGGTAGCGAAAGAACTTAATAGGATTTGTTTTCATGAAATTAATATCCAATTGACAATATTATTATCATTCGTCAGCTTCGTTGCGTGTTTTGCGTATTTTATCTGGACCAGTGACTTTTTTTTTTATAAACATTGAACACTACATGGTCGAGGTTAAAAACTAGAATTAATATAATATAATATCAGCTTGAAATAACCATAAAATTAATATATTTATAAATTCCTATATAAAGCATTTACAAGTATATTATACCACTATGGTCCATGACATTCAATTTTTACGTGGAAGCTTTGGTATTCAATACATTAATTGTTGTTTGCAATTTATATTTCTCTTATAACTACTAAAACTTCTCATTAAATATAAAATAAGCCTATACGTCAACTTCAATCAATGCATTGCTAATGAAAAGGTGTTGTTTCTATAAGACATAAGCATTGATGACTTATCTTATAATATGCAGTCTTAGTTAAATCTGTTTAGATATTAAGTTATTTAATATCACATAATATACACTATACAATATACATACACCTACAATATTATGTGATTAAATTAACCAATCCATTAATAAAAATGTACAGGCAAATGTCAATTGGCATGAGAAATATTTAGACGAAATCATATGGTTAGGCTGGGGGGAGGTATCAAAAAAGAAATAATTTTTAATATTATATTATAAAATATTATTTGTTAGAAGTAGGCCTGTATAGTTCTTGAAACATAATAAAATAAAATCAAAACCTTCAGGAATCGATTAAATAGGAGTACCTACCTACTAAAGGGAATGGTGACACTATTATAACTATCTATAAATATAGCATTAAATAATAGGTATACCACCTAATTTCACTAGTATTTTAAGCATATTTTTTAAGTTAATAAAAAACACTATACCTATATAGACTTATAGATATTTAGGCACATCCCTTCAAATCATTTTTTCCCAGACTGATTTTGATTCTATAACTCATACAAAACGTATTTAGGTCACAGTGAAAATAAATAAATACAATATAATAATAAAATACCCTACCTGTATCCTGTGAATCCAACTAGTAAATTATTTAATATCGTATTATAACGATTAAACTAGAAATTATATAATACGCCAACCATATTTTTAATGGTTGATTACATGGCGATTGTTATTGCTCATAATTAAAAGTTAACACCAACACGGTAAATTAAAAATAATTATCAGAATTAATAATAAACACTGATATAAGGTAAGCATTGAGGAGAAATGCTATTGGTGTTTAAGTTTTTCAAACTCATAACATTTCATAAAAACAAATATCGTACATGACATTTTAATGCATGTTTCTTAAACACCAGCCGTAACTCTGTATCATTATAACTGTTAAGTAGTATTTCTTATTATTAGGATAATTCTAAAATAACTTGACTTGATGTATTGTGTAATTTACGATACACCATAAATATTTTATAATATATTGTATCCCTTTCATATGACTTGTCATCAAAGAAATACGACGAGTGTTGACAGAATTACAGAAGATAAGCGAGCTCAATGTTCAAATTGGCTCAGCTTATATTCACATTTTACATTTTGTTTGAAAACTAATAACAAATTAATGAAACAAAAAATCCAACTTTGGTTTTTTTTAAGTATTAAAGTATCAATTTCCATTGGTAATAATTAACTCTACGTGCATTTAGTTATTTAATAAACATATTGTTCACAATTATTTAACTACCTACCTATACTTTATTTCTCAATTCATAATTTAGATAATATTTATAAAGGTAAATAAATAAATCATTTTAATCATCGGAAATAAAAACCTTTTCAAATAAAGAATAAGCGTTTTTCAATCTGAACTAGGAAGGTATTCGAATTTGTATAAAATGAAATGTTCATTACCTAGTTTAATGTTAATGATCAATGATCCTTGGTAGTGATTATGAATCGCATCAAATAAAACGGTCATCAGAATTCTTACTGGTGCAAATGGCTAATTAAAAGGTCACGATGGACAAATTATATTGTCTCATTTTCTTTAATTATTTCCTGATGAACAGTATTTAAAATTCATTAACCATACAGTTCATAATTCATATGGTCAAAATGGATTTAAAATCGTTCTCAGAATTGGAACGTAGTTGGAACACTTGGAACATTATAATATTCTATTAGTCATATTAAACTTGATAGGTATCGTTGTCCCAGTACAAACATCTAAAGTAGGTGCAAAGTATGTAGGTAGTCGCGATGCGTATATTATGGTATAGTCATTTCGCTTCGAAAAACTGGATAAATCGACGAGAATATTAGTCGTTTTTGTAGACGTTTAAAAAAATACGTTTGGAACCTGTGCGTGGTGGTGCTGCGTCTGTTACTTACATCATAAAAAAAAGCATTCTATATACTTCCGTATAGGCGAATACGACACGTTGTGTTATACAAACAGAATATTATTCACATCGGTGTTTTTTTTTTCCGTGAGAGTCAATTATTTTCATAACGCTACAATAACGTGAGCGTAAGAGTGTACCTATAAATCGCATTGCACTGTACATGCATAGTCGTGTGCAGAGAAATGATCCGTTTATTACGTCCACACAAGCCAGCGATCGTTACCGGTGTGTGCGTTTAAAAAAAAAAATTATAATATTATGTGTCGAAATGTGTTCCAATATAAGCGGGTAAACAATATTTTTCATCAGGAAGGATATATTATATCTGTGTACAGCACTGTGACCATCTCGAAACACAAAAACACGCACAACTTGGCTTTTTCGACGTTCACTTTTGCTACAACTACATACTGTAGTACACGAGTTCGAAATAACAACACAACAGTTATAGTACAACTACAACAAACTGACCAGTAAAACAATCATTCACGTGGGGCGCTTGGCAGTTGTTAATGTCGTCAGCGAAATTATTCCGAAATTGATGACCCAAATACAATATTTTTTACTCTTAATCCATTACCTACGCGCTGTTAATCACCTCCACGTTTCGTGTGGTGGCAAATATTATAAACACAAATAGTATTATAATGACGTATAATTGTTATCTATTTTTCTCGATTGCAGTATCGGACACACTTGAGGTGGCTGCCCGAGTGCACGGCGAATGGGATGCGAGATTATCGTACGAACACATCACTCGTTTTGAACTTAATCAACGATTCCCGCCGTTGTTGACAAGCAACGAAAATGGGCTTAACCCCGATCAAGTTACCGTACCAGTCGGCCAAAAATCGATTGTTTGGCGTACAACCCCGGATGTCATCCAGCTTTCAGCAAATACCGACTTTCAACATAAACGACCCGTACAGTCATGATCGGCAGCCGAATCGACGGACCGCCAGACGGAATGGGTTACCTATCAACATGCTCGTCTCCCAGCAAAAGAGGATCAGCAACAGTGAGTACCGATTTTTGTTTTTCTCGGCCATAAGTTAAAATAACATTTAATCATTTGATATAACAAACTAATCGAGTAAAGAGAAATAAATAAATAAAATAATGCATTAATATACAAATACCTAGTACACATAAACATTATTATAGCAGCAGTCTTGTATTTAAAACAGTGTAACTAAAAGTGTAATATACTAGTTAACTCTTCTGCTTAATACCAATAATTATTAAAATATCCATTGCCATATATATATATATATATATATATCACTACGTTATTCTGCTATATAGCTATGTTTTTAACCATTATTTTGACATACCTGTTGGTTACTGTGATAAACATAATATTAACCTTTGAATGGTGACACTACCTATATTATAATATTATTTAAAATATGTCATTTCCTTATTTAAATTAAAAATACCACTTTACTTAAAACATCATAAATATTTCACCAATATAATTTACATTTAAATTTTTAAATGTAAGTGATATATTAAAAACTATTGTTCAATTAAATTAACTCAATTTTACATATTACTATGTATATAATTTATGTTATTTAAAAATATATTATACATTGAAATAAGTTTTTTCTATATATGAAATTTTTGACTAAGTAATTTTTAAATAGGTATTGCATAAACATTTTAAAAAAAAATTGTAAACAAATGTGCAATGCGCTAAGCAAATATAATACTCCCAGTAAAGATTATAATATTATACCTTCAAATAAGTTTTTTTTTTTTTAATTGCATAATTTTATTCAAACAAATAATTTTTAATATTGCTTTTTATCACTATTATTATTTATAACTATAAAACCTATACCAAATAAAAATATATAAAAAACGAACCAAGCCGTTAAATCAGGAAGAAAATGCAAGAAAACATTAACTTTTTAATTGAGGATTATTACCCAAGGCGAAAAAAATGACCACAAAATCAATATAGATATATAATAGGTAACCGAGAGAGAGCTATTACCTCAATATCAACCGGCACCACGAATCACTCTTGAATAATTCTAGTGCACTAGACCGTAGAGTATTCTTACGGTCCATAATATATTTCAAAATACACCTGGTTTTACGTCATAATATATAATTTATTTTATTAGTACCTAGATATTATTATTCTTATAAATATCGAAACTCATTCCAATACTGTGTGAGTTTGCGGTGATGAGTTTTTTTTCTTAATTTATTTAACGTTGACCGGCAGTGTCTAATTGTATACAGTTCAGTAACATTTTTAACTAGATTTTTGAAAGAGTTCGACAAACTTCTAGAAGAATTACTTGTTTACGATGAGATAATACGTTTAGTAGGTCACCGGGAAATAAAAATCGAGAGTACCTACCTCGAGCGTTCGTCAACTGAACGAGCTGATCAGCTGGACCCGGTTTGTCGACTCTGCCCTATTACATAGCCATCTGTGTGCAGTGTGCTACATGCCTACATAGTATAATAATAATATTATTGCAGACTGCGGCAGTAGTGTACCTATAATCATGACTGTTAGCTGGAGGAAGTTTTTAGCACTCCATTGTGATATTGCGCAACGACTGTTGACCGGGAAACGTATAGGATAACTGCTGGTCAATCGAATTTAAAACGAGTATTCAAAGGTAGGAGAAAGTAATCATAAAATTGAGTATAATTATTACGCTTGCATTATGATTATACAAATTCGAGATTGACACACTTTGATAGAATTAAATATTCATCGGTTTTAGAATGATATCGATCGACATTTGTTCTCAACATTTACATCATAAGACGGCGGCATAATATAATAATATCTGATCAAATAAAACAGAGAAATATTATAATATACGAGTTTTTTTATATTTCTGCGAGCGTATAATACTTGTGTAACTCGGAGTTCAGCCTATTATGTTTGGTACGCTGCATGATTGTTTATAGTATACTTAATGCATAATATTACGTTATCTCGAGGAATTGAGAATACCTTGTGACATCGGACATTGGTGCTGTGTTATTAAACACACTTATCAGACCGAAACACAAACCTACGCAATGAGCGTCCAACTAGTGAGTTTTAAGATTTCAACTATCATAATAATATGAATAATAAAGTACCTACCTGTTTAAGTTACCAACTGCAGTTCCTTGTATTATTTTTAATGAGTGTGCTGGAACCTAAAGTAAATACCTGCAGACTACCCATATGTATTATTTCTTTAACTTGAAGAAATATTGACACATTCAAACGTCGTGTCTAAAAATACGTAACTATCTAAAATATGACGTAGGTATTATAAATAAAAAAAAAACTGTTGTGAATATGAATAATTTACATTTGAATCATTACCTATAACTATAAATAGCCTATTTTAGATCCAATTATAACTACTAATCACAAAAGGTATCATTTAAAAAATATATGTAATTAAGAAGATTCCATATCGTAATTTTCTGTTTTTGTCTAACACACGCGTGACATAGGATTTTAGACGGATTCTTTGCCAAACGTACCAATTGATATAATGAAGCGATAAGAATTCTAAAAACAGATTTGAATTTTTCATCAAGTCTTCTTGCAATCGACTTTCCCACAATTTTGATTTTTTGATTTTAGCTTCTCAAAAAATTAAAATACAAAAATGTTTAACTACTCTTTTTAATATGACGTTTTCTGGAATTTGGGGGATAATATCGAAAATGTGGGGAAATTGATTTCAAGTAGACTCAATGACGAATTCAAGTCTGTTTTCAAAATTCCTTTCGCTTAATTAGATCAATTGGTATGTTTGGCAAAAAACACGTCTAAAGTACTATGTTGCGCGTGTGTTAACAAAGACAGAAAATCACCGGGTGGAATCCCATTAATAAAAATATGAATGCTGGGCCATTGTGTTTTCTCCTTTTTCGAATGAAAAATATATAGTTAGGCACATACATTTAGTAACGGGAAATCGCAGTAATGATTATATAATAGCCAACACTATATAATAGCCATGCGCCCATAATAAATAACAATAATGATATAAAAAACGTTGTTGCATTGCTAAAAGAAGTCATAGCAGCGGAGATACTTTTAAGATTTTTGTAGACATTTAGATTATCTACTAAATATTTAACAACAATAATTTCAAAATGTCGAAATATGTTCACTTTATCTTGTCACTTATTGTATAATTATATAAATTTATAATTATTTATACACCTTGTGTGTGGTACAGGCGTTCATTAATCATGACCGCGAAATTTTATAATCTTCACCGAACCATGGAAGTTATACAATTAATGTATGTCGAAATATGTATGTGGTTTTAAGTTGACTATATCACATGATACAATGATAGTCAGTGAAAAATAATAAAATATTTATAATAACATTATATTTTTTAAACAATTAATAATTATTATTTGATTGAATTCGATTGTAATTTCTAATTACGCATTTTTTTTAATGTTTTCGT
Source organism: Macrosiphum euphorbiae (assembly GCA_949089665.1). Classification (NCBI taxonomy): domain Eukaryota; kingdom Metazoa; phylum Arthropoda; class Insecta; order Hemiptera; family Aphididae; genus Macrosiphum; species Macrosiphum euphorbiae. The sequence goes on along the minus strand of CARXXK010000001.1, from coordinate 52,746,298 downwards.
TAAACATTAGATATTTAAAGGTCACAATAGGGTCGATGTTTTTTTTTAGGCATACTTAATGTAGTTATTAATTTACAATAAATAATAATGTAAACATATCAAATTAATAACATATAATTATAATAAAATTATATAATATTAATAATCTATCTAATCACAATTAATATTGATAGGTATTTTAATATATTTTGAATTAAGTAATATTTTTATTTGATTGTTATAAAGAACTTGGTTTATAATTAATTGATTTAGTACTCGATTAAAATTTAAAAGCAACAGTTTATATTTTATAATTTCATTTTGTATTTTTACCTACTGACATTGGTACACCGTTCATATTATGTTACTTTTTTTTCGTAATGACTAATTATAATGTTTGTTAACAAGTGCTGGGGAACTAAAAAGTGAACTTTAACAAAATTATATTTAAGAAAAATTAAACTATTTACTAGGTACTTACATTGATAAAAACGTCAAAAATATTTTTCGTGAATAAAGTGTTTGAGTGGTATCTATATAATTAGTTAAAATTTAGTTATTCTCCACTATATAACTAAAAAATATCGAAAATCTGATAACAAAAATCGATTTCGCTCATGATCGTTTGGATATAATATAACGCAATGACGCGACGAAGGTAATAATACATTAACATTTGATATAGGTAGGAAATAAGTTATATAAACAATAAACATGTGGTATATTGGTATTATGGTACCAATAACTCCTAAAGGCTAAGGTTAATATAATTTATATTTAATTATTTGAATAGAAAACCTGTTATTGTTAATAAAGTAAGACGAAAATTGTATTGGCTAACTTTTTATCATTTTGTAGGATCGACGTATATAAAAAATAATCTACCTAACCTAAAAAAAATTTAATACCTATTTAAAAATCTACATAACTTCCCAAAATCAAAAATTAAAACCACTAGTTTCAGAATAGTTCGTCTCGTAGTTAAATTAGAATTACATTAACATTTGAATTAATGATATGTTTATACAATTTAAAATAAATTTAGAAATGTAATTTAAATTTGTTTCAGGTCGACTAGCGGTCATCATATTTGGCGTTGTAGCTTTACTAGCTGGACTAATACTGTCTTCAGTTCCATGGGTTCATTATATAATTTTAAAGGTAATTTTCACAATAGCAATCATATAAGAATATTAGAAAAAACACTACAGGTGCTTCTAACACAATAAAAATAATTAATAATTAAACAATTGAAATCGCAGAGAATGTTCAAATTCAAATATTTGTTCATTACGAAGATCACATAACAATAAATTCTAATTACCAATATAAATGTGCAAAGAAAAAATACGCACTGAACTTTCTATTCAAAAATGATACTTTAAATACATATCACCGCACGTTGATAATAATATAATCTGATATTTGCATAATGCTTAGTGTATATTCATAGTGCATAGGATTACGAGGATATGACAATTGAAAAGTGTCATATGAAATATCACAGTTATCGATGAGAGCTATTAATTTGATGCTAATTATAGCATATACATTATATAATTTTCTTGATACAGCACATTAAGAATACATCTAATGTCCAAAACCATTGTCCATGACACAATATACGTATTAAATCACATAGGTGTATATAATAATTTTCAAAATTCATTGTAAAATACGGTCAAAATAAACGTTGAACTCTTATTCATTTTTAATTAGTTATCGAATACTATTTGATTTAAAAAGATCAGTTATTTATTATTTTGGTTTCGGTTAGGTGTTTATGAATCTTTGAAAAAAAGTTAGTAAAATCAATGATTTTATTGGACTCTTACTTCATTTACTTCAATTAACACCTTTATTATTGTATTATAGTATTATACAATAGAAAATTATAAATAAGTTCACAAATTATAGTTTAAATATATAAATATTCTACTGATAGATGGACTGGTAGACTATTATACCTAGGTATGTACATTTTTAATTTTAAAACATCTATAAAAAAAAAGTATACTTGTTCTAATTGTAAATATTGAAAGAAATATACGGATCTATTTAAAACATAAAATGTATTTTTCTTGTCAATCAGTTTATTTTCACGATTTAATCATCATCACAATATTAAAATGTTGAATATTTAATTCCTCTTGTTCAATTATACTAATTTATAATAATTATATTATAGAACTTGAAAATATGGAATGGCACTTTAAGTTATCACTACTGGCAAAAACCCGGCGTATTAAGACTGACAAAAGTATTCATATTCAATGTCACCAATCCCGATGGCTTCTTATATAACGGTGAGAAGCCAAAACTTCAAGAAATTGGTCCATTTGTTTATAGGTAAGTTTTTATCTATTTTTTAAGATAAACTAAACATTTTGTTTGTTTGAGCTATTTTAAATATGAAAATTATTATTTTTATTATTGATAAAAATATTTAGCTAATTAAATTAAAACTATGTCATAAACTAAATGATACAGAAATTATATAGATAAAAATTACCAATTTTAAATTGATAAGTGAATAACATAACTATAATAAATTATTAATCAAGTACCTAATTAAGGAAAAAAAATGATTTAAATTTTTTAGTTGTGTAAAATATAGTAAGAATAACTACTTACTTTATACTACACGAAATTAATTGGTTTGCATATTCGTATTGTGTTCTTTACAATATTTATTATTTTAAAATTACGACTTTACGAGTTACCTATTAATTCATTAAGTGATGGTATTGAGTTAAATACTTTGTAGGTAGATAGTAGTTATGCTATAATATATACTATGATTTCCCATGGGCTATGTTAATTTAACTAAACTGTTTTAGTAGGTATCTCTGTCTACTTGTAGAAAATATTATAGGTAGGTATCCTTATAGTTACTATATCTTGAAATAAATCCAAGAGTTTTTAGAACAATTTTTTTCCGTTTAATAAAACGAAATATATTTATAATAACTTTCACATTAAGAATAAATTAATAACCATATCAACGCACAAAAATTATAAACCTACAAGTAATTCAAACCCCATACCCCAGGCCATATTTCTTCAAATATTTCAAACTTAAAATAATCATATTCAAGTATGGTAAATGGGTACCTTCTGTCAAGATAAGCTATGTTCAGTGCAATACAACGTGATATACTATATTATTTTGATCGAACGTTAGATTCACTACGTCTAAACTTTATTTCGTATTCGTTAATTTTTGAATTATATTATTTTGATTATCCCAAAATGATTATATCAATAAGTAATAACTGTACAACAAATTTTAAAAACATGGACTTATCTATTATATTATCTAGGTAAAAGTGTTATTTATTTATCTTTACATACCTATCTATTAATTTTAGATTAATTTAAATAAAGATAGGTACAATTATTATTTTTGTTATTTGAGTTCAACAGTCTACACTGATTTTTACAGTTAAATACTTCTGATAATTTAATACATATAATTAAATGTGTTTTAATGCACATTGGTTAGTCAAGAGTTATAACTATGTAATATTTTGATATATAACATAAACTTATACATATTTTAACGTTTCGTAGGTACATCTTACATGCATTTTAAGTATAGGTAATAGTAATGTTAAATGTTAATATTTATCAATAACTCTAAATTATTTTGAAACTAAAGTCATATATAGAAGATATATTGGATACATCCATACTCAAGAATCTATACCTAATCAACATTATAAGTTTTAACGAATCTTTTAATATCCAATAGTTAGTACTTAGTGTAGATAGGTAGTTAAGATCAACATCGGTTTTTAAAAATTTTATGTCAGTAAATATTTAGTTTACGTTTTTATAGTTATACTTCAAAATTGTTAAGTACCTAACAATAATACAAAGTACGTACGTTCACTTTGCCTACTATAGAAACCTTGCTAGAAATTATCAATGGAGAAAATTAAAAAAATAAATATCCACATAGTGGTTTTTTCGAAACTTCTAAGACCTAATTACACAATAAATTAAACACTATAATTGTTATTACCTACTATTGGTCTTGAAGTTAATATTATTCATAATAAATATTAAACGATCGATAACTTAATAATTACAAAATTCACCCGTATGGCCTACGACTCACTGTCTACAATATACGACACAAGTCGAATTAATTAGGTATACCTACCTACAATATATTTCACCCAAAAACTGTTGTCCGAGAAAAACATGGTTTACAATGGTCTATGAGCTGACAATTATATACAAATCCAACCTACAAAAAATTTTCATAATAAATGTGGAATCCTTGAAATCTATCTCCTCGTGAATCTTCTATTTGCTAAAGATAACGTTTTGATATCATCTGTACGCCCTTGTGCTGAATTGCACAAATAACATAGTAGTCCTACAACAGGCCTTACACATTTGTATGAAACAAACCCTTTATACCTAAATATCAAATATAATATACGAAAAACGTGAAATTCGTAATATCGTGTTACATATGAACGTGCTGGGTTTTATTTGTCATTTATGTAGATATATTGTAAGTACGTAATAATATATTTACATAATACATTATATTATTATGCAGTTATATCATCATTCTATTATTCGTATACAATTTTACTCCTATGGGTAGACTATAGATTTTCATTAAGTAGTAGGTACATCTTTGAATTACCTTTGATATTATACTGTTGGAGATTGGTATAACCGAGTCTTAAATGTTCTGAAATCAAAAATCAAAATGCACCCATTCATTCTATTGTTGAAGCGTTTTTGTTTTGAAAAAATTAACATGAACATTACTTAATAATACATTTAATTATAAATTGTATTTAATATAGACGTAAACTGTATAGGTAGGTAGGTACACAAGTTAAATGAAAAATACTCTTTGATTCTATATGGTTTGTGTTTATCCTGCATTATAATTTACAATATAATATGCGAGTACCTACCTGAATAAAATAATATTATTTGCACCACTACAGAATGCAATATTATTGAAACTTTTAAATAGATCGCAAATTATATTAGTTGGATTATTTGTAAGTAAATAGTTCACGAACATTGCCATAACTTATTATTATATAGCTATTACCTATTTACATAATGTATGATAAGGCACCAATACATGTAATTTATACTAAGTAAAATGTCCATGAAATGTCATCCTAAAATAAAAAAATTAATATTAATTATTCGTAAGTATACATACCGTGATATAGTTTAGGTGGCAACAGTCTAAATTAACTACCTATTTTTTTAAGTCCTAGGTTGATTAAGTAAACTAATACGGAGTTAGTAATGGGATCCAAATTTAATAACTGTGTCCTATAAGAACACAAATTATTTAAAAAAAATAAATGTTTTTATAAATTTTAAACATTATAGGTACGTAATACTTTTACAGCTTAACATTGAATAAAAATGTAACAACAACAATTATCCATGCTGGTCATACTAAAGCCAATTATTTATTATTTCTCTAAAATCCACGAAACGGATTAATTTATTTAAAAATTGTAATTAATTATATTATTTTGTATTAGTTACAACCTCATAGAAAAAAATTTAAATGAAATTCGCATTAAAAAAAAAATATGTACACAATACGCGTAAGCATATTGTGTTTTAGATACCACTAATATCACAAAATGTATTGGTCACACGGTATAGGCTTTTCATTTATTTGAAATTCGATAACATAAATATGACCCTGGATGTAACTTCTTTAGTAAAAGTAAAATTGGAAAGACCCCACCACGTGTTGTAATAAAACTGCTTTATTTTTCTTGGGGAACTTCACGTATCACGTCTGCATAAGACGCTTACCGTCCTTGACCCGGGCCTCAGGAATTTAGTTGTTTTTAGTAATAATATATGTATTAGTACATCAATACCTAAGGGGATTGCAAATTAATATACACATATTATTATATATATTTATTAGTAATCAAATATTATAAATTTAAAAATAATAATTAAAATAAGGAATTTATTGCTAAAAGAGATGGTTATGAATAATATTCTATCTATTTAACCTAAATAGTAAATATATATATTTTGTTTGCAGTAAACATTATATTTGTTTTTATATAGTTTCTAATAACTATCATAGAGATTTTAATAATTTAATATTACAAATAGAATCATAAAGATCACTGTATCACTGTCTTAAATGTTTAAAACAAAAATTATACATTTAGGTAAGTAAAAATAAATGAAAATTAAATGTGTTCGACATTAACTTAAAATCTAAAATAACAATGACATCAATGATGATTAGCTAAAAATGGCAATGTGGAACGATGGATAGTATGAAGCAAGTGTCTGGGAGAAAGTGGTCAGAACCTTTCCTATACCTATAAGATTATTACACTACCTACCTACTGTAATGCTGTATGATCTAGATATAGTGCCATAGTGGCCGCAGAGGCTGTATAATGAATTAAACGTGACGTAATAAGGTCCATTCGTTAAGAGCGTTAACATTAAACTATATTTCAAATAAATTATCATTATTACGATGAGTATTATATTATTATTATCTAAATGTGTAAAATCAATATTTATTCTTATTATATAACATTATATGATTATTTAATTTCGGCCATCTGTGAAATTATTAGGAACCTTGTAATTTTATGATTGGTATATAGGTATAATGTTTAGTAATTAAGTTCCCTATTTTTGTGTAAATTTTGACACAATTTATGCTATGCAGAAATACATAATATATGTGTGTTATTATGTATTAAAAAAATGCTTAATATCATCGAATATTTGTTTTTTTTTTTTACTATTTTTAACATTCATTCCATAAGAATTTTTATCACCATGTTCACCCTCATCCTTTATTATAATTTGTTTGTAAAGTCTGACATTTAGGTTAGGTTCTATTATAGGAACCAATCCGACAGATTGTTGCAATACTTATCAATAGTATTTGAATACTATACATACTAAGATTCACTGCTTCAGTCCAGTTCCTGTATTTTCTAGAGACAAAGAGACAGAAATACCATTTTCCAATCGAATATTATTATTTTGTACTTCTAATTTCAAAATATTACCTTCAACACTTAAATTAGAATGATTAGAAGGTCATAAAATTGAATAAGTATGTATGTCCTTTCATCATTATGTCATTCGTAAAAATCACCCCAGGTAGTCTAGTATTGAGAATCTCTTACAAGTATTGACAATTCAAAACCGATTATAGCTTTCATAGTTTCATCAATGATACAAGTTTAGAAAATAAATTGACAATCTCAACATCTTTAAAGATCATGTTGTTAAATGACCGATTATAATACATAATATTTTCTTATAGTCATTCGTCCATAAGAAATCAATAGGCTTTATACAAATAACTTAATTAAAACGTAACAAACGCTTGGATATTGTTTGAAAAAATGGTTGGAAAATAATTAGTAGAAATAATAAAAATATTATTAAAACTATTCAAGTAGTATATGTTAAGGATAAATCTATATACATAAAAGATAAAGGGCAACAAAGTATAACATAATGAAAAATCTCAAAATCATAAATAAATGTACCAATACTCCGGATTCAATAGTTTTTATTTATAACTCTCAGTACAGTAGGTACCATATTATAGTTCATGTAATTATTACTCATACCTATATAATTATTGATAACTACATAACACTCAAAATTAAATAGGAACGCTGTTCAATATACTTGATAATTGTGTTAAATTTTAGCAATACTACTATTATACAATTGAAAATAATTATGTTTAATCGATTTCAGAGAAAACATGGAAAAAGTTAACATTCGTTTTAATAACAACGGTACGGTGACGTACCAACACAAAAAAATTTTAGAATTCATGCCACATCTTTCAGTTATCAAAAATGATGAAATCAAACTAACTGTGCCAAATATTCCCTTATTAGTAAGACTTTGACAGTTTGTAAATGTAATTAATTTAATATTCACAAATAATTATTTTATAATTTTAGACATTGACTACACAAGCAAATAGTTTACCATCAATATTAAAAAGTTCACTTTCGGCAATTTTAAGGTTTTCTAGTTTAACACCGTTTAAACATGTTACCCCCCAACAATTAGTTTTTGGTTATGACGATCCATTAACTTCTCTAGCAAACTCATATTATCCAAAAGGGAAAAGACCACCCAAACAAATGGGACTTTTCTTAATGGTATGTTTGTAATTCATTTTGTTTCTATTTATTTATTTTGAAGACTGAAAAATATTATAATAATTATATGAATACAATTTTAGCGAAACGGCACACTAGACGAAGTTTCCACGATATATACGGGTCATAATGGAATGGAGAACTTTGGACTTCTCGATCGTGTAAATGGAATGGAAGAGTTACCGTTTTGGAAAGGATCTTGTAATTCTATTAAAGCATCTGAAGGTGAATATACAATACATACAATATTTGAATTCTGTAAATTAGAATTTAAAAAAAATATATAGATGTATAATGTACCTATATTTATGTCGTGATAATTGATAACAGATAAAGTTGATTTTTAGCTACTAGTTGATACGTAGATGGTTGAGTACTGTACAAGTAATGTTGGGATATAGACGATATAGTTAAAACTTAAAATCGATTTATCAAGATAATAATATAACTTAGAATTAAGATAATGAATAGTCAAAAGGAATGCATAATATTTACTCATATTAATAAACGCTGGGTACACTACAATAAAAAATACTATTGAGGATTGAGCACGATTGTATCTATTCAACATACTAATATATTATTATTGAGCTCTATAAACATATCTCAAACAATTAACTGATAATAGTAAGGAGAAAAGATTGAGCTAGAAATCATACTATGTAATGTAGTTGTCAAATTATCATATTATATACATTATACATATTTCATTGTTTCATACATAAAAAAAAAACGGAAATCGTTATAATTTTTTTAGATTTGTATTTATTGCTTTTAACTGTTAATGTATACTTAAGTTTCATTAGATTTGAAAATAATATTATGTATAACCGTGCGTACGGGATAGTGACAGAGGGGCGGAAGGTTATTGACTAAGTATCTATACTCTGTGAATTTTTTTTCAACTGTTCATGATTTTAATATGAGTAATATAACATAAGGTGTTATAATCTAGGTATATTGTAATAATATATAACTATTCATAAATTAACCGTTAAATTATAATTTTGAAAAAACATCAGTTTTAAATTTTATTATAATTTATCTTTTATTTATTTATAATATGATATATTATCTTTGGTCAAAATTCATAATTATAATTTGTCAACAATATTAAAGATTATTATTATTTATTTATTTTTTTATTTGATCTTACGCCCGGCAACTATGGCCATTAGCTGTTTTTGGTTTTTGTAGGTTTTTATGTTGGTAGGGGGAGGAACACGTGTGTGTTTTGTTTGGCAGAATTTTTGATTGGGCACCCGTAGGCATGCCCAGGTGGGGGATGGTGGCATTTGTTCTCCGAACACCGTGACTTGCCCGAAGAAAAATGCCACCCATGACCGAGGTATCGAGCCAGCGTCGGGTGCGTTGCAGCCGACACCTTAAACCGCTCGGCCACTCCGTCCCCCACTATTTTTATTTTTATGTGATATACTGTATAGAGATCTTGTGATAATCATTTATCTTATATGTGATTAATATTATGTGCGTTTGACGGTAAGAGTGGTTAATTAATCTTATCCCATCATCTCCTCAGTCATCCTAAACCCTCGGATAATACCTACTACATACTAATAAGTTTTAACGTGAATACTTAGGAACATAATCTATGAGTAACTATGACCATTCTGTCGATGATGTCTGGCAGCGATTTCAAACTAAGACATTTAGTATGTTTGGTTTTTAAAATTCAATTGGAGGTTCGAATCAAACTCAATTCAACTTTCATATTTTATAATGTGTTTTTAATTTAACTCGTTGCAATATTATTGCTAAATGTATTTTTTTTAATTTCTCATACATTTACTTACCATAGTATAAAACAGTAATTTTAGTTAGTCACTATGTGACGTTTCAGTCCTTTTTTAATAGGCCTTTAATCTGTTTTTCGAGTAACACATTTACATAAGTTTTCAGTAATTCATCATCATAAAAATCTATGAAAATGTCATGTATTTAATATTTATGCGTCTAAAACTAGACTATGTACTTATTAAAACTGACATGACCCACCACAATGTTTAATAATATAAGTAAAAATTAATTATTTTAGCAACATTCCATTACCTACTTATCATTTTTTTAAATTTTTTTTTTTTAAATAGAAATATTTATCATCTGTATTTTATGTACAATATGCAAATTTGTTAAAGAAATCACAAGACACGATCACGCGATTGAAGGACTTCTTCAAATATAATTTTTTTTAATTAAATGGAGATCACCAGTCCGATTTCCTTTGAGACAACGATGAGGAGGATTGTCTGGTAATCGTAATGCGTTACCACATCGTGAAATGAACATGATTTGAAATAAGAGGGTTTGAGTGATTGAGGACGTTTTTATGAAATTTCTTTGTAGGTAGTACCTAGATGTGTTGAGTTAAAAATTTACGTACCTGTGCCAAAATGATGAGTTTGTTTATAATTTGGATATAACACCAATTATCATCAATAAAATATATTTACTCAGCTTAATGTTTGGGGATAGAATGATAGATACTAAGATATTATCATTGTTTTAGTTTTAAAATGAAAAAACATCATTGAATAATATTATTTTTATGTCTACAAAAAAGTTTAATTATTTTATTCTAGGTTCATTTTTCCCTCCAAGAGAATTTACTAAGTCTGATTTAGTACACGTGTATGACAAAGATTTATGCCGAGTATGGGCACTTCGGTACCGAAAAGATGTAGTTAAAGACGGTATTAAAGCAGGATACTATACGCCTGATGACAACCTTCTCGAAACTGTTGATAAAAATCCTGATAATGCATGTTTCTGCGAAGACAACACTGACTGCACAGTCAAAGGGTTACAGTACATTGGGCCTTGTCAATTTAGTAAGTGAACCCGTATAGAATATTACTTATTTGATAAATAAAAGCTCAAAATAGTAATTTTAATAAATCATATAGAAAATTGTAAGTACATAGTTTGATTGTTGATATTAACAGATGCTCCAGTTTACTTATCTTTTCCTCATTTCTACAAAGCTGATCCAAAACTTTTGGAAGATGTAGAGGGTCTTTCACCAGATCAAGAAAAACATGAAACCTTTTTAAAAATTCAACCCGTAAGTTCCATAATATTTTTATGAATTAAAATTATATTAACTACCTATTCCGTCTACATATTATAAATATTTTGTTTTTAATATAAATTAATTTTGATACCTTATAACATTGTATGGAAATAAAAATGCTTTTTTAACATTTTAAATTTATACTTTGTTAAACAAAAACTTAAGAAAAACATATAGTACAGAGTACCTAGTGGTAATAATATTATTCTTGGTTAATTCCAGGGCTAATAACCTAGTTGATTCCACTCCTCCAAAAAAAAGTTCTTAGTTAAGTCTGAAAATTGAAATTAAGTTCAGTATCAATTGGTAAACTCCAAATAAAAATATGTCTAAACCAGGGGTTTCTAATTTTTTTATGGTGGGCTAAATCTGTGATACGCTTTGGCATCGTGGGCCGAATTTTTTATAGAGTGGGACAGAGAGGTAAAAAAATTAAAGATATATAAAAATTATTTTTAGTAATTGATAAATTAAAAACAATAAAATCTAGTAGAATATTTTCAAAACATCAATTAAGCCGTAGGTTGGAGATGGTCTAAACACTCTGAACTATTTAAATATTTACATAATAAATTCAATATTTTTGAAATAATAATCGTATAAAAGTTCGATCCGGTTTCAAATTAAAAATGAACAAATTAATTAATCATTATCTATTTAGGAATATGTTTAACAGCGTCTGGTATTCGATATAAATTTATCATGAATAATTATAATATATAACGTTACATCATATTATTATGGTTTATAGAGACTGGGAGTACCGTTAGAAGCCCGTGTGAAGGTCCAGCTCAATTTAAAAGTCGAACAATCCAATATTTACCCGACGTCCAACTTCAGAAGCATTACATTTCCAATTATGTGGCTTGAAGAGGTAAACTAAAATAATAAATTAATATTCGAAAATTCCCTTTCAGCGCCTATAGATAAACCTATAGGTACGCGTGTTTGGTTATGATAATATTTTATAGTACAATAATAATTCCATCGATTGTTATTAGGGCGTGAGCGACTTGCCGGAAAACATTCATCGCTGGATATACATGGCCACTACATTCGTAGACACGGCTGTGCCGTTGTTCACATACGGACTTATCCTCGGCGGTGCATTAGTGCTGGTCGCAGTGTTTGTCCGCACATATCACCAAATTGTATTTTCACGGGAAAACATCGAACGTGGCAGACGAAGCATTCTGCGAAGGGGCAGCAGTATGCTGGTCAACGGCCAACATCGGTTACTGATTGTCCGTGAATCTTACCATCGGATAAGCAACACCGTGCAGGAAACGGACGTGGACGCACAACAGCTTCTATCGTGAACTAAAGACTATATACTTATATTTTAACGTACCTATATAATGATTTTGAAATTTGGAAACCTCTACCATCACCTTTACGTTTTTCATACAAGAGACGCGAGTGATATGCTAATAAACTATTGTGTAGTCTAAACTGTGATATAGATAACGAAAAAGTGCACAAATGTTTAATTATGTTCATGTAGACATCAGAACAAACAAATTCTCAAATTGGACTGTGATACGAATTTTATAGATGAAGACATTTTTTTTTTATATAGTATAAAATAAGATAAACGAAAATAATCAAACATAATATTATATGCCTTGGTTTTGGGGCAGAATTAAATATTGAAAGTTTTTCAGCTCATATTTAAATTGAATTGAAATGAATCACAATTGAATAAAAATTTGGATAGAAATACTGTTGAGCTATATACCTAACAACCGTGATATAGTTATTTCATTTATTCATTGAAGAATAAACAAACTATTGATTTAAATTAAATCAATGAAACATTAAGGTGCTCTTATTTTATAATTCTGATTATATAATACTATATACCAATACGTTTTTATGAAATTAAATTAATTGTATGTTCAATCATAAAGTAAAGCCAAATATCTAAATATCTAATGATAAATAGACTTAATTATTAGTATCACAATAGTATTATGACTGGACAAAGAATTTAATGTTGATTACCAATTTAGTATAATATTAATATGTAAATAATTTAAATACATGATCTTTTGTTTCTGACAAATCTTAAAATTAATAGGGCATTTATTACTTAGTTTTTTCATTGTTGTTATTAATACATCTATTTATATTTAGAAAAATATATTTTTGATTATTTTCTACGTGCACACTCATTTGCTCAATCTAAAAATCAAACATCGGCAACAATTTCATCGTTACCATAATTTTATGTACATTCATTATTATGAAGAATGTATTATTATTAATTTAACATAAGATTCGACTTGTGTTTTTACTATTATTATTTATTCAAATAGAAAATATGTACAGTGTATAATAAATTAATTTCGTATTAATTTTAACTCATTTTTATGTCAAGAAAAATATGTATCAAATAATTTATAATTTGGGTAGGTGCATTGAGAACATTGATGGTATGACATGATGTCATGACCTATGAATAAATTAACTGTCAGAATTATTTTGCTATTCTAACGTTTTCGTCAGAATATAATATGTATATTATCCAAAAATATTTTTTACTGTATGAACATTTTTAATAAATCTTTTTTAAATAACTTGTGATTATTATTTATTACATAACTTAGTGCAAACTTAAATTCGTTAAGTATTATTTATAAATATCTAATGAAAAATAGTACAGATATGGAGGTACAGAGATTCTGGTTGGGCAGTCACGATTTGCTCACCTTAATACAAGAACCCTAGTCAGTGTCAAACTTTTAATTTTCAAAAATTACTTCTGACCAATTAAGCTTAGTCAATAGAATACATGTTCTAAGACATTTTTTTTAAAAATCATATATTATATCATAACAAAAAAAATGATCAACAAAGTACCTATGTTAACCTTTTCAGTGTTAAATTATTTTGTACCACTAGTTTGGCTATTATTTCGAAATCAAAAAAATTTATAAATAACATATTCTTATAAATCTTAACAAAAAAAACTTTTTAGTCTCAAACTTTTTACAGCATTTTTGATTCTTGATTTGAATTGAAAATTACTTAATAGGCAGTAGAAAAGAAATTTTTCACTAAATTATCTTAAGCAGAATATCTTCAATAAAATGAAGAAGAAACAAAAGTAAATTACAATTTTAAAAGATAACTTTTAGTTTTGAAAATATTAAAATTTACTCAAATGTCGTATTATGGTGAAGGACGTAGGTTCAATCTATTTTAATGTATACAACTTATACCGTCTACTATTGCTTTCTTTAAAAGTTAAATTTATATTCAATAATATTAAGTAAGTAACTGTACAATTATCAATTATAATTAGCATAATTTAGATATTGCAAAATAGATTGGTAGGTATTTACTATTTAGAGAATATAACTTCTTTGTAAAATATAAATCCTTAAATAATTTAAATAGTTTACACTTTACATACTGTATACCAGAGTGAGTGTGTAGTGTATTTATAAATAAAAATGCGTAGCAGTGTAATATTCATTCTGAAACCTGAAAAAGAAATCAAGAATTACGCTCACGTCAGCAAAATTGTAAATCAACTAAATCATATTTCAATAATTGTGTGTTCAGGAAACGAATATCAAAAATACTCAAAATAAACTATGTTATATTGTTATGATATTACAAATTATCTAATTTGTCAATTATACGATGTAAATCATTTAAATATATCATACAACATATTATTATAATTTATAAGACATCAATAACAGAATATGTGTTTAAAAAATAGGTTAAACAATACAAAATACTTATAATATATTACACAATGATGAATGATATAACCCTTATAAATGCAAAGGTGGGCAAGTTAATGAAAATAATTAAGTGTGGTAAGTCAAGTTAATTCAATTAAACTGACTTCAAGTTAACAAAAAAAAATTAACTAAGTTTAGAGTTAAGATAGATAATAAAATTAACTTAATTCAGTTAAAAAAAAGTGAATTTTTTTCCAAGTTATTATATTTTTAAGTCATAAACTGTTCTAATATTTTGTTATACACAAACATTTACCAAGACGTTTAACACTGTGTAAAAAATTAGATTGTTATAATTTATAGATAATTTGTAAATAAATGTTCAAAATCGAAAAAGAGTCAACAAATCAGTATTGTCTATTTGATTACACATGACACGAAAAGAAAATTAACTTAACTGCACGACCATGATAATTTACTATAAAAAGCTAAGTTACAACAATAACAATTTTAAAATTTTAACTGAATAAGTTAATAAGTTAAAAACAAAAATAATTAACTAGTTAAGTTAAAAAGTTAAAAAAAAATAACTTTTTAACAAGTTGCCCACCTTTGTATATAATATGTGCATAATAGAACTCGTACTTTTTTTATAATATCGAAAAATGAAATAATTAAAATGTTGATAAGCCTTCCTGAGCAACATACGTGCTTGGCTTTTGCCTAAAATATCATATGTTATCTATAGCTCAAAATACGTACCTATATATGTCTATATGATATAATATTTTGAACAATATTCATCAAACTTAAATACATTTTATTTGTGTACCACTGAATTAGTATTTTGACGATTGTACCTATGTTCTATATCTATATAGTTTATAGGTACGCGTACCTGTAATATTATTTTGTCAGGAAAAGTAAAGAGTGTGTAGTCTATTATTTGCAGTAGTGGCGGAGAAGTTCATTCAAAGCTATATTTAAAAATTATAAATTGTATACAATATAGTATCACCTGACGGCTGACATATTATCTTCACTTATTTACTAACTATGTTAATTAAATTGGGTAAGTATTTAGTATACTATGGATAAACTAAAAAAGTTACATTCAGACCTCGGATTGAATTGTTTTGCCACTGATTTATACGTACCTACCTATTGAGCTATTTATAAAATAAGGTCCTGGGTACCTAAACCTAATAACCATATAGATTCTGGTGTGATTAGGTGTGAGTGAACATCTTTGCTCAGGGAGTGTCCTTGATCGTGAATTCGCTAAGGTATAGGCACTTAATATTCAGGGCTCAGGGTGTCCATAACAGTTAATAGTCTTCTGATAAGGCAACGGCTTATTTTCAAGATTTTATTTGTGGAGAAGCTAGTTGAGAGGCTATGCCTATATCATCTATATTCCGCACAGATTATGTCTATATTAATATAGACATATCTGCCTATATTATGGATATATGCCATAATATGGCATAATATACAATGTATACACATTTATATAGGTGAAGTAGGTATATTTATATATATTAGTTTGTACTTGTATACCTACTGCAGCTAATAGGTTTGTATACGACTATTATCTACACAATATTTTGGTATACATAGTAGGTATATGTTGTATTTTTTTAAATGTTAAAAAGTTGTTTAAAGCTGATTTTGAGGGTCTAGTTATCAGTTATCACCTGTGTAAATCAGATCTGAGAGGGCAATAATTCAGTGATTGTTTGGTACCTATTTCCTGTACAAGTCAAAAAGAGAAAAGAAGTTATTTATGGGTGTCCAGTATTATAATTTATTAGCCACTACTGGTGTATAAATTGTATATTATCGAAAACATACCTCTGCCTCAAAGACGTTATCGTGTATTATAATCAGGGGTTAAAGTGGGGGGAGCGCAGGAGGACTCAGTCCCCCTACCTCTGACAGCGGTGAAAAAGCGTCTCCTCTAACAAATTAGAATTTTATACATTAGACATTATACATAAAATTATATATGGAACTCTTAAATCTATATGGGGACATTAGTCCACTCTGGAATTTTCTCCTCTTTAAACCCTGATTATAATCGATCCCCATTACTTAAATTGCGATACTATTTTGAACTGGGCCCAACAACAGGAGATGAAAATAAACTAAGTATATTTGAAAGAAAGGTCTTAAGAAAAATGTATGGTCCCGTGTATAACCCTGACACCCAAGTTTGGGAGAGAAGGTCAAATTAACAGATAAAGCAGCTATATGAGAAAGGAAGTATAACACAATTTCTGAAACGTACAAGATTGGAGTGGTCAGGCCCCGTCTGGAGAGCCGACAGCAGTAGGCGATACACAAGACGGTACTTGTAAATAATTTAAACAGAAAAAGACCGCGTGGTAGACCAAAGCAACGTTGGCTAGATACAGTCAAAAGAGATATGAAGGAGTTGAGACCAGATTGGAATGAAGACATGGACCATGCATATAATAGAGAAGAATGGAGTAATTTAATATTGACAGAAAAGGGCCTAAATGGCCTGTAACGCTTAAAAAAAAAAAAAAATTTTGAAAGTAGGCTCATCGGATAATTATCAGTATCTACATAGTTACGATTGTTGATATATTAAGATATTTATTTATTGTCCATAGTTACTACCAACTATGTATAATATAGTTACGAATAAGATTGTTTGTATTAAGATATTTAATTGTTGGTTTTAAGATAATTACTTATTGTATAAGTTTTTATTGTAGATTCATACTAGCCAAAATATATCAAATGGTAGGGTGACCAAATTCTGTTTAAATATTTTATTCGGAATTTAAGTTTATTGAGTTGTATTAAAATTTAAAATACGATTCAAAACCGGAAGTTAGCATACTCTCAAAGGGAGCTTTAGTAACATGTTTTTTTTGTTATAGACATTTTAAGTTCATATTTAGACAAAATTCGATATCTAAACGAAAAATAACGATTTTAGTTATTTTGTTGTTATTTAAAAAGTATTTACGATTTATTTGGGTATTTGAAGGTTCAAACATATTGTATAACGATTTATACGCACGGTGACTTTTTAGAATCTGATGTTTTCGGCAAAAATGTATTCAACCTACCGTATTAGCAGAACAAATATTTAGTATTAGAGTGAAATAAAATCAATTTAATAGCATTATAAATAATATATCATAAAATAATATGTTTTGATTTTGTAAAATCACAGACTATACATTACGAAATATATTTATTTATTCATATTATAGTCTGTGATACCTAATATAAGCTAACAGACCGTCTTCGAGCAGAATTGTTTTTCGTGTGCAATGATTTATCATTGAATCCAGATTTATCACTATATTACAGTGACTTACTAGTTACTCCTCAATGACGAGGTCACTCGACATCTACTGCAGTACAGCAGTGTGGTTGCCTATACTTCCCCCCTTTTTATTATATTTATTATTTTTTTTCAATTCTATGAAGAAAATGTATGCATTTACCTACGGGTTGCCTGTTTACCTCCCAATTTTTTTTTTCGTCACTCGAGTTAATTTTTATAATTCTTTTATGCTTTTACCAGCTACCGCAGGGTAACCTTTTGAACAATGATTCATTAATGAACTTTATATATTATTATAGTTAATAGTATTATGGGTATAAAAATCAGATTATACTGGCAGTCTCTAGCTTATAAGTTATAGGTACCTCATAATATATATAGGCACCTAATTTTATTTTAAACTTATATTTTTTTGCTTCTTAAAATGCTCTTACGAGCAGACAACTTCTCGTTTTTTTGGTATTAATAATATACCATAATTATGGTAACTACAATAAACTACCTACTAAACAAATTATATGTTCATTAATAGTTTTTAGTTTTATTATGATGATTATTGTTTTTTGGTTCTTGAAATACAAGCAGTTGCATGTAGGACTCTTGTATTCCTCTTCCAATTTTCTCATATTATATTATATTGAACTCAAGTTATTTTTTTTTTACTTTATTAATTATTAGTTATTTTACCGCAGACTGTATGTAGTCTCCGCTCTCCAGCTTATGGTTAGTGGCTAATTACTTGAACTTTTTCCACTTTTTAATCTAAAATTGGAAATTGGAATTACCTATCAGCTATCGGTGCTCCGGACCTCTTTCCATTTAGTATAAGTGCTACAGGAGTGGCAAACATATGGCAAGCGTGCCAAAAGTTAACCAAATTTTCATGGCACGCAAAAATATTTTTAATTCATTGTTTAATCTTGCGTAAAGTAAAAAAAAAATTGTTTATTATTTCTAAAAATAAATTTATAAATTATAGAGTTTATTCACTGCTTTCAGATTAATACTTCGTGCCTATTTTGAAAAAAAAATGCTCATTAAAACAAACTAAATAGGTACACTCAATATTCGAGTCAACATAAATAATACGTGAATGGATATTTTCCACAATTAATTATTTCAAATTAAAACATAGGAATCATAAATTGTTGAATGAAGTGTTTGTGTTTCATTAACATTTAAGACTAATAAAAAACACAACATTTCAGTGAACTTTTTTCAGATCCTTATCACCTTGAAAAAAAATTGTATTTTGAACATACAATATACTAGAACGTGGATTTTTTTTTTAATACTTTGATTACTTACAAAATATTGGCATGTGCCCCAAAAATAAATAAATACATTTTTTCAATAACACTATATCTATATGTATACATTATTTTACTAAGACATTTTATTAGAACAATAATAATTATGGCTACAATAATAATTTTACACTGCAAATAAAAATAACATTTCACTAGCTATATAATATAACAATACATAAATTATATCTTAGACAGCTAAATGAAAATAAATTTAGATAATTATTTGTATAATTGTATTATTATAATTTATAATGGGTTATTATAAATAACATAAAACTGTTTTACGGCAATTAATATAATATAATTAACTCGGTACATACCTAACTATTTCGTCAACCATATACACATCGCGAGTTATTGTTTCCATATTTACTCGAATACATTAACAATAATAATAATATAAACAATAGTATTTTAATTTAAATAACATAATGTATTATATTTGTATTAATTGTTCAATAATAAATTATATTTAAATTTCGAGCAAATAAACGTTGCAGCGGACCACATGCCGCGGTCCGAGCGTTACGATCATGTGCTCAGTGAGGAATTCGACGACTACGAAGACCGGAGACGGTGTCCCTCGTTCCGATCGACGCTGCGTCACGGGTCCCGGGCTCGTTGCCCCCCGGTGCGTTCAACGCTTACCAAAGCAGAAGTGTGTCTGATCGTGTTGATTGCGGCCGGAGTCCTGTGGTTGGTCTACGACCCGGGGTACGATATCACCATAAACGGTGGTAGACTGAATTCTGAGTGTGCACCTAAGGCAAAGAATCTAAAAAAATTGCAAAAACCGCCACTGCTAAAGAGACTGTGGCGCTTGGTCAGGCCGTCAACCTCGATGAGTTGCAGAAAAATTTGCAAAAAAAACGTCGACGCTCATGATAATCATTAACGGAAATACGCACATCAATAATTCATAGTATATATCTAAATGTTATGATTTTTAAATAAATAAATATAAAATAATAACAAATATATACACAAGTGTTATCTTCTAAATGTATTACATAAAATAGCTCGTTACCTATACTATTGCCTGTTGGTTGAAGGTTCAGTTTTGGAGTTTCGTGTCACGTTTCTTCTTTCTATTCAAATTATATTCAAAGATTTAAATGGAATTGAAAAAAGTCAAGTGACGTCATGGCTGGGCTCACCAAAATTGTAAAATGAATTAAAAATTACTCGCTTCACGACATAATTTACCTTGGTACCTTAAACGTATATTTTGTAATTTTCGCTATAATTTTGTATGGGTAGTTTTGCATTTAAGGCGATAATAGAACCAGAATTGTAATATAGTATTATAGTGGTTACTGGTTATAGTTATTTAAAAAAATTAAGAATCCTAAAAAAATAATTTTCTTTATGCATCAGGCTCACTCCCCAAGTCCTCCACTACCACAAATCACAATACCTATTATACCTAATGGGTATCGCTTTTACCATTTTTAATGTTTAAAAGAAACTAAACACTGACACAGTGTATTAAAATTCCGATTCTTTTATCATCTGTAAGGTTACCTTACGGTCGGACACTAAAAGGGTACCGACCACCACGGATCCGAGACTGGTTAGGTCGGAGAAACGTGGATTTTGAAACATACACACATTATAATTTGAACCATAGATTTTCAATTTATTACACATTTTCTTAATTATTAGCATAGGCATCACCTGAAATTTGTGCATGTGTAGTACATAATATAAATTACCCGACACCCGTAGGGTCACCACCACGTTGGCCTGGTCGCAGCCGCTGTTGTTGTTCCTAGTGTTGTTGCATGGTTGTCCTCCCTCGGACCTCCGGGCGACAGTCCTGGCCGATTCAATTGTTCTACTCCATGGCTGGGGACATTGTACACTTGGTCGGAGACTGCGTTCCGCCGATGACCACTGTCGGGAAGTGTTACGGAGAATGAATACTTTTCGGCAGCAACGCAGTGGTGGCGGCCTTTCAGGTGTATATCGATGTAATCTTGATACGATATAAAACTTGTTTCGATTTTGTTGTATGCGTGTGCGATCGGGCTTGGGTTCGCCTTATCTCTCCGGACTTTATCCCGATATTGTGACATTTTGGTATACTTATATACGACCCATAAACCTGTAGCGACCTCGGTTAGTACCACGGGGATAATTCTGTCACGTTACACATCTTTAGCACAATAATCCGAATATTCATAAATGAATCAAATATCAAAAATATAAATTGTATATGATTATTATTCTGTTCTAGGTCACTTTGTACAGTCGAACATTAAATACGGTGACACTTTGTACTGCCAGGTAAAACTTAAGATTTCAGAACTCGGACACATTGTATATTTGTACTATTATTATATACATTATAAAGTATAGGTTAACGTATAAAATAAAAATAAAAATGTCTGAATAGTCACTAGTTATAAATTAAATTTTTTATTATAATTAATATAGGCTTAAATACCATTTGGTGTATCTAATTAATAATTTGGTAATATTTTACCATTTGGTACCAAGTAATTTTTGGTTTTTAGTTGTTACTCAACCTGTACCTACATTTAAAAAAAGGTGGGCAAGTGGGTGTCGCTCTGCTGTACAGTAGGTTACAAGTGGGTCACTGTATAATGGATGGTATTAAATTTGAATTCAATGATATAATATCATTGTATAAGAAAAACGATTCTGAGCGGTGACGGTATGTCAGTCTATGTATAAGACATATTATATACATATCTATGGTATTAAACAAAAAATTGACCTATAATAGGTACCTATAATAAATTCCAAATTAATCATATCACAATATCCATTAGATACTTATAACACGTTATACATCAACAAAAACCGTGATACTATCATAGATATATAATAGTACACTTTAGAAGTTTCAAGTACCCACGAATAATATTATTCAATCACAACAAAATAACTAAAATAGTTATTCTAGGATTTTTAATATGTAATTTCGTCCAAATTTGAATTTAAAATGTCTGTAAAAAATAAGTGTGTTTATATATTTTTTAGATTTTTTGGTTACAGTATGAATTATTTAAGAGAATCTTTGTTTTAAATTTTCAACTCTTAGTTATAAAAACTGAACATTTTATAATTTTTTAATTCCAACGATTGATAATTTTCGAGATTTTGATAAATTTTGTCAAAATTCCAACTTTAAATGCTTATAAAAAAAAATCGTGCCTATGTATTTTTAATATTTTTCAACTGATATTGTAACAATATATCAGGAGCCTTGTATTAAATTTTTACACTTTTTGGCCCAACAGATAAAACTTTATTGATATTTATAGAAAAAAAAACTAAAAAAAATTGAAAGCTGTAAATGTCCATAAACAGCTCAAAAAGAGTCAAAATATTTTCAAAATTGTATGGTGTATAGGAAATGCTAATATAAACATTCAGTGAAATTTTCATGTATCTACAGTTATTCGTTTTTGAATTACAACAAAATAAGGAAATCGCTACATGAGAAATCGAGTGAAAATCCAATGTTGTAAAAATTTGAATTTCAAACGCTCATAAAAATTTAATTTGACTGTCCGGTAGAGATTTTTTTATTGATAAAGGTAGATAATCTTATAAGGAATCTTGTGTTTCATTTTCAAATCTTAGATTTAAAAAGAAAAATTTTTACGAATTCTTAACTCAAAATAATTTGCTAATTTTCGTGATTTTTCCATATTTTGTCAATTTTTGAACTTTAAATGCTTATAAAAAAAAATTGTGACTAAGGATTTTTAATATTTTTCATCTGCCTTTGAAACAACATATTAGGAGCCTTCTATTAAATTTTCAAGCTTTCGCAACCAACAAATAAAATTTTATTGATATTTCTAGAAAAAAAACTAAAAAAAAATGAAAAATGAAAATGTCCCTAAACAGTTCAAAATAAATCAAAATATTTTGAAAATGTTATCGTGTATAGAAAATGCAAATATAAACAACCAGTGAAAATTTCATGTATCTACGGTCATTTGTTTTAAAGCTACACCAATAACCAAATTCGATTTTTTGGAAAATCGATTTTGCGTAAAAATTCCCGTTTTTCCTTAATTTTTATGTTGTTTTTTCCCGGCGCTTGTGAAAACTACTGGAAAATGTTTATCTTTGACCCCCCAAAGTACCAACTAGATTCACTTTCCTATCAGAAAAGGTACTATTAAAGAAAATCGAAGCACTTTTACTGTCCCAAAACGTGATGACAGACACAAAAATATAAATAAAAATATAAATAAAAATATAAATAAAAATATAAAAATATAAAAACATACATCATTGTAAAACCAATACATTCATCGCTCCGCTCAGAATCTAAAACTTTAATAATTTTTACTTATTATTTATACTATAACCATTTTTCATTGACTTTTTAATATAACTTTTTATAATATTAATACAATAATATATTATAGCATCAATAGCAATGTTTGATTGTTACCAGCTAAATTGTAAATTTAAAACTTGAGTACCTATGTACCTATTTTTTTTTTTTATGATTATTTATACCTATAACAAATAAATACTAATTAAATGAGAATATTATTTCTTTTTTTGGATTGAACGTCCACGTAGAAGACTTGAAATTGTGCAGTCCTGTAAAACTTTTCTTTCTTTTAGTAAAAAGTATTTTTTGGTTGAAAATTTTTTTTTTTTTTTTTTATTGGATAACCCGTGGCAACATAGGCCATTGGGTGTGGGGATGGAACTGTGAGTTTTATATTGGGTAGGTTGGTACACTTGTGTGTTGTGTTGAGGCAGAATTTCTAATGAGGCACCCGTGGCTGGTTTCTGCTATGCCCCGGGTGGGGACACCGTGACATGCCCGAAGAAATAAAATGCCTCCCGTGGCCGGAATCGAACCCGGGTCGGCTGCGTCGCAGCCGACGCCTTGGCCGCTCGGCCACTCCATCCCCAGGTTCAAAATTTGTTTAAGATAAAAAAAATGTACGCTAATTGACAAATTGTATAGGTGTATTATTTTGAATTTTTAAGAAATTATCATTTTCAGCTTTAGTAATAACTAATAGGCAATATCATTGATCGAAATAGTACACGGATAAGCAATTATAATATTTATTTTATTTTTTATTTTTATATTATATTCTTCAAGAAGATAATAGGCCCCGCTGAACATGTTCGTGTGGGGGCCCATGCAAAGAAATAGTGACTTGTTATCGTTATCATAACGATGACACACGCAAACGAAATATTCAAATATTCATAACGACGTTATGTATATTTTATGCATTTTAACATTTACTAAAAACAGTAAAAACGTAACCTACTATTTTAAAATGCTCATAACTTGTTATAAAATTAAAACGGTACCTACTAGTGCCAATAACCGATAGCCGGATAGGTACAATGAGTAATGTGTTGCGTATTGTGTTAACAATAGTACAATTTATACTATGTACTTGTACTATTATATAGGCATACCTACTCCTTACAGTTATATTCGTAAATTGTACCAACACTTATAAGGATTGTTGAATAGGTACATCAATCATGTAATTATAGGTAAAGATTTTTTCTTTATGTTGTTCATTTTTTATTATTTATATTTGATGAATGCGTTTTACGTCATTTATATTATCTTCCTATGTCTATGACGTGTAAATAATGAATTTATTCAACATGAAAATTATACTTATAGTAAATTATAATTACCTTATAGTACATACTACCTACCTAGGTATTTAAATATTACAACCATAGACATTCTAACAAACTAGAACGTCTACGATATCATAAGTTATAATTTATAAATACATAGTAAATATTTGCTAATTATATTAGGTATATTGTAAACTGCAAAAAGATGGGCATATAACCTATACTAGCTAGGTCCTAGGTGAAAAGGAACATATTATAGCCTATAAGTATAGATATGCTCATACCTATATATTTAACGTAGGTAGTATTTAAAATATTGAATAAATATATATAAATTAGTATTTAAGTTAGTATGTACATAGGTTATAGGTATAGATGATAGAAATGTTGTCAGAAAAATACAAATCCGCTAAATCATAATACATTTTAATACCTATAGACTATAATCCATATTATAATATTATAGGTACTCATAAAGTAGCAGACAACAGTCATAATATAATATTATATTATACAAACGCGGATTACACGTTAAAATGTTAAATAGGTAGGTACCTACGCCCTTATAGCTACATTAGGTACCTACACAATTTTTAATTTTTAACTGGCAAGATAATATTTTATTTGATAGGTAGGTACTTTAAAATCTTTTTAACGATCAAATTATATTAATTGGGTGGGGGGGGGGGGGTGACAAACTTTACGGTCTAGCATATTTAAATTAAAAGAGGAAATGATAAAACTTAAAAACAAACAGCAAGAATTCTAATCATCCGGATTAGGTCTGTGTCTTGTGCAGTAGTGTACTAGTGTCTGTGTTGGTTTGTTTTCCGTAAATAAAACAAAATATTTTCATTTGACAATAAGCCAATTGGCTAAACATAATATGTATAGTATAGAAAAAAATATAAAACATTGGTATTAAGTATACGTCATAATATCTAATGTAGTAACATTTCTTCGTAAGTTGGTATTCGGTCAATACGTCATTGCGTTAGGCGTATATTTACATGACAAACAAATGAATAATGATTATTATAAGTGTTTACGTTCTTACGTCTCGTGTTTACCAGAAACTCGTGAGATTTCGTCACGGTTTTTAACACTTTTCATTCTTCAGTGCTTTCACGCGTTGGTTATAGTGATTACTGATTAGTGATTACCCACAAATTTAAAATTAGTTCTTTCGTATAAATATTTGATAAACAATATTTCAAGACACATATACTGGCAGCCCCCCACATAACATTTTGGGCCCCAGTACCTACTAAATTTTTTTGCTGGCTCTATACACAACTTTAAAAAAAATACAACCCATTAAAATCAATACGGATACCTATGTCCCATACACGATTACTAGGTGATAAATAACACAGCTTAAAATAACAAAATTACTTTAAAATAAGTATTCTTATCAAAATTTCAAAAATTACAAATACCTACATTTCAACGGGCTTCTGTAATCCAGGTCCAACAGTCCCCCCTTGTGGGGGCCATGTATACTGGTATACTTAATACTTATATAGGTTATAACTTAGAGATATCTACTTACAACTTATTAGCTGTTATTTACTCACACATACCTTATAGGGTATAGATAGGTACCTGCAGGCTACATTATATAAGTGAAACTTATAACTTACTTTTAAGTTATATTATTATGAGGACGCCATATACACACATGCGTTGTCTCCGCTTTACAAGCGTAAAAGTATATTATAACATAGCAAATTGTACGTTTTGAATAATTAATTTACGAATTTACCTCTGTTATGATTAATTTTAGAGCGAATTGACCTATTGCCAAATATAGAAACAAAAATATTATCTCGGTAGTCGATCGCAGTGGCGTGGTGAGGGGGTTTTCCAGGGGCCGCGGCCCCTATTGGTTATTAGGTGGGTGGGTGGGTAGGTTACTGGGTGTCATTGTGTCAGTAAAAATTGGGGTAAAAATATTTAATAAATAAGAGGTAGGTTTCGTTATGAGCATGTATTGTCATTTGTCGGCTTGTCGCTTACAGGACAAGTTACAACATTATTGATAATGTTATAAAAATGATTAATCTGTATCAAAAATATTCGAATATTATTGCAGATTGCACTATTGCAGTAGTGCAGTACAGTGGTACACGTTCGTACATTTTATCAATAATTGTTATTATTTCTTAATTCAGATTAACCGTTGTAGACCATAGAGTAATTACTCTATGTTGTAGACTCCACGGACTAAGATAATATATATTTAGCCCGGGGTAGACGTAAATACGTAATACTTAAACAAAATGTCAATACGATACGGGTACTGCACCAGTGCGGCAGTGCACCACTACCCGCCCCCACCCCACTACGTGGTGATAAGGTACCAGCAGTGTATATTAGGTATTTATTCTTAGAAATTTGTTTTCCTGAAGCTAACCAGCCAGCAGCGACCTATCTATTGCCTTAATGCCTTCACGATAATCATTAGGATTTACGACAACGATCTAACCTAAAATCGCTTATCGGTGATATCATGTGAAAAAGATTTGACAAATTCTATTAACATTGATCTTAGATCATATACTATGGATGGAGCCACTGCGTATTATAGCAATACAAAAAGTTGAAGCCGATATTAGCGACGAGTCACCGAATTAGGTGATCGATATGCGCATGCGCGAAACAACTCGTTTAATATTAATATTATAATCACCAGCTGATAAATATGCGAGAGGTTGCGTTGCACATGCGCATATCGAACACCTAATTCGGTGACTCGGCTGGGATGGGGACAGTTATAATATTAATATTAAACGAGTTGTTTCGCGCATGCGCATATCGATCACCTAATTCGGTGACTCGTCGCTAATATCGGCTTCAAAATAATATGCAGTGGCTCCATCCATAGTATATGATCTAAGACATTGATGAAGCGATAGATAAGTTAGCGTTAACAAGTGATGTAATGAAGAAGTCATTACTTTTTAAATAATTAAATATTATTTGTTAAACATTTTATGTATGCATAAATGTTATTTTAGATTCTGAGCGGAGCGATGAATGTATTGGTTTTACAATGATGTATGTTTTTATATTTATTTTTTTTGTGTGTGTACACGATAAATAGTCGAAATAATGCTTCGATTTTCGACTTCAGTATCTTGTTCGATTGGAAAGTGAATATCGTTGGTGCATTGGGGAGGTCAAAATTTAAATTTCCCAGTAGTTTTCAAGAGCGCCGGGAAAAACAACATAAAAATTAAGGAAAAACGGGAATTTTTACGCAAAATCGGTTTTCCAAAAAATCGATTTTGGTTTTTGGTGTAACTTTAAAACAAATAACCGTAGATACATGAAATTTTCAGTGGTTGTTTATATTTGCATTTTCTATATACGATAACATTTTCAAAATATTTTGATTTATTTTGAACTGTTTAGGGACATTTTCATTTTTCATTTTTTTTTAGTTTATTTTCTAGAAATATCGATAAAATTTTATTTGTTGGTTAAAAAAACTTGAAAATTTAATAGAAGGCTCCTACTAAATTGTTTCAAAGGCAGATGAAAAATATTAAAAATCGTTAGTCACAGTTTTTTTTTATAAGCATTTAAAGTTCAAAAATTGACAAAATATGGAAAAATCACGAAAATTAGCAAATTATTTTGAGTTAAGAATTCGTAAAAATTTTTCTTTTTAAACCTAAGATTTGAAAATGAAACACAAGATTCCTTATAAGATTATCTACCTTTATCAATAAAAAAATCTCTACCGGACAGTCAAATTAAATTTTTATGAGCGTTTGAAATTCAAATTTTTACAACATTGGATATTCACTCGATTACTCATGTAGCGATTTCTTTATTTTGTTGCAATTCAAAAACGAACAACTGTAGATACATGAAAATTTCACTGAATGTTTAAATTAGTATTTTCTATACACCATACAATTTTGAAAATATTTTGACTCTTTTTGAGCTGTTTATGGACATTTACAGCTTTCAATTTTTTTTAGTTTTTTTTTTCTTTGAATATCAATAAAGTTTTATCTGTTGGGCCAAAAAGTGTAAAAATTTAATACAAGGCTCCTGATATATTGTTACAATATCAGTTGAAAAATATTAAAAATACATAGGCACAATTTTTTTTTATAAGCATTTAAACATCGAATTTTGACAGAATTTTTCAAAATCTCGAAATTTATTAATCATTAATTAATAAGTTATAAAATGTTCAGTTTTTATAGCTAAGGATTGAAAATTTAAAACAAGATTCCACGTAAGTAGTTAATTATCTTACCGAAAAATCTAAAAAATATACAATCACAGTTTATTTTTATAGTCATTTTATGTTCAAATTTGGACGAAATTTCATATTAAAAAACCTAGTTATTTTGTTGTGATTATATTATATTATTCGTGGGTACGGGGTACCTACTTGAAACTTCTAAAGTGTATTATTATATATCGATGATAGTATCAGGGTGTGTTATTGATGTTGATGTATAACGTGTTATAAGTACCTAATGGATATTGTGATAATGTGATATGATTAATTTGGAATTTATTATAGGTCAATTTTTTTTTAATACCATAGATTTGTATATAATTTATCTTAAACCTAGACTGACATACCGTCTTCGCTCAGAATCGTTTTTCTTATACAATGATATTATATCATTGAATTCAAATTTAATAGCATCCATTATACAGTGACCCACTTGTAACCTACTGTACAGCAGAGCGACATCCACTTACCCACCTTTATTATAATTGCATATTAAATTTTAAACGTTACTGTTCTAAAATATATTTTAATACTGTACATGAGTATAAAAAGGTTTTTTTTATATACAATATAAAATCACCCTTGGCATTTGAATTTAAGTGTAAATATTAATTTTAGGTGGGTAGGTGGGTTGGTATTCTGTATTTGGCCCCTGGTCAAAAAGTAGTTCACCACGCCACTGAGTCGATGACATAGGTTCTTTTTACAGTATAGTTTGTGATGACTGTAGAATTCTACCTAATGTAGTAATGTCATTAATATTAGTATCTAAATTAATACAATGTATTGAAGAATGAAGTTATCTTCTCTATTTTGTATAAAGTACCTAGGTACTTTAGTCCGTGTGGCGAGTTGAGTGAAAAAAAATTAAACTTTTATTGAATCAATATTCAATAGTGAGCTATCCTTAGTACCTACTACCTACCTACAACGTTAGACGTGCCTAAAGAATAAAAACAGTAAATGATGCTGCCATGCTGGCAAGTGGCGACTGGTGGACCAGTGAGAATTTTTTATTGTTTTTTTCCTTCTACGTGTCTCTACTCTCTAATTCTGAAGTCTGTGTCTCTGCATCCTAAGATAATCGATGTTTAAAATTCCGATAATAATATATCGAAACTATAATATACGACTATATACGACCATCGACTATCGTATAATATAATAATATGTTGGCCATCCTTAGCGATATTGCCATAATCTCGATTCTCGACGACGACGCGTGTGACGTGTGTGCACCGGGTTTGTGCGCGCGCACCGTTTGATAACGGCTCGTCGCAGTAATAATAATAATTGGATATTGGAATAACAAATTAACAAGTAACAATTTTTATCTTCGCTGACCCCATGCACGCAAGTACTACAACTGCTCGCTCCGATTATCACAGTTTTTAATTTTTATACCTATTATCATAATTCATAACATATTTACGCACGACGCATACTATTACGAGGTCACCTCGTATTTCATATTCTTCCGCCGGCATCCAACGGTCGAGAATCCCAGATCACATTTCGTGACCGCACCGGCAGTCGATAGAACGCCATTCCTGAGCAGAAACCTCGAGTTGGTTTACCAGTTGACATAACTTCACAAGGACGCGCCCCAAACGACAAATACGACGATGGTGAGTATAATTTATAGCCGTCCTTTTTTATTTTCCTCTGCCGGTAGAAATCTAAAACCTTTTCCCCAACGATGTCGACGATTCTTGCCCACACAACAATATTACTGTTTAACCCGTGACCTTTGTGTCCTTCAAGACGTCTGCGCTCGTGTGGAGACGTGTGCGGTCGATGTTACGTGTATATGGATGGACAACCAACCAACTATTCGCATAGCTGGACCCTGTGATCGAGACCGGCCCCAGCGTTAACATCCTTCCTTGCAACCGTCTAGATTCTAGAAGGTTTCTATTTATCCCCTGACCGTGCAGCTGATCGCCTGGGTTGAAATTCATGGGGTTATCAAACCGATTAGACATTTGTATTTATTGCAATATACCTAATATACTAACCCGCACTAATTGAAGAAACAGTTTGTTTTGTACACATTTATGTCAGGGACCATAATACCTATATAGGGAGTATTAATATTTGTAGAGAGCTACATCAAGAATTAAGATTTGGGGCCCATACAAAATTCAATGTTCTTACATTTTAACTGAAGAAATTGAAGGCAAACTCAATAAATAAATCTTAATCAAAGTTAACAGAATTATTCAATTTATTATAAATTTGTGTGTTGTTATGATAGGTCTGTAGGTAGTTAGAACATATTATTATGTAAGTAATCCTACATTAAAAAATTATGTAATTGTTATGATTAGGAAGATTTATAGTATCATTTAAAATGTCTAACCATATTTTAATCATTCCTATTCTCTAAAAACCACTAAAATTAAAGTATGTTACTCACATTTGAATTACTTAGGCACCTATAACCTATACTTAAGAGACTTACCTAAATGTCATCATAGACCATAGTATAGCAAATTTGAATATTTTAACTATCACTGAAGCTTTGACTTTTTTCAATTTAATCATAATAATCAACACAAGTTAAAATACTTTTTAATCATTAACCTTTGTATATTATATGGAGATTACAATTTTTTTTTTTAAGTACCTATTTAAGTCAATTATATTATATATTATTTTTCATGTTGTTTAAATAAAAAAATATAATAAGTATAATACCTACTATATTATGCAATTAAGTAGGTATAAAATAAAACTATAATTTAACATATTCCAGATTAGGTACATTATTTATATACCCGTTTATATACCTTATTGAAATTTTCCAACATATCTATTCTCATTGCAATATTTATAATTGTTGTTTTTCTATGAATTATATTGCACCTATTTTAATAAAACATATTTACAATTTATTGGGAATCTTTAATATACATTTGAAATGAATAATTTCTTTTAAAGCTTTTATTTTAAATCTACTTAATTAAACACTTTTTTAATTAATAATATTATTTTATCTCTCTGAATTGCATGTTTTAAATAAAGAATATAGGTACTTGAATAAAAAAAAAATACTGATTAAATGTTATCTGGATTAAATAATAAGCATTAAGTAATTTACTTAATTCTTTGTTTAACTTCTAATATCTGCCATGAACATTTTTATCATGTAAAATATTTATTAAGTACCTACTATATTTCAATGAAAACTAATTTAAATTTATATTTGACAATTTTACAAGGTTACTTATTCTTAAGTTTGTAGTAAAGTATAAAAATATTTGAAATTGTACCTAAGTTTATACAGTTATACCTAACAGGGCTTATATTAATATTCTTTTATTAACCAGTTGCACCAGATTCTTTTTAAAAACGGCTTATGCCTTATATAGTTATATACTAGGTTAGATGTTTTTTATAACAAATTTTTTCACAATATTACAAAATAAATTATGTAATTTTTCCTCTTGTTTTATTTAATCCATCAAAATAAACACCACTGAGGAAATTAAATTATATTCTGTATACACTAATTTATAAATTAAAATATTCTCAATTTTTCTTTTCTTCTTTGTTATTTAGGTATATTAAACTATTTTTTTAATAGTAAGTATTAAGAAACCTCTCAGCTGTATAGTAGGTATTACCTCGCCACTGAGTAGGTCACTCTAATGTGTTTTAAATTGAATTTGAATTCAATAATAAATCATTGCATAGGTATGAAAAACAATTCTGAGTGGAAGCGATATACATATTATTTTTTCATTATAGTAATAAAGTTAGTTTTTTGTTAGGTTAAATTAATATTTGCCAAAAACATAAATTGTATTATATCGATAATAATAATCATGATATAGGTACTAGGTATATTATTGTTATTAATTTATATGTCAATATTAAGGTACAGTAGAAATAAGTCCATGGTATAAATAGCTGATTTACGTTTCTGATTTACCAATCTGTATAAAAGCTAAAAATACTCAATATATTACAAAATATTTAACTTACTCTATTTAGGCTGAAGGTGAACCAATCCGTGTCGTAGTAACTGGCGCTGCTGGTCAGATTGCATATTCATTGATATCTATGATTGCCAATGGAGATGTATTTGGAACAAAACAACCAGTAATTTTACACCTCTTAGATATCCCTCCTGCAATGGGAGTTCTTGAAGGAGTTTGCATGGAAATTGATGATCTTGCTTTACCCCTGGTCAAAGGTTAGATAATTTAATTTAAATTCTATAATGTCTGTAGAACTCGATTTTACTAATAATTCATCTTATATTTAGGCTACGTAAAAACAACTGATCCAGAAGTAGCATTTAAAGATGTTGATGCTGCTTTCTTGGTGGGTGCAATGCCAAGAAGGGAAGGTATGGAAAGAAAAGACTTGCTGTCAGCTAATGTGAAAATATTCAAAGTACAAGGTGAAGCTTTGAACAAATATGCTAAGAAAGACGTCAAAGTTTTGGTTGTTGGAAATCCAGCAAATACCAATGCTTTAATATGCTCTTTTTATGCTCCTTCCATACCTAAAGAAAACTTCACTGCTATGACAAGACTTGATCAAAACAGGTATAATTAAAATAATTAATAGTTATAAATTTACAAATTGAATAATATTGCTTCTTTTAAAATAAAAATATAGAGCCCAATCAGCTATTGCTAAACGTCTTGGACTATGTGTAAGCAATGTCAAGAATGTAACAATCTGGGGAAATCATTCATCAACTCAATTCCCAGATGTTTTTAATGCATCAGTTACATCGTCTGACAGCTCAAAAAGTGTATATGATAGCATAAATGATTCACAATGGCTTGAAGGTGATTTTATTAAGGTAAGAAATTATGTTTAATTGAATAATTGTTATTAGTTTAAATAATATCTAATATTGCACTCTACAGAAGCCGTATAAATTTAAAGGCCAGGGCACTTAAAAAAATTTTTTTTGTAAATGTTTTCTGGTTTTAGGGGATTTTAGAATTAGTGGTAATTGATTACCGGTTACCAAAATTATCTCTAAAAATGTGGTTTTCAGTTTGGAAGTGGTTTTAATCCATTAAGATAACCGGTAACGACTTCGGAAACAGTTTTTTCAATTTATGTTTTTTTTTGGAAAATTTTAGTTTTACTTTAATTTACACAACATAAATATCCAATTTATAAAATGGTTCAGGACGATCTAAATTAAAAAAATAAATACCTATATGGCTATATTTTATCATTTAAAGCTAACCATCGATTGAAAAGTAGATCATGGATAAGTGTTAATCAATTACAATAAAATAAAATAAAAAATAATCATCTAATATTATGTTCTATAATATGTCTATGATCCAATAAATTGTACATTCATACGTCTTAGTACCAGTATCTATGGTTGGTGCTTATTACTTATTATCGCGGCTATAGACAGTATACTATCTTTGATCATACTTATTATTATATTACATTTATTATCTTGTAAATAAAATTGTTAGTCAAAAAAATAGAATCCAATTTCCAATAAAAAAAAAAAAAACAAATATTACGTTAATTTTTTTGTTATTTCCGGTTTTGTTGAATTGACCGTTTTTTAAAAAAAAAGGTTACCTCTCATGTTACCCCTTAATTGAACTTGGTGGTTACCGGTAATTGTTAATCGCTTATCAAAATTTAAACTTACAAACTGGGAAGCGGTCACCAGACCCGAAATTGGTCATGGTAACCAGGATTCCGTTAAAAACCTGTAACCGGTTTCAAGCCCTGAATTTTAAACACATATATATAAATACAGTGGCGTCATTTTTAGTAAAATCATGAGGTAGTGAGCTTCTTGAATAATGTTTTTAACTCAATTGCGTATTTGCGTGTGGTCTAATGAAGACCTCGGGCAGTTAGTGGAACAATAAGTCTTAGTCAAATTGTTCATCATAATTACATAAAAATATAATATCATAAACCCCACAATTTAACTTCCAAGGAAGTGTTCAAGACACTTAATATTATATTCACCTTCATTATCATTATTATAATCTCTTAATCAATTATTATTTAGTTTAATACGTATCAAAAGAGTTAACTAAGGTTGAACAATAATCTAAACCAATTTTCTAAAAAAAAAAAAAACAGCTATTTATTTGCAATCCTAAGAAAATTGGTTGAGTATTAATTTCTAGCCCTTGCTACCTCATAATGACACGTCCTATGTATAATACTATATAATAGAAAATACCAATCATCATAAATCATAATTAATTTAATTTTAGACTATTCAAACTAGAGGAGCTGCTGTGATTCAAGCTAGAAAGATGTCGTCGGCTATGTCTGCTGCTAAAGCAGCTGTTGATCATATGCGTGACTGGTGGTCTGGAACTGCTAGTGGTTCTTGGGTTTCAATGGGAGTTATCTCTGATGGTTCATATGGTGTGCCAAAAGATTTGATTTATTCTTTGCCAGTATCCATTTCAAATAAGCAATGGAAAATCGTCCAGGTATAGCTTTATAAAATGAATGATTTATGATTTTGAATTTTCCTTATTTATATTATTATTCACATTGTGTATAGGGTTTGAAAATAACAGACTTTGCAAAGAACAAATTGGATTTGACAGCTAAAGAACTACTTGAAGAAAAAGAAGAGGCTATGGCTGTTTGTAATGCTTGACATGTGTTACCCCCAACCAACTGTA
Source organism: Macrosiphum euphorbiae (assembly GCA_949089665.1). Taxonomy (NCBI): domain Eukaryota; kingdom Metazoa; phylum Arthropoda; class Insecta; order Hemiptera; family Aphididae; genus Macrosiphum; species Macrosiphum euphorbiae. The sequence goes on along the minus strand of CARXXK010000001.1, from coordinate 52,710,167 downwards.
AGCTCTGAATCTGCTGCTGTATCCCGGGCACGATTTTTTTTTTACTAGTGATTAAACCCGAGGTTTGGGGGTTATCCCAATCTCAAGATTGTCATTCATCAGTCATACTTAAAGATCTTACAATGCTACATTCATTCCCATAAATGTATGCACTGTTTATTTAATTTATATGTTACTACCTCTAAATGTATTTAGTATGTATCATAGTATTTATAACAATTATGGTAATGGATTTTTATTTTTATTATAACAAAAGAAATATATAAGGTGCCCGGATATAATTTGTTTTTTTTATTTTTTGCTTAGGGAAAGTTTAGAAACTAATTCTATAGTATATAACTATATACCAATTAATTAAGTTTGTTGGTAGATACTACCAAATATTGATTCTATTGTTATGGACGCGCACTTGGCGATTCCACACAAATAAAATAAAACGAGTTTAAATTACTTTGGCTCAAAATAATATTCTTTATTTAATCGTAATAACGTTTAATTATATGAAATGCTCTGAAATGGTCTGTAATGGTCTGTTGTGACACCAACACTAACTCTACCTGCTACGTGTGCGAGCCCCGCATACGAGCTGGTCGTCCGTTCAAAAAGGGTTTATTCAGCAGATTCCTTAGATCAGTCGTATGTAGAAGGGAGTCCTACTCACCTGTGTCACACACGTATCAGTTTACAATATGATTAAACAGAAATTTACATTTATACTACAAGAACTATAGAATAATATTACTAACAGTATTCAGGGGTTCTTAACACTATTCAAACAACATATTATAAAAAATAACTGCTAATTATTACCATTGATTATAATATTATATTATACAGTATATATTGTGTATAAATAGTTAATGTTATTAACAAAGAGTTAGGATTTAATTTATATGCAAAAAACTGGAAAATGTAATACAAGGTTCCCCATAAGTTGTTTATAGTGTAATAAAAAGAAAATTTGAGCTTAAATTCACAATAATTATTTATGATTGTCCATAGTTAGAATTTTGACAAATTCATAAAAATATTTCTTTTCATAGCTAACATTTTAAAATTTAATAGAAGATTCTTCATAAGTTTTTCTAACTTTTATGAAAAGAATTTACCGATAAGTAATGCCATTTTTAACCACGAGAAAGTTTCGATTTTTATTAATTTTTTTTTAGTTATTAAGTAGCTTGGTTATTTATTATTTAAGTATACTTAGCTGATACACCAGTCTCCATTCAATTTTTTTTATATATATATATAACATTGATATATAATATTGATTTAAACATACGTGTAATATACATAATTATAATTATTAATAACTAAATATGTATTACCCAAACATACTCTGACAATACAATAGCTTTACAAATATTCTCACATATTTCAATGATGTAGATAATTATACTATTTTAAACATGAATGGAAGTAGGTATGTATATTGTATACCCTCCGCGGAATAAGAAGATACTGCGCGGCGGACCGTCTTGCTTCCGTTTCGCTCAGCCGGTTTTTGATTGGTTCCCTGAAACCCCTGGAAGTGGTCGCAAAGAGAAGCGGTGCCTGGAGGAAGTTGTTTTGACTGCGCGACCAGTCATCTTCTTATTCAGCTGCGGGTATAGTTTATAAGTAAGATAACTTCTGGGCCTCCACACCAGTGTACTCAGTAATCTTTCTAATATCAAAATAAATAAAAAAAAAAGATATGCCAATAAGATATTTGACAAATCAGTGAAATTATTGAATGCATTGGTGGTCAAATGGTAGGAGATAGATCCCCATGCGCTGGAGTTCAATATAATATGGTAATAATACAATTTTTATTTTTGGTAAGAATTTGGTAATCTTTTCAAAATTCAGTGATCAGCAAGAGATGATGTGTTCTAGTCTCTAAACAAAAAATGGTTTTTAGTTTTAAGCACATTAAATAAAATTACTGAAGATAAAACTGAAAATATTTTAACTGGCTATGAGACAAAAGGTATATTAAAAATGATAAATACCTTAAAAACATTTTTATATCAATATTTATGGGAGATATTTAGAACGGTTCAATGCAATGCATGTAGTAAGAAATTGCAGTCCATTCAAATTGATTTTTGTATGTTGTAGACATTTACTAGTCATTGATAGGTTTTGTACAGAATTAAGCATTTCAATAACCCAACGTAAAGATTTATTGATGAAGACGAGAATAAATAACATGTCCTAGATATAAGACGCATGTCTCACTTATTCGCTTATAACACTTATTACTTATTATCAGTGGCGTAGCCAGAATTATGAAATGGGGGGTGTTTAAGTATAGATTAAAACCAAGTTTTTACAGTTTTCGTATATAAATAAATTTTGGGTTTAGAACTTGACTTGTTTTACTAAAAATTATCGAAATATGCAGTCAACATTTTCAAAATATACTTAAGTATATGCAGCTACATTTTTATATTTTTGAAAAATTCATAAAACATAATAGTTACAATTTTTGTAATAAAAAACTAAAAACTAAGTAGGTATATAAAAATGATAAAAATAATTTAAACACGGGTATACAAATTTTAATATAGGTAGGTAAATATATATTGATTAATATGATGGACGGAGGACACAGCTATTGTATGTTTTGGACATTTTTAAACTGTTGTGAAATGAAACTGGATTTTTAAAAATACTGGCATAAAATACTAGGTTAATAATAATAAATAAGTAATAAGAATAACGTGATATGTGAACCCCGTGATAAACGAACACGTATCTACTGATTTCCATTTCTTCGTACAATCTAGAATCTAGATGTCAATTATAGTTTTAACACAGTCTCGTCACAAAGAGACTTATAAAATCTTACGTACCATATGCGAAAATAGGGCAAACCGTAGCCAAGCTTCACCAACAACTTTAACAGCCCTCCAAAACATTTACAAAAAATTTTTAAACTTATTCAATTTTATAATAGTATGATTTTAGGCTTCGGCTTCCCCAAATCTTAAAATTAGCTCCTATTGTTCCTAGCCAACCATAATATTTTAAAAGATATTTTTCAATGTTATCCAAATATGATTTTTCCCGACAATTGTATGTAAGTACCTACATTTAAGTTAAAAAAATTCAATATATGCACAAATATACGAAAAATCGCTCAAATGTACACTTTTCCTACAATATGCAAAAATATGCAAATTCAAACATCGTTTGATAAGACAAAAAAATTTCATAAGACAAATTTATAACTTATCTAAAATAACCTACTACCACTACAATAAAACATGCAAGGAGTCCCGAACCCTATAAACAATATATTTATTAGGGGAGAAATGTCAATGGGGGGTGTTTAAACACCCAAAACCCCCCTGGCTACGCCACTGCTTATTATGCACCTAATTCGATAATATTATATTGAACTATCATCATAAATTATTTTTTTTATAGACTAAAATATGTGCTTACCATTATACCATAATAATTACTGTTTTTAATTTTTAGATTTTCAGTGTGGGGCAAGGTAATACCATAGAATTATTTAGGCCTGAAAAAATAGAAAAAAATCATAAACTAATGTATGTCCCTATAATATATGTATATGTATGCATATTATGTAAAAACTAAAAATAAAAAAAAATCATTGTTGAATTGTTTCATTCAATGAAAATTCTTCTATGATATTTCCAATAAGCCCCTGTTTTTTTTGTCGATTTCGGTGTATTTATAATTTATATATTTTTTTTTCAATTTCAATTTCAATTATACAATGGTATATCGAGATATCAGTATAATGGTCAGCCGTTTGAGAATTTTGCCTGTTCGTAAAACCTTTTTCGATGGCAGCTGTTGGGGAATGGGGATGCGCCGACATTTTAAATTTTAAAAGAATTTAAATACTCATGAATCATGACATTAATATTCAAATATTATATATTTATAAACTATGTAATATTATTTGTATAGGTTTATATTATAAAGGGTACCTTATAGGATAAAACACCTAAATAGAAAAGGAAATAAGTACAACAATAATTGAACACTTAAATTTTTTGAAAATTGTATTTTATTTTATAAATTATAAATTATTAGCTATAGTGCATTAGTACTTAAGAACAAATTCCGGCTTAGGTATAAAAAGTAACGCTCAGCATATTATGTGGCCTACCATCCGGTACAGCGGCGTTGAATATTATACGGTCGTCGAAGTTTTCAGTGACTTACTCACAAACGACCAGCCGGTTAACAATGATACCATCGACTATAGTGCGGGCCACGAAAAGTAGGCCGCGATCGACACGCCACGAGCGGCTGTTTTTAGTAAAACCAGGGGTTCTCCGTTTGGTGTTATTATTATTATTATTATTATTATTTTATTGCAGTACAGATGGTTTTCTGGCGGTATTTCATCGCATTTTAGTATACATTTTCGTAATTTTGTTTTTGTTGACTCGTTGGTATGTTATATCACCATAGATAATAAATTATATCACAAATAATAACAATAATTTTGTGTGGTTATGTTATTATCGTCGTAAAATTCGTACCGTGGTTTGCGCTATAACATTTCCTATGTTCACAATAACTTTGGTTTTTAATTAACGCGGGTTTTAAAGTTTGAATTTTTTTTTGTCTTGTTATTAGTTATATTATACAATAGAAGTTAACAGTTTTTTACAGTTTAATATTTTTAACAACACATTTTTAAAATGGCATTCAATGAAGATATCCATTCTCAAACGAAGAAAGTGATTTTCCATATATACAATTATTTCAAGACGATAGCTACTGATAAAAGTAAGCCAGAACTTTCAAATTTTTTTCAACAAACCCGTGAAGTGACTGCTAAAGCATGTGGCGTAAGTCTCGCTTGTGTAAAAAAAGTTTGTTGTGAAGCGAAAAAAGAACTTGAAGGCGGACCTTCTAACAAAATTGCTTTCAAGTCTCCTAGGAAAAATTATAAACGTGTAAAAATAATGAGTTCTCTTGACGATTTTGACAACGAAGTTATCAGAAGAACTATACATAGTTTTTATGATAAAGGTGAATTTCCGACGACCTCAAAAATATTAGTGGCGATGCAAGAAAAAATTAATTACCCTGGCTCAAAAACGTCAGTTAGACGTATTTTACACAATTTGAACTTCAAGTACAGGAAGTGTAATGATGGGCGTAGATTTCTGATGGAAAGAAATGATATAGTTGCTTGCCGGGTAAAATTTTTAAGAAAAATGTACGAATTGAGACAGAATAATGACACAAGGCCGGTAGTTTACCTGGACGAAACATGGGTAAACCAGAACCATACGCAAGGTTACATATGGCAAAATTCAGAAAACACCGAAGGACTCAAAGTACCTATTGGAAAGGGCGCTCGACTCATTGTATGCCACGCTGGTTCACCTTCATTTGGATTTGTGAACAATTCGAAATTGGTCTTTCGATGTAATTCGGGTAGTATGGAAGACTACCATTCGCAAATGAACGCGGACATTTTTGAAAACTGGTTTGTTGAAATGTTGGCCAATTTAGAAGAACCATGTGTTGTAGTAATGGACAATGCTTCCTACCATTCTGTGCTAGCCGAAGATTACCCTAGAGCAAACACTCGAAAGGCAGAAGTTCAAAAATGGCTTGAAAAAAAATTTATTTCATATTCACCTGTAGAAACATTGTGTGAACTACGAGAAAAAGTTAAAATGGCCATACCTAAAGAGAAAAAATATAAACTTGATGAAGTCGCATTACAAATGGGTCATGAAGTGGTAAGACTCCCACCTTACCACTGTCAGTATAACCCAATTGAGCTGATTTGGGCGCAAGTCAAGGGTGAAGTCACCAAAAAAAACAGCACCTTCAAAATGGCAGATGTTGAAGTCTTGGTAAATAATGCCTTAGATGCGATCACCAAAGAGGCTTGGACAAAATGTGGCGAACATTGCAATAAACTCCAAGATGAAGATTTCATAAAGGAAGGGTTAAGGGATGAAATATTAGAGCCCATCATACTTACAATAAATCCCGATGACAGTTCAACTGATGAAGACGAAAACGACGATGACGAATTACCTTATTAGTTTTTATTAAGACAACGACTATGTAACTATATGTAAATATATATTTTTATTATTATTTGTGACTTTTCTTATTATACAAATTGTAAAAAAAAAATATAACAATGTAGTCTAATGTTTACTTTATTATTATATATTTTTTTTACATTATATAGTACCTACATGGCTACATTACACGTTTTGAAATTATATTAGGCGGGTAAACGTTTGGAAACCCATACCGTAAAACGGCCGCTAGTGGCGTGTCGATCGCGGCCTACTTTTCGTGGCCCGCACTATAATCGAAGCAAAAATGTTGTATCATAATTCATAAACCAGTAAAACAATTAATTTATTTCAGAAAATTCTTCTTATTTGAAAACCCAATTTTAATCGGTGTCATTGTTTTCTTTGGATCGTGGACTGTAGGTATAGGTATGAAACTATCACTTTATACCTACATAATACATAATATAAGTACGTAACTACTCAAAACTTAAATACATTAGACCAGCCACCAGGTACCTATATATTATATACTTTATAGTTTGCATATACAATACATAGTCTAATGTATTTAACTATTAAAGAGTAATTAATATGTATAAGTGGTGATAGTTCCATATAGTTCCATATAGTCCAAGAGCTAGAGAAAACAATGGTACCGATTAAAATTGGGTTTTCAAATAAGAAGAATTTTCTGAAAAAAATAATTTGTCTTTCTATTATATGATTCAACGTTTTTGCTTCGATTGGTATCTGGTAATAGTTATTCAATTCTCTATACTTCTGTTTTACATCAGACATCTGAAATCATTATATTTTTAATTTTTATATTAGGTTCTATTTACTATACCGTCAGATAAAGTAGAAATGTTTACTTTACGCTGTAAAGTGATTACATAGTCCAATCGCTTTTCGTAAGGCAACGTACTTGACAACAAATAGCATCGTTTAAGTTGATCTATAGCCCACAAATACCTATTTTTTGAGTCTTCTGAAATTGTGTTACTTGTTTTTATAATAATATGTTCATTATACTTCATTGGCTTCAGAGACGGATTTACACGATTGCCGCCCCTAGGCAATTTTTTTTTTGGCGCCTATTAAACTTATCAACGAGAAAACGTATTTTTAAATACTTATTTAACATAAGTACTAAAAAAACAAGTAATAAAGACTGAAACTAAACAATAATTAATGGCGGTTATGTTAATAAACTGTTCTAATCAAGTAAATAGTATAACAATACAATATTTACCTATTAAAATATAATACATCACCATTTTTTTGAATAAATTTGCTGTACCAATCAAATATAATTATAATATAGATAATATGGAACAAATCTAGTTTAGCACCCCCTCGAAATTTTGAGTTTTTTTTTTTGTAACCTATGTATTTTGACGAGTTTAGAACGATGGTGTAAAAATAAATTTTCGGAAATGATTAGTTTTGAAGTTATAGACTTGCGAAGTTTACGATTTTCGATGTTATACTCATGCGCGCAACGCTCTATTTCAATGCTTTTATAACGAGTTTTTAAATTATTTTTTTTCGGAATTTCTTTCTATTTATAATTTTATCTAGGCTTGTAATATAATGGATTTACTAAAGATAAGATTTAGTTTTTGCCATAATCATAAAGGTGAAGTTAAACTACAGATTAACTTTCAGTATAATGTGGGCAGTGGCCAGTGATGCCTTGCTAGCGGCACTCGTCGCTGCGCTCCTCGGCGCCGTCGCTGCGCTCCGCAAATCGAAAATATCCCTCGACTTGCTATGCAACACCACCTCAAGTAGGTCACAGGGTAAGTTATGTTGTATTTATTTTTTCACTATCGTTCTAAATTCGTTGAAATATCTATGTTTCCGAAAAAAATAATTTGTTTCTTTAAAAAGAGCGTTAAAATAGAGCGTTGCGCGCATAGTAAAACATCAAAAATCGTGAACTTCGCAAGTCTATAACTTCAAAACTAATCATTTCCGAAAATTTATTTTTACACCATCGTTCTAAACTCGTCGAACTTCATAGGTTTCAAAAAAAAAAAATCGAAAATTCGAGGGGGTGCTAAACTAGATTTATACCGATAATATAATTAAGTTCCTTCAAAAAATTCATGTTTTCAATCAAATTTAAATTATAGTATTATAATTATTAATTACAGTCAACTCGCGATATAACGAATTTCAAGGGACCGAGAAAAAAATTCGTTATATCGAAAGTTCGTTACATCGAAATTATATTATACCGCGATATTTTCAAGGGACCGGTAGTTTTATTCGTTATATCAAGATTTTCGTTATATCGATATTCGTTATATCGCGAGTTGACTGTATATCTTTTGGATAGAAAAAGTTTTATTTTTGTACACATAATGCATAGTACGTACGAGTATATTATATAAAAATATTCACAGTGACTGGTTTATAATTAGACTATCGTTCCAATACGAATCGATCGTCACCCGTATTCGTATTAAATATATCATATCTATATGTATTGTGCGTGTAGTGTGTGTACGCCGTTCGATCAAACGAACCACGAGCGATTATTAATAATTATTACGACTTAGCAAAAAAACAAAATAACGAAATAATATGTTATCTATGTTTAGTATTTAGATAATAGATCTACGTTCCGGCAGTCGTTTGATAATTTACTTGGACGTTTATTGTTATGTATTATAAAATAAAGAAGAAATTATATTAACAAGAATATTATTATACTTAAATATTAAACATTTTTTTTCCATCCTTCAGAGTAATGACCGTACATTAGAAAATCAAAAAGAAACCTAGAGTATTCTCAATAAAATATTGGTCTAAAATTGCCGCCCCTAAAAATTTGCCGCCCTAGGCAACTGCCTACTTTGCCTGACGCTAAATCCGCCACTGATTGGCTTACACCATAATTCATCCAAATGCATCAACAATAAATACACGAGAATAATGTACATGATTTTGGTTTGGAGAATATAATATTACGTCTTTACTCTTTAGATTATAAACTTTAATTCATTTACTATTAGTTACTCAAGGTATATATTTATTATTTATGTTTGTATATTAAATACTATCGGTTGTCTAGACTATTAAAATATATTATTATTATTAATATAATAAAACAAAATTGAATTAGGTGATCGATCTTTCAGAATATGATAAACATTAATAAATTGTGTATTAGTGTATAATAAATCTGAACATAGGTGGATTGGGGAGAAATTTCGGCCCGAGAAAATACAAATATATTATACCGGCCCATTTACTAATTTACCAAATATTGAATTTCAGCCAACATAATATTATTATGTATTATTATTTTAACATAACCATACATTTTTTAACACATTTGGAGAGATGCAATTTATTAGACTCTATCAAACTTTATTAGTAGTATATACATTGATATCAAATTTATTTTAGATTCTGAGCGGAGCTATGATTGTATTTATTTTACAATGATGAGTGTTTTTTTAATTTTTTGTGTCTGTGTAGACGATATAAGTAGTTGAAATAATGATTCGATTTTCAACTTCTCTACTTCAGTATCTTGTTTGATGGGAAAGTGAGTCTAATTGGTGCATATTGGTGCATATTGGTGCATTGGGGAAATCAAAATTAACAGTAGTTTTCAAAAGCATTGGGGATAAAAATAAAAATTAAGGAAAAACGGGAATTTTTACGGAAAATTGGTTTTAGACAAAATGGATTTTGGCTTTTGGTATAACTCTAAAACAAATGACCTTAGATATATAAAATTTTCAATGATTGTTTGTTTTAGAATTTGCTATATAGGTACACAATTCAAAATAATTTGACTTGTTTCGAGCTGTAAGCAGACATTTTCAGTTTCCAATTGTTTTAGGTTTTTTAATATACGTCAATACAATTTTATTCGTTGGATCTAATATACAAGTGTCATTTTTTTTAAAGAAGTTCGGATTTTGACAAAATAAGTAAAAATCAAGAAAATTTACAAATTATTTTGAGATAGAAATTTAAAAAATGTTTTCTTTTTAAATCTAGTACTTCAAACGTAATACAAGATTCCTCATAAGTTTGTCTAGGTACCTATATCAAAAAAAAAAAAAAAAAATGTCTATATGAAAGTCAAATTAAATTTTTATGAGCGTTTGAAGAACAAATTTTTACAACATTGGATATTCACTCAATTTCTCAAGTAGCGTTTTTCTTATTTTGTTGTATTTAATTTAAAAACGAATAACAGTAAAAACTTGAAATTTATACCATACCTGCCTATGTTAATTTTATCGACTCATATACTTGATAAAATTTTCAAAATATTTTTTACTGTTTTCGAGCTGTAACTCTAAAACAAATGAACGTTAATACATGAAATTGTCACTGGTTGTAACTTGTAAATATTAGCAAAAAATTTTGTTTTGAACTGCTTACGGACATTTTCAGTTTTAAATTTTTTTTGTCTTTTATTCATATATGTCAATAAAATTGTTAGTAGTATACTAGTATATATAATATATAGTACTATATTGTATTAATTGAGTCAAAAAAGCGTGAAAAATTAATGAGCAGAAATTTAAAAAATACATATTAAGCACAATTTTTTTATAAGTATTTAAAGTTTGAATTTTAGCTAAATTTATTAAATTTAAAATTTAAAAATGATTTTGTAAGTATGTAATTGCTTTGATGTGGGTAATGGGTATACATAGTAAGTTCTTGAATTGAGTACCTAGGTCACTGTAATGGATATTGTGTTACATTTGAATTCAATGATAAATCATTGCATACACAAAACGATGTTGAGCGGAGACAGTCGTTCAGCCTATATAAATGTTATATTTTATTATGTGTTATGACATTATGACAAATATTATTTCAATACATATCAGATAATTACAATATTATAATATACTAGCTGACCCCGTGCACTTCGTTGCCCGTTAAAAATGCCAACTATATGTGATCCAAACTTTGATAATTGAAAGCTATCATTGTTTAGGCTGTACGTTGATCTTTTAAGTTTTATTTTCGCGAAAAAAAGTGTAGTCTATGTCACTCAGGAATAAAAGCTTCCTGGCAAAAGAATTTCTACAATCGGTCAAGTAGTTTTAGAGATTTTTGCGGACAAACGCAAACAAACGCTATTTCATTATATGATAAAAAGTAATAGTAAGATAATTTAAGACAAATGTTTAACAGTCCAAATTATACTTATAATATAACATTATACCTATATTCTATAATTTATAATATATATCGCTATTATATATTATTCTGTTTGAAAAAAAGTAACATAATATACCGGCGGTTACAAAATGCAATGCATTTTCTTTGTTTTCTAAAAGATTTCACTGTATATAATATATAATAATGTTTAACACTAATTTTCGTTTTATTAACGTTTGTATTTTGTATCGATCATTTGGCATTTGCAATAATTATAAATAACTATAATTTACTCCACCGTGCAGGATCGTTCTCGACGGATAATGCAAAATGGATTTGACGTTGAGATGATACGAGAGCGAATTTGATCATAGCTGCGACCACGGAGTTTGTCGACGATGTGTCAGAGCAGGTTCGTATGATTTTGGAGCAGAGCGATCACTCGATGCGACGTACTGTGGATAATAGCTTGGCCGAAAGAGATCATTGATGGATCATTAGAAATGTCACCTTTTAGGGGATTCATCGACGGGCTGTTGGATGAGATAGTATGTTCGGCTGGGGAACTCAGTCAGTACCATTGGTCTGAGTCTATGATTTCAGACGACAACCACGACGACGACGATGCAGAAGGCATCCTGCACCTGTCGCGCTCAGCTGTTGTTCAGTTTGATTCCGCTAGAGAACTGGTTGTGGTGAGCACTAGGTATTTTCATGAAGATCGGGTGTCCCTGGACACGGGAGTGGTAAGTATCGCTAGAGCAGATCAGGTCAACGGAACAAGCGTAAACCTTCACGAGAAGCGTCACCAAATCGAACTAACGCCGATGATACCACTCCGGAGTCCGGATCGGATTCCAAATACCCGAAGAGTCCCCGACTTCGTCCGTCAATGAGGAGAATGCATGGGTATCCGACCGGAAGCAGATGTTGCCTTTGGATTTGCAGCCAAATCATCCGTCAGACGAAAGGCATTTGTGGTCATCCGCGAGACTATGGTCGTCTTAACTGGTATGTACCAATGAGGCTGGAGTAAGTGGTCACTGAGCCGACGCCAAAAAATTTAGGTCGTTCCTGTCGGCACTTGGGAGGCATATTCTGAGTGCGGCCAGAAAGTTGTGTTGGTGCGGCGGTGGTCGACGAGACGGCGGAGAGCTACGGACACACTGTTAGAATTAATATATTATTTAAAAGTGTAGTGTGTGCAAATATGACACCATGGAAACCGTTTATACATGGAAGCCGTTTGGACGTAGTTTTCTGAGAATGACGATAAGGACATTAACGCTCAGAAGATACGATACGTTGTAGATATAGTGTCCACTACAAGACGTGGCTCCATTACCAGAAGCTATGGTCTGCAAGTGAAAATAATTTTGTAAAAAATAACCACCACTTCCTGTTGAATTCTACCTACCTACGTATACAGTTGCGATTTTTAGGTATCCGCCCGTGGAGGATCCACCGAATTTCAGAAGACGGAAAAGCGGCACACACGCCTACATATACATTTCACATGTATACTCGTTGCCAACCAAAGTTATTATTTATTATATCCTGTAAGTTGAATCTATATTATAATAGGTATTATTATTTTTTATTCGTTTCTATGGTGATAAAAAAAGCGTTAGAAATTAAAATCCCATTTTTAGCGGTTTTTAGTAATTTGAAGGTGGTTTTTCCTGTGGAATTAAATAACTATTGAGAAAATCGAAGAATGACCTTTCTAAAGTATCATCTTGATCTAATTATTAAAAGATAAGGTACTATTTGTTGAAATCGAAGCACTCCTTCTGGTAGATATTTGTATACAGGATATATATATATATATAAAAAAAAAAATAAACACCATTGTAAAACCACTAGCTTCCTCGCTCTGCTCAGAATACATTAAGTGTCTATAAAGTAAATTATACAATATACCTAACACTGTAAGCTCCAGAAAATTAAATAACAGTAATAAGAACCAAAATTGGAAATTCTTTAATTAGTTTGGCTATTAGTTTGGATTAATATTTAACTAGGTAATCAATAAAAATCGAAAATCGGACTTCTTGCGATTCTAGATGAAGTTCTCCTCTACAATTTTAAACATTCTTTGTAGGAACTGTAAAAATTTAATGATATAGTAATATTTAAGATTAATGTAGATATAATATAATATAACATAAGTCAAAACAAATAAACAACAATACAATACACGTAGGCGTAACATGTGTACCTATTGTATATTAATTGTATATTTATTTGTACATTTTATTATATTTTGTCAAATAGAGACACTGATACTTGATAGTGTTTACAAAATGTTATTATAATTGTTAGCATATTATTATAATATTATAGTTTTTTACTATTGTTATACAATATACACATTACACTTATACTTACACCCCAAGTTTGCTAACCATTTTATTCGACCAAAATGATTCGTCGTAGGTATTCAATAATTTGAACTTTAGACCAATTTTCGGTATATACTACAGTCTACAAAATAACAAAATTTTCTTTTTGAGACGTGCATTTGGCCTTGAATCTGATAGTAGTAATTATGTTCTTTTTTCAATTCCATTTCATTTTCATTTTAAATACGACAAAATGTTATCTAAAAATGTATATTATATTTAAACATTTAGTACATATACCATAATTTTAATTTTTATAATTAAATTTTACTTTTTTATTCATTACGGCTTTAATAAACCTGGAACTGTCTTTAGCTTTGAATGGGCACATTATTTCTACGACATTATCAGTTCCCACAAGACCATCTATCAATGAAATATAATACAACTTATTCATAAATATACCTACATATTAATAGTTATTAAATTTAATTATTTTTGATTATTTTACCGGGAGTAGCAGCTAAATAATGCAATTCGTCATCCACTATAAGACCGCAAGGTTCAACAGCACAATTAAATCATTTTGGAATACGATTATGGCTTTATTCTCCATTGCTTTACCATAATCAGTTGATTTAGAAGTAAATGACCTGTACAACATATCGTAAACTGTAGACCTACATAATGTAGTTGGTCGCATTTTACAAATCCGACCAAAATTTGAAGCTGTTATTCGGTTACGTTCGTGAACTTAGCGGCAATCATGTAACAGATTTCAATTAAACCTATCCAACAATTTTGTTGGACGTTTGTTGGACATTGTTGGAAAGGTTTTACAATTTGTTGGACCGTCATTAAAAAGTTATAAACATTTTTCCAAAACAGCCGCTAAGTTCACACTAACGGCCAACATTAAATCAAACACATAATAAACTATACAAAATTGTTCTCCACGGTTTGTTGGACATTGTTGGAAAGGTCCCGCAATTTGTTGGAACTCTGTTTATTTCATCCGAATTTTTGAAAAAGTGCCGCTAACTTCACACCATCTGTCAACTTTTTGTAAAAGTTCCAAAAGCCATCCAAAACGGTTCTATATGGTTTGTTGGACGTTGTTGGAAAGGTCCTAACATTTGTTGGAACTCTGTTTATTTCATACAAATTTTTGAAAAAATGCACTTGGAAAACTTTTTTTAAAAGTTCCAAAAGCCATCTAAAACGGTTCTATATGGTTTGTTGGACGTTGTTGGAAAGGTCCCGCCATTCGTTGGAACTCTGTTGATTTTATACGAATTTTTGAAAAAATGCACTTGGACAACTTTTTTAAAAGTTCCAAAAACCATCCAATACTGTTGGCGACAGTTTGTTGGACCTCTGTTGATTTTATACGAATTTTTAAAAAAGTGCCCCTCGGCCAACTTTTTTAAAAAGTTCTAAAAGCCATCCAAAACGGTTGTAAACCGTTTTTTGGACGTCGTTGGAAAGGTTCTGCCATTTGTTGGAACTCTGTTTATTTTATACGAATATTTGAAAAAATGCACTTGGACAAATTTTTTAAGTTAAAAAAGCCATCCAAAACAGTTTTTTCTGTCTGTCTGTCTGAAACAATTTGGATGGTAAAAATGCTCCACTTTTGATTTTTCGATTTTCTCTATAGTAAAAAACCAACGAAAAATTACAAACAATCGCTAAAAAAATATAATTCCTAACACTTAGCTTATAACCATGGAAACGAAAAAAAAAATAACTAATTTATCAACCGTAATAATAATAAGTGAAATATTAAATACCAAAAAATGCTAATAGCTCAGAATCATTTTTCGTATACAATGGCTTATCGTTGTATTCAAATATAACACAAACATTGCAAAAACTGTAAAGCTTGACTACACTTTTAATATTTTTTTTTATTTTTTTTTTAATATTTTTATATAATAATTAAAGTTGAATTAAAATAAATCATTTTTTACAAAATTTAGGATTTTCTTGAATAATAGTATTATCCTGTTGTTGTGGCTTTCAGGTATTCAATTTTAACCTCTATACTGTATTTAAATATTTTATGTCTGATGACATACATAAAATTAAGGTTGCTGTGAAGTCAGGGGAAATTTTTTAAAAATTCGTATGAAATAAACAGAGTTCCAACAAATGGCGGGACCTTTCCAACAACGTCCAACAAACCATATAGAACGGATTTGGATGGCTTTTGGAACTTTTAAAAAAAGTTGGCCGATGTTGTGAAGTTAGCTGCACTTTTTCAAAAATTTGTATAAAATCAAAATAGTTCCAACAAATGGCGAGAGCTTTAAAACAACGTCAAACTAACTGTCGCCAACAGTATTGGATGGTTTTTGGAACTTTTAAAAAAGTTGTCCAAGTGCATTTTTTCAAAAATTCGTATAAAACAAACAGAGTTCCAACAAATGGTGGGACTTTTCCAACAACGTCCAACAAACCATAAAGAACCGTTTTGGATGGCTTTTGGAACTTTTAAAAAAAGTTGGACGATGTTGTGAAGTTAGCTGCACTTTTTCAAAAATTTGTATAAAATAAACAGAGTTCCAACAAATGTTAGGACCTTTCCAACAACGTCCAACAAACCATATAGAACCGTTTTGGATGGCTTTTGGAACTTTTACAAAAAGTTGACAGATGGTGTGAAGTTAGCGGCACTTTTTCAAAAATTCGGATAAAATAAACAGAGTTCCAACAAATTGCGGGACCTTTCCAACAATGTCCAACAAACCGTGGAGAACAATTTTGTATAGTTTATTATGTGTTTGATTTAATGTTGGCCGTTAGTGTGAACTTAGCGGCTGTTTTGGAAAAATGTTTATAACTTTTTAATGACGGTCCAACAAATTGTAAAACCTTTCCAACAATGTCCAACAAACGTCCAACAAAATTGTTGGATAGGTTTAATTGAAATCTGTTACATGATTGCCGCTAAGTTCACGAACGTTATTCGGTTTCTTCTTTCTGTGTGCCAAATTTGTGAATTAGCCTGTTCTCTAGTTTTAATTTCTAATTCTATGCGTTTGTCGTGGTCCAAGTAAAGTGACTGAATGAATGCACATTTTTTTGATTTCAGTTCATTCGAAGGTATATCATCGAGTAACGGTTCAGCCAGGCCGCATAATGTTGATCCGGACCCGTTTGTTTAGACAATTTTTTTACTTTTCTTGAAAAAAGAATTTTTTTACATTTCTTTTTTCACTTTTCATTTGTTTTGTTTTCAAATATTTTTTCCCAATATCTCCTACAGAAGGAAAATATTATATTTATTATTAATTATAAATTATTATTTTTTAATGACATATTAATAAATTATGACTATTTTACCTGGACTTATTTCATTAACTACCTACATTTTTGTGTAATTTTCTAAAAAACTCCCCTGAAGTATTATAATAGTAGTTATACTTTATTTTTTAAGAACACACATTTTATTTTATCTACGCACTTGTTAAATATAAGTCTTAGGAATTTAATTTATGATTTATGTGTAATTAATATTTAATTTATTTAATATTTTAATATTTATATAATAATTTATAGTTGTTAATTATATATATTATATTATTATAATATGACATTTCGTTCGTAAATTGTAATAATTAAATATTTGTTATTTGTATACGATACCTACAATAAATGTTATAACATTCGAATTAATTTTGTTTTTTTTTTTTTTTACATAATTATTCCGATTCCATAGTTCATATTTTAAATATTATAATAATAATTTATTCATTCAAACGATTATAATATAATTATTATATGACATTTAATTTGTAATGATTGTTATATAATTATTATATGAAATTTAATTTGTAATGATTGTTACATATTTGTATACAATATACTATTAAACTATAATGTACACTAAATGGAATAACACTTGATTTAATTTTGATTGTTTTCTTATATAATTATTAATTATTCCGATATCGTAATAATTTTTTTTTTTTTTTTTATTATACCCAAATACGATAATTCAAGTAATACGGCTTATTGAAGCTGTTTACAGCAAAACTACTTATTACAAAAAATTGTAGAGAAGAATTTTTTAACAATCGTAAGAAGCCCGATTTTAGATATATTTATTAATTAGTTGAATAATTAATCGATAAAAAGTCAAAAACCGTGTTCATTTACCATGTGGTATTGGACGATTGGAATACAATTTCAAAAATCGGATTTCTTACGATTGTTAAAAAAAATTCTCCTCTACAATTTTTATAAAAGGTAGTTTTGTTGTAAACCGCTTCAATAAGCCGTATTACTTGAAAAACAAAAGTATAGTTTTTATTAGTATAAAATTCGGATACGAATACAAAATATAAAACCGAATAAAATTAAATAATATTATATGATAATCGTTTTCTTATCTGGGTATTTATAAACTATGTTCAGGCGCACGGCTACGATAGAAAACCGGTTTTGACGTATGGTGCGGTACTGCCGTTATCGCGCGCGGGGTGGTGCTATGAACACCAATAGCAGCGGTTCTTAACCTGTGGTCCGGGGCCCTTTGGGGGGTCCGCGATACTCATGTCGGGGCAGGCCCGGCTCAAGGGGTAGGCGACATAGGCCCACGCCTAGGGCGGCACATAAGCAGCACTTTAGTAAGAGGGCGGTATTTTCAAAATACTGATAATATTATATTATTAGGGGCGGCAAAATTTGATTTCGCCTAGTTCACTATTTTCGCTTGAGCCGGTCCTGTGTCGGGGGTCCGCGAGGCTGCCTCAACACATAAAATACATCAATAAGTGACAGAGTGCATTATTACAATATTATTGGATTATTATTTTTTTTTTCAAATATAATATGTAGATTCTACACCAAATAATTGTAGTATTAGTATTTATTAAGTAGCTATATGTAATCAGTTTTTCTTGTTCATACGAAATGTACATGCGTACAGCACTGTAGTCTCGGCAGTCTTATATTTACTACCACTTTAATTGCAGTTGATCGATCGTAGTATCGTACTCAATTATAGTTTTATATTACATTTTTATAAAGAATTAATTGTAATAAAAATAATTGGAAATGTGTATGTTTTGTTGTCTACTAATGTAATTTTTAATATAAAATAATTATTATAATTTTGGTTATGATAACACGAGATGTTTTGTAAAAAAATTGGTATGGGGGTCCGCGATTCCTAAAAATCTTTCATCAGGGGTCCGCGATCTACAAAAGGTTAAGCACCTCTGGGCGCTGACCTATAGTATCAAGCGCTGCAGCTGTCTATAACGGGCGCAGCACATGACTAGAGTAATATTAAACGTTTTTTTACCGAATAACATGGTTTCGTAATTCCAGGAATACGGCTTATTGAAGCGTTTTACAGTATAAATACCTATTACAAAAATTGTAGAGGGGATTTTTTTCTAGAAACGTAAGAGCCCGATTTTTGATATCTTGTCCCAATCGTCCAATATTGCATGGTAAATTAACACGTTTTTTTAAAACTTTTTATCAATTAATTATTTAAAAATATTGAAAATCGATCTTCTTACAAATCTAGACAATATTCTCCTGTACAATTTTTGTAATAGGTATTTATACTGTAAAACGCTTCAATAAGTCGTATTCCTGGAATTACGAAACCATGTTTTTATGCCATATTTTTTCTACTAGTGCGCTCTCTAATTAAAGTAAGAAACCAGTTTTTTTGTTCACCGTATTAGGAATCAACTCAGTGGTACCAGGATCGCATGGTATAGCAGGGACTAAAATTATGTGTAGTACGAAATACTGAGTGTGGAATACGAAATTAAAAAGTGTAGTGTAATGGCCCGGCGCATCCGAGTTGGGTCCCAAGTACTAGGGATAAATCACAGGTACAACACTAGTTGGGTCCTGGATTTTTTTAGGTACTACACTAGTTGGGTCCAGGATATTTTTGGGTACCACACTAGTTGGGTCTGAGATTATTTTAAGTAAATATACAATCCAAACGAAAAATGATATTGAACGATGGAGATGCACTCAGAGAACATGTAAGTCATTTTTTTAAATATTCCAACGATCAATTTATCAAAATTTATAAAAAACAAAATGAATCAAAAAAATGCAGGAATAATAAATCGATTTGATTTTGCAAATTTAATGTCTTAAAAAATTTTAAGAACACACGTGTGATTTCTTTAAACAATATTTTATTTATATTATACAATACCTATGTATTTTTTATATTTGATTTATAACAATTTTAATATTTTTCTTTGTTTAGTACCTGCATGTTATTGCCATTTATTATTCAAATAAAATTCTAATAATTTATATTTTTAATGGCAAATAAACTAAAAAAATAAATTGTAAAAAACATTTTTAACCATAACTTTGGTCTAAATAAACAGTCATAAGTCTGTTAAAAAGGGAAGGAAAATAAACTTATGTAGTACTCAAAAAAAAAAAAAAATTAAGACCTCAACTATTGTTGTACGTGTGAAAATTCCGGACCCAACTAGTGTAGTACCTGCATAAATCCCGGACCCAACTAGTGTAGTACCTGCAAAAATCCCGGACCCAACTAGTATAGCATTTTTGAATTCGGGACCCAATTCGGATGCAGCCTAATGGCCTGTATTAACTATGGTAGCTCTTTTTCACACATTTTTCTTCATTAATTGAAAAATTATTTCATGTTTCATTGGGAAATAGACATTTAAATATTAATTATTATTATTACGTTTTATTAGGAGTAGGTTTTACAAGTTTTACTTATAGATACAATATTTAAAATATTATAAAACAAAAATATTTCGAATTATCGATACAAATAATTATTATCAAACAATAGTTACTGAAAGTATTTACCTATATTTTTTTTAAAGAACCATTAACATAGGTATGTTGTTTCAAATCAAAAACAAAATGATATTATTGTTAATGTTTGAAAACTATTTACGATACAATCATTTTTTTAATGTTAAGTATTATTAAGCCTTGTATTTATTTATAATTAAATATTAACAATGTGGTAATTATATTAATTAGCTTTTAAAAAACATTTAATCAATCAATTTCATGTGATTGAGGGTACCTAATGTTGTAGTCTGGAAAGTTTTTTCCTAGAATCGGAGATTTTTATTTCGAAATTCACTGTCTATAAATGACTATAATATAGTATAATATTATTATAGTTCTGGGCATTTATTGTAATATTATGTATAATACGCGTAATTAATAATCGTACCAGTATACGGACATAAATCGTTTTATTGCGATATAGTCTATACTCTGTAGAAAAAGAAAAATAGAAATTGATTACTCTATGTTTATGTGTATAGATTCAATACACTTTTTTTTTGGTGGGTGGAGGGGAGGCAAAGCCCCTCAAGGTAACTCCAAGTTTAAAATAAAATGTGTAGCACGAAAAAAATTATATTTTAGCCTCTGTGGTATAGTGCTACTCGTCCAGTGTTTCTTCGGTTTCGTCGACGTCGTTGGCGACGGCATAGCCAAACAAAAATATTATATACTCGTTCAACGTCTCCACACCATAGGTTCCTGTTACTTATATTCAGATCGTTCGTCTTCACTTTTAAAAGGAGGTGTCACGGAAAAAAATCACTCGAAAAATTCCTTTAAAAACATTGTAGAGGAGAATTTTATCTGGTTCCGTAAGAAGCCCGATTTTTGAAATTTTCATTTCTAAGTCCTAAAATTAACTTCCGGAAAATTAAAAAAAAGTGTATTATTAATCATCATATATTTCATGATGTTTTAAAGATATCAAAAATCGGGCTTCTTACGGAACCAGATAAAATTGTCCTCTACAAATTTGTTCATAGGTGTTTTTACGATTAAACCACTCAGTAGCCCATATTATTGGAACGCGCAAAGTATGTTTTATAAGAAAACTGCAGAAAATTACGCTCGGCAAGTGCTGCGCCAGTAGGCAGTGGCAGCGTTCGATACTAGCCCTCGCGCATTAACGGCGGTACCGCACCATGGTCAAAACAGGTTCTCTATCGCAGCCGACCACCCGTACATAGCTTATAAATAACCAGATAAGAAAATGATTATTATATTTGTGACAAATACTATTTAATTTGGTTCGATTTGATATTTTGTATTCGTATCCGAATTTTATACAAATAAAAACTATACTTTTGTTCTTCAAATAGTGTAAGGCTCGGGCCACACGATGCGTTGTTTCCGCAGGCATCGAATGCGGCGATTCCGCTGCGGCAGGGTTTGAAACGAAAACACATTGTACCAAATACAAGCGTCCACACGACGCGGCATGCCCGGAAATTTCCGCGACCTGCCGCAACATGCTGCGGAATTGTCGTATTGCCGAAACCGGACACTAATGAAAATAATATTATTTTAAATCAAGCCGTCCAAACGGTCCGGTATTCCGCATGCGGTGCTGAAAAATTTTAATTAAATTGTATTGGTGAATAGTGCTATAAAATTTAAAAAAATGTTTGATCACGAAAAAATGATTATTGAAATTGAGTCGAGTCCATGCTTATGGGATGTCGGGTCAAAAGAGTATAGCGACAAACATTTAAGGGCCTTTTCTTGGAATTCAGTCGCTGAAGCCATGAATGCCGATTGGAATGAGCTCTTGCCATCACAAAAAGATGAAAGAGCTATGTTAAAATAATTATGCCTAATCCTTTAACATTTTTACTTTGGTAATTAAATTATTATTTTTATTTTATTTCTATACCTGCCTGGCTGCCTACTCAATTACTTTTGAGTAGGTACCTATACATAATACACTACTTGTTGTTACCCTCTACAACTTAATTGTACTTAATCTAATAAAGTACAGTTATTATTTTAAAAAACAAAATAAAATAGAATAATAGTACATTTAATTAACCTTTTTTTAAAATTATCTATTACTTAAGTCTAGGTAAAATATTACCCAATATATAAAAGTCGATTAGGTACAAATAATTTAGGATAAACAATTAAAATTATAAAAAAATATATAATAATTTAGGTATAACAAAAAAAAATTTAAATAATAATATCTAATGGTTAACTATATAGTAATAATTACTAATTATTATTATACCTATACTATGTTTAATATACTTAGTATTTCAATTATATAGCTAACCTATATTTTACATGTTATATAAAAAAAAAATAAACAATTTTTGATTCCCAATATTATTATTTAATTGCAATTTTTAAATAAATCTATACTGGAATGGTATTGAACCTGGGCCCATAAAATTAGTAGTATTATAATAAGGTATTAAAATCAGCTAAAATAAAATTGTTTTAAATTTTTTATTTTTTATTATTGATCAGTTAATTTTTGTTCCCGTACTATGTATATAAGTATTATAGCTAATGAGTTATATTAAATATATTTAAGTAATATTATAATTATTTATTATGTAAATAAGTAAAAACATTGTATGGAGGTCTCAATACGTTTTATTCTGATTTATGAGAAAATTATTCATAGGTCGTGATAACAAAAGTAATACATTTTGATAATCCTTAGTTATAAAAACTGAACATTTAAATTTTTTAAATTTTAATAATTAATAATTTTGATTTAGATTTTGATCAATATGGTCAAAATTCAAACTTTAAATGCTTATAAAAAAAATTGTGCCTATGTATTTTTTATGTTTTTTAATTACTATTGTAACAATATATCAGGAGCCTTGTATTACATTTTTACACTTTTTGGCCCAACAGATAAAACTTGATTGATATTCGTAGAAAAAAAATATTGAAAACTGAAAATGTCCGTAAACAGCTCAAAAAAGAGTCAAAATATATTTTTAAAATTGTATAGTGTATAGGAATTGGTAATAAAAACATTCAGTGAAAATTTCATGTATCTACAGTTATTCGTTTTTGAATTACAACAAAATAAGGAAATCGATATATGAGGAATCGAGTGAATATCCAATGTTGTAAAAATTTAAATTTCAAACGCTCATAAAAATTTAATTTGACTCAGCGGGGACGAAGGTGGTCTGTGCTGTGGCCGCTGAATCATACTTATGCTAATCGTAGCCTAAGCGTCATGGGTAAAACATATGGTGTTCTTTTTGACGAATTCTTATTGTTCCGTTATGATTAAAACCCATAAAAAAATACTAATTTGTAGTTCAGAAGTCGCTGCTTCCGAATCTGCAAAGAGTTTGCTTTTAAGTCGTAGGGTTTAGGTGGAAACTTAATTTTTCCGAGAGGGCGGCGGGCTGACGGAGAACATACTTGTTGTCCACGCGCTCTAGGTTGCGTCGTGGTACTGTGTCGTTCGCGTTCCGCTGTTGTAATGGGAAGTTTTGTGCGTGAGAGCGCTTGGATTTTGCGCGGTTCGCGAGTTCGATAACGAGAAACGAGAGTGCGCCACCTAAATGGTACAAACCGGATTGTCTCGTTGCATGCCTATGAGACACGAGGCGAACAGTGGACTACAATAGCCAAGCTCCAAGTGGCCGTCTTTCATCAGGGCTACTCAAACTATTTTCCCGCCTAAAATAATATCAAACTATATAATAAAGAATAATTTTTATTATTTCCAAAATACTTAATAATATTATTCCCAACATTTAAAATTTGATGACTAACTTTTGATTGGTACTATCACGGACTAAGATACCGGAAACGACATTGTGTGCGGGGCCCGGGGGGCGGCCACCAAAAGGTTCTTTTCACTTTTGCACTGGGCGTTAAATGTTTTGATCATTTTATTTCGCGTCACGTTTATATCTTAGTCTGTGTTTTATTGCGTAAACTCTCAATACACATTTCTCCCCCAACCCCACACTTTTCTCTTGTACATACATTCGTGGCCACTGTTAAGCTGCTCGTTTCCAGTCCATTATGATATCTTAGTCGGCGAGCTCTATACATTACCACCTGCCATTTTTAAAATTCGCACCATTTGTTCCCATATCTCTAAACGTTGGACCAATGAAAACTAGAAAAACGGCCACTTGGAGCGTGACAATCGCTGCTCACTTTTGGTCTCGCATACTATTATACCTAAATCCATGGTCTTAGAAGATAAGGTAGGACAACTATTCATTATCAGCATTCCACTTTGTTAGGAGAATTAATTTCCAAATGTTGCCACTGTACAATTGGGGCTGCCCTACAGACGTTTTTTTAGGCTTCATAAAAAGGAAATATTGTTATAGGTGGGGGGGGGGGGGGGGGGTGTGGGAAGTTGTCCGACCTTATCTTCTAAGATCGTGACCGAATCAATTCTATTACATGTTTTCTATA
Source organism: Macrosiphum euphorbiae (assembly GCA_949089665.1). NCBI lineage: Eukaryota > Metazoa > Arthropoda > Insecta > Hemiptera > Aphididae > Macrosiphum > Macrosiphum euphorbiae. The sequence goes on along the minus strand of CARXXK010000001.1, from coordinate 52,685,398 downwards.
CCGCAGCGTTATCTGGCGTTCGGGTCTGAAACCGGACTCAGCTATAGACAGAACGGTAGCCAATTCCTCTACAAAGTAATGACCGGTGCCCGAACGTATAGTATATATACCACCCAACCAGTACTAGTAACCACGGGGTCTGGCACGTGGAACTGCCCAATATCGCCGTATGGTGAAATATTATCGGGAGAACTGCCGATTTTCGATCTCAACACATTGATCTCTTAAAAATTAGAAATTAAATAATTGAACTTGTGCTGAGCCCACAACGTTCGTTCTATCGTAGTTTCACTTGCAATCCATCGACCCCAGCCAAACTTTTTTTGTCACTTCTCAGCAAAACAAAGTTGTCTTATTCCATTGTTCATCTTTTTATCATATCTCGATCTTCCTCGTATCATAAACTGCGTTATTTGTTACCTATTATTCTTAAGACCTTTTAAAATACTTGTCTAAAATTTTTTCAATATTTGTGAAAATATACCGATTAGCATAATAGCTCTTGACTCTTGTCGGTTAATTTTGTGTTTATAGTACCTATTTATCAAAGGTGGGCCGAGTTAATGAAAATAATTAACTATGCCAAGTTAATTCAATTAAATGGCCTTCAGTTAAAAGTTAAGAGTTAACAAAAAAAAATTAACTAGATAGGTTTAAAATTAAGATAAAACAAAAGTAAATAAAATGTTACGTAACTCAGATAAAAGTAGTTAGTTTTAAATTTTTTAAGTTACAATATTTTTAAGTTACAATATTTTTAAGTTTCTAAATATTAAATTTACAGTCTTCGAGTGTAATAAAACTTCAATACATTTTTTTTCAAACACCGACTGTGGAATGAAGTCCGTATATTATCATTTATCTACTAGTTTCTATTTTGTTTCAGTTGAAGTATAATTCAAATTTTGTCGAAAATGTTCGGGTTATTTTTAGTATATAAACCTCAACCACACACTTTGACTCTAATATATTATACTATATCTGATACTTAATTTTAAATTGATGTAGAATAGTTAAATTCAAAATGACAAAATATAGGTAATAAAAAAAAGATTATATCCAATCACATTAGGTACCTATGTTTTATTATCTATAGCTTATGGTAACCATTTTGAGGTATATATTTATATTTAGCCGTCGTCGGCGGTAAAATTGTTAGGTACTTACATAAGCCTAAAACAAATACTATATAAACGATAATTCGGGACACTCGACACGGGCGGTGTTTCCGAATTGCGGACAAAGTGACCAAAACCATGTGAGTTGCGGACGAAATCTAAAAAGGTAACATACGAATTGCGGACACAAATATAAGATACTAATTGCGGATAATGTTCCAATATTCACGTGGTGAAATCAGTAGAATATCATATAATATACAGGCTGTTTTAAAAACTATGACGATAATTAATAATGACGATAATCTATAAATATTTTATAAACAATTTTTTCCACAAAATTAAAACAATCTATAATTCAACAACATTTTAAAAATAACGATTGCTCTTTTGCAAGACACAAATATTTTTAACCCCACCTACCAATTTTTTTTTAGCTATTGTCATAAGTTCTGAAAAAGTGGTGAAGGGAAATATTTGTGTCCACAACTAACGTAGTTTTTATTAAAAAAAGCTCTGTACGCAATTAGTATTATGACAACGAAGCTCGTGTCCGCAATTGTTATATTATAATTCCTAACCTGAATAATTCGTCCGCAACTAGTATGTGTCCGACACGGGACTAATAAAAATAAAATAAATTGGCGTACTTTTGGGTAGTTAAGGTCCCTAACCCCATAATTGCCTCTATAGACTACCACAGAACCCGCTCGTTATCGCGAGGACTGGATCTGCCTCTGCATTGAGGTCCCCACACATTGCAGGGTTAAAAAACTATTGAGAAAATCGAAAACTGACCTCTCTAAAGTACCATCTTGATCCAATTTGCTAAAAGATAAGATACTATATTATGTTGAAATCGAATCTCTCCTTCTGGTAGACATTTTATTAACATGATAAAAAAAATAAACATCATGGTAAAACCACTACTTATATAGCAGATAGCTTCCTTGCTCTGCTCAGAATCTAATTTGCAATTAAAAAAATTTAAGGGCCACTTATCGAGATAAAATATAGCCTATAGATCCTTGGGATAGTGTAGATTTCCGATGGTAAAATTGTTTTTGAAATCGGTTATTCGGTTAAGTTGTTCCAGAGATTACCCTCAACAAACGAACGAACAAACAATTGCTCTTCTTTATATTTTATATTATATTAGTATAATATTATATCTAGAATATAGATTATAAAACTAATTGCGTGTATTATTACATTATTTTAGGGCTTAAAAGTTAAAACCATTCCCAATAAAGTCGGTAATCGGCTCGAAAATTTTTTAAAACCGGTAACTGATTATCATTTAGTTTTGATATTAAATGTAACCGGTAACCGTTTCTTTAAAGATATTTCAAACTTTATGATAACTGTCAATCGTCTAAAAATATTTAAAAAGGTTTTTTTTGTAATCGGTTACCGATTCAAACCGGTTTTTAAATATCATATTTTTTAAAACAGTTTATTTAGGTGATTCGAGGGTTGATAACATAACTATTATTATTGCAAAATCAAAAACTTTTTATGCTTTACTTTGTTCAATTTCACTCAATTTCAATATTTCTTTTTCAAACTGCTTTAAAATTTAAAACATACCTATGATCAAAATAATAACTCTCTTAAAAAATCAAAAAACTAAATTGCATAAAAAATATTTATTGTTATAATTTTACCATTATTTTTTAATTTAAACACTTTAAACATTAACCAAAAAGTGAAAACAATAAAATAATATCATTGACCAAAGTATAAAATGTGACAGTGTGACACGATATAATAACTACTTAAATTTCAGACTTTATTCTTGATTAAAATATCGTAAATAGTAGGTACTAACTACTAAATTTTAAAATATACTAAAATATAGACTAAGCCCCTATTCCACTAATATTTCGTAATAGGAATCCATTAATATACCAAGAAAAAACCGTTAACTATTTTGGTCGGGAATAGGTTTTAGTTATAAAACCGTGATTGAAAATACGAGGTACTTAACCGCATTGATGTTAATATTTAGATTTTAGATATTTACCTTGATTACCGATAAACAATAATCGCTTCCAGCAGTCCAAAACTAAAAGCGGTTATCGATTTTCGGTTCTCGGTTCTGGGTTCTCAAATTTACGGCTTTTTACCGGTTTTTGTTACAAACCGGTTGCCGGTTTTAAGCCCTGTATCATATGCCCATTTTGTATAAAAAGGTCAAATTCTCGAACACACGACGTCGCGAGAAACCCCCAAACACCTAGATGAAGGTAATAGCGTGACTTAAATATTTGCATCTGATATTATTCTCCAGCACTTATTTATTGTGTAAAGAACCATACAGGTTTTTAATTTTAACATCCAATTTTGATATAGGTATTTTCCGGAGACTGTTTTTACATTTATCTTATTTTTACGTTATTAGATGTGGGGTTTCGTCAGAACAGCAATCCGAGGCTTCATCCGATTTTTGTTTGGAATTAAAAATAGTTATACTACTTGGGTCCGGGATTATTTAAAGTAGGTACTACATTAGTTGGGTCCCGAATTATTTTAAAAATTACACTTTAGTTGGGTGCAATGGTGCGTAATAGTTTTTAGAGAGTACCTACTATACTATACTAACATTATTATTCCTATTTTAATGGACTTAGGATTGTCTATGACATATTTAGAGTGTAGACCAAGGTATTAAAAATAATTTTAATCCGTTTATTTATTTTTTTTAGTTTCTTTGCTCTTAAAAATATAAATCATAATAATTTTACAATTGATAATATGATGAAAATGTAAGTACAAAGAAAAATATTAAACATAAAGAAGGTGGGCAAGTGGGTGTTGCTCCGCTGTAAACAAACATATATTTATTAAAGACTCATTCGAAGATCAGAACTCAAAATTTTCCCTTGATTTATGCCATGCATTTTTGAAAACACTAAATTTAAACTTAGCCAAAACAAAGGACCTGTTGCTGAAAAAATCAACAACAAATTAAAAAATGTGTTAGAAAAAAATACCAGACTAAAATCTATGTTTAGGATAAGTAACATTTTGAATGGCAACAATCTAGGTGATGATTTCCCAAATATAACTCCTGGAGAAGTAACAAAATTTAAATATGAAAAATATACCTCGTGTGATGTTGAGCGAAGTTTTAGCAAATATAAAAATGTATTAAAGTCAAACAGAAGATCGTTTACTTTTGAAAATTTAAAGCATTATGTTTGATCATTGTTTCATGTAATTCATTTGAATAGATTAAATATATTTGGAGATAACAGATCTGTTTATAGATTTTAGAATTTTTTTTTTTTTAAGTGTTCATATGTATTATATTTTAGCATATTTTTTAATATTTTTAATAAAATAAATGCATATTTCATCTTTTTTTATTGCATATAGATCCTAGCCCTAATTATGACCATTGTCCATTGACATTATTTGTTTTTCGTCGTCGTAATTCCCGTTTTTATTACCTACTTAATATATTGTTTTAATTAAATGTTCGAAAATGATAATTGGAGTTCTACTGTATCACAAATCTGTTATTTTTATTAGACTGAGAGTCATAGAGACAAGACTACACGCATTTTATTTCTTATTTGAACTTAATTTTTTATTTTTTATTTTTGAAACAGTTGAAGATAACCATTTTATAGAGTTTGTTTTTGTGAAAATTTTGACTTTTCAACATTTTATTTCCATTAATCTCATGATTTTTAATATTTTTTTTAGTTTATAGGTAAAACAGCAAGAAACCGGTTTTTGTCCGGGTGTTGTACGTGAGTACGTGACTACTGTCAGAGTCCTCGACCGCTAATTGTCAGTGGCGTAGCCAGGATTTTAAAAAAGATCGTTCCACTCAGAATCTAAAAAAATAGCAAACACTGCCAAACTTATTAAAACCTTATAAAATAATCAAAAAAAAATTATATTTTACATTTCTAAATTTCACTTTTCGTGCTTTTTTGGTAGTATATAATTAAACTCCACTTTAGAAGGTTTAATTTTTTTTTATTAAGAGTTTACTAGTACGTATACCACACATGCGTTTGTTGTCTCCGTATACAAACCTATTACGATATGGCAAATTTTCGTTCACTAGTTTCAATAATGTGCTGTTAGTTTTTATATCAGAGTGAATGGTGATGGTCAATTATTAATATTTACTATGGACCTATTATTAAACTTTTAGTTTAGAACATTAGCTGTGCTTAAGCGTCGGCTTTTATTCGATATTTAAATTTCCAAGCAACATATGAAATATCACAAATTAAAAATTCTCTTATCCCGCATGAAAATTAAAATATGGAATAAAAGCAGACGCTTAAGTACAGATAATAATGTTCTTAACTAAAAGTTTAATAACAGGTCAAAACACTCTAATATAAAAACTCACAGCACACTATTTTAACTAGTGAACGAATATTTGCTATGTCGCTTCCATGTAAAACCGATAACAAAAGGATGGGTAACGTCCAGATATAATTTAAAAAAAATAAAATAAAATCGTTTAAAATGTAATTCAAGAAATAAATTTATATTTTCAATATGCTAAAATATTTTTTAGAAAAGAAAATTTCTCAGACTCATTATATTTATGTTTAATCATTAAACTGAATTAAAGATATTTTTTATCGATATCACTATCAAGCTAGTTGTTCAAATTACTCTATAATAATAGTGATAAATATCTAACATTAGATTATCAAAAATAGTCCGTAGGATTAAAACAAGTAAAATAAAATAGATACTTGTCGTGAACTGTGAAGATAATTTTTAAGACAATATTAGACTAATATTAATTATTTTTTCTTTTACTTAACTCCAAATAAGATTTAGAGGATTATGAATTAATTAATCAATTAATTAAATGAATGTATTTTTTTTTTAAATAGGTGAATAGTGAACAAACTATCTTAATGTTTATACATTATTTAAATTCAAATTTGATCGATAAAAACCAACGAATGTTAGTGACTTCTTGTATACTTACTAGATATTTAGTATTTACATTCTTATAAACAATTATTTTTTATAAAACTAGGTTACAAGTTACAACTTAATACTTATATTCATATATTATGAACCACAATTAAGTAAATTAATTTAATTTTGTATAATTATAATTAATTATAATTAGGAATTCACCGTACAACTGTTGTAGAAGTTCTTCCTTTCACTGACTAATATAAAATGACTAAATATTGAAATAGGATTATCTACCTACCTATACATATGACGACTGACGGGACTAAGGGAGTCTTTAAAATATAATAAATTTAGAATTTTAACTTTAACATACAGCTAATATTTAATAATAATTACCGATTTTCAAAACTACTATGTTGATAATTGACTGCGTGCCGAGATGGTTGTATAAGCAGCAGTATAAACAACTATCAACACAAATAAAAACACAATATTATCGGCTACTAACTGTTCTTAAAATATCATTCCGGGCCTAATATTACGTAATATTATGACGAGTTATTATTCTTAACTCTTAAGCACTTGTAAATGATAATTGTAATATTTGTATAATATACAATACCTACACTATAAAATAGTATATAGTCACTAATCACTATAATGGACTTCTAGTAATAAAACTATTTTGTGCATATTCTAGTAAAATGTAAATTATTAAGAATACCAATAAATAATAACACCATATATATATATACAGTATATCCCAAAAGTCCCGTATCACCCTTAATATCTCCATGTAAAATCACTATATTTAAACGCGGTTTTTTTTACAGTACTAAGTATGAAAATTCTGATTGAATGGCATAAAATTCATTTATTTTTTTCTTTAAATTCAAAAATTTTCAAAAAATTTTTTTACGCATTTAAGAATTTAAAATTTTTAAGATAGCCATTTTGTTGAGCATATTTTTTAATACAGTTCAAAAAAAAATACTAAAATTAAATAAAAATTGACCAAGTTAGAGCTAGTTATGTTTTTGAATAATTGTAGTAAAAAAATAAATTATTGTTTCACATTTCAATAATGAAATATCTAATTTCAGCACACGACAATACTTGTACATTCTTTTTTTTTTTTTTTTCTTTATTAATATTAAATACACAATCTGTACCTCAAGGGTACAACAAGAGTATTAGCTAAAATATAAACAAACAAAATAACATGAAAAGCTTGATAAAAGCAGCCACCCAGTGATGACACTTAAAAATTGAGGTTATAATTAGGTTTTCTCATAGACACACAATATGTTTATTGATTAATTTTTTTTTTTTTTTTTTTTTTTTTAAATTTAAAATTATGATATTAAGTCAGCATATCTCTGCACCAGTTGCGTTTTAGTCGCCTAGGAGGATTTCCCGGAATAACATTTGATGAGAGTGTTTTGACTAAAGGATTTGAGTGAGTTGCAAGCCTTTTATGAAATCTTTTATAATAAATAGCAGCTACTTCTTTAATAGTTTTAATTTTTAGGTCTGTGTGGAGAGTATGATTGGAAACATATGGGGGGGAGTTTGTTAATTTTCTTAATGTTATGTTTTGAAAAGTCTGAATGCGATTTGTATTTGATTTTTTTGCGTTTCCCCACAGTTGGATACCGTAGGTCCAAATGGGTTTAATGAGGGATTTGTACATTAGTAGTATTATATTAAGGTTGGTGTGTTTGTTATTGACTAGTAGAGATTTAAGCATACGAAGTCGGAGATTTAGTTGGAGTCTTTTAACACGTGTATGTTGTGCCCATGTTAGTCTACGGTCAAGGGTTAAGCCAAGATACTTGACTGTCGGAGTGGACGGAATTTGCGTACCAAAGAGAGTGACTGGCGGGCAGTGTCCTAGCTTAAGGGTAAACGTAGTGTGATTAGTTTTGGTTTGATTAATCTTAATCCTCCAATTCTTGTACCAGGTTTCCATAAGAGAAAGATGATTCTGTAGATTAAGCGATGCTACAAAGGGGTTTTCACTTGTAGATATGATGAGTTTGTCATCTGCATAGTCTGCCACAATGGTGTTGACGGATGTTGGTTGATCAGAAGCATATAAGTTATATAGTAATGGAGAAAGGATACCCCCTTGAGGCACACCAGCTCTGATGTTAGCAATGTTTGAGTATGCAGATTTAAAATGAACTTGAAAATAACGATCAGTTAAATAAGATTTAAGTAGCATGTAGTATGTTGGGGGCAGTGTTGGGTAGTAACGTAACGAAAGTAACGCGTTACTGTAACGCCGTTACTTTGTTTGTAACGCGTTACGTAATTTAATTACAATTATTTTCAAATAACGAAAATGTAATGAAAATTACTTTTGATGAGTAATTTACATAGTATAACGCGTTACAGTTTTAAATTATTTAGTACCTATTGCGAATTTCAAAAAAAAAAAAAACTTAAAAATATAATGTCTAATGCGGGTATTATTTATCATACAAGTGGTTAATTATTATACGTTCCTAATGTTCTTATTAACTATTGTCTATTATTAAGCATAAACTATACGTCTGTACATGCACTAAAAATAAATATTGATGGATAACCAATGATAAATCGAATTATTTACATTGCAGTGTTATAAATAATTATTATTGCTGTTTGGCATTTTACAAGAAACGGTGAAAATAATAAACTTATCTAATATCTTTATTAATAATGACTAATGACTTTATTAATGCCATGAGTAATGACCGAATATTCATATGTACAATTTATTACTACTATTTTTAATAGTTATAACTTAAAAGTTATAAGTAATTAATATTGTTAGGTATGTATTTATGTTATTAACTGTAGGTACATCTTTTTCAAATTATACCATATCTTCTGTAGGAAGTGTATTTCTAGTTCCTTTGCTTTTTAAATGATAATAGCTAAGCAATTAAAAAAAAAATTATAAAAAAAAAAATGTAACGAGAAAGTAACGTAGTTACTTTTCTATTTGAAAAGTAAAGTAATTTCATTACAATTTTATTTGAGTAACGAGTAAAGTAACTTCATTACATTTCTCTCTAAGTAACGAGTAAAGTAACTTTATTACTTTTTAAAAGTAATTTACCCAACACTGGTTGGGGGCAAAAAGGACTTTACCTTGTACAGCAGCCCTTCATGCCATACACGGTCAAAGGCCTGTTGAATGTCAAGAAATACACAAGAACAATACATTTTTTTTTCAAGTGCGAAAGAAATCGAATCAACTAGCCTGTGTACTTGATGGATTGTAGAATGATGTGCGCGAAAACCGAATTGATAGTTAGGTAATAAATTTTTTTCACTAATTATGGGAAGTATGCGATTTAGTATTAGTCTTTCTAGCACTTTTCCGAAAAAAGGTAATAGACTAATTGGTCTATATGACGTTACCAGGTCAGGGGGCTTGTTTGGTTTTGGGAAAAGTATGATTTTGGAGAACTTCCATAAAAGTGGGAAGTAAGACAATCTGAGTACGGCATTATATATATGAGTTAGAAATACGATTGCGCGTTTAGGAAGGCATCTGGCTACTTCAGCCGTTATTAGGTCAAAACCCGGAGACTTCCTAAGAGTGTGCTTTTGGATTGCAAATTTAATATCGCTCGGTGAAAAATGTTTAATTTGGGAAGATAACTTGTACATTCTTAATTTATTTTTTTTACTACAATTATTCAAAAACATAACTAGCTCTAACTTGGTAAATTTTTATTTAATTTTAGTATTTTTTTTTTTTTGAACTGTTTTAAAAAATATGCTCAACAAAATGGCTATCTTAAAAATTTTAAATTCTTAAATGCGTAAAAAAATTTTTGAAAATTTTTGAATTTAAAGAAAAAAATAAATGAATATTATGCCATTCAATCAGAATTTTCATACCTAGTACTGTAAAAAAAACCGCGTTTAAATATAGTGATTTTACATGGAGATATTAAGGGTGATACGGGACTTTTGGGACAACTGTATATTATAATATGGTATATTTTATTCTGGATTTTGCGCCTCTTTTTTGTTGCGCCCCTGGCCTGGGCCAGTCTCGCCAAGCCATAGCTACAGCTCTGATAATAATAATAGTAATATTATGTAATTTAATATAATACGTAAATATGTATAATATGATGTAAAAATAATAATGTGTTTGATATACAGGGTGTATATCTTATGTCATTGTACGCGGGGTTTTTTGACAATTACGGAACTATGATATGGAATTTCGTTAAAACGAAAAAAGACGTGTTTCTTTATTTTTAACAAGCAATTTTTTTATAACAATTTCAAAATTTTTAAACACGCAGGTGTACCAATAGCAAAATCAACTTTTTTTTTTCAAATGGTAACCACTATATTTTAATGGATTCTGGTAAAGCTTTTTTTCTGAACATTTTGGTAGTCGAATCGTCAATTTTGGTTCGCTAGTGTATTAACTATGGTCCTCCAAAGATTGGTAAAATATGCATTAATACTTTTAATTAAAAGAATGGGTATAGGTTTAATTTACAAGCGCTAAACAATTTTTTCTTATAACTACCATTTGATACACTACAATAATTGAATCGGGAATCTAATGACACCCTCAAAAAAAAAAAATAAATAACAAACATAATAATTGTTTGTAAACATACTTCATTTTTTTATCTTAACATACGATCATAAAAATCAATATTATTATTTTAATTTATTTTTATAATCGTAATTAATTACTTTACATTTTTTTCATCACAGTTACTTTTCTTACAATATCACAAATTTGAATTCTTAATTAGGTAGGTGGCTAAGGTAATAATGGTAAATATTTGATTGTTGACATTAATATGTGCAACGAAAAAGTGCAATGTTTTGTGGAGCTCTTTTCGTAGTGGTATAAAGTATAAACTTGATATTTTAACCATAGCTTCCCTATAATGGTATCGCATCCAAAGTATGAACTTAGGAGTTGTAATTCATCCCTTTCCATCCTTTTTAGTTTTGGATATTATAATAATATTGATTTTTATGATCGTATGTTAAAATAAAAATGATGAAGTATGTTTACAAACTATTATGTTTGTTATTTTTTTTTTTTTTTGAGGGTGTCATTAGATTACCGATTCAATTATTGTAGTGTATCAAATGGTAGTTATAAGAAAAAATTGTTTAGCGCTTGTAAATTAAACCTATACCCATTATTTTAATTAAAAGTATTAATGCATATTTTACTAATCTTTGGAGGACCATAGTTAATAAACTAGAGAACCAAAATTGACGATTCGACTACCAAAATGTTCAGAAAAAAAAGCTTTACCAGAATCCATTAAAAAATAAAGTGGTTACCATTTGAAAAAAAAAAAGTTGATTTTGCTATTGGTACACCTGCGTGTTTAAAAAATTTGAAATTGTTATAAAAAAATTGCTTGTTAAAAATAAAGAAACACGTCTTTTTTCGTTTTAACGAAATTCCATATCATCGTTCCGTAATCGTCAAAAAACCCCGCGTACAATGACATAAGATACACCCTGTATAATATAACATAGATAGATAACTTTATACATAAATAATTAAAATTTTGTTTTTTTTAAAACCTCTCTATTACGAAAGCTCTCTATTACGAAAAAAATCTCTTGGTCCCTTCAGATTCGTTATAAAAAGTTTTCACTGTACTAAAAAAACAAAATCAACAATATTAACAATAACAGTTCACATTTTTATTTTATTGTATTGTAATTAAATTTAAATTTAACTTAATTTTACCAATGAGATTTTGAAGAAAAAAACTTTGATTACTTCTTCTTCTGTGATTTTTTGGGCGCACACTAGTTGCCTCCCGAAGTCAGAAAGGTCAATAATTTTTATACGAATTGCCTCCCGACTATATACTATTTGCCTCCCGACGTACCCTAAATTTTATCGTAAACGAAAAAGGTCTAGTACTAGTAACCTTCTAATAGCCAGGTAATAAATATACAAGTGGTTCTAAACATTTTCAAACATACCATGTATGATGTATCAAAATAAGTTTGTAATTTCAAAATCGTAATTTATGACTTTTGTTATGTTTGATATTTAAACTTACCTAAAACGAGAAATTAAGTTCATGTTTTAGATAAGATAGATATTATTTACGAAAATGAACAATATTCATTACACAATGATATAGAAAGCGGAATTGTTTTATTTTCTACTAAAACAAATTTGGAATTCCTAGTAAAAATCTATACGTTTTATGTAGATGGAACATTTCAATATTGCACCAAATAGTTCAGTCAATTATTTACTATTCATGGATTAATAAATAACTATTACATACCTCATGCTTTTTTTTTGTTAAAAGATAAAAGTGAACAAACATATACTGGTATGTTTCGTGTATTAAATACGTTGTGCTTAAAAATAGATAGTCATTTTAAGCCAAGCATAATTTATATTGATTTTGAAAAAGCCATACACAATTCTATAACATGCATATGGCTAAATATTTCTATAAGAGGATGTCGATTTCATCTTCGCCAAGCTTGGTGGCGTAAAATTCAGTCACTTGGATTAGCTTCGAATTACTGTAATGACGATTCGATTAGAGAATACTTAACGTGCATATTTGGCCTATCATTTTAAAACCCAGCGGAAGTCGGAGATATGTTTTCAATGGAACTAGCAGCCATACAGCCTTTAGATGATAAAATAACTCAATTTTCAGACTATTTCGTAGATACATATATACATATATATCAGAGGATTCAATGTTTCCATCTCATATATGGGCAGAAAAAAGTTCAAGCATTCAGAGCACAACCAATGCATGCGAATCTTTCCATATCAAATTTAATAGCTATTTTGAGTCGCCGCATCCTAATATATATAAATTTATCGAAGTTTTAAAACTAATTCAAACTGAGACTGTAATTTTAATACAAAGTTCTAATAAGCCTAACTACATGGTAGATTACAAATTAGAAACAAAATAATTTTCATTGATACTCAAATAAAAAAGCTGAATGAAAAAAAAATATCAAATTTTGAGTACCTGCAAATATTGGCTAAAAAATATAAGCGAAAGCAATGTTATAAATAACTTTTTGTATTTTACCTATTTTGTTTGACTTATTGACTACCTAATTGATTTATTATTTTTATAGTTATGTAATTTGTATATTCATGTAGTATTATTATACCTAGTGTTGTTAAAATACGGTATATTATTTTATTTTTGTATTATACGTGTATTAAACTTTGTATAATATTGTTGTATTTAAGTAGGGTATAATAATTTTTTGTATTATACCGTATTACCTATGCCGTATTATACACATTTTATACGGTATAAAATCCTGTATTAAAATATATATTATACATTTATACAATTTAAACTTGGTTACTCAACTATTGTCCATTTCCCTTTGAAAATTGAATCTTATTAATACAAATAAGAAAAATAATATTAATTAAATTCAAAATTAATAACAATGTCAACAAGTAAAGTAATAATTAAAAATGTTAATAAACATAAATAACTATTTTGGTTTTTTTTCTAAATAATAACTAAAATAAATGTTTAATAAATTAAAAAGTTTTATACAGATTTTATACCATTGTATAAAATAATTCTATACAGCTTGTATAATACCAGTATAATACGATATTATACGTTTGTATTATACAAATTTACATCACTACGTATAATATAATAAATTATGTAAAAACATTGATACGGCCGATGGGGGGAGGAATGGCCCACTGCCCCCTTAGCTACGCCACTGCTAATGGGTATATCCTCACGGGAAACCCTGCATACATTACACTTGTAAAGTAATTTAATTAAGAATTTATAGATAGGTACAGACGTACAGTACTACTGTAATTAATATCAAATATGTATAAAATGTATTTAATTATTAATTCAATTGTGCTATTTAGTATTTTGTCGCAAACGTCATACAATTATGCTCGTAAAACAACAACTAAAAGTCTAAAAATACGGAACGCATATTTGACGCACAAATATTAAGTTGTGCGAGGAAACGTCCAATCGGAGCACACACGATCGCAATGATTCACACACGGCACATCATCGACTTGTGCGTGTGTGTCGCGCCTTTACATTATCTTCATGTTTTCATATATTTATTATAATATATTCTGTTAAGCTGCGGGTTCTTATACTGATTACAGTGAGTCATTGACTTAAGGGGATGCTACAGTGACATTTGTTGTCTTCGTCTTACAAGTGCGTAACTTAATACATTTTACGCTAAGCAGAATACTTTTATCTCCATTAGTTTAAAAATTAGAGCGAATTGACCTCTTATACAATTTAAATGTAAGATTATTATCTAGACAATGATATAGGCTTTTTATTATATTTTAATTTTAAAGCAAGTTATGAGTATTTTAAGATATACAAACAGTTTACAGTTTTAAAATACACATTACTTGCTTTAAAATTAAAATATAATAAAAAGTCTATGTCATTGTCTATACTCCGGCCCACGAGAGATCAGTACCGTCACGCGCATGCAGACGGTACGGAGCCCAATTTTCCCCACTATGTGCCGGAATGCCGCAATTGTCGCAATTGCCGACCGACACCAACAGTCGCCAAAACGCTGTGGTTGGTTGAGTGGGAGATGCGCGAAATCGGACGAGTTTTGGTCGAATACCGGTACTGATCTCTCGTGTGCCGGAGTATAAATAATAGTCTTACCTTTAAATTTTATAAGAGCTCAATTCGCTCTAATTTTTAAACTAACAGGGATAAATGTGTTCTGCTGAGCATAAAAGTTGCTATGCTACGCACTTGTAAGACAGAGGCAACAAATGTCACTGTAACGTCCCCTTAACTTCAAATGCTATAGTGCCTACCTGAGAAAGATTTGATTTTTTTTTACATAGCTGCATAATATTATATTGAATTAACCCTCAAGTTAAAATTAATTTTAACAAAATACATCAGCAGTACTTATAGCACAATTTGTATCTAATTTATTATGTGTACACACAAATAGTTTATAAATTATTATTTAGCTTATGTCACTTTAAGTTTATCCAATAAATATAATATCTGAAAATCATTAATTAAATTATTAAATTCAGCATCACCTAATAAAAAGTAGTTGTTGTCACACTTAAATGTATAATTATTTAGTTTGGAAAACTCCTAAAAAAATTAATTTCCCCTATGGTAAACTAGGTACTGAGTTAATATTTTATTCCTTCCAATATATTATTATGTCTACACAAATCAGCTAAATTTTTTTTTTAGAATCCTGTATTTAACTGTACCAGCATTGTTTCTATCATTTTTCATTGCTCAGGTCTATACTATATTAGAGGTTAGTTTATTGATACATAAATATAAATTATAATATATGACATATGTTTGAAATGACTAATGCTATTTTGAATTCTAGTTATTATGGACATTCAGTATTGTTTTGGAATCAGTAGCAATTGTACCGCAATTGCTTATGTTGTCAAGAACTAGCAAAGACAAATCTATTATTTCACACTATTTATTTGCTATGGGCTCTTACAAAGCATTGTATATACTTAATTGGATTTACCGTTATAAAGAAAGCAATTTCTACGACCCGATTGTAGTTGTTGCTGGAATTGTGGAAACCATCATCACATTTTGTGGTTACTTGTCAATCTTCATAGAACCTAAAGTATATATAGTATTAATAATATACCTACTATTTAATATTTTTTTTTCAAGATGATTGTGTTTTATTTTTAACTAAACAACTAACAACGCATTATTATTGCCTATCAATTAAAATCTTCATTAATTTAATTTTTATAAATATCTAAATAATGATTACCATCTTTACATACATTATTTATTTTGTTTTATTGTTGTATAGAACCAATAATTTTCTAATATCTTGTCTACATCCAATACCTACCTAATAATTATTAATTAGAAAGTTAAAAAGTTGCTTGTATAAAATAAATTTTTTTTATTTTACTTAGTAGTCTGGTATTTGCTACACATGTACGGTAAACATAGTACTTAAGTGATACATTCATCACATAAGTGTGAAGGTACCTAAAATTGTTGTAGTATTAATTTTAGTTTGTATAGTTATTGCCAACTCAATGGGCCAAAATAATTATATCATTATAAATATTTTATTTTGAACATTTTTTATTAGGTACCGCTGTCCGCTGTAAAATTGATTTTATTTTAACAATAATATTAAAGGGAAGTGATCCCCGCATGTGTTGTTTCCGTCTTACAAATGCATAAAAGAAAATTTTACGCTCAGCAAAATACATGTAGCTTTGTTAGTTTAAAAATTAGAGTATAAAAATTAGCATATAAAATCTAATTGTGGGATTATTATCTAGGGCTTTTTATTATATTTTAATTTTAAAGCGAGTTTATGAGTATTTTAAAATAGTAAATTGTTTGTACATATTAAAATACGGGGCTACACGTGTTCTGTTGAGCGAACAATTTGCTATGTTACACATTTGTAAGACAGACAATACATGCGGGTATCACATCCTCTTAATGGATTAATGCATAAAATAATAAAATATAAAATCCACGTAAAGTTTTAAGTAATGTTATAATATGTTAATGAATTCTAAATTTTATCTGTTAAATCTTTAAAGTTTGAATGACATGTTCTTATTATTTCTTGAATTTTCTTAAGATATAATAATAATAATTATTTACTTAGAATATTTCATTGACATTGACATAATAAGGTCAATATTTACCTTATGTCTATTATGATTAAATATACTTAACTTTTTTAACTAAAATGGGTTTCATAAAATTTTAATTTTGTCATTATTATATATATTTTTTTTTTATTAGGCTAAAAGTGGACCAATCCGAGTAGTTGTAACAGATGCTGCTGGTGAACTTGCCTACTCTTTGATATTCAAGATTGCTAATGGCGAAGTATTTGGAACTCAACAAGTAATTTTACATCTTATAGACGAACCTTCTGCAATGGAAGTTCTTGAAGGTGTATGCATGGAAATTGATGATCTAGCTTTACCTTTAGTCAAAGGTTTGATAAGTTTGAATATATTATACATGAATACCTATTGAAGTAGAAATTTGCTTATTATACATTTTTTTTTAATGATATACCTATAGGTTATGTGAAAACAAGCAAGTTAGAAGTAGCATTTAAAAATGTAGATGCTGCTTTTTTGTTGGGTACAATGCCAAATAGTGAAAGTAAAGAAAAAAAAGACTTTCTGTCATCTAATGTAAAGACATTCAAATTATTAGGTGAAGCTTTAGACAAATTTGCAAGTAAAGATGTTAAAGTTTTGGTGGTTGCAAATCCAGCAAACACTAATGCCTTAATATGCTCTTTAAATGCTCCTACCATACCCAAGGAGAACTTTACTGCTATGACCAGACTTGATCAAAACCGGTATATAATTTGTGTAATTATTACATAAATTAATTATCATACAATTTTTGATGTTAAATAAACACTGCTCTATTGCAGAGCCCAATCTGCTATTGCTATATATCTTGGACTATGTGTGAGCAATATAAAAAATGTTACGATTTGGGGTAATCAATCATCAACTCATTTCCCAGATGTATTCAATGCATCAGTGCAATCATGTGATAGCTCAACAAGTGTATATGATGCCATAAAGAATACAAAATGGCTTGAAGATGATTTTATTAAGGTAAACAATCATATTGAATTTGGGTAAATGTGTATTAATTATTTAATTTAAACAAATATTTTAATTATGATATTAGTAATAAATAACAGTTACATATTTTATTACTGAGGCTCAAAAGCTAAAATACACAAAAATGTTAAATATACAAAAAATATATTGAAATGTACTAATTATTATTTATAAACAATGTTGTCTTATTAGTTCATTATTAAATCAATTGTTTTATAAAATAAATAAAAAAAAACATCTTGTTGAAACTCGAAGCTTATTGGTGATGTTGATTATGGAACTGAAAAAATATAATCGGTTAATAGTATTAATAAAAAGATGTTTTCAATATTTTTGAAATTGTATACAAATAGATACAAGTCACAATATAAAATTATAAAAACATTAATTTCTTTTAGAAAACATTAAATATGCATAAATAATATGAACTATTTGCACAAAAATAAAGAAATGTGAATTTCTTTTTAACATTGATAAAATATGCCAAATATGCATTGTATAGTTTTGTTATTTAAATTTTACATTTGTTACTAGCTTGGTCTGCTATGGATAGGGGTCATTGGGAGAATATATAAAAATATGCAACTCTTACAACTTTTAAGCCCTATTATAACCTTGAAAATATGTATTAACTCCTTTAAAATAATTGGTTTTAATAAAAATAAAATAATTTCATTGCAATGGTTAGGTTACAAATTCAAAAAGGTTAAATTACAAAATCTCACAATTTAAACAACTTAATTAATTATAATTAATTTAATTTTAGATTATTCAAAGTAGGGAAGCAGCTGTCATTCAAGCTAGAAAAAAGTTGTCTGCTATGTCTGCTGCAAAAGCAGCTGTTGATCACATGCATGACTGGTGGTTTGGAACTGCTGATGGGACCTGGGTTTCAATGGGAATTATATCTGATGGTTCATATGGTGTGCCAAAAGATTTGTTTTACTCTATGCCAGTAATGATTTATAAAAAACAATGGACAATTGTGCAGGTACAGCATTATGAAGAAATGTTTTATTTTATTTTTAGAATTGAATAGCTTATTAATTGTAGGCTTTTTAAATTTAAATTTTGGATATAATTAACCATACTATTTTTTAAGGGTCTGAAAATAACTAGTTTTGCAAAGAACAAATTAGATTTGGCTGCTAAAGAACTGATCTATGAAAAAGAAGAGGCTTTGGAAGTTTGCAATCCCTGTTGTGTGCTACTTTTGCCAGACTGTAAAACCTGAATACTATTTTGGACACAGTTTTCCGCATTGAATAATATGCATAAACGTGTTTTGGATTATTTTTATGTTTTTAGAAATGCATTTATTCGATCAAAGAAAATTCGGTCTTAAAATAATGTATCATATTATAATTCTGGGGCTTGGGTCAAAAGGGCCAATCTCACTCTTAATTTTATTTTATTTTATATAAACAAAAAGGGGCCAATGTTCACATATGCCCCATAGATTTTGTAATTTTCATAACAATCATTAGTGCTAGATATGAGAAGGCAAATGTCATGAAAATTACAAAATCTTAGTAGAATAAAATAAAATTAAAAGTGAGACCTTTTCGACCCAAGCCCTAGAATTATTCCTAAGCTAACCATTTAGGATAAAATAATAAAATACCAATAAATGCCCAAGCATAATAAATACAATGTATACCTATGCTGGCATGGTTTGGTGTTCTTTTTTAAATACTCATAATTACTACTTTTCAAATTTAGTGAATGACCAAGTGGCGCAACCAATCAAAATAACATTGGCATTCTCACTCCAATTTTACAATCAGAATTTTCTTTTTTTAATAAATTTTGAAGTTGAAAAACTTTTTCGCACAATATGTAAATTGGTATCTTTTATAGAATTTGGTGGACACATATGGTGTGTAGTGGCAGAAATAAAACACTATAGTCCAAAATGTTTAAAAAAAAAACACTTTTTGACATCAGCTTTAATTTGTATTATATTTAGTTGGGTTTAAAGTAACTTATATAAATATAGGTATGCATAATCTTAATTAATTAAATATCAACCATCAGTATCAAAATAAAATTGATTTTGTGTACCAGGTACTGGCTACTAATATAGTACTACCTATAATTTTTTTTTTTTTATTAAGTATCCCGTATTTTTATTTTATTTCTTTGGGCACTGTAGCTGCTCTAAATATTCATTTTGACGTCAGTAGGTATAACATCTGAATTATAAATACTTTACCTAGCTAATTCAAAACGTGGTTTAGATTTTATATTATGAATTATTTTGCTTTTTTTTTGTAATTACAAAAACACTAATAACAAGTATATTATGTATTTTATCAAGTTATAAAATATTATTAAACATTGATTTATATTTTCATGAAAAATGTATTGTATGTATATAGGTGTCAGATTGTTTTCTTAGTCAGCGGTTAAAATGTCTATAATATGTTCCATCGAGTATGGACCCCCCTCCCCCTTGAAAAAATTCTGGTTGCGCCACTGAAATGACTACTAAAGAAATTAAACAATACCTATTAGTAATCTTATTATTTTTTTTTTTTAATTATTTATTGTTTCTAACATTTAGTATAAGAAATTTATTACAAAAAATAATACATATATATTATATATATTTATAAAGAAAGGTGCGGTTATTACGATTTATTCAGTTTTTTGCCTGGTGAATGTTGTGGGCCAGTCTGGAACATAATTTTCATTTATATAATTTTCCCTTGTTTGTGAAAGTATGTTCAAATTGTTTGTGCTTCCAAATATTGATCCTGTCGAAAAAGAACCACAATATTATGATCAATTGTTTAAACAATGTTTATTTAGGTACTTACCTCCAAGCCAAGCAATATAATTTTCATAAGCAGGTGCTACATGAAATTTGAATTTTGTGATTTTTAAATTGTTATACTTGGAACACTTAAGTTTTTCTACAAGTTCTTCTTTTAATCTTGACATGAAACCTTTAGCCATCACTGTGCCACCTATAAGAACAATGTTTTCTGCAAGCTTTAATCGGATATCCACATTACTCTGTAATTAAAAATAATTACATTATACAAGGCAAACTTGTAATAATATAAAATATAGGTAGTTGACAAACATTAACTATAGTTTCAAGAATCATAGTAGTGATAGACATTTCATCAATGTTTTCTTCAAATAATACATCATGGACTGTTTCCCTAACATCTCCGGATATTGTTATGGAACTTTCTCCATTTATATGATATTCAACATCAGTAGTTTTAGGCTCAACACTTTGACCTGTGGCTAGAATTTTGCTACGTTTTAATGTAGTCACAAAACAGCATCTAGCTGAATAAAAATTGCATCAAATAGATAATAGATTCATACAAAATATTATAAAATTAATACAAAATATATTTATCCAGTACCTTTAATATCTTCAGCAATACTGTCAATCGATTCATCAGATAATTGACTTATATCAATACGAGTTTTGATTTGATTTTCTACCGATTGTCCTGCCAATGGCATTGCTTGCCATAGACGTAGAACAGGTACTCCTTCACATACTGGTATAAGGATAACTTCTTTGTATCCTACATCGAGAACTAGACCGGTAGAAATTCCAAGCGTAAACAAAGAAGCACAATGTGATGGGACAAAACATAGAGATGTGACCTGCATCAAAATACCATATTGTATCATATCATTCTAATATAAATTATAGTACCTTACTTCATAAGTAATAAACAATACTTTAGCAAGTATTTCTTTAAATATTGTTGGTGATAATAATGACTCAACAATTATTACTTTTTTATCTTTAGGTGCCACTAGCGCATATCTGGAAAATACAAATAATTTTTTTTTGCTGCTGGTTTAGAATAATTACACGTCGTTAAAAAATTTAAATATATTTTACTTGTAAAATAACATATGTATGAAGTTTGTTAAAGCTAACATGAGTGTTTGTTCATCTTTACATTTATATATGTCAGGAATAAATGTACCATCTATTTCACAACAAGTAGGTATAATACATCTAGGAGAATGTTCGGTAGCAAATCCAAATCTGAAAAATGGCAAAATTTATGCAATTAGTACTTAACTAGGTGAGGTGAAGTATGAATACAACAAACAGGAGTGGGATACAAACGTATGTTAAAAATTTCAGTTACAAAAATATGAGTTTAATTATTATTTACTTATTTATCGGCCTGGCGAGTTAACGAGTAAAACTCAGTGGGCCGTTCAAGTCATGAGGGACCGCTGACTGAAAATATGTTAAGAGTTAAAAGTTGAAGCAATGAAGACTATAAAATAATAAAACTATGCTCTGATTAAGAAAGTACCCAGTTTGTAAGTGGGCTGCTAAAGTACGGAAGCTTGGTGGGCAGAATTTGTCCAATTCGGCCTTCTCAAAGCCTCATAGACATAAGTACAGTACAGATTCAGATAACACATTTAAATACAAAGTAAAAAGAGAAAAAACTAACAAGCATAAGTTAAGATAAAACTAATGTAATTTTTGAATAAGAGATGGCTAAAAATCTTAAAAATACTTGTATTCGACAAATTAATACGAGTGCGACAAGCGCAATCAAGAGGGGCTGTGTATCTATAGTTACAAGTAAGTAGAATAGAATTTTGTTTTATAAGTTTGAGTGTTTCTTGAGTAAAAAGAAGTAAAGGCAATGATAATTTACAAAGTAAATCTGGAGCATTAATATCGTTATCTAATAATTTATAAATAAATGTTATCAAACTAAACTTGTCTTTCAGTTAGACTACATGTCACCGTAACGAAATTAACTAATTTTTAAGAATTTGTTTTGTACTTCATTTGATCAATTAATATTGGATACTTTATGGGGTAACCATATAATAGTAGAGTATTCAAGCACCGAACCAAGAAGTGACATATAAAGGGTGTTTAATGCATAAATGGTACAGAGACCAATAGTGTTACGATGAAAGAAATGTTGTGTTTATTAAAATAATATGTCCATCATGTCAGTGTATCATAGATACAGAGATTCAGATTGAATTCCGAATTTAGTGTTCACACTCACTTTGTGTACTTGGTTCCAATATCGATAACAATACATTGTTTTTCTGGCAAAAAGTCCGATTCGATTTTCATCGTTTTAACGAACACGACAGTTTTATTCTAATTACAATATGTAGTTGTATCGCATAGACTGAATAGGTCTTTGAAGTACTTGAATGCTGTAAGAATGTAAGATGTAACTTCAACGTTCAAAGTTTTAATAGTTTTGCCCACAGAATACTATATTATACTGGTATGAGGTGTCTACGGACTATGTCGAGTATGGCTGTGAATATTGAAACATTTTATTCGTGATAGTAACATTATCGTTCTGTTATCACATTGATTTTATATTTTGCTTATAACATTTTTCATGATAGCACGGCCGCTGCGAGACAGTGTGGTCTGCAAGCGAGATTTACGCGAAAATTGCATCGTGTAGCAGGCTGCAGTGGACCGTATGCCGGCACGCAGGCAATTACGGTGCGCCGGCGCGTGACGTCGCTCGTACCAACAACAATAATAATAATAATATGATGATGATACACATTATACATATATGTGTTAGCCGTTCAGTGGGTACATACATTCTGCAGTATCAATTAACTATGAAAAAAAACGCCGGCCACGTCATTCCACCATAGCGACCGTGTTATCTCGTCGCGTATTGCTTTTTCAGTACAAATGTTTCCTCTACTATTATTATTATTATAATACTCGTCGACAGTTTTAGAGAGGCTTTCGGTACCGCTTTATTGCGACTGTTGTCTGCGTTCGATCAAAAGATATCTTATCTTTTGCTTCCCACCCATTTCCGCGACCGACCGTTTTTTACACGTCCAAAATTCGCGTCTTCTGAGACGGCGTCTGAAACCACCCGGCCCGGTCACGTCAACGACGAGAGGTAGTGAACAACACACCGCACACGCCTGCAAAGATTCGTCGCCGTTTTAGTTTTTCGAGACGGTGCCCACCGCCGTCAGCCAGTAACCGAGATGAACATATTCAGACTTTGCGGTGACCTGTCACATCTGCTGGCCATCCTGCTGTTGCTCGTAAAGATATGGAAGACGCGTTCTTGCGCCGGTAAATCTACGTGATAATGTTATTGATCGATACTTAGGCACTGGTCGCTCGTCCACTGTAACCGATTGGAGATCTGTCAAAAATAAAATACATCCTTGCACCAACTACATGGCGTTAAAATATCCGAGTGCCGATATTATTTTCACACCGGTTGTCGTTATCTAACAAATTTTTAGAAGTAGGATAATATGCATGTAATGCCTCTCCGACTAGTGGCGTGAGCGAGTCTGGGTGTGCAGCATCTGGGTCCGGAGACTATGCCCGAGTTAGCAGCCGCCAATGACCGACATAAATGGTACCTGTACTAGGTACCTATAAGATCCGAGGGATGATACAAATGAGTTTTGCTTATTGTCTTCGATAGTCTTATTACAAACAAAAAATATATAATATAATATATTAACATTAACATAATATCTGCATCAGTTTTTACACCGAATGTCCATTTAACGGTAATTTCATACCTGCCTACTTGTTGAAATTAATATTGACATTCAATTATCTACCTACAATCTATATCTCTTTGTTTTTATTTCTATTTCATTTGGGTAGATAACATATATTTTACACATTTTAGACCTACCTAATATGGTTCTGTTTTTAAATTTTTTTTAATATAGTAATTTAATTATAAGTTATGTCCATATTATTATTTATTATAGATAAGTACATCAAACATTAGGTATGTCCAAAATGTATGACTATGAAGGATAAAGTTTATCAAACCTCCTTATATTGTAATTTTTGATTAGAAATAATTTATGTGCATTATTTTAAATGGTTTGAACACGTATTAAATCTCTGCTTCGATTATCTTGATTATCTTCTGTTTAATTTCAAGACATCAAAACCATTAAATGTTACGACCAGTGTCTAAGTACCTACTTATCTATTTATTTTTATTTTTAAAATATAACATTTTACTAGTGAATTTAAATTACAATAAATTTAACCCAAATTATTAATATATTTGTTTTTATTACAGGTATTTCGGGAAAATCTCAAATTCTCTTTGCAATTGTTTATACTACAAGATATCTAGATTTATTCACAAGTTTTGTATCTGTATATAACAGTTTTATGAAAATAGTGTTCCTATCAGCGTCTTATGGAACATTATATTTAATGTTCTACAAATTTAAGCCAACATACGACCATAACCACGATAGCTTTAGGTATTTAATATGGTTAATTTAAATATGCAAATTATTTTTGTATATAATATATCTAAAATACCTATATACTTTTTTTTTTCAGAATTTTGTACTTAATCATACCATCGTTGGTGCTTTCATTTGTCATTGTTCATGTTTACACTGTGATGGAGGTTAGTATTTAAATATAATTAATATACTCTGTGCATACAAATAACATTATTTTTAATTTTAGATTTTATGGACATACAGTATTTATTTGGAAGCAGTAGCAATTATGCCACAATTATTTATGGTATCTAGAACCGGCGAAGCTGAGACTATTACTTCTCACTATTTGTTTGCACTAGGTTCGTACAGAGCACTGTATATATTGAATTGGATTTACCGTTATTATACAGAAGATTTTCTTGATATGATTGTAATTATTGCTGGAATTGTGCAAACCATCTTATATTGTGACTTCTTTTATCTCTATATAACCAAAGGTAAATAATATGTAAATTAATATGTATTCAGATTTATTATTTATATAAATCTAAATATGATGTTATATAGGTATTTATTTTTAATTATTATTGTTTTATTTTTCAGTTTTAAAAGGTAAACGACTGTCCTTACCTGTCTAAACATGGAAGGAAATCCTCAGACCAAAGTGTCAGTATAAAACAGACTATTTACACATTATGTCATGTCATATGATTTTTTTTTGTACATAAATAAATAGCATACATTTTTTTTTGAGATGTTACAGTAGGTCATTGGATACCTTATAAATACGAAATATATTTTATTTTAGTCCTAAACTTAAATTATTTGGGATAGTAATTATACCAACATATTATCGATTATGATAACAATTTTTCCGTTTCATTTTTTATAGCACAATATTTTCAATATACAAGTATATGTATATACTCTAAATATATATATACGTATATTTATAACATTTGATTTATATTTTAAAGATCTTTATTAAAAGAAAAAAAGGAAATCCACATTTTATTATTTATTTAAATTATTAATGTTTTTGTGTAAATCAAATGAGGTATGTTTTCAATTTTTTTTATTGTATTAACATAATTTTGTTTTATTTATTAAACAAATTCCTCTTTCATTTATAATTATTATTATGTTATTAAAATCATAAAGTTTTATTAAATATATGTATTTCCTCGAACTGTTAATATTTGTTAACCTAAGTTACTGAATTTATTAAAATGAATTTTGAAATATTTGTAAATATGTTATTTTTGTAGACTTCAAAATATGTTTTATATAAATACGGTAAAAATATGACAATTCAAAATATAAATATTGAAATATTTAATATTCTGTACATTATCAATGATTACTATACTTTATGCTGCAGCAACAAAATTCAACATTTTGAAAAAATTAACTTTTGGGTAGAAGTTTTACTATACATAGGCTAATTTATAATAAAAATGGTTATAAATTATTTGTGAGCATTTTAGTATCAAAATTGATAATATGTTTACTTGTAAGAAAATAGTAAATTAGTGAACACACATTACTAGTAATTACTAATTTATTAGTTTTCTTATGACTCCCAATCATAGGATTGATAATTATAAAATATTGTAAAATGTTTATTGTGTTTAAAGAAAAAAGAAAATACTTGAACATCCATTATATTACTTTATTAATTAATTACAATTTAAAAATAAAAAAAGATTTATACCTATGAATTAGTTTGTTTATGATTGTAGAACTATGATAAACTTTAAAGATGATCTTAACTGGACTACTAATATGATTCACGGTTATTACTGTATACCTTCACCGGGTAATTTAAGGGGATGGAAACATTTTGTGTTAACAATATTCAATTAGCATAGGTCTCCTTATTTAATTTAAAAAAAAAATTAATTTTCATTTTGTCTGAAACAGTCCATTTACCACAGTTTATTTCCGAAAATTCTTTTTCTAAATATGTTTTGGAACAAGTCTGTAAGTATTAGTTCACGAACACTGTACACTTTCAAACTTCAGCGTATTCAGGCACACTGTAATTCAGCGTAATAATTATATACAAAAACCGGTTTTATTCCTTATTTTCTGGTTTCCGTTAAGGTCAATGTCCTGCGTAAAAACAACTGTATAAATACGTATGACGTAGGTACGGAAATATAAAGTAGTATTTTTACGACCATAGAGGATTATTGAATTTGATATTACGGTAAATAGTTATCATGGGTTGTAACGTCTTTAAATTATTGATAGGTAAATATTTAAAAACTATATGATATATGACGTATAGTAAAATTATATCCTCCCCGAAAGTTGCGATTTTTATCCTAATCAAGGGGGGTAGGGGGGTTAAAACCGAAATGTTTTAATAATGATAAATATTTTATGTAAGTAGATCGAACTATTTTATGCTCTATGCGCCAAAACGACAAACTATCAATATTATGCTCTTAGGACTTGGAAAGTAAATAATCCATAAAACCATGATAATAATATTATATAAGCTAACATATTTTGCTATTTAAGTCTATGCATGAAGCTACAAAATACCACTGCTAAAATCCTATTGGGGGGGGGGTGGGCGATCCACCCATTTCCCACCACTTATAGCCATATAAGTTACCGCTATCCGGTAACGGTAACCATTAGTCATTACAATGAAATCAGGTACCTACTCGTACCGGTGAGCGCGTGGGCCATCCCACGTCACCTCTCAAAGCGGCGGCGGATCTCCGGCCATTGTCTTTTTCCAAGTCTTACGACACATATATTTAAAAACGGTCCCATTATTATTAACCTAGATGTTAGGCCTAACCTCTGCACCCCCCCCTTAAATCCACCACTGCCTCAAAGAGAGGAAGCGCGCAGGGAACATCTGTCGCAGTCAAAGATTTTGTTCTCCGGACAAAACTATGGTGACGACTAACAACAGTACAGCCTGCTCAACGCAAAGAGACCGCTCCCAGGGTCCCTATCCTCACAACGCACCGAAGTACCAGTCTTTCAAAGCTGCACTGTTAGTTTTGCCCCACTCTGTATAATAATTTAGTATAACGTACCTACTACTAACTAAGATATAGACATTACGTAGTTATTATAAATTATAAAAATATGTACATTGGCAGTCATATTATACAGGGGGGGGGGATTTAAAATTTCAGCTATCTAGTTTTTATTTTATGATACTATAATATAATATAATATTATTGACTAATTCCATTAACTAAATACATTAATTATGTGCCAATGTGTCAGTTAAAAAAATGATACCTAGCTCGTGGAGGTGGAAATCAGGGGCTCCGGGGCGGATTTGAAACTTGTTTAAGGGAGGCGATAGGGATATATTGGAGAGACAAATAAGGTACAAAGAAGACTTGACCGTAATTAAAAATTGGATTTGAAGTTCATGGGGGGAGGAAGGGGCGATCACCACGGTCCACGGCGCATCCTTATAAAAGCGACCAGTAGGATTTTTCAATGGGGGGGGGGGCTTGAAGTTACAATTTTATTTTTGTCACGCCTGCACCGAAAGTTTGGTTTTCGACCACGGTTGAAGCGTTCGAAAGCGTCCTTTTTCCGTCCAGCGGGCGGTAAACTGGAAATCCCCAAAGTGCCGGGCGGAAAAGAGGAAATCCCCAAAAGTGCCGGGCGGAAAAGAGGAAATCCCCAAAAGTGCCGGCCGCCGGGCGCGTATCCCCTGCACAACCAGAAAGTAAAATGTATACCTACCACGGTTCTTACAAAACATAAACTTTTGGTTACATCTTAAATGTATAGTATAACCTCCTTGCATGACGCATAGATCCCTGCATAACCTTTTCCATGAACGCAGGGGCGTGACAAAAAATAGTATGTGTGGCTCGCGCGGGAAGGCCATTTCAGTCTTGTGCGAAATGCGGCACTCGCCTACGGCTCGTGCCGCACACGACGCCCGCGACTGAAATGGCTCACTTCCCGCCCTTGCCACACAATATACTATTTTATTTTGTCCAGTCCAACAATTTCAGACGCTTATTTGAGGTATTTTAAAATGTTTGTAACTCTACAACTTTTCTGGTAGAATCAATGCTCTGATCATAAACTTCGATGCCCGATGTATGTTTTTGGAAGCAAATTGGATCTAGTTGGTACTTTTAGGAGGGCCATATTTGAAAATGCTCAGTGATTTTTAAAATAATTTTAGAAAAAAAATAAAATTTGTTAAAATTGTTTGGTATAACCAGCTTGGTTATACATGGTGGGGCACTATAACGGCCGATTTTCTAAGACAAATTATAAAATAAAAAAACGAATAAAAATTAATTATTATTTATTATAATGAAGTACATAACTTGCTATTTATTTTTTAAAAATGATGTCTTCAAGATGATGGCCATCTCTTCTAGCCTATTTCGTATATTTCCCGCAGCAGTGACGTTTTCAGGTGTGCGAATGGTTTTTTGTCGTACAGGCTTCTTTTTTAATGCTGCGAACTCGTTTCTTCAAAGTTGGTTATCCATATTTGAATAGCCTTAGCCGATGGTACCGAATCATGGCGTTTAAGATTAAAATGAAAACGAAATGCACGCTGTGCGGCTACGTAACTGTCCTTTTTGTAAAACAATTTCATCGCATAAGCACGTTGTTTACCACTCCACTGTTCCATGTTTACTAAATGACATGTTGTCTTAGAACTATTAATAATATTATTGAGAATTCTTGTCTTAATTACTACTCAGAAAATCTATTTTCAAAATCGGCCGTTTCAGTGCCCCACTGTACCTTCTTCACTTGGATTGTATTTGATTAATTAAAAATTATTTTTTCTATAAATGTCAATAAAAAATTATTTATCCGGTCAAAAAGCTTAACAATGTAATACGTACGTTTTTATTATAGCTAAAATATTAACATAGGCATCATTGTTATTTTTTATAAGCATTTAAAGTTCAAATTTCGTCAAAACCACAGTTAATTTGTAATTCAAAACTTATAAAATATTATATGTGTATATAGCTAAGACTAGACAATTTAATACAAGGTCTTTCATACAAGTAGTTCATACTCTTACCGAAGAATTAGAGATAATTTTAGGAAAATTGGTGAGCAAATACAATGTTTTTTCAAAAATGAATTGATCATGGTAAGACATATATGAAATTTACGTTTTGCTTACTATAATAGTTGACAGTTGAAACTTGAAAAATATATTTTTTTTAAGTTATAATAATACAGGCCATGGGCGGGGGGGGGCTTTAGCACGTTAACCCCCCTCCCCCCCTTTGCGTACGCCACTGAATGCGACACAGGTATAGGCAGAATTACCACGATGGTCGAATACACACATATATACCCAACCCCGTTATTACGCCACTGTCCGCTGAATGACTACATACATTTTAACTTCATATACTCCCAAGTCCCTAGTTGAATATTTTTCTAGGTATTATAAATGTTGATACATAATAATCAAATATAAAAAGAGTAGGTGGGCAGTTAATTGGTTATGCCACTTAATAAGACGTGACAATTATGCATATTTAATGTTTGATTAGTGGAGTGGCGTAACAGACGCAAGGGGTACCCCTAAAATGTTGTTGTACCTACACACTACACAGGTATAAATTTACTAAAAAAATGTACTAATCACTAACCTTGGTTAAACTCATATCCTGAACAGTTGCTATGCTATGGAGTATTTTTGCTGATCTTTCACAGATGGTTTAGAGGACCCAATTTGTCGTTGTAATTTTTGAATATCTACTTCATAGCTGTGATTCACATATTTTTCAATTATGTGCCTTTTTTCCTATCGTTTTCAAAAATGTTTCACACATTTTTACACTAAATCGCCACTTTGTTTCACACGAAGACAACTCACGTTTTGAAAATGTATAAGTTTGGTAGATTATAACATCGTTTTCTTTCTGGCTAAATCCACAGTATACCTATGTATAATATCTACGTTTCACTGTAGCACTCAAACGGCTTACTAAAATATTACTTATACCTACATAAAGTCGTTGCATACGCGTAAAAGCATTGAAAACGCTAATATCATAACGATTATAGCGATAAATGTTCGGCTAATCCACCAATAAACGTACAACAGAATTTTTAAATTACTCATAATAGGTAGGTAACGATGAATTTAAGGTCACTTAGATACTATAGGCGAAATTTACTATACCCATTTTCGACCCCGAAAAATTCCGAGATCAGTTTACTATACCTATTGGCTATTGTAGAAACCAAAAAATCCAGGGCGCAATTTACTATAGTATTTTTACTACCTGCTTAATGTGGGCGAAATTTACAAGCGCCCGTATTCTATAACCAGCTGATCTAAATTTGAAATACTTTACTATGTAATTATAACTAGGTACCTATCTATACTTGATCGATACTCGATTATTATAAATAGAAATTCTTAGAAAAATATTCTACTTCGGAATATAAACTAAAATTGTACTTAATATGTTATTGTTCAAAATAGTTAAAAATTAAAAAATAATCACAATAAAAATTGTCAAATAGTAAATGTTGTTTTATGGGTAAGACGTATAAGTACTTGTCATACGTTTTCGTCGACACTGCATATTATAATAGGTATACAATTTAAACGGTTAGCTGATAAAACTGAGCTCTGAAACTAGACAGTGGTTTCTACTGATATTATTGAACTGTATTCTTGCACTGTATTCGCGTCAAACAATGCAATTTGAAATTAAACAAACATTTTAATATTGCAATTGTAAATTATAATTCATCGCTATGAAATATAATAAATACATCTAAGATTCAAGATATTACTATCTTTTTTTTTTATTCAGTTCCATTTCTAATCTTGCATTAGCGCTGGATATTTGTTTTAGTTTTTCATTAATATTGTCTATTTGCGACTTTGTTTTTAATTCATCGCGTTTCGAATTAGTTTCTATAGTTTCGGCTTCTTTATTTAATTCATCGATTTCTTTATCATACAAATTCTAAAATCCAAATAGGTATATTAAATTAAAAAAATAAATACATAAATAATCATAGGTGCAGTCAGAGGGGGCTAAGGGGGTATTAACTATTAGCACATCCAATGTTAAAATTAACACCCTCAAAAATTGTTGGTAATTATGTATCAACATTTCAGATCAGTCGTGTAAACATGATTTCTGAAGGGGGGGGTCAAAAAAAGAACGACATAGCTAAATGGGAGGAGAAGACTGTTTACTAAGGTAATACAAAGACAATGAGGGGATTTGAGTCCCACGCCCCCCTTGTCTACGCTACTGTTTCAGATTACAAAAAAAACCTGCTTGTCATCAGATATCAGATTATCTGAGTAGGTAGGTATAATGAATAAAACAATTTTATTCGACAATTGAATTTTTTTCGAGTTCAAATAATTATTTCCCAGTTTATTATTTCTAT
Source organism: Macrosiphum euphorbiae (assembly GCA_949089665.1). NCBI lineage: Eukaryota > Metazoa > Arthropoda > Insecta > Hemiptera > Aphididae > Macrosiphum > Macrosiphum euphorbiae. The sequence continues at coordinate 52,653,049 of CARXXK010000001.1, read as the reverse complement.
CTTCTATACGAAACCCGGTCGGCGGTCATATTATGAAGTTCAGCAGCGACTCGATGCTATGAGTTATGACAATAGTATTGCGGAGTATCTATTTACTAATATTATTAAAAACTTCAGAACAGCACTACAGCCCTGTGCCAATTTCTAATTTGGACAAATTACGAATCTCCACTAGGTATTCCAGGGCTTGAAATCGATTTTAAATATCGATAATAATCGTCAAAAAACATCTATAAGAAATCAAAAGAGATATCAAAATCAAATATTTATTTTAATGATATCCAACATTTATATTGAAATCGAAAATAAATTAAATCTATTATTTACATAAAATATATAAATTTAAAATTTAAAAAAAAATTTAATATAAAATTGAACAATAGTCTATAATGTGTTGATGTGTAGATAATAATAAATATCTAATATTTCGCTTTCATAGGCCGAGCAAATGATGACAGACTTCTAGTATATAGTTAGAAATAGAAATTAAAATGGTAAAAATGTAAAATTAATATTTATTTTATAATTGAAAAAAAGAAAAATTATGTTCAAAATCTAATTAAAAACCCTAACACAACTAAATCGATAATGTGCAACAGTAAAACAACTCATTGTAAAACAAATATTCTTTTCTGTGCTCAAAATCTAAAAGGTTAATGAGGATGTATCTCCCATATTTTCCGTGAGTAGGCTCTTTAGGGGGGAGCAACTTTTTCAATTCGGTTTAGGGGGCTCCAATTTTTTTTTTGCAACGTCACGTAAAATGTCTAAATGCGGCACTGACTACCAATTACTTCTGACAAGCGTTCACTGTTCAATATTAAATTACTATGACTTATAAAACATGATTGCACAAAAAGACCATTAACTGTTTCATAATTATAAATGTCCATAAAATGCAGCTTTAACAGCCTCAGTTTTTGACATTTTATGTCTTTGCTTTGGCACATAGAATCGAAAAACGTTACGTTATTTATTATATTTATTTATAAATGGTGGCCATGGCCCATGGGTTTTAAAACTATTATAATAATAATTATTGGTTGCTTTGAAATCAGTGTATTAGAAATCGAAAAACGTTACATTACATAAAGCTTTACGTTACGAAAAAAAAAAAAAAAATGAAAAATATCATTTTTCTCATCCGAGATTCAAACTATACGCGCTTATCAAACAATAGTTAGGCGAGACTGCATTAATATTATAATATTACAATATTACCTAGGTATGTACTACATATGATAGCAAGGACAACAAAGACATAAAATATGGTACTTCATTGTAGACTCGTATGCAATATGATTAAGTTCAAAATATGGGTTCAAATAGGACTTAGATGTTTAAAAATGTTATAAGCATTTAAAGTTAAAATGTTGACAACATTCATCAGATTTTGAATAAATAAATTTAATCTATAAAAACATTTTTTGACTACTTCTATAAAAATAAAAAAAACACTCTATTAATGCCGAATAGAGTTTATTAACACTTTTCTTAAGTTTGGTTACACGTCTGTCTGTGATCAAATCTTGCGCGCTCGATTTGAGGCACTTTTTGAAGATGAAAAATTCTGAAAATTTGTATAGACCTTGGTCTTGGATGACAATACAATAATCCGTAAAAAAATTTTTTTTAACTAAAAAGTAGAAAATAAAAAATTAAAAAATTATTTTTTAAAAACACACTTTTCTAAAAAAACAAAAAAATACTGAAAAATTTAAAAGTGTGTGGCGCTCTTAAACTTGACATATTATACCACACACTTTTAAATTTTTCAGTATTTTTTTGTTTTTTTAGAAAAGTGTGTTTTTATTTCTACTATAATCTGTAATATACACGTATTATATTATTTGTTTTAATATAGGTAATAACAATATACATTGGCGCAAATAGGTGGGGGCTTTAGTCTCCCCATATTTTTGCCAAGTCCCCCAGTTCAAAAGTCAGTAATTAGTACCGAGCATTTATAATTTATAGAAAATATTATAGGAGGGGCTTTAGTCCCCCCAAAATAATTTGTCTATTTGCCCCTATGACAATATATATAATATATAATGTCTTTATTTTTTTGAGTTTAGAGAATTTGAATTACAAGTACCTATTTGAGTAAAATTAGGTACTTATGTATAATAAATAGGTAATAATAAAATCATTAAATATGACATGTGAGAAAACAATATTTTTTAGAAGTTAGGTTAGGCCTTATTAGGTGTCTTTGACTGTTTTTCATTTTTACTAGCAGGTAAGGGTCTCAATCTAGAAATGTTCTCATAGGTCCCTTATTATCAAGTTGAGCCACTGTTTATCTAAAATGTTTATATTAAAATTGCGCCTATGTCAAAAATATCCAATTGCATTAGAATATTTTAAACCGCATAGATATACCTACATCAAAAGAAAAACGGTAAATTACAATTACTTATAATTTAATATTGTAAAAGGTAGTTGAACCAAATAAAAAACAACATGGCACAACCCAGGACTAAAAAGAAAAGAAGAAACCATACTAAATCGTTTATGAATAGGGCATACATTAATCACGCACAGGCATCTCATGGAAAAAAACGATCCTCCCATATGTGAAATGTGTGGAGTGGTCTACACAGTCAAACACATTATCACTGAATGTCAAAAATACGAAGACACGAGGAAAAAAACACCAAATATCACAGCAAATCGGAGAAGCACTCGGACCTGACCCTCAATCAATCACCAAAATCCTACAATTTATTAAAGAAATTCAGCTATATAACCTAATTTAAGCCATATCATAAGTCCACATACATTTGTAAAATAATTTAAGTTAATGTCAAACTAATGGCCATAGAAGCCGATGTTTTATAGATCAATAAAAAAAAAAAAAATATATAAAATAACATACCATAGAGCTTGTAAGTTCTAATTCTTCATTTTCTAACTGTTCTAAACTTCCATAAATATTTTTATGAACTAGATTTTAAATAAAAAATGTTAATAGATTTATTATTTGTATAAAAATATAAGTAGGTATTAGATAAGCATTTTTACAATTCTACACTTATTGTGAAGACAGATGAGCAATAATACGGTTATGTACAGTCGTATAAACGTATTTCGGACCTATTAATTACCAAGGCTGGGCATTATCTTAACTAGTTACTTTTGGCTTTTTATTAACTTAACTGTTAAGTGTTAACTTACTAAATTTCTTTTTTAATTATTGTGAAATTAACGACTTACCTAATTTTACATTTCAAGAAGTAATAGTAAAGTTAATTAATTAATTTATTTTTTTTATTATAATATTTCACTATTTCAGTCTATTTCGTTTTCATGTCAAAAATATTTACAGTGAGTTGTTTAATGTAAAAAATGTATATCATTCATATCTAACTAATATGGAAATACTGTATAAGCTATAAAGTATAAACACCATAGGTAGTCTATAAATTAGTTTTGGATTGGAAAAAAATTAAGTACTCTAGCGTTGTATAAACAAATTAACTTTTTTTTAACTTAATAAAAAGTTAAATTAACTTTTAACTTTTTGTTATTGGTGCATATTAATACTTAACTTAACTGAGTTAAAAAGATCATTAACTTGCCCAGCCTTGCTAATTACTACACCTAATACATAATAAAGTTTTTGAACATCAACTATTATTTTTCAACTGAGTAGGTACCTATTTATATAATTCAAGTTAATTTACCATTGATAGCATTTTCTATAGATACATTTATGTCCGCAAACTGTAGCATAAATGTCTTGTATGTTTTTATGTTATTTTTATAAGACGATATTACATTTTTTGACGCAATAATGTCATTGGATTTTTTTTTAACTATTGTTTCAGTTATAGATTTTTTTCTTTTAAATTCATCCATGATTATTTCTTTACGCTTTGTTAGTAATTCGTTATGTATATTCTGAATTGTTTTTAGCTTTTCATACAAGAACGTCACCTGTTATTTAATTAATCGTATTTATAGGTATGAATAAGAGCAATAATAAATAATATGAAATAGATTACGGATAAACTAAGCAGGCAGGTAGGTAGTCCAAATAATTGGTAAATATTAAACAATTCCAATGCGTGTTAAGCACGAACTAAGATATATCTTAGTTCGTGGTGTTAAGTATAATTCATTAATTCCACCTTTCGTGGTGCTTAGGATTTACCATTGATATCACCACGATATAGATATCAGAAAAAGAAGAAAAAGTTAAATTTAGGGTTAGCACTCCTGGAAATTCCCAAGATGGAATTTTTTTCAGTACCTAAATATTTTACGTTATTATAGACAACTATGTGCCCACGTCTCTTGATTTACTTATGTAGTAAGTAGTCTTGTACATATAGGTAGGTAATTATAACTATATTATTTTAATAATTTCAAAATGTATTATAGGTAAAATCTTACTATAATACTGGACAGTTATTCGTCATTACTCATTAGCCATTAGGTACTTACCCACAATATTTTTAGCAGAAAAAAAGTGTAATTTTGTTCAAAGGAGCTTTATATATGTACTATAGGTACTCAACGATTGATGAAACCTTAGTAGATTTTAGATTCTGAGAGGAATGAGGGAAAGTCTCACAAATATATTGTTAATTATTCATTGTTACACACTTGGAATGCCAAAACAATATAACTCATATGACATATTCCCTATACTTGGGCCACCGAGGGACCGCTACTGGGCGGAGTCCAAAACCCCGATCCCACGCATTCCCACCACTAAATCTGCCCGTACGCTGGCCGCCGTCGTTGCTACAACTATAGGGTAGAGTGGGGGAAATTTGGGTACGAAAACGCGGAGCTCGTTCATTTGGATGCACCAACGAGTAGCGCTCTCTCGGTGGCCCGAGTATAGTTTATAGCTCCCTTTTTCTTTTCTCTATTCGATAGTTAAAAGCTATAATATTTGGACATTGGCACTCTCTAGGCCTAGAGCCCTAAAATAGGGTGTCAGACTGAGATGTGAACTGAAAATTATAATCAGGATTTCGATATGTCCAAGAAACATAATTCGGTACTTATTGTAAATTCGTATTGCATCATCCTAACCTAGGTTATACGATAAAAATAATTTATAATAATAAACAACCATAAATATAATTTTGTTTTAATTTTACCTTACTCGAATGCTTATCATTACGTAACTCTTCTAGATACGGACCGCTCATCAGTTGAGTTGTGTAGTTTTGATAAGTTGTCTGGATTAACGAATCTAAGGACTGTAAATTGTCGTATAGCTTTTCGATCCTTTTAGTTGTTACGGACAATCGAATGTTAGACTTGTGAATTGTGTTTTCTAAATTACTGTATTGATAAAAATATACAATATTCCGATGATAAGTAATATAATAAAAAATCTAGTATTTTTGATAAAATAGCAGTTTAATACATAATTAAAATAAAATATTGAGATATTGATAAGGCTGTTAATTCAACTTAATCAGCTACCTAGTTATATATTATACAAATAATGTCATATAATACCTGCATAAAATAGTGCATTATAAATTAAAATTATTGGATAGTAGAATAAAAAAATAATCTAATTACGATTTTTATGAGCGCAACTACTTCCACGTTAACGTCATTCCATGCAGATGCGTAATTAGGTGGGGCGGTTAGGGGGGGGGGGCAGATCCCCACCAAAATTTTTATTACTGCTAACATTTTGATCAAAGTATTGATAATGTCCATTCATGTTTGCTAAGAACGTATATCCCCCCCAAACCAAATTACTAACTACACCACTAATGCAATACATAATGTATATTCCTACCCTTTGAATACACGTAATGATGACGTTTAAAATATTAAATATGTCTATATTGTTAAATTAAAAAAATTGGACATTCTTCGAATTGCCCTATCAATATAAATTTTGGCAATGCGAAAATTATAATTTTAAAAGTTTAATCTGGCCAGAATCCTGTGGTCATTGTGAATTCAATTATTATAATTTAGTATTTTCACATAAAAATGCAGTAAGTAACTATAATTTGAGCTATTATAGCAGAATACGAATACGAAATGCTGTATATACTATGAGGTGGCTGATACTTGATAGGAAGGAATCCAGTCATAAGTAGTTGAACTTTGGTTTCACGTTTATAGAATATTTTAGTTGTAAAACTATATTTTATAACAGTTCTACTACAACATGATCAGAGGATTTATTTCAAAATCTCAGAAATTATCATTAAAATTTGTTTTGGATACATCAAATATTTAAAAAAAATCGTCCGCTAAGTAACAATTTACAGAAAAAAGGGGTTTTCACTAGAAAAAAAATAAGTTTGAATCACCGCGGCACACTCTTTAAAGTTTAAATTATATAAAAAAGCTAAGTATAGGTATATAAAGATATGGTCATACACTTATAAAAAATTTAACGCATAAAATATACTTTAGTTTTAAAAATCAGAATTTGAATAAATTAATAATTGTTAAAGAAATAAATAGTTGCGAAGTGGTTGCAGCTCTGTTGTACAGTAGGTGTCTAGTAGTGGAGGTGTTAAATTTTAATTCATTGATACAAAAATCAGTGTATACGATTTTGAGTGAAGACAGTCTTCAGCCCAATAATACTAGGTAGGTATATTTTAATTGATATATGAATACAAAGTACGAGGAAACTTTAAATTTCCAAACTTTTTGACCAAGAGATAAATGTTTAGTCGACATTCATAAAAAAATTCAAAATGTCTATAAATAGCTCAAGAGTTAAAATATTTTGAAATTTGTTCATCATGTACAAAAAAATGATACAATATTTGATGAAATATCAAGTATCTACGGTTATTTGTTATTGAGTTGCAACTAGAAAAACAAAATGTTGAAAAACAAAGCTTTTTTATACTACTTTTCGTGTACTAATACACAAAAAAGAGCTCAGAATATAAAATGGTGTTATATAGTAGGTATTAGAAAATATTTTTCCATCATCAGATAATTTAAGCTTGATTAGCATTTAGTCTGGGGAGGCTGAACTCTGAAAATACATAGGTATTTAAAACTCAAGTAGGTACCTAACCCAATATTTCAATTTAAGACAAATAGGTGTATAATATTGTACAGCATACTTTACATATAATAATAACTTATTAATATTATACTTATACTTACTGAATAGTTTTTATATATCCAACTCCTAAATTATCACTCTTTTGATAACTGTTCATCAAGAGATTATTTATATTCTTCGATTCAAACAATTCGTCGTTTAATGTTTTGAGAACTTGTGTGTTTACATCCCGTTTTGCTCGAACATCATTAATAAAGAAACTCGTATTTTTTAAATCTACAATTTTTTTTCTATATTTTAATATTTAAACCTTTAATAATTAATAACAATCAATAAATTAAAATATAAGATAGGTAATTATAACTATTTAGTAATAATAATTACTTATTACTAACGGAAAATTAGTTATTATAACTAACGTTTCTATATTTTAATATTGAATAAACCTTTAATAACAATCAATAAATTAAAATATAAGATAGGTAATTATAACTATTTAGTAATATTTATTACTTATTACTAACGGAAAATTAGTTATTATAACAGTTATTACATTTAGCTATTAGTTTCGTACCCACCTAGCACAGCATTAACAATTAATAAAACATTATATATATCTACGACAAGCAACACGAATTAAAATTCAAATGATACAATTTATTGGTTTTACCTTTAAATCTGAAACGTAAATAATTTGATGTTGTTACCCCATAGTTTAACACTTAAACAAGAATAAATATAATCATTTGATGTTTTTACCTTATATTATATCTATATAATTATTTAAGTTTACATTATAGAGGCAATAATAAATCATAATTTTAACATAGGTACATAATTGTTAAGGGGCCTGCACGCGACCTGTTTTTTTGCTCAAAAACATGCCTTACAGGAAAAACTCTCACGCCTCGTAGATTGGTCCGATTTCCGTAATTTTTTTCTTGTTAGATAGAGGAAGACTTCTTACAGGGCGCATTGGACTTGGATTTTCAACATTATTTTTCTAAATCTTATGTTACAAGTTTGAATTTAATCAATTTTTACAACTTTTTAGTTTTTGTATTATTTTTTGTTTTTAGCGACGTAATCAAAAATCGAAGTCCAATGCGCCCTGTAAAAAATATTCCTCTATCTAACAAAAAAAAAATTACGGAAATCGGACCAATCTACGAGGTGTGAGAGTTTTTCCTGTAAACTGTGTTTTGATCGATATAATACACCCTATCAACCCCCCCTAAATAGGTATTGGGTAGTAGATTAGTGGAAAAGTCTTATAATTGAGGTGGCAACTAAAATATAAAATTTAATTTTCAAATTTTATAGAATTGCGGAAAATTTGAAAAATCGCGAGCAGGCCCCTTAATAATAATATTCTTGTACTTGATAATAATTATGTAACCTATTTTAAACAATTCTATACGATCATCGACTATACATATAGGTACCTACCTAGGTCGGAGTGTAGGACAGAGGGACTGGAACCTTTTGCATTTATTGGTACCGGTTCTGGTACTGGTTATCCAAAAAATAAAATAACTGTTCTGGTTCGGTTCGGTTCTGGTTTTTTGATAAAAAAAACCATAAAGGTATCGGTTCTAAATAATTTTGGTACCGGTTCCAGATAATTTATTTACCTACCGAAAAGTATAATAATTATCCTATAGATAAATAATATAATATCAATCCGGAATGAGGGTTTAATTAATAGTATGAGAAATATTAGAAAACTCATAATATTATACACATAGTTTATATGTACACAAAAGACAAAACAGTAATACCATTAAATTATAATGGTACGTAAATAAAATTATTTTATTTTTGAACCTAAAAGAACCTATTTAATTTAAAAATTCCTATTCGGTTCCTGTATTTTATAAAGGTTTCGGTTCCGGTTCCAGTTCTTAAAATTTTAAAGGCTACAGAACTGGTTCTTTTAGGTTCGGTTCCAGTCCCTGGACTGGCTGGACTAGGACCATCAGTATATAATATGTACCTATATGGTAAATCGTCGTATTACAATTGATACAATTTTATTTTTCAACCTTGTGTTTTAAAGTTAAGACATTTGTTTGCAAACATCATTAATTTTATATGTCATACTATATTTTAATTGTTGAGCCATAATAGTTTATGACTAAAGGCTAATAAAAATTAAAAAAGTTAAGACATTATTAAATAACAATTATAGGTAACGTACTTATACACATAAAATGCTTGATAATATAATATAATAATGGGGGTACACTTGTTGGGGGTTTATCCCCCTCACACAAATATTTGTGTGCCCTCTTAAACACTTTTAGTTTCTATAATCAAAATTATTATCTGGACTCTTAAACATTTAAAAATGGTGTTTTGGATTCTAATAATAAGGATGGTAATATCATATGGTAACAGTAATATAACTTTGGAAGACGAAAAAATGTGAATCAAAACCTGTTAATCCAATTGTTTATAAATTATGACAGGTAGCCAATAACTATAACAGCTATAAGTTCATAACCAAGTAAAAGAATGTTTCGACTTTTAGTGTCGAATAAAAACATAGGTAGTCAAGGATATGTACGTAAATGGATCAAAACTGGTTTTTGGAAATCGCTATATTACTAGGTATCTATCTATTATTTATGATGACAAATAAATATCAAATACGATTGACGAATAATTGAGGTAAATAACTAATCATTTTTACCTACCTATAGGAATCAGGCACGAAATTGGGCCTTTTTTTGGGGGGGGGTCAATCGCTCCCATCATAAATTAGCCTAACCTAATAGGAATAGTTTGTAAACTGTTAGAGGACTCGATACTCTCTTTATTAATATACTGATGATACTTAATGTATACCCAGTACCCACCCTTCCGTGTTATCTCAGTTCCGCCTATGACTCCTACTATATCTTCAATAATATGATTAAATATAATTATACTTTTTAGTGAAACATTATACTGAAAATCTCCATTGTATTTTGCATTTTTATATGCCAAATATTTTAGTAAAAACTTGAGTAATTAACAATTAAAACATGATTTATTTTGGTAACATTTATTAAATATAATAAAAGAGAAAAATCGTTTAAAATTAGTAAAAGCGTTTACAGTAACAGTTATTGAACAAATAATATTGTTAAGCCGCGTACACACTTGTAACATTTTCTGTTACGCCGTAACAGAGTACAAAATAGTTTGAAAAAAAAGATTGAATTCAAATTTTTGTACAACTGGTAGTTTGGTAAATAATATTTATAATATTTCTGTCTTATACAATATTATGTTATAATATGCATGTATAAATGAGCAATTGGCCGAAAGCGTTTTTGATTCCGTAATTTTAAATTGAACACTGTAGGTAAGGCAACCGTTGTATATATAGTGGGTATAATTTGTGGCCCAAGCACCATTTGTATTTATTATTACACGAGGCCCACCCCAGAAAACCCTAGACAACTGGGCTGACCTTTTTCCTTTATGTAAAGTTTTATTTGGAAGTATTGGAAGTGTCACTTTCATGACAACATTATTGGTATTATTCGGTAAATTAGATTAATAATATTTTTTAAATAATACATTGAATACATTTTTGGAGATTCCTCTGGTCGAATGGACATGAAAAATACAAGCTAGGTTTATAAATGTCGTACATAATATATTATAAATTATAATAGATTAAAATATGTTATATTATGTCTATTGAGTTATAGGCTCCGTAAATAATTATTGTACGGACGGCCCTTCGCTTGACTAATAATTATATTTATATTTTATACACGATAGTTTCTGAATTAGTTAAATTATAGGTAATCGGGTCGCATACTACAATATTATGAATTAAGACTGTTATAGGCGGGTGTTAGTTTAACTATAATAATATGGTGTATAATATATTTTTGGAAATCATACTTGCAATAATATCTTGTTCCATAAAATGTATATTGTTCATTAACGTTTTTATAGAGGTCAATGTATTGCAGTTCTAAATCAAATGTATATAAACGCGGTTAATATACATAAATAAATGTGTTAACTGTTTTGCATGAATATATATACAGGGTGTCCCGTGAGGATTTACCTATTAGCCGTAGAGGGGGACTCGCCGCCCGGACAAAAACCGGTTTTTTGCCGTTTTACTTATTAATTAAAAAAATTATTAAAAATCAGGAAATTAATGAAATTAAAATGTTGAAACGTCAATATTTTCAGAAAAATGAACCCTACAAAATGGCAATCTTCAATATTTTTTTAAATAATTAATTAAAAAAATAATTTTTTTAACTTTTTTACTAAAACATAAAAAAAAAATAAAAAATTAGTTATTTGTAGTGCTTACCTCTGTGAGTCTTAATAAGAAAACAGAATTACGATATCTCTATTATTTCAGGAGATATCGCAATGAGTAAATCCTCACGGGACACCCTGTATATATAGTATGTTTAAAAATTAACTATCATAAAAATGTTGTAGAATAACTGTAAACAAAATTGAAATTATTTAATTCCTACGTTTGTTTCAATAATAATATAAAATAGGCACCTACAAAATTTACACTACAGAGTACGTAAATACCTACCATACGTACACGACACAAGTATTTTGAAATATTTATAATATATTATATATTAATAGAAAGAACAACGTTTGGCAAGTATATTATACTCAAATATATTTTTTAAATAATTAGATGGTTCAAAAATTATCAAATATTTAATTGGAATTGAAAAATATTTGATAATTGTTGAACCATCTAATCATTTAAAAATATATTTGAGTATAATAAACTTTCCAAACGTTTCCTAATCTTCCTAATTTGTATTGTACATTTAAAGTTTAAACCAATCATTGTAAACCAAGGTTATAAAACTTATTACCTGTCGCCAATCGATAAGAAATGTTTCATTTGCATGATTATGAGTTATCAGAAAATCAGGCCAATTAACGTCGTATAATAAACTTCTGGAATGTAAAACCTTAAGTAGTTAAGTCAATCTTTTAATGTAAATAAAAAAAAATGTTAAAATCATCAGTATTAATAAATTGAGCAAAATAAATTGATAAACAAATAATTTTCATTTTATTTGTATGTCTAAAATTATATTAAGAAAATCACTCACTTGCCATGTGTAAATGAGTTTAATGGTTTCAATACGTTTGTTTGTGTAAGAGAATTGATCATTGTCTTTAGGTATCTATACATATTGAACAAATTAAATTCTGGGTTGCTCATATCCTTACCTAGATTTTGTTTCGTATATTCTCTGATACATGTGATTAATTGTAGTATTATTTACATATATTATTCATAATGTCATTACTATACTTTTCACTATTTTTAAAATCCAAAAGAATTTCTTTTGAAACTTCTTTAATACTTGTATCTAGTTCGTTAACACTTAATTTAAAATCAGAAACTCGGTTTTTTAATTGACTTTCAATTGATTTAATTTGTAGCAATAGTTCCATAATCTGGTGTTTAAATATTAAATTTGTATAAGTTGAAATAATATTAGTAAGTAATGAAAACTAGAATTTAGTTGAATAAAAATTTTGTACTAGTGGGCAGTGGGAACACAATTTATTATTATTATTGTATACTTCTACTTCTAATTTACAACTCACAATTAAATCTGTTTTCGTCGAATTTCATCGTCATTTTTGCCGTGGCCAAAAAATTGGTTTACCGTGTATTAAATATTAGTTAAATGCAAGCTAAATATGTAGTTATTGGAATAATAAAGAAAGCGTGGTTTTAGCCCACTGTTATACTCTTATATGGGACAGAGACACAGAATAAAGGGTGATTTAATTAACGTAGGACACTCATTGTTCAAAAAGTATTTATGTTTTTGAAAGTATATTTTTTTTACGGTTTCAAGTTGTTACAAAATAACGAGATAATTAAAAAATATTTTTTTAAAAATGTTTATCTGCTTAAATAATGATGAGTGTTCAATGATAAAAGAACATGAAATCTGCTCGAATTAACATTAATAATTAATTAATAGATTATTGAAACTTTTGGTGTACTTTTGTATTATTTATGGTGTTTTGCAAATGTAATTGATTTTGTACGTTTAATGATGTATTTAACGCATTATGAACTTTTAGAAACATAAGTCGAGCTTGTTCAATTTCTCCTTCGATTTTTCTTTGTGACAATCTATAATGAATTCAAGATTAAAAACCTGACAGAATGTATTATATATCAATGCAATAAAAACCTCTGAAATAAATGTGTTGTGTTTAATATATTTAATAATTTTTGTTTTGATTCAATCATTGCTTTGTTTTTTTTAAATTTTAGTTCAATTGATTTTACTGGTTGAGGGTTCAATGACTCTTTGTAATATATAAAACTATCTAAAAATTAATTTCCAACACTATAGAATATATTATACAAGCTAAAATTGATTTAATATTGTTAATTTTACTAGGTACCTGATATTTCTTTATCAGCTCCTAAATATTTGTACACTTTATCTGCTTTAATTTTTCGTTCTTTAATATCCAAAATCGATGTATGGCATTTTTCTAATAATCTAAGTTTATTTAACATATTAATATGCATACTTTTTTTGTGATCGAACTCAAAAGGTTGTTCTATAATTAAAAGATTAAAAATATAGAAAATATGATTTATAAATAATAATTGAAGAATATAATACTACCTACTTGTTAATATTGATGTAATATCATCAAAAAGTAAATTAACCTGAATCATTTTTATATTAAGCTACTTTTAATTATTTATTTAATTTAATATATAAATAGTTATATATATTTAAAATAATAAAGGCATAGTGGCATGGTAACGTTAATTGTATTGTGTGTTTTTAACCATAGGTTTGTTTGTACGAGTTAAGTTATAGGTAGATACAAATAGAGAGCCTATATATTATATAAAGGCTCTCTAGTTACAAAGTTATGAATCAGTGAGACAGTGTTTGATAATATACTAAAGGCACATTGTCTTACTTTCTACCCCAAATATTATATAATATCAGATTATATAAATGTATTTATTATTTACAAATTATAACTAGAAATTTGTACCTAATTCAGTTTAATATTAAAAGCCGGAAAAAGGTTAGAAAATTGAATTTTTCTAAAACGAGTGTAATAATAGTCCATTATGCAGTAAAAAACATGATCAAATTCAAGGTCATGCATTAAAAAAAATTTTTGTTTCATTTATCATTGATTAAAATATATATATAGACGTGTTTATAGTCAATAATATTAAATATGTTTGTTATATGATACATATTTCATCATACAAAGGCGACTAATTTTGTATACATATATAATAATATGAATACAATTGGAGTAATAATAGGGGAGGCTTACATCAGTTTTATTATAAAATAATTAATAATGATTGGTCAGGATCAGAATTGACCATCGATTGTTACTGCCTGCTATAAAAGGTAACTAAAAGGGTGGGAATTTTGAACTAGAATTCAACAGAAGAGAATCAGGACAAGAACAAGAAGAAGATGCGGTGAAGAAATGAAATACAGAGTTATAAAAGAAGAATTTCATTAGGTAAGCATCAAAAATCTAAAAAAGACGAAGAAAGCTGCAGAAATTGATCTAATTCAAGCAGAACATTTGAAAAAAATAACTCGAAGATATTAAAAATTACACTAATTTTAAAACCACTAAGAATATTATAATATATAGCACAGGTATCTAACCTAACCTAACCTAACCTTTACAGAGCATAATAAATTATACTTAGGTATACTCAAAAAAAAATTGTCTACGAAAATATAAATAGTATCGTACAATAATTGAATAAATAGTTTTCTGACACATGGGTCAAAAATACTAACAATGACAATTATATCCAGAAGAATATAAAGTAAGATCGAAGCTGCATCATTGGAAGATCAGTTTGTGTTTCCAAAGAATATGAGCACAAGGTAGGAAATATTGGCTTTAATAGTGTAACAATTGAGAAAATAATCGTAAAAGATAAGCCACTAGGTATATTATATTATGGCCACTAACAGCATACAGAGCTTTTGTGGATATAAAAAGCGTTTGAAAATGGCGGGTAATGTTTAAGACCAAACGATATGATCCGACGCTAAGAAGAAATCGATCATATTTGGTAGGTACCAAAATTATATTGATCATGATGTCGGGAGGGTCTTTCCATCTAAAAACACCTTATTAGATGGTTTCCAGACACCACCTGTTGTGTCTGGTACGGCTGACTACTCGTCATCGTGATATAGACCAGACATTTCGAACGACACGTGTCGCTCATGCCGCTGCTGACCACGTTGATGCTGCCTCTGTTCGTTGTGATTTTGCTGCTGAAGCTGGTGCGGAAAGCGTTGATTTTGACGCGGCTGGTATTCATAGTTATACTGTTCATGTTCGTGGTCATTCAGCTGCACGACACGGTTTTGATGTAGCCGACCACCGTAGTTATGCCGATTACGCAGGAGCTGAGAATGGTAACTATGAAGCGGCTGACGCAGGTCATACTGGACTACATCATGATAACGTTGTTGCTGTTGTTTTTGATTATTCATTTTATGTGTGGAGGTTGAAAGTGATATATTATTATCCTTTCTTTCTTGATCGTTAGGTTCATAATCGTTGTACTCACTATGCGTGCGGGATGATCTACGGGCCTTTGGCTTATACTCTGTAAACATAAAATGGACGAACGTAATGGACGAAAACCGTCCGTTACGACTAATAACGAACCTATAATGTAAGTAAGACCTTAGATTATTCATATACAATATTATGACGTGGTTGAATTATAAAGCGCGGACTAGCGAGGTTAGTAAAATATAAAAGTTTTCAAGATAACAACAAAAGTTTTTATTAAATTAACCAAAATCAGTGTTCGTAATAAATATAAGACTTAACGGTTAGGTTTGCACAGCTAAATAGTCATGAACTAGTATTGTTGAGGTTATTTACCCCACGTGAGAGCTAACATTTATGCTTAGCGACATATTTTGTGTTAATCGTATATATGAACAGTCGGGGACGAAATAATTACGGGGGGGATATGGATATGGGGAATAAATCCCCCATGTGCTGTATGTATGTATAGTTGTCTTATACAAACATTTAGAAATTATTTCGAAATGAAAAAGTTTTAAATGTTTAATACTTTAATTGTATTAGTATATTATTAGTTTAATATACTCAATAAGCAATTAGAATGGTGTCAAAATAAATTATTGATTTCGCTTTCATCGTTATCTTCAATATTTATATTTTATATTCACAATACACGGGGTTCCCCGCCACACACTAGGTATACCACACAATATAATGATGAATATTATTATTATATACAGAATAGGCATACATAGTGGATAATGGGTATAATGTTATAATGAAAATGTTACTTGGAGTAAGTTGGAGACACTATTTATTTTTATTTGTTATGCATTTGGAATGTACGTCGTACGAATACTACTAAAGCAAGCCGTCGCATAGTCAATTGTTATTTGTTTTTCGCAAATGCATGTACAAACTGTTCCATTACACGTGTACACACAACAGTTTTGTTTTTAATATTAAACTAAGTTAATTTCTACATATTGTAATAAAGAACTATATTGATATGTGATAAGATCAGAGTTAGGGGGTAGGGGGGAGGGAGAGTTTAGCCCTCTACGGGTGTGCCTTGAATATTAATTTTGAGTTGACTCCTAAAACTGCACACTTGCGATAAAGCACAATTTTTCAAATTATTGTATCTAAAAACCGCACACTTATGATTTTAACCTCAAACAGGTCTTTACTATAATACTTTATAATGTATCTATATGTATAGGTATAATTTATTATTTATTCAAACAAAAAAAGGTGTACAAGTGGGTGTCGCTCTGCTGTACAGTAGGTTACAAGTGGGTCACTGTATAATGGATGATATTAAATTTGAATTCAACGATATATTATCATTGTATAAGAAAAACAATTCTGAGCGGAGACGGTATGTCAGTCTAGGTATAAGACATATTATATACATATCTATGGTATTAAACAAAAAATTGACCTATAACAGGTACCTATAATAAATTCCAAATTAATCATATCACAATATCCACTAGGCACTTATAACGCGTTATACATCAACAAAAACCGTGATACTATCATAGATATATAATAGTACACTTTAGAAGTTTCAAGTACCCACGAATAATATTATTCAATCACAACAAAATAACTAAAATAGTTATTCTAGGTTTTTTAATATGTAATTTCGTCCAAATTTGAATTTAAAGTGTCTGTAAAAAATAACTGTGTTCATATATTTTGTAGATTTTTTGGTTACAGTATGAACTATTTATGAGAACCTTTGTTTTAAATTTGCAATCCTTAGCTATAAAAACTGAACATTTTATAATTTATTAATTACAATGATTGATAATTTTCGAGATTTTGATAAATTTTGTCAAAATTCGATCTTTAAATGCTTATAAAAAAAAATTGCGCCAATGTATTTTAAATATTTTTCAATTGCTAATGTAACAATATATCAGGAGCCTTGTATTAAATTTTTACACTTTTTGGCCCAACAGATAAAACTTTATTGATATTTTTAGAAAAAAAACTAAAAAAAAATGGAAAATGAAAATGTCCCTAAACAGTTCAAAATAAATCAAAATATTTTGAAAATGTTATCGTGTATAGAGAATGCAAATATAAACAACTAGTGAAAATTTCATGTATATACGTTCATTTGTTTTAGAGTTACACCAAAAACCAAAATCGATTTTTTGGAAAACTGATTTTGCGTAAATATTCCCGTTTTTCCTTAATTTTTATGTTGATTTTCCTGGCGCTTGTGAAAACTACTGGGAAATTTTTACTTTTGACCCCACAAAGTACTAACTAGATTCACTTTCCTATCAGAACTATTGAAGAAAATCCAAGCACTTTTACTGTCCTAAAACGTGATGACAGACACAAAAATAAAAAAAACACACATCATTGTAAAATCAATACATTCATCGTTTCACTCAGAATCTAAAATGTATATATATATATTCAAATATTAATAAGAAAGACTTAAACGTGTTAGTATGATTATTGTATAGTATCATAATCTTATAATCGTATATTCTTATCCGTTATTTACTTATTTAGCACTAAAAATAGTGTACTGTTTTAACCCTAAGTAAAAATTAAAGTATAAAATGTTAGGTTTTAGTCTATCAATCTTTTTTAGGTCAAAATCAAAAGTGTGTGTTTTTCGGTCGCAAACTAATTCTGATACCCCCCCTCCCCATACAAATGTTCAATTACACCTCTGTGCATAGTATTCAATTAAATAGAATATATTATACATTATTGTTAATTATTATATATTTATATCTGCCCTATAATGAATTGACCGGGGAATACGTTTATTCTTAATAGTCAATACCGATGTGTACAACAGTTGTAACTTACCTGACCGAGAGCAAACGTTCGCCTTTGGTATTATCGAGGATAAAACTATTTTCGGTGATCTTTTGATTGGTCTCGTTAATAGTTGCTGTTCGCTATAGTCCAGAATCTCGTGTGGATGTGTCGCTCGCCAATAAGACTCCAAGAACCCAGCGATGTGATCACAAGCATCTTCTATCTGACTTTCGTCTATTATTACGTCAAACATTTTTGACGGACATTGGGCCAACTTTTCAGACGCCACCATTTGAACATTGAGATATTGAGTTTGTGACTTACCTCGTGTTTTAATTAACCGATGTAGTATCTACATAAACAATAAAGAACAAATTTAAAATTAATTCAAAATCAATATGTTTACCAATATTATAAAATAATATTACTGTGTTATTGTTAAAGTTGATTGAATTTAGTAATTAATAGAATCACTGTATCATTATATTATATTCTGTGGCTCAATTTTGACACAGTTGCGTGCAATTTTCAAAGGGGTGGTTTCAGTGGGGTCAAAGTTTATGCTAAGATCAGACCACAGTCCGACCTCTTTCAGTCATATTTTATTTACAACATACCTAACTTTGTTATAAGTAAATAATGTATATTATAGTGTATTGTATTGTATCCTTTCCATAACCATGCCAATTTTCAATAGCATTGAGAGAATTTATAGAATCTGAATTTAATGAAGTACCTACTTAGATCATTATTCGTAGTTGGTGAGTTATGATAATTGATAGAATACTCATAGACATTATCACTGTTATTTGGTATTGGACTTAATGCACTTACATCATCCTAATCAGAATCGTTAATATATTTTAAACAGTCTATTGGCGCATATAAACGTTAATTATTTGATACAATATTTATTACGGATATAATTTTACCTAAATACTTAATAACAATAAAAAAAATTGTACATGCAATTTAAACGCCCCGTATAGCAACAGACCTCCCTCTTGCAAACCTCGAAAACCGCATTAAACAACTACCTCGTCTTTTTGTACTACTCGGTGACTTTAATAGCAGAAGTACTTTATGGAGATCCAACTACACAGATATGCGAGTAAAAACAGTTTTTACTATCGAAAAAATCTTAGAGAACGACTCAATAGTCCTCCTCAACGATGGACATTTTACAAGACATAATATTGAAACGCACAATAGTTTCTCCGGCATAGATTTATCAATTACATCCACATCATTCGGAGGATCGATAGATTGGATTGTCCAAACGTCATACAATAACAATGATCATTGGCCGATAACCTTAAAACTGTTCAAATCTCAACCAATAGAAATTCAACTAAAAAATGGCTTCTACGAAATTCCAACTGGTCCAATTTTTCTAACACTGTCGAACCTATTAGCCGCCGAACAATTTGAAACCCTTCTTCAACCAAATCTCTCAACAAATATAGACAATATGGTTGGAAAATTTTCAAGTATCATTATTGAATCCACAGAATGCACAATAGGTAAAAGCCAACCATACTTTAAAAAAAGGGTTCCCCGTAGAATGAAAATTGCGAATCGTGATAAAAAACTATAAAAAAGAACTAAACCACTTCAGGAAAACAAAACTACAATCAGACCATATGGAACTATAACAAACTCAGAGCAATTTAACGACAAACAATTAATACTAGTAAAACCACACCATGGAAAGGTTTCACATCTAGCATCAACTATACAATAACCACAAGTCTAATGTGGTCCAAGATCAAAAACATAAAAGGCAATAACCGAATCCAAACTGAAACAATAAATTAAAACAACAAAACTATAACAGAAAAAAATGAAATTGCAATCGCTCTCGGATCTTTCTTCTAATTGAACAACAGCAATGAAAACTATAATAAAGATTTCGTTACTCTAAAAACAATAATCGAAGCCAACTCCCCAGTCAAATTCGAAGCACACAACCCGGATAACCCAATAAACTTTCCTATTTCGATCATTGAACTTACATACCTTGCTGAGAAATAAAAGAAATAAAAGTACTGGCCCCGGCGGAATACCTTTTTCTTTTCTTTGAAACTTATCCAATCATCACTATATACGTTAATGTTCCACCTTAACTGATCTTCTCCGAGGCAGCAGCTAGCAACCTTTGTCCAACGCAGTTCATTATTTAAATCAGTTATCTCTCGCCATCCTACTTTCACATAATGGAATCTCATTCTACATGTAAGTGGTTGACATTGTACTTTACGAACTTTTTGGAAAAATACTTTATATTCTCAAGCAACGTTTCATAAACTTTCATTTAAAAATCACCTATGCACACTCCGCGCTGAAGAATGAAGATTATATTTGTGATTTGACGCAACCCCTTAACTGTTCCGATTTTGCTTAGATCCACTTCCTATTAATATAATATCCATTTTTCTAGCCATAGAACTTATGGTGTTACCCTATATTAAATAGCTCCTCAGTCCCAATCATTATAATATCATTCTTTGATTAATCTTTTCAATTTAGTTATCTAGTTTTTATTTTAATTCTCTTCTTCATATGTGGTTTAATAAATTATCAAAATAAAAAGCTATACTTGCTAAATAAGAAAATTAGAAAAATATAACTATATAAATATTATTCAACATAGAAAGTTATAGACAATAACGAGCATTTCATGGATCATACAGTTTTCTTATGTAATTTTAAAATACTATTTATTTAAAAACCGAGTTTAATATAAATTATTAAAATGGTTATGTTACTACTTACTACATACTTAGTGAATAATAATTGTTTTTTAAGCTAAGGAATACAGATGATTAAGTAGGTATGCTTAAAGCATGGTTACGTATGTTATAAAAGAACGAAACATTTTTATTATTATTGGTTTGTACTTATCTTTTAAATTTACGAATTTAAACATAAAAATAATACAAATAAAATGATTTACTACGCCTTGTAACCGGTGTCTGAATTACTGTTCTATACAAAATAATATGTGTAACGTAACTTTTTCGGCCTATTGTGATAATCTGTTATAATATAACCAACAACAGTTCTTTTGTGTACTTTTTATGAAGCAATTCATTCTAAAGGTTGAATTAAAAGACACTTACTTCCGGTTTGACTTTTATGTATACTATGGTTGGCGCCAAAGAAGTTTTTACTAATTGCGATGGATGATTGATGGTATCACAATCCAAAACAACAAGCTTAAAAAACAATGAAACATCTTGAAGAAGTATTACATATAATTTATTAAATTATTTTATTGACCATAAGAGCAATAATGTACCTACCTGTAATGTTTGAGCAAGTTCAAAAATACGTTCAACTTCTTCTTGAACATAAGCTAAATTGTTCGATCGCGAACCTGGTTTATTTCCAACGGTAGTTTTTTTCGACGGGTTATTATAGAGAGATTTTTTAGCCAAGGATATATCAGCTATTACGCGGGTGATAATGATTCTGAAAAAAATTTGAACGACAGTCAGAATCGTAAATTTTAATAGTATCTCTGAACACGTGGATTGTTTAAATGCATTAAA
Source organism: Macrosiphum euphorbiae (assembly GCA_949089665.1). Taxonomy (NCBI): domain Eukaryota; kingdom Metazoa; phylum Arthropoda; class Insecta; order Hemiptera; family Aphididae; genus Macrosiphum; species Macrosiphum euphorbiae. The sequence continues at coordinate 52,631,086 of CARXXK010000001.1, read as the reverse complement.
TGTACCTACTAATAAGTAGTGGCGTGTGGCGTTTTGAGATTTTTTAAAGTTTAAGAGCAGTTTAAGTACTTTGAAGGGCATTATATTTTACTTTATTAGGTAATTTTCAAAATATTTCTACTTTCTAGTAATATTACGAAAAAAATAAAAATAATAATAAATAGGTAAATACACATATTGTTCTAAAACAACATAAGCTGGTAATCTGGTTTTTAAATAAAACTATTCACAAATTTATCTCAATTACAAAAGAAATCCAGAGAATTTTTATAGGACACTTTTCGAGTTTTTAGGCCACAAACGCATTTTTTGAAACTGAATTTTTCGATATTTTTAAGGGCATTTGAATCCTAGCCATATTATTAGTAATGAGTAATAAAGTAATAACTAATAACTGCTAATTATTTATTGCAATATAAACTAACAATTATAATATAATGTTACCTTCCTTCAAAATGGCGTTTCAAAAAGTTGAATATTACTTTTTGCATCATATCAGTTACTTCGTATCCCTTTAAAGATGGCCCGACTATTACAATTGGCCTCATCGAAGGAATAACGTCGTAAGGTGGCAGTGAAATATCTTGTTTCTTAAAGAATATATTTCGTTTACATTTTACAGTTGGAACAGTTAGAGCAGATGTACGAACACCTCCTGCAGTAGGACTACCATCTTAATAATTAAACAAAAATATAAAACAATCTCAAATTAAGAAATTATTTTAAATACCTATGTTTAAAAGACTTTATTAAAAATAATGATTTTAATACCTAACCCAAATAAACAACTTGGTCAAAATGGAGATAAAAAATATCTATAAGATTTAAATGTAAAATGTGTTTCGCCAATTTTATTTAATTTCAAGAGAAATTAATGTATTTATGTTAATCAATATAGGGGAACTTCATATATTTGATAAGGACGACATCATTGAGATCGCATGACAGTCTAGTACATATTCTTTTATATTTGTTTTATTTTTAGCTTGTTTAATAATTAATATACTATAATACTATATTATACTTTATAGTGTTTTACTGTCTTAGCGATTATAAGTCAGTAATCCAACAGTTGTTTTGAGAGTTGTATCACTTGTATCTATAAAAAGGTGGGCAAGTGGGTGTCGCTCTGCTGTACAGTAGGTTACAAGTGGGTCACTGTATAATGGATGGTATTAAATTTGAATTCAATGATATAATATCATTGTATAAGAAAAACGATTCTGAGCGGTGATGGTATGTCAGTCTATGTATAAGGCATATTATATACATATCTATGGTATTAAACAAAAAATTGACCTATAATAGGTACCTATAATAAATTCCAAATTAATCATATCACAATATCCATTAGATACTTATAACGCGTTATACATCAACAAAAACCGTGATACTATCATAGATATATAATAGTACACTTTAGAAGTTTCAAGTACCCACGAATAGTATTATTCAATCACAACAAAATAACTAAAATCGTAATTCTTGGTTTAAATATGAAATTTTGTCTAAATTTGAAATTAAAATGTCTGTAAAAAATAAGTGTGTTTATATATTTTTTAGATTTTTTGGTTACAGTATGAATTATTTAAGAGAATCTTTGTTTTAAATTTTCAACTCTTAGTTATAAAAACTGAACATTTTATAATTTTTTAATTCCAACGATTGATAATTTTCGAGATTTTGATAAATTTTGTCAAAATTCCAACTTTAAATGCTTATAAAAAAAAATCGTGCCTATGTATTTTTAATATTTTTCAACTGATATTGTAACAATATATCAGGAGCCTTGTATTAAATTTTTATACTTTTTGGCCCAACAGATAAAACTTTATTGATATTTATAGAAAAAAAAACTAAAAAAAATTGAAAGCTGTAAATGTCCATAAACAGCTCAAAAAGAGTCAAAATATTTTCAAAATTGTATGGTGTATATGAAATGCTAATATAAACATTCAGTGAAATTTTCATGTATCTACAGTTATTCGTTTTTGAATTACAACAAAATAAGGAAATCGCTACATGAGAAATCGAGTGAAAATCCAATGTTGTAAAAATTTGAATTTCAAACGCTCATAAAAATTTAATTTGACTGTCCGGTAGAGATTTTTTTATTGATAAAGGTAGATAATCTTATAAGGAATCTTGTGTTTCATTTTCAAATCTTAGATTTAAAAAGAAAAATTTTTACGAATTCTTAACTCAAAATAATTTGCTAATTTTCGTGATTTTTCCATATTTTGTCAATTTTTGAACTTTAAATGCTTATAAAAAAAAATTGTGACTAAGGATTTTTAATATTTTTCATCTGCCTTTGAAACAACATATTAGGAGCCTTCTATTAAATTTTCAAGCTTTCGCAACCAACAAATAAAATTTTATTGATATTTCTAGAAAAAAAACTAAAATAAAATGAAAAATGAAAATGTCCCTAAACAGTTCAAAATAAATCAAAATATTTTGAAAATGTTATCGTGTATAGAAAATGCAAATATAAACAACCAGTGAAAATGTCATGTATCTACGGTCATTTGTTTTAAAGTTACACCAATAACCAAATTCGATTTTTTGGAAAATCGATTTTGCGTAAAAATTCCCGTTTTTCCTTAATTTTTATGTTGTTTTTCCCGGCGCTTGTGAAAACTACTGGAAAATGTTTACTTTTGACCCCCCAAAGTACCAACTAGATTCACTTTCCTATCAGAAAAGGTACTATTGAAGAAAATCGAAGCACTTTTACTGTCCCAAAACGTGATGACAGACACAAAAATATAAATAAAAATATAAATAAAAATATAAATAAAAATATAAATAAAAATATAAAAATATAAAAACATACATCATTGTAAAACCAATACATTCATCGCTCCGCTCAGAATCTAAAAAAGTATAAAATATAAAGTCTATTGAATTTACAATTAATATGTTGTCCAGTGGCATAGTCAAGATTTCTAAAAGGAGAGGGAGATAAACAACCTTTTAAAATGTAAGCAATTTTTTTATTACCATTTTCTAAAAATTACCTATACCTACTAGCTAGTAAGAGTAGTACTCCATAGTCTATTCACATAGTCTGGGATCTGGACACAATTAATATATATCTGTGACTCCACTCCTCATACAGCATAATATTATATTAATTACATATCTAATATCATATTAACATAGGTACAGTTAAAATTTCAATAAATAAAATAAAATAACATACTATAGAGCGGGCATGGCTTCTTTGGCCCCCGGGCCACCTATCAACGACACGGATGTTGTCTACTCTTTTATGTAAATAATTAATACTTAATTGTTCACAGTATCTGCAATTTGTATCAATGGAAATTTCAATATCCATCAACTGCACCATACAACATTTTTTACTAGGGTATAGTCAAACCAAAATTAAATAAATAGAAAGCGAGAAACACATTGTCATTAAAAAAAAAATAACTCTATGCAAATTATTGATTAGGTATATTATTATAGAAGATTTATTGTCAACATGTATACTAAGAATAAGTATATTAATTGAAAATATTATAGGACTTAATAAATATTAAAGGTACATATCCAATAATAATAAAAAAAAAATATTAATGATAATAATATTTATTGCAACCAGTAACCACAAACAATTATAAAATATGTAATATAAGTTAAGCAGTAAATACAAAAATTGCAAACTCAACATATAAGCATTTAGTTGAGTTCATTAAAACAAAATAAAATAAAATAAAAACAAAATTAGGTAAACAAAAAGAAAAAATTTAAATAATATTACAATAATAAATAAAGATATATGCAGATATGGCCATTATACATGAAAATTCAATAAGTTAAAATACAAAGTGCATAATTTTTATACCTGATTAAAATTAGCAAAAGAAATAAAATATATTTACGTAATAGGTAATAGTACACCTTTATTATAGGGCTTTGATTACCAAAACTAGTATTTAATGTTATTAAATGGAACATTGAAGTTGTCATTATTTTTTAATATTGTACTCATAGGCATGCACAGACCTGAATTTCGGGGGGAACCTACAATATTGTTGGGCCCTCTTGACAATAGATATGCGTAGATATTATATTAATCAGTTATATATAATTACTAGTACTAAGCTATAATATATAATATATTCCCTTGGATCTAGTGCCGCATTTAGACATTTTGCACCCCAAAAAATGGGCGCCCTTTAAGCCCCGGTGAAAAAAAATTGCTCCGCACGGAAAATATGGGAGATAGATTAACCTTTTAGATTTTTAACACAGAAAAAAATATTTGTTTTCAATATATTGTGCTTTTTTTAAAAAAAATATTGTTTATTAATGGCTTGATCCCCTCTCCGCAAAGATACATTTGAATTTATGTCACTTAAACCTTTCTTATAATTCATCATATAAGTTGTTTTTTTTAACATATTTATGTAGGTACTTCATAAATAAATAAAATAAAATGTAAAACTATGCAAATTTATAATTAAAAAAATTTCAAACAGCATAATACTATATATATATATATAATACTATTTTACTAGGTAAATTATATTATTATGTAATACTGTTATTATAATAATTAAAATTATAACATTTTAACAATTAAAGTAAACAAATGTCTGACCACAGAATTTTGGAGCACATAAAATACTGGCACCCGGGGCAGTTGTACCCAGCGCCCTCTCCTATGCTCTGGGACTTAAATTTTAGGGCCTCAATTACAAAATGTCGAGGGGTGCCCGGGCACACGCAGCAACCCCCGTGCACACGCCTATGATTGTACTATAAGTGTGAAAATAATAATTAATTAAAGGTATTAGTTTTAATTCTAAACATATATAATAAAGTTTGACATTCATATAATAAATTAAAAGTGCGATTATTAAAATCAGTACCAATATATTATAATATTTATTGAATATAATCTAGGTTTATTATAGAATTTATGGTAATTTTTAAAGCAATAATGTGGCTAAAGTAAGTACAACTCCATACCAATGAACCATATAAATAAACTGATTGTATTGAAGCTAAAAAACTAATCTCAAAGTAAGTATATTTATAAAATACATTTCTTATTACATAATTTAATGAATAAATACGTTCCACAAATTTGAGTCTATGATCAAAATCTATAAGTATAAGTTTAAGTATAGGTAAGTACCTAATGTATTTTGCATCATAAACCCTCTCTAAAGGAGTACATTACGTTCATAGGAGTAACTAGACCTTAACACTGGGGGGGCACCAGCCCTAGCATTTTCCAAACCAAAAAAAAAGGTGGGGTGCTCACCCCCTCCCCTCCCCCCAACTCATGTTAAATAAATTGTTAAAATTATAATATTGTTTAATTATTATAGTGTGTTTAACATATTCTATTGTGTATATAAAACAAATTATAAAAAAGTGTTACTGAGGTATATTTAATTAAATGATTAAAATTACTATCAAATATTAATTATTTTAGATCCAAATTCAAGTCTAATTTTTCTTAAATATAAGGGATTTTTAAAGGTAACATTATAATAAATACACTAGTCATTATAGTTCAAGCCTCCGCTCAGTATTAGAAAATGTATTTAAAAATTCTTCTTTATTTAAGACATTAGACAAATATCTTTCGATAGCTAAAAAAACCCCTATGGCAGGCAGGCGTCTAGTCATCGTTACGACGTCACCAGCAATCGTTATCACCATTTTATGGTAAATGTTACAAAAATAAAATTGTGTGTCTTTTCTTCTGAGTTTTGGATAACAAGTGACAACTATGTATGTGTACTTTGTTGTACTATAATTTTTATTTTTTTATCAAGTATTTATGTAGAAAAAATTACACATGATTTTACACAGAATCATTACATACAATAATATAGATGGTCAAAGATGATAGGAATACCGTTCGTAGGAATATAGTTATTATGACAGGGGGGCTACAATCGAAGTTGGGGGAGGGGTCCCTCCCTTGTTAGGCTTATGGTTACGTTTACAAGGTATATTTAAATATTTACAATCATAAGAATGTGTAAAATAAGTTATAAGTATGTACTAAAATTATAAGCATCTACCTACTAATATAGTTAGAAATATTAAAAATCACATAGGTATTTAGATTTACTTAAATTTAATTTTAGATTATTATTGTAACACTATTCCTTCATTAAATCAAGACAAATATTCTCTTCTTTAAATAAATCATTATAATTTTTATTTTTTACAAGCACAACTGTATCATAGGCATAACATGGAATATCAGCATTTAGGTTTAAATTTAAAAGCCTATTGATATAAATAATAAAAAAAAATTGGACTCACAACATAGCCTATTGAGGTAGGTACTGAAATACTCTTTGTATTTTTATCACTAAGAATTCCTTCTAGTTAACAAACTTGTTGGGGCCTATTAATAAAATTTAAAGCATTACCCAATTAATTGTTTGTACATCTTAAAATACTAATAACTTGCTTTAAAATTAAAATATAATAAAATGCCTTCGAGATTGCCTAGAAAATAATATTACCTTTAAATTTTAGTAGGGGTCAATTCACTTTAATTTTTAAACTTATGGAGCTACACATGTTTTGTTGAGCGAGAAATTTGCTATGTTACACACTTGTAAGACGGATATAACAAATGCCGGTGTAACATATTAATATAATACATATTATTTTAAATTGTGAAATCATGGGCTCCCACAAGAACCTGTTTAGTGGGGTCCATAGATTTTCAAAGAAATATACAACAATACAATGTAATACAATGAAATACACCGGTATCAAAATTGTGTCAACCGTTTTTTTTAAGAATAATATTGATTTTGCCAAATCATTTGTAAAATATGAAGATTTTTCAGAAATAAATTATAAATTTCTAAAGGGTTAATTGTATCAAGATTAATAGAATCATTTATATGGCAGTTTTTAATTAATTCTTTCCAACCAACTTTATTATATTTATTTGTTTTTAACTCATCAGAAATAATTTTACCAACTTTAATATAATAATTATTAAATTAATTTTGTTTCATATTTGCCAGTTATAAGAGTATTGGAATCATTTCTAGTCAGGCTTTTTATTGCTGGTTCCATTTTTTTAGTACTGTATAAACTATAAAGCTTTATATATTAATTTCCATGTAGTTTTCATATTTTTATAAGATATAGAAATTAGATTATTATAATATAAACAACGAGCTACTTTATCAACAAGTACAAACAATTTTTGTAATTATTGTAATGTTGGTTTAGCTTCAGATCAAAAGGTGCTTTAACTTTTAGGTTCTGAGTGGAGCAATGAAAATATTGGTTTTACAAAGATGAGTGTTTTTTTAAAAAAATGTTTATCAATTTTTTTTCATTTGTGTCTGTCATCACCTTTCAGGGCAGTAAAAATGCTTGGATATTCTTCAACAGCATCTTTTCTTAAAGGAAAGTGAATATAGTTGGTACTTTGAGAGGTCAATATTTAAAATTCCCAGCAGTTATCAAAAACACCAGGAAAAACAAAAAAAAAAATTAATAATTTTTAAGCAAAATTGGTTTTGACAAAATTAATTTTGGTTTTTGATGGAACTCTAAAACATATGACTGTTGATACATGCAATTTTCACTGAATGTTTATATTAGTATTTTCTATTCACCATACAATTTATAAAAAATTGACTTGTTTATAGATGTTTAAAGAGTAAGGATATTATTGAGTTTCAAATTTTTTTTATAATTTTTTTCTATAAATCTCAATAAAATTGTATTCATTTGGTCAAAAAGCTTTAAAATAAATATAATAGAATATAATTAAAAATATTATTTGTGGGTAGGTACTTGAAATTTCCCAAGTATAATATTATATACAAATATTGAAACATGAGAATATGCATATAATTAATTTAACTTATTGACTACCATATTTTAATAATAACAATATAAATATAATATAAAATATCCTATGCTGGCAATCTGACTCTGCTCAGAATCGTTTTTAGTATACAATGTTATTATATCATTGAATTCAAAGTTAACATCATCCATAACAGTGACCCACTTGCAACCTAATTTACAGTAATGCAATCACTTACCCGCTTTTTTAAATATGTTTTTGTCTATTTGTAATTGAAATAAGAAGTCTTTTAATAATAATATTTAGCTCATTCACCTTATCTCTGATCCCTCTTTTAAAATTTGCTATGCAACTGCCACGTCCAAGTATAAATGATGGAGTTCCTCAAGGAGGTATTTTATCTCCATTACTATACAATATCTTTGTCTCTGACCAACCACATCACCTAACACCTCAGTCGAGAATTATGCGGATGATAAAGTGACTATCTCGATTAACGATGACCCATCCTTGGCCTAATTATATTTTCAAACCCATCTAGGCCTGGTGGAAAGATGGTATACCAAATGGAAATTTAAAGTAAATCAAAATAAATCAGTACACACTACTTTTCCACTAAGGCAAGCACCTTGCCAAAATGTACTACTTTATGGCATCCCTATCCCAATCCAACACTCAATCAACGCTTAACCTAGGCTCAACATCTACATGAAAAAAGACTATCCCTAAATAATCGACTACTTATGCTTAAGCATTTAATTGATAACAAAGCCACCCCTATTAATATCAAACTCCTCTCGTGTGCAAAACCTTATTAAAACCCATCTGGACATACAGATTACAGGTATGGGGAAATGCTAAAAAGTTTAATCTGAATAAAATACAAGCTTTCCAAAATATGATTTTAGTTAACACCCCTCCATATATATCAAACCATACCCTACATATAGATTGTAACTAAAAAACTAGTCATGACGAAGCTAAAAGTTTTTATAAAAAATTTCATAACTGTCTATCTTCCCATTCAAAATTCAAATCCTCTCATCAAGAACTTATCATTCCTCACAATCCCAGGTAGGTAACCCCCCAAGGTGGTTCAAACGTAAATGGTGCAGAGATTTATTACTTGAAATATAAAAAAAAAATAACTCATATAATTAAATCACATAAGATTTAAACCAAGTCGAAAGTGTCATCAGTTTGTGGCTTCTTTCCTCAAATTATGTAAATCATATTATTTGTTTCCCTTTTATCGCACATGCACTCATTTGTCTTATTCACTCATTATAATACATATATTCTTCTAAACAAAAAAAAAAAAAAAAGCATATTCACAACAACTACAAAATAAGCAGATGCAAACAAAATCAACAAAAATAAAATCCTTTTTGCTGCTAAAAATTTAACAGTACATTTTTACATACAGTAGTGGTTGAAAAATTACCCAAGTTTGAAGATATAGAATTTTTGGTTGAACTTGGCGATTGAGCAATCATACGCATGATTTCGAGTTTGGTAGGGGATGGTATATAGCCCAGATCAGAGCCTTCTTTCACCAGACGACCAATCCACCAGTTGTTATCATACTTTTCCTGAAACGATTAAAGAATAAAAATTAACATTGATTATAATATAAAGGCTGAAATACCAGCTTACTACTTAGATGTTATTTTACTACTTACATTACAAAAAGCATTAGATTTAGTCTTAAAGAATGAAACTATAAAAGGTAAATGTATATTTATAATAATAATAGTTTAATTAAAAATCTAAATCCTAAATAGCAACAGGAGTACAATTTCTAATACACAAAAATGAAATACCTATGTTTACTGTAAAGAGTACTCATATTTCTTGACTTAAAAAATATCTATATTTTTCACTATTATTTATTAAATAATCATGATATATTTTTTTTATTAGTGTTGGGTATATTAATTTTAAAAATTAATTAAATTACTTAACTTGATATTCAATACAATTTTTAATACAATTGTACCTAATGTATTAATATACAATATACAATTACTTACAACTTCAACAAGAAAAGTAATAGAAAACTTATTTGCCATCCCTGACCTAACGCATTACAATAATGCATTACTCTCGTTATGTTATAACCGAACACTGTTTTTAGATTACCTATACATTTATATGGTGTATGAAGGTATCTACTCAACAAATTGAATAGACACATTTTAAAGTTATTTTTAAAATATCCTTATAATTGATTTTTAAGAAAAAAAAAATGGTGACATTTAAAACATCTGTCTTAAATAAATTATTTTGACCGTTTTAACTCAAAAAATAATAATTCTGTTAAATCAACAATCATCAACTTGAGACATTAATGATTAATATTTAAATTTTGTCTTTATAAATTAATAACTATAAAAAAAAGTTATAATCATTCATTCAATATATCCTTTAAATAAGTACCTATATTATTTAGACAACATTGAATATATTTAATCAGGGAAAGTTTAAATTAATATATAAATTGTTATTAATGTTAGGTACTTACCTGGTGCTAAGCATCCAATATTTTTACATTAAGTATTAGATACTTGTATAGTGTATATATATAAAAATACTAAACTAAAGTACTGTATAAATAATGTGCTATACCTATGATCTAATTATCTAAATTCAGACTATAAAATCTATCAATGTTCATTAATTCCCAGCAGTCTTATATATTCCAAGAATAAAAATGTTAGAAAAGTAAAAGTGTTATAATACTGAAATTATTATTAATTCTAAACTACTTAATAAAAATATTCAAATGTCACCTTATTGAAACTTTATCTTCAAAATTGTTTAAGTAAATTTCAAACTTTTAATTCATAAGGACCATAAGGTTATACTTTTGTGTATTAAAATGCTGCTGTTCTGTTGTTCCTCTTGAGAAAAAATAATTCCAAATAAGTATTATAATTCATACTAATAAATTATAATTAATACTTAATAGTTAATTATATATGACTAGAAAAGTAAGGGAAAAAATGTTTAAAGTTGAAAATATTACAATACTAAGATAATGACATTTCAAACATTGGGCAACCTATCTGATTTCCAAAATCAGATTTGTTATACCGATAAAACTTATCTTTGGTATGTACCTAATACTAATTATATTTGATATAGATAGACTTCATATTTGGTCAGAAAATGCATATTTAAAGGTATACCAATGTATATTGTATATACCTATATATAAATAAGTTTTTGTAAAATTGTATACATTTTTAAGTGTAGAAGAACACCAGATTAAATGTTTAGTCGTTTAAAGTTCCATCAGTCCTCAAGAAAAATAAATTATTAAAATAACATAATAACTATATATGATATAAATATTATAAAATGAAATAGTAGCAATACCTATTGTGAAATATATACATACATATATAAAATATATATATGAAATATCAATAAATATAAAGTATAAACATTTCCCATTTTTAAAAACTATTTACTATTCACCCCAGTTACATATTTAGGGGGAAGGGCATGCTTGGGAGCTGAAGCACCCACCATTTCACATATTGAACTTTTTTTTTATATAAATTACTTAGATATCAGGTATTACGTAGAACTAAACATCTGACTAACCGTGTTAATTGTAGTCTACTAGGTATCAAAAAATAGGTTAAATTTGTTTTTACCCGAAGTTGTTCACGAAAAGTACCTAAGAAATTATAATGTATTACCTATGTCATGTTTCGTATTAAGACAATAATTTAAATTGTAAAAGTTAATTTAACAGCAAATTACTTTATCCCACATAAGTAATTCATAAATCAATTACACGGTAGATAGGTATACTGTGTATAATATATTTGTTTTATCATCTAACATTTCATTAGTCCTAGAATTATAGTAAATAATAGAAAATATCAAATAGGTAACTAAGAACATAATATATTATAGGTACCTTGATATGTAAAAATTCTTGAGCCTTAAATGAGATTGCATGACCTTGTAATGGACAGTCATCATCCAAATTGCCATCATATGCGACATTTGTGCGTATAGCAAATGCCACAGGTTTTGTCTACAATAAAAACGAAAATATATTTAATAAGATCTTAGTATCGAAAATTAATCACAATCTTGACACAAATAGAGTATAGACAATATTAGGTATATGTTTGTAATTGAATTGTCAAAAAGTATAGACTAGCATTGCAGCGTTCATAATGGCGCATTGCTTCGACGACCAGTACGGTCTGAAATCTAAATTATGTATACATAGAATTGCGTACCGCCGGGCAGGTGCGACGCAATCTCAAAGGTGGTTTCTGGTCTACACTGCCTACAGAATTAAAGGCACCGGACATCTTTGGTGCTTGAGATTGTCGAGTGTTGATGGTATTATGGTAATGTACTACGCAGTTTGGACTATGGATCGATTGAAATATTATGTATATATCAACTTCGGGACAAATGAAACGTTTCGGTGAATCACTGGCGGTCGGCGGATCGTTTATTCAACCCGTGGTGGTTCTCCTGATCCCAATTTTACAACAGCGTTATAACTTGTAAGCTCCCTGATTACCTTGTTATCACATCAACAACGAACGTTGTGATAAAGGTGCGATCACGACTGTCCACTGATCAGCATAATTCAGGATTCAGCACGGACTAAATTATATTAATATACCTAGTCCGCGATACTTAGTAATCAGAATTTAGGATATTATGATTTAACTATTTAAGATTTATATAATTATGCATGTCTATATTGTACAACGTAATAAACGTATAGCTGTGCAATGTTTTATGGGTTTTTACCTTTCCGGCTACGGTGTTCAGAGCAAGACCAACTAGGACTCAGGACTCAAATCGGAAGTCGCCACTTGCCAGTCACTTCAAAAAGTATTTTAATAAATATGTATTTTTTTTAGTTATAGACACATATTGATGTTTCATTTACACTCTTTAACTATTTAAAATCTTGGCTCTCCATCATGTGCATTAATCTAATATTATTTATTCGTACACTCTTGAAATATGTTCTCTGGGTGACACTTGTGTTGTATAGCATAAAGGATTAGGGTCATCGGCCTTAATAATAATATGTAGGATCTGCTATTCCTAAAATGTTTATCTAAAATGTAAAGACCACGTAATACGTCTACACAAGACTGGACACTATGGACTGGGGGTGGGTAGAAGGACGGCCACAATGAAGTGTACGGCACTAGTATACACGTGAGACGCAACATTAGTTATTAACCTATTAATAAAAACACATTTAACATGGGAATTAGGAAGTTTATAGGTATATTGTGTATGAATCTTGAACACAACCGTAGTTCATGTTACTAACAAGTAGAGTGCAGTTACATCGCATGTGTACGAACCCCGTACAACTTTGTAGGCATGTTCGTAATGTCTGCACTCATCTGTCTAGTCCTGCACTCCTGTGTAGTCAATAGCACGGACTAAGATATAATGGACTGGAAACGACAAGGTGGGCGGGTGACGGGGGACGGCCCGCAAAAGGTGTCTCTGTTATCATCAACACTCATAATCGAATGTTTTCAGCGCTACCAGTGGTTTTATTTTGCGTCACATTTTGTATCTCAGTCCATGTTTTATACAGAGGGCGCTGTAAACTCTCGATTATGGTTGCGACCCCCCGCATTTGCTTCTTGTACATACTTTCGAGGCCACTGATAAGCTGCTCGTTTCCAGTCCATTATATCTTAGTCCGTGGTCAATAGTCATAGACAAAGAAAATAATAGATAAGCAACTCGCCCGGTTTATTGGTTCTGCGATTTTAGCGCTATGGTGGCTATCTCCCGAACTATTGTCAGAAATGAAAATGAAAACCTTCAGTTCGCCATCGATATTATTAAATGAAATTTTAACAAAATAACGCCATACCGCTTTGGACTTATGAAATTATGACACTATTATAAAAATTATAATATAATAAATATATAATATTATAAAAATTAAGAACCGTCTACTAGCGCTTTTGTGTTAATCTCCACAACTACTTTTAAAGAACGGTTTTCAATAGGTATAAGTTCATACCCCCTGTGTGTAGTAGTTTGAGGTAAAAACCATAGATTCATACCTACACGAAATGCGTATTATGTATAATTTTCATTTATGTAAAATGGGCCCATGCGGGACCCGCCATCGTATTCCGATTTGATTTTCAACATTAATATTAATGATGATGATAAAAATTAAAAATGTTCATAGATAACATAACATTTCATCATGTTTTCCCTTGACTCGGAATGCATATTATGGCGAACTGCTATCAGGACCATATTTTGATTAATATACGCGTCCCATGTATTTAGTAATAATAATAACATTTTTAGAAAAAGATAGCATACACCAGACATCTTAGGTCCTATTATATTATAAAAGTATTGACTATCTATTTCTAATAAATAATAATGTTGGCACGCCTTGGCAACCTATAATCACAGAACAATATAGAAGCGAAACTCGATCAGTTGAAAAGGGGTATTGGTTACCTATGATCTGAAGTCTGAACCTACGAAAAACATGGAATTGGTTCCCGCACCAACATGATGTTAGACCCGTGGTTACCAATATTATGAAATCGGTTCCAAGACTATGGCGGGATACGGGACGCGGGGTCGGCTTGTTTACCATTCCCTATTTCACGTATGCCACGCCCTCCTGAAGACCGTGTTCAAGGCCGCAATCGCCTGGTTTGGCCAACGCACGGAGTTTCGTACCCCTGCTATAATATGCTTTTAACATAACTAGCTGTCCCACCCGGCGTAGCCCGGGCAAAAGTTACTTCAGGTGAAGTACATTAGCAATATTATTAATTATAAGTATAAATTCAAGGACTCAAAAATGCTTTAATTGTAAATATATTATAGCTGATCACATTTACTTCGTTGCTCGTTAAAATGTGTGGCAACTCTATATAATATATGATTCAAACTTTGTTCAATTCGTTTAAACTCAAAAAAGTTCATCTATCATCTTGAATATATAATTACTCGAGAGACACGCTTGTATGTTTTGTATGCGTGAGACACGCAGTATGTTTTCTGGTAGACCCCTCGAAGTGCGTACGTAATTATGAATGTTTTATTAACAGTTATAACACGTTGATATTAAGATGTGCATGTGTCCAAAAATTAATCTTGAGAATACCTTTTTTACTAAGCTATCTGCTTTTTAGCTACAGGTCTAAAATTATTTTAATTATTTAATCATGAGTCATGACCAATAGGAAATAGCAACCTTAGAATAAACAAAAATATATTATTATTTAGTTTTTTTTCTTACTGAACGGATGGCACCTACATCCAGATTTCCTACTTTTCTGGTGGATTTTGTTAAAATGATCTTACTTCAGAGTTAAGAACCTTCTCCTGACAATTACGAATATAACAAAAAAAGAATTAGCGAAATCGGCCCAGCCGTTCACGCGTGATGCCGCGTCCAAAGAAATATACATATATTAAATTTATATTGTATATAGATAGATACATAAAGTATAATATAGACAGGTTGTTGAATTTTACTTTTCGGAACAATTATTCATATCTACTCTCCGATAAAACCCACACAAAAGAAAAAAGGTCAGGTTACAGGTAGCTAGAAACCCGAGGGCCACCGTGCTGCACAATAGGTATAATAATATATATATATGTATACAATTTACACGTTTATTTTAATTAATAATAAGTAAAAACTAATTATTTATTAACTTTATCGGACTAAATTTATGCCTAAAACCTTCTCTGTGATGTCCTCTTTAATTAAAAAAAAACTGCACGCCGATTGAATAAGTAGTTTTTTAGTTTATCCTGAACAAAAAGAAGCAACTTAATTTTATATAGTAGTACAGATACAGATATGCAATAATGAAACTAATGAAACTAATCCATCCAAAGAACTATACTAATTAATTGGAGTATCAGAGATATATTAAATTTGTTATTATTTTATTATCTATTTATAGGACTTTAAATTAAAAAAAAAAAATAGAAAATTATTTCTAAGAATACCTTCGCCTAAACGATGTACTTATCCAATTTATTGCCGGGTCCACACCATAGATATATACAACAAATAGATAGCTGTCTTTATACTACAGTTAACAGTTATTGTGATAGATTTTGAAGTCAGCTGCCATCATTTATAAAACAGGCAATGTTAATTATTTATTTTAAATTTATTCAAATACACAATATAAACTTATATATACATAATAAGGTACTATGATAATACTGTTTTGTAAACATTGTCTTGGTAAATGACAGTCAACTTTTTGTATATGGCCCACCACAACTTCATTACTAATAAGGAGACGGCTATATAGTTGTTGCATATATCTATCATATATGGTCCACACAGCCACTCAGTACAATAAATCAAAACATAAACTGAAGTAATCCCAACAAATATTTATTTTTTCTAGGAACAATTTAAATTGTTTTTAAAAGTAGAAACAAAACAATTACCAGATTCTATGTGGACCCAGCATTACATAGACCTAAATAATTAATATAATAAACCATAAAGATATACAGGATACGGAACGAACGATGATTGTAAGGTAATTCAAGCTTAAGCGCAATCAGTGTTAACAAAAAGTACAATAAAAATAGTATTGTAGGTATTTTAAAAGTATCAGACTTATCACATTTACTATCAGTTATCACAAAAAACAGACTATTTATCACGGACTAAAATATACAGGACATATACACGACAAGGTTGGAGGGTGGGGGGGGGGTTGACCACGAAATGTAGTACAACAAGCGGAGTTCGGGGGAATATTTTCCTTTTAGCATTACTAGCGCTGTCTTAGTGGCTATTTATGGAACTAGACCTTTATATGATGTGTTCTAGTTCCATAGGTGTAAACTAAGATAGTAATGCTAAAAGGAAAATATCCCTTCGAACTCCGCCTGTTGTACTACATTTTGTAACCACAATATTCATCTCGTGTCCAGTCCTGTATATCTTAGTCCGTGCTATATATCGCAGTTTATATTAAAACCAGATAGGGCACTTCTGAATTTTACTGGTAACTACAACCTACCTCAATCACAGAATAGAATAATGCCTCAATGCAGTAGAATCACATATGAGAAAAAAAAATTGGAAAACACCTTGTCTATAATTCTTGTACCAAATAATATGACAATGGTTAGGGATTTGAAATGAGTGCTAAATATCATGTGATGCATAGTCAATAATCAATAACTTTTCATAAAAACTCTTTTTCTCTATTAGTGGTGATACTAATTTTAAGTAGGTTTTGATCATAGATATATTGTTGAATATATCTATGGTTTTGATTTCTTTAAACTTTTATTACATGGCTTCAATAGTAAGTGCACTATCTGGTTTTATATAATCTGCGAACGTGGCCACGGATGTAGGTACAAGCGGCAACCCCGTACTTATCAATAGGCCCAGAGCAAGGTTTACAGAGCCATAATGTATAAAACATGGATCAAGCTACAAAATGTGAAGCCAAATAAAACCACCGGTAACGCTGAAAACATTGGGTCCCCACTCCCCAGTGTGAGGGACCTTTTGGTGGCCGTCCCACGACCCCCGCCGACCATGTCGTTTCCAGTCCATTATATCTTAGTCAATGTCATAAACAAACAAAAAAAAATCAATACATTTTGATGCGCGGCTACACTGATTGCACTTTAGCTCTTATCACGGTTTTTGGAGGGTGTCGATTCCGAATTCACCTTAGAATCTTAAATAATAATATACAGTGGAGCTACATGACGTGTATTGCTCGTATACCGAGACGTTACTAACTACGGATATAACGTTGCGTTATAGTTTGTGCTTTATATTTGTGATGCCAACCACAATTTCAGATAATATACTGGCTCCACAACGAATTATGATAAGAAGATCGTCAAACTGAGTCTCCAAAACAGCTCTGGACCCACAACTGACTGGTAACATTTAGGTATCTAGAGACATAATGTGTTAATCCGATATGATATATGGTTATATCTTATTTACGAGCATATTATGTCATACGACAGAAGTACTGTATAAAATTATTCTCTTTAATGATCTTGCGAGTGCGTGCGAAATCCCTCCGTACCATAAATGCAAATATTAAATAATACCCCAGACAACTGCATCAAGCCGTCGCGTTCCTAGAAAAATCAGATGCGAGTTACTACTACTAAAGATAATTTACGAATAATACAACCAGGTCGAATGTTTTGTAAATGGCCTATTAAATGTTCCTTAGAATCCAGTTCTATGGAGGCCCCTTAAAACAGTTTATTGATAACTATAAACAGCTAGTAGCTAGTAGGTATAATAGTTGAAATGAATAATGATTAAATATAAATGATATATATTTATACTTGTCCGAAAAGTGATAAGGACCCGAGAAATTATAAGGTCTGAAATTCAAAAAAGTAGTACCAACTAATTAAATCGAAATTACCTAATTAATTACATAATATTAAATTATATAATTTGAGTGATAAGTTGTTGTCCGAAAAATGATAAGGACAGATAAGAGTGGTTGTATGGTGGTTAGCCTGTGGTTACCCTATGACCAACTTGACGTGGTGTTGCACAGCTGCAAGTCGGGGGATATTTTCGATTTGCGGAGCGGAGCGACGGCGCCGAGGAGCGTAGCGACGAGTGCCGCTAGCATGGCATCACTGTACGATGTTTTTTTTTATTATTTTTTTTTATAAGCTACTTATCATTTTTCGGACAACTTACTGCCCCCAACTCTTTATTTTATTTCATAGTTGTTTATACGAAATACATCAATTATATGAGTTATAGTATAAACAACTATGAAATAAAATAAATAGGTACAAAATAACAATATTATAATCATAAGATTATATAAAAATTATACAGGTAGCGCTACCTAGGAATAAAATAAAACAGCGTTCACGGGCACATCGTTTTTTGGAGTGAACGTTGAACAGTTCAATATTATGCCGGTAGATGGCGTTTCTAGTACCATTAAAATCGTAGAGTTAGACTTGCTCCACTATGATCCAAACAATGAAACAATTCAATAATTGATTATTAACGACTTCTACTGAATGAGCGGCGTTTTCAAACATTGCTGGGTTAAGAGGGGGAGTGTGTAGTTGCCCGGGGCGGCAAATTCATAACATTGAAAACGAAAATTTTTAATTTCTCTAATGTATTTTAATTTTTAGGAAGAATTATTATTATTCTTTGAAAACTGTGTGAACACAGTGGCGTATATACAAATTATTTTCACTATCGACCAATTTTGGCAATTTATCACTATTGAAGCAAATCACGACTAACATAGCCATAACTATACACATTTAGGAGAGCTGGGTGGTTATAATTATGACATATTATACAAAACGAATAAAAAGTGCTCAATTTAATTTTTGACGTGATAACGTCTTATAAATTGATGGAGCCGGCTGCACGCACGAAAAAATGTGCCGTTACCCACTTACCTCGCTGTGAGGCGTTCCATTAGTGTTGCCAGGTTTGGGAAGAGGGATGATCGTACCGCGTCTTCAAAATTATCGTACATTGGTGGGGGATCGTACAGGGAGCAATATTATCGTATGTCCCCACTAGGATCGTACCATCTGGTAACACTGCGGTTCCATTCGCGTAGGCTACCCAACATCGGTCGTCACGCGCGTAGTAGAGACCGTCGGGCGGAGTGGGGGGGACCCATTAAACGAGTAATTATTTTTGACGAAGCATAACTTAGCCGGTATTCGACTTAGAGACCCCGGACCAATGGGCATCTCAATTTTTTAGGCCCCAGATGAATTTTCAACATTAGGGAACCAAAGCCCCCACCCCCCACATTTTGAGTTGAGTGTAACTCGGCCGGATTTCAAGTTAAAGACCTCGGACCAAGGGGGTACCCATTCTTATTGGTAACCGGCTAATTCGGCGAAATCTATTTCGGCGAAAGACATTTCGGCGAATCTTTTTCGGCGAATGGATATACCGGCGAACGGTTATATCGGCGAATGGACGTATCGGCGAACGAATATATTGGCGAAACCACAATACCTAACCGGAAATTTACAAATTTAAATTCCATATTATATAAATAATAATTAAATAAAAAGAGACGTTCTAGGACCATATATACTTATAATAATTACTTTGTAAAAATGTATAATATTAATTCAATAATTTAGTCAATAAAAATAATATAAATAATATTGTAATAAAAATAATACTAAAAATTTAAAAGTCAATATTGTATGCCAAACTTTTTAAATATGGTATAATGTCTTGGTTTGAATAATTTGTCACCTTTGTTTTTATATTTTCTGTGGTTCTTTTCCATTTTAATTTCTGTTTTTCTTCTTTGCCAGCCTCAATGTGTGCCACTTTTAATTTAGCTAGCCCGACCTCCCTTTGTAGGCCTTCAAACATCTTCCAAATTGATACATGATGACCACCGACTTGCTTTTGAAAGCCATTATGCCATCCTTCCAAACCATTATTGGTACGAGCTAGTCCATGTATGGCAGCTTCGTAGAGATTCCACAATTTTGGCGTTCGTCTTGTCCGTCTCATGGGCCGTGATTAAACCCGTGACCACGAAATCCCCACCGATAACTAATTTTTTTTTTTTATTAAAATAGAAAATGTACACAATTGTGTAGCAAAATATGTACAATAAGCAAATAGGAAAAGTGATGGAGAATAGTTGTTGGTTAGGAATTTATTGACGTATTAAATTAGAAACAAACTCTGTGTTACGTATATTTAAATATTTGTGTTTAATGTAATTTCGCCGATATATTCGTTCGCCGATACATCCATTCGCCGATATACCCATTCGCCGAAAAAGTTTCGCCGAAATCTCTTTCACCGAAATTACTTTCGCCGAGATATCCTATAACCATTCTTATTATGAAGACTACCGTTTTCCGCTTTAGGGAACGGGGGCACCTCCTTCCCCCTTTTGGATTTTGCTTTTTTGATGGATTTTGGTCCGGGAGAGTACTAACACCCACCTCGCCAAGGGGAAACTCAGGGTTTTGAGTTTTTGATAGGATTTATTGGGATTTTCTTAAATATTGTTTTTATTGATAAGGAAAGTGATAAGAATTTTATTTTCAAAATAATTTTTGCCCCTTAAATTTATAAATTTATAAATTCCATTGTGATTTCCATTTACCTCCTTCTCTATGTACATACAAATCTATTAAACAAATGAAATTAAAATTTATTTTTGAAAAATGCTACCATTCCTTCAGTATTTTCTTAACACGTTGTCACGTTCAACTATCGTCAGTAAACCGACTTTACAGACAACCGATTTTTTTAATTCTTTTTTAAAAAATATTGACAATTTCAAATAGAATAGTATTATAGATATTATAGATCGACAGAGAAAAAATTAGGAAAAAATACAGCAATATAAAGCAGGAACAATTAATCGGTATGGTTTTATTAAATCAATGTCATTTAACTATTCTATATAATATTTATTGGATTTTATATAATACTACAATACTAACAAATATATAATAATATTTTGACGATTTATATTTTTGATAAAAACTTACTTACATTATATAAAAATTATATAAATTTGTACAAACACAATACATTTTTGGAGAGTAATAGAAGCCTCCTCCTCGTGGTACACTCTGGGTAATGCTAAATGGCTTTATAAAACTAATTTACACAAAAAAATAATTTAAATATGACAATTAATTTATTATTGAGTTAGACATAAATAATTTAAAGTAAGTGTTTGCCAAAGTGTGTATTATAAAAATGTGGCTGATTAATGCTACCTATATAATATTCTTGGGCAAAAAGGGAAAGTATTTTTAAAATATTTGGGAGAAAAGAGAAGTGGGCGAAAAGCGAAAGGTCATTTTTGGGCTAAAAGATTACTACCCCTTAGTGGTTCACTCTAATGATCTAGATACGCAATAAGAAAGGAGATTCTGATTTTCGCTTTTTAAAGAAGTAGTAAAACAGGGATCTTAAGATTCATGGTGGATATCGAAACTTTTTTTTGTTTATATTAATGGTTGCCTTTGGATGCAAGTTATATAATATGCGAATATTATTACCCAGAGCTAGGTATAATTATGCCGGTTCGTCCATTCAAATAAATAAAATAACCCCCCAAAATATATTTATAAATATTAAATACTCCTAAAAATTCTGGTTGATCTCAACTGTGACTTCAATACTATTTTAGGTACACTGTATACACATTTTGTTTCAACTACAAAGCTGTACTAATATAGGCTATATTTTATCTCCCTACTCACTGTGTCCGCAATCTACCTGATAATATTATACTGTTCGCATAACCATAAGCGAAACTCATGGGCAACGCCACGTGGGGTGGCTAAACATTTTAATATAATATGATTTTGCTTTCATACCTATGCAGAGCGAATTACACCCAAAAGGAGTTAATTAATCACAATTTTTTTTCAAGGGCAATACAGGGATATTCAGCTAATACTAATATAATAGTAATAATATTAATATTAATAAATAATAACAATAATATAATATTAAAAATAATAATAATAATAATTTCTTTAAATGATGCGATCAACTTTTATAGCAAAGGATTGAAAGTTTAAAACAAGGTTCCATGTAAATAGTTTATATATAAATTACTTTAGTCACAATAATATCATCAAATATACTTAGTAATATCATAGACTGACTGACCGTCTTCGCTCAGAATCTTTTTTCTTATAGGTACAATGGAATTATTATATCATTGAATTCAAATTTCATTCCATCAGTGACCCACTTGAAACATACTGTACAGCAGAGTGACATCCACTTAACCACCTGTTTTCTCGGTGTTTTCTAGCGAAACTCATCAATTTATATCGCCTACCACAGAATTATCACCTGAGTTCAGTGTATTATTATTTATTAGTAAAATAGAAATACCATATTATTATTATAGCACTCTGACCAACGCATATCTATTTTTGTTCATATTATAGTATTATTTTAGAGTATAAATATTGTAAACAATATGTTTACGGCAGTAAACATAGTAGTGTTTGTTTTATACCCGTATGGCCGTATGGCTATATTATTGTAGTTATTATAACTATCAGATTTGAGATTATTACAGTTTCATATTATAATTTATTTGTACACTAGGTACCAATCAACTGTTCTTATTATACCATCCCGCATAAGTATAAACACATTTAAAAACAGATCTTCTCAACCCCTGAAAGGGTATAGTCCCATTATATTGTAATTTGTAATCTTGTACCCAAGTCCCAAACCTTAATGTTTCACTGTTGACATATTTTTTCGAACCATGCAGATTTGAGTTTTGAGATTAATTGTATCGATAAGAAAATCATCATGTCCTTAAAAATAAATAAAGTAATTAATTGCAATAAATAAAAATCATAGTTACTAAATAATAAATATATATAAAATATAAATAACAATAATAATAGTAATAGTTTTAGTTAGGTGACTGCGTTTCGGAGCTTGTCGAGTCGTACCGTTCGACGCCTTCGACAGGACGCCGCGATGGTGTTGCAGCCGGATGACGCTGGACGCCCTCATAAGTAACGGACGCCCTGTAGCCGGTGGCTGGGCTAACGGTGTATTTGACGGTCTGCGTCCGGCCGTCCGGTAACCGAACCCGGTACATTCCGGTCACGATACCGGTACGACCGGGTTCGCGACGTTCCCATTGGCCGAAATCCATCCCCACGTTCTCGTCCAATACGGTGTACCCGAAACCGTAACCGCCTTGTTCGACCTGTTCCAGTTCTTCTTCTGCCGTGAGGTCATCCTCATCGCCGTCTATTACGTCTTGCTCTATACCATGCGCTAGTGAAGTTGTCACCGATGGTTGTATATCGCTAAGTGTCGTGATAAGTCCACGATCGTTGAGATTCTAAAGAAAATCCAATTAAACACACGTTATATTTTTAGAATTAGTAGGTAAAATCATATTTTTCAAGTTATAGGTAGCTAGTTTTTCAATGAGGTGCAAACCTCTGCCCCCCCTCCCAATCGTTTTTAACAAAATCATTCGTTTCAATTTTTAATGTTAAAAATTCCAAAAAGTTGGTTACAAAATATTTACATTTTACAAACTAAAAACTAAGGTTAGGTACAACTATTTTGTATAGAAGTGGACTTATGAGGGTAACTCATGGGCTAACTTCACATACTTGAGTTTACTGTGTAATGAGTTCAAATATCATATGAGTGTCTATCTATTTTTTAACTTCACAGTTCACACTCGTATATACTTCGAAAGGTACTACTTTATAAAGGTATTTTTTTTACTCAAAATTTACATTTTATAATTTTTTTATAACTGAACAAGTTTTTATGACAATAAGTACAAATTACCAACTATAAGAAATCAGGTACAAAATTATAGTATATCTGTAGGTATATGTATTTGCCGTATTGGCTATTGATAATATTCAGTATGCACTACTAATTTACCACCATTATATTATAGTCCTCGTAGGTGGTGTAGAATTTGGAAAAATAGTATGATACGTAAATTAAGGGTAGAAATTTGAGGACAATCGCTTGGTTGTATTTTTACTAGGATGAAGACACTAAGATTGAAGATTGAAGTTTGGAAAACTTTATTTTTTATTTTAATTATATTTTTACTAAAAGGGTTACTAAAAGTAGGTTAATAATTAGTAAATTTTAAATTTGATATATCTTGTCAAAATTCCAACTTTAAATGTTTATAAAAAAAAATTGTGCCAATCTAATTGTAATATTTTTCAACTGCTATTGTATAACAATATATCAGGAGACTTGCATTGAATGTTCACGCTTTTTACCCAACAAATAAAATTTTATTGATATTTATAGGAAAAAAAAACTAAAAAAATTTAAAACTGACAATGTTCGTAATAAACAGCTCAAAGAGAGTCAAATTCTTACAATATTGGATATTCACTCGATTTCTTTATTTTTTGTAATTCAAAAACGAATAACTGTAGATACATGAAAATTTCACTGAATATTTATATTAGCATTTCCTATATACACAATAAAATTTTGAAAATACTTTGACTCTTTTTGAGCTGTTTACGGACAATTACAGTTTTCAATTTTTTTGGTTTTTTTTTGTCTATAAATATCAATAAAGTTTTATCTGTTGGGCCAAAAAGTGTAAAAATTGAGTACAAGGCTCCTGATATATTGTTACAATATCAGTTGAAAAATATTAAAAATACATAACCACAATTTTTTTTATAAGCACTTAAAGATCGAATTTTGACAAAATGTATCAAATTTAAAATTGAATAATTATTTTTTAGTTAAAAATGTTTAAAATGTTCAACTTTTATATCTAAGGATTGAAAATTCAAAACAAGATTTCACAGAAGTAGTTAATTCTGTTACGATAAAATTTGGACGAAATTACATAATAAAAAACCTAGAATAACTATTTGAGTTATTTTGTTGTGATTGTATAATATTATTCGTAGGTACTTGAAACTTCTAAAGTATACTACTATATAATATAATATATCTATGATAGTATCAGGGTTTGTTATTGGTGTACCTAATGGATATTGTGATATGATTAATTTGGAATTCACTATAGGTCAATTTTTTTAATACCATAGATAAGTATATAATATGTCTTATACCCAGAAGGACATACCGTCTCCGCTCAGAATCGTTTTTCTTATACAATGATATAATATCTTTGAATTCAAATGTAATACCATCCATTATACAGTGACCCACTTGTAACCTACTCTACAGCAGAGCAAATTTTTTTTTATAAAGGTATACACATTTATGAGCTTGTATTACATTTTCAAAACTTAGATTTAAAAATAAATTTTTTTATGAATTTATAACTCAAAATAATTTCGAAATTTTCGTCATTTTTAAGTATTTTGCGTAAAAATTCCCGTTTTTCCTTAATTTTTCTTTTGTTTTTCACGGCGCTTTTGAAAATTTTTACTTTTAACCCCCCAAAGTACCAACTAGATTCACTTTCCTATCAGAAAAGATACAGTTGAAGAAAATCTAAGCATTTTTACTGTCCTAAAAGGTGATGACAGATACAACAATTTAAAAATAAATTTAAAAAAAAAACACACATCATTGTAAAATCAATACATTCATCGCTCCTCTCAGAATCTAAAAAAGAAAGGTAAGTGGATGTCATTCTACTGTATAGAAGGTACAAGTGGGTCGCTGTTTAAACTTTAATGGATGGTATTCAATTTGAATTCAATGATATAATACTACTATCATTGTATACGAAAAACGATTCAGAACGGTGGCGGTTTATCAGTGTGAATATTTTATATTATACTTATATTATTACATTACTTATTATTAATACTATAGCCAGTTAGTTGAATTAATATTATAAAATGTCAACAAAATAACTAAAATCGTTATTATTGGTTATTTAATAAGTAATTTCGTCAAAATTTGAACTTAAAATAACTATTAAAAAAACTGCGGTTTATATTTTTGAGATTTTTTGGTTACAGAATAATACCTATACGTACTTACGGGGAACCTTGTTTTAAATTTAAAAGTTATAAAAGTTGAACATTTTATAAATTTTTAACTACAAAATTATTTTTAAATTTTAAATTTGATGAATGTTGTCAAAAATCAAACTTTAAGTGCATATTATAAAAAATAATGTTGCCTATGTACCTATTTTTAATATTTTTCAAAAGCAATTGTAACGATATATCAGGGGGGGGGCTTGTTTTAAAATTTCACGCTTTTTGACCCAACAAATACAATTTTATTGACAATTATAGTCAGACTTTCTTATAGATAGACTTTAGGATAGCAATTTTTCGATTTTCTCAATAGTTATTTAATGCCACTGGAAAAAGTGAATAACCATCGACAAATTACAAAAAACCGCTAAAATGGGATTTTAATTTCTAACGCTTTGTTTATTACCATAGAAACAAAAAAAAAAATAAAAATAACGATTTTAGTTATTTTGTTGTAATTTATAATATCAGTTCAACTTACAGGCTATAATAAAATATAATATTAACAATATAAAATATCTACACTGATATAAACCGTCACCATTCAGAATCATTTTTCTTATACAATAATATGATATCATTAAATTCAAATTCAATACAATCAATTATACAGTGACCCACTTGTAACCTACCGTACAATAAAACGACATCCACTGACCAGCTTTTTTTTTTTTAATAAGATTGATAACCTTGTAAGGAATCAAATTAACCTTTTAAAATCTTATATTTAAAAAGAAAAATTTTAGGAACTTAAAATACTCGTAATTTGCACATTTTCGTGATTTGAAACGCCTTTTGTCAAAATTAGAACTTTAAATTCTTATAAAAAAAAATTGTCGTTATATATTTTCAATATTTTTCATCTGTCATTGTAAAAATATATTAGCAGCTTTGTATTAAATTTTCAAGCTTTTTGATCCAACGAATACAATTTTGTTGATATTTATAGAAAAAAAAACTAAAAAAATTGAAATTGTCCTAACAGCTCAAACCAAGTCAACATATTTTGAAAAATGTTAGTATAAAGTTTATACTATAAACATTCAGTGAAATTTTCAAGCATATATGTTCCGTTATTTTTTTAGTGTTACACCAATAAACCAAAATCGATTCTGTCAAAACCAATTTTGCGTAAAAATTCTCATTTTTTCTTGATGTAATTTTGTTTGCCAGGAGCTTATGAAAACTACTAAGTATTTTTCACTTTTGAAAGCTTACTTAGGTACTTACTTTTGTCGATTTGAAAAAAAAAAAAATTACCCGATGTATTTTACTATATCATATAATATTATGTGAGGTAATGATCCTTCATTTCCACGCTGCACTTATACGCATTATAACAAAGATACTTACGTGTTTTCGTTCTTGACTGTTTTGACCACCGGACAGCGTCCGATCTGCACCTGTCCCGTCGTCTTCAGCCGCCGTTCGTCGAGCCTGAGCCGACGATTGCGCTTTACGTCGTAGTGGTCGGGCCGAGGTCGTCGTCGGATTTGCTTCGGCACGTCCGCCGTTGACTGATGGCTTTTGACGGCGTCGGTGTTCGACTTCCCCGCGCTCGTCGTTGTGACCCCGCGCCCGCTTATACGTTATTACGTGGCTGTCCGCCTCCAATGCTGCAGCAGCCGTCACGTTCATGTTTGCGTGCCGATTGCTGCTGACCCGCTGCTTGTTCTTGGGCGCGTCTTGCAGGTCGAGCTTCAAATTATTTACATAATATTTCCTACCGTCTTCGTGTTTTTGTGCTTTCGAGGAGTCTGTGTGGACGATCGCATAATCATGGTGCGTACCATTTCCTCGCCCGTCGACTACCCCGTTCGCGTATTTTGGGTTATCGTCGCGATAAAAATCATTGCTCACATCGTCGACACCTTCGTTGTAATTTAGACGTTGTTCGTTTGCCACGTTGTCGTTGGTGTTGTACACAATATAATTATTATCATACACCTTGGCATGACTATTTTCTCGATCGGTTAACCTAACCATCGGATATGCAGTGGTCGTGTTACTCAGGTAATCGCGAAAGACGTCTGCACTTTTCGATTCACCATCGAGTGAATGCAAATGCTGACCATCCCCGTATCGGATCTGTGTCCTCTGGTTGACGGGGTTTACGCCATCAACCTGACCATTATGTTTATTATTTTCGTCAGCCTGCAACTGCAGCAGCAGCACATCGGTGTTCACGATACGGTGCAGAGCATTTCGATGGGGGTTGAGCTGGAAATCCAAATGGTTACTTTTAGGTGCAGGTCGCTCGTTATTTTTCTCATCGGATTCCCCGTCCGTGTTGTACATGTCTTGAGGAGAAAGTTTATTTTGTCCTTTGGCTCCGTTCACCCCATTTTTGCTGTCGCTGTTTTGACTACGGGTCGTGTTGTTCTCTAGCACTCCGTCGTGAAAACCAAAGTTCGAATTTTTACGGTACTCGTCGACGGCTCCGTACTCATTAGTGATGCTCGTTAAGTTAAGATGCTTGTTGTTATACCCTTCGGATAATTCACTTGCAGCGTTTACGTATCGGTAACGATTACGGAATTCATCAATTTCGTCGTCGAGATGTTGAACGTGAATTTTCGGACTCAGCTCATCGTTGTAGTGCGTCGTCGTAGGCAGCGGCTGCGGCGGTAGCGTCACGAACGTAACGACAGTGTCCGGTTGACGTACCTGTGGCTGCTGATAATCTTTTTTCAATGGTTCCTTAGGCTGCATAATTGGCGTCCAGTCCAAATGTGACATCGCAGCGCCGTGTTGTTGTTGTTGTTGTTGTTGTTGACGTCGTTGGACTGAATCGTTAACAGTCGGTGATGGTCGGCGATAGTCTGCTCTTTTTTGAGGTTTGGATTGCCTTGTAAATGTTCTATCCGTGGACACCTGTGCCACCTGTAGCTGACCGCTGAGATGCTCCGAGGCTCTGCCGCGAGCTTTAACTTGTCGATAATTATTAGTGGTTTCGGCTAGATTGACCGACGTTGCTGCTAAACTCGTTAAAATTACCGCCTGCAGATGAGATAAAATATATTATAATATTAATATTACATTTTCTTTTTCAACATTTATTTGAATATATACAATCTGTAATAATAGTTACAATAAGTATAAGAGCTGGATTACAATTGGCTTTGAAAGCATGAGGGGAGTAGTTACCCATCAGTAACACTCGACGTGAAATACTATTATTATATAGAAACGGATTTGCGAACATCGGCTTATTTCTGTATCAAACACGAAACACAATAATATATTAAGAATCCCGTCGCATAACAATAGTGTCATGTGGTAGCTGTACGCCTGTAAGATACCTACCAATACTATGTTGAATTACAGATGATATCTAACATTTGTTTGTTATTGTTGTTAATACTATTTATTATTTATCCATAATCGTTGTCGCTGTATTATTTCATGACGATAAAATATATAGATATTTTAAATATTTAGGTACCTATCTACTTATTGTAATATAGTTATTAATTACTAAAAATTAAAATTTATCCATTATTTGTATTGAGCAGCACATGCGTTGTTAAAATGTCTTGTTAGGTACCTATATGAGTCTTCAATTCCCTTTCTTTTATAATTCTTTAATCGGAATTGAATGTAAACAAAAAATAAAAATAAAAAATCAATAAGATAAAATGAAGTGTATAATATTATATAGGTATACGCCTACATGATTTTTAATGTCAATATTATTATTTATTTTATGAAATTCTTAGAATTTTTATAAATTTAAAATTTGTATTTTTGCTTTATGCTTGTATAAAACATACAATTAACAAGCTATAGTTACCTGAAGAACAGTCATCAATACTATCCAACTCCGTTCCATTGCAAATATTTCCAGTTGTCAAGCTTGGTATCGGCTATCATCATGAATTATTGACAGTGACCACTAACATATTACTCTGTATGTGATAAACAACACACGCTTGTTATATTCACGAAGTTCAACCCTTCCTATGAGTATTATGAGGTAGGTAAATAAAACTATATTTTATGAAAGAGTGAAATATAACCGGTCTTATAGTGTTTAGATTAATTACATTCGCATTTTTTCTTTTAATCAATTATAGCATAGCTTTCTTTAGAGATTATACTTATAAGATGGCCATATACCAATGTTTATTGATATATATATATATATTTATAGACTTATAGTAGATAGATAGTTAATTAAAAAATCATATTATAGTATGCCTTCGATGAAGATTCATTATATGTATTAAATCTTATATATAAAAAAAAAATCTATCGTAACTGTAGAAAATAAAAAACTATACTAAAGGCATCCAATGACTAAATTGAAGATATTATAATATTATAATATAATAATATACTATTTTAATTCGATTTACCGAAAATAGAGTTAACTATTAAATTATATACGTATAGGTAGGTACCTAAGTTTATATATAATTAAAATACATTTTCATTTGAATTTAATATTTATAACTTAAAGATTATATTATATTACAATTAGGATTATGAGTAGGACCTTTCCTCCACAGTACAATACTTTGTTAAGAATAATAATTAACCTTCTTCACTCATATTATTCAAACATATTAAATTACATTTCTGTAATAAAATTAAGAAGTTTAAAATAAAATACCGATAAAATAATAGATCCAAATATTAAAAGACAAAACGTAGAATTACCCATTAGGTATTCTTAAATAAAAAAAAAACAGTATTGTGCCTGGGCTATTATAGTAAATGTTTACTGATAATAATATGTGCTCGCGTTTGTATATTTATGCGTTTACGATACATTTTATTTTTTTATTTCATTTGTACAGTCGATTTCTAAATTGTAATAAAGCAATTTAAAGTTGAAACTATGTGTCTACGTAGAATAGTTATCATAATATTATTTGGTATCAAATACATTTATATGTGTGGATAGATTAATTGGGACAAAGAATTTTTCTGAACCTATAAGTATTTACTTTTCTTTTTTTTTAGAATGAAATCACCGTAATATAAAGGATTGTGGAATGCCAATTGTATCAGTAAAAAAAACATTCAAGTACGACGTTTTTTAATGGAAAGTGAATGATGCTATATGTAGAAAAAAAAATTTATATTAATATAACGTTAACGTGTTACTGTAGAAGTGTAGACTGCATTAAATACGATAAATATCATATCTATAATTAAATCATTGTTAGTAAATTTGAAACTACAGTCATCATTGGAATTGGTTTATGGTAGTCTGTAATATATAACTCCCTAGTTATAAACTATTGGCAATACAGCTGATTAGAAAATATATATCAACCATCCATCATCAAAATATACCTACACACTTACGCAGTGCTCAAAAAGGTTATTGTCCAAATCAGATTAAAATTATACACGCTAGTATGCTGGATACTATAGCTGGTACGTGTTCTAAACGAAACAGATAAGTGGCTTGTTCGGGAAGACAATTTTTCCAGTATTGGGAAAAATATAGCCCTCGCGTATGGATTGTGCCGCAAAAATCGACAGCGACTGAAATGGCTCACTTCTCCTCTCTCTTGCCACTCAATATATTATTTTTACTTAATTTTTCTTTTTTAAATGGAACAACGCGGAAGGTTGTTTTTGTGATAACAATTAATATATCGGATATAGCGTAACATTAGTTTATAATGTACAGTATAAAATATGTCTAATATTGCAATGCTATTTAGTATTACAGTGATGGAGTCGAAGTTTCTATCGGTGGTACGTCCTTCGGACCGATTATAATTATTATCTCTCTGATTCTCATAATCCGGAACATAATACGCCGTGCATCAATAATTCGTTCACCTCGATTTCCGTCCAGTTTTCAAAATTAGCACAAAACGACGTCTGCAGAAATTGTATGCCTACCAATTGGAATTTACAGCTACATCATTAGAAGGCAACTTCTGGGGGCAATACAAATTGCACAAAAATAACAATTAACAAATACATAATACAAATCGGTCCTATAGGTAAGAATCGTATCTAAGTCACTGCATGTATATTACGGAGTCCCGCAAACACGAATCGATATTATTCAGTTTTTTAATTCCGATTATACCTATTATACTTATGTACTAAACTGTTCGTCGTCGCTGAATGCCGGTTTATTGCGTTGACGTGACGAATCACTGCAGTGGCATTATTATTTTAATAACATCGCGCTTACCTATTACATATAGTAGGTTTGGTGTCTAAATAAATTAGTGATCGATTTTTAACTCATTTTTGGCCATCCATTATTTCGTTTTACATTATTCTAATACGCTATCAGGAACTAATCATTAAAATATATAATATTACAATGAAACCACTAAATACTGGATAATCTTTATCACTGGAATTTTGTCCACTATTCGGAGGTGTCCGGTATTCAGAGGTGTCCATTAGGGGGGTGAGGAGCCGGGGAGGTTTCACTGTTAATCATTTCTTTTCATCATCTGTATTTTAATAGTTGGTAGCTATATTTGTAGGTAGGTGATTGATAAGTCATTTTTTGTATACATTTTTATACTCTATTAAGTATTAACTAGTAATGCTTATAATAGGTACTATACCTAGTTAGATTATTTTTAATTAACTTTTTATTTTGATTAGTGCAAGTGACTATTAAAACAACTTCTCCAGTTTTTTCAAGTTAATTTAAAAAATAATACTTACAGCTTAAAAATTTTATTATAATCGAGTTTATGTGTGTATCAATAACTAATGTGGTTAAAATTAAAAACCAATATTTAATATTTTTTTGTTTAATTGCATTATAGCTGCTTATCTATGAATAATGGTTTTAAATACAAATAAACCAATAAATATTTCTCGAGTTCATAATTTAGTTAACATACTTATCAAATTTAATTGCAGCCCATAACCAGTAACCATTATAGTACTATAACTACAGTAGGTGTATGGTATATATGTTTAATACTTTAAAACATTGTTTATATACAGAGTGATTCACCAAACATGGCCTCTCTTTTCCTTTATATTAATTCATATATTATGAATATACATATTATCTATTATATAATAGTTATAGAGTGAAAAAAGGTGGTAATCATTTGAAGAAAGTTTTATATCGTCATAGGATATTCCTTAAATATAAGCAAATATTCTTAAGTAACTGAAAATATGGTGTTTAATTACACCTCAAAATTTCAAAAATATTGAATATTTTAATAAAATATGCATTATTACTTATTAGTGTATCATCTTGTACCTCGATTATACAGCATATTCCTACAGTTGGCGAATTGAATCAACTCAAAGTGGTTTTCATTAACTTGTCCACTTTTGGATTTAATACTTTAATACCATGTATTATTTGGAGGGGCTGGGCCGCTGGGGTGCTATGAGATAAACCCTCTCTAACTCCCTCGGCCTGTGCCTCTCGAGTACCTACCCTGTATTACACTGGGCGAACGCATAATAATATATAGGTAACATCATTACAATCGGATTTAAATCATTACGACGGTCAAAGATTAATTGCATGCCGCGTGACAATCTATTATTATTATATTTCGGTCACGGGGAAAATGTTTAATTGTCATTGTCGAATTTAAATAATAGCATTAATATACATTATGATACACGACGTTATTATGTCAGGACCGTTGAGTTCGTGTGACCGTGAAGGACGCGCGCAGCTGCAGCCGACCCAATGAACCGATATTGTTGTGCGCGGTCGATCAAATTTCTCCTCTCGGCGCTTCTCTGATGATGATAATAATATTATGATAATAACGTCAGATTTATTCAATTACACAATATTGTATCAGCTCATTGGAATATTAACATTGACAAACTATATAGGTACCTACGTTGCATTTTGTTCTGTTTGGTTGAGAACAATATTATTTAACGTATTTTAATATTTATCGTTTCGACAAATTTACAAACATTATACATTATACAGTACCTGTTATTCGAATTTAATAATATACTATACGTCATTAATCATTATATAGTCCTCTCGGCACGAGTCAACGAGGAAGGGTTTATTTTTTCCAATCGAATCTTTTATAGAGGATAGCTGTACATAATCTTATTTATATATTATTTTCAGACACAAGTTTTCAGCTGAAACGAGTTTTTAATCTTTATATAAATAAAATCCTAGGAATAAATATGGTTCCATAATATAATATATTATAATATAATATTAAATATTATTTAATATTATATTGTCATTTTTCCATTCTTCAATAATAATAAAATGTTAAACATTTTGTTTAATGTAATAGGTATAATTAAATATTAATATATTATCCGACTATAATATTGTTGAATATCATCACTGAATTTAATTTAAAATGTCTAATGTACAGTAGGTGTCATGTGACCTACTGTAACGACAAATTGTTGCACACGAAAAATGATTCTGAGTGAAGACAGGTCTGTCAGCCTGTGCAAGGTATAATTAAGACTCATAGTATATTTTACTTTTGCTTTTCTTTGTTAGAAAACTCTGTATGAAGCTTAGCGCTTCTTTCGGAGAGATGGAAGTGAAAAATTAGAGTGATGATTTTGGGTTGGTATGAGGCAATTACTATGTCAGTGGTTTTCTAAGAAAGTGTTCTTTCAGTGAAGCCTTTGTACTGATTTCAGAAATATGATTGAAACTTGAATTTTGAATTTTTTGTGTGAAAGAGGATTTGTTTTGTGTCATGGAGTCTTCAAGTGTCAGGATTTTTAGTGATGATCTGATAGTGTCGTTTGACACTTACCAGTCTAATGTCAGCTGGTTCTAGATATGTTGGCTGTACATGAAGGTCCCGCGTAGGTGATGGTTGGTAAATTGTATGATACTATTGCCATTATAAAGTATTAAAGTTATTTATTTTACTATTACAGGAGTCAGTAATACAATATAGTTTAAGTTGATTTTTAGATTCTGAGTGGAACGATGAATGTATTGATTTTACAATGATGTGTGTTTTTTTTTATTTTTGTGTCTGTGTACACGATAAGTAGTCGAAATAATGCTTCGATTTTCGACTTAAGTATTTTGTTCGATTGGAAAGTGAATATCGTTGGTGCATTGGGGAGGTCAAATTTTAAAATTCCCAGTACTTTTCAAAAGCGCCAAGAAAAACAAAAGAAAAATTAAGGAAAAACGGGAATTTTTACGCAAAATCGATTTTTCAGAAAATTGAATTTGGTTTTTGGTGTAACTTTAAAACAAATGCCCGTAGATACATGAAATTTTCACTGGTTGTTTATATTTGCATTTTCTATACACGATAACATTTTCAAAATATTTTGATTTATTTTGAACTGTTTAGGGACATTTTCATTTTTCATTTTTTTTTTAGTTTTTTTTCTAAAAATATCAATAAAATTTTATTTGTTGGTTAAAAAAACTTGAAAATTTAATAGAAGGCTCCTAGTATATTGTTTCAAAGGCAGATGAAAAATATTAAAAATCGTAAGTCACAGTTTTTTTTTATAAGCATTAAAGTTCAAAAATTGACAAAATATGGAAAAATCACGAAAATTAGCAAATTATTTTGAGTTAAGAATTCGTAAAAAATTTTCTTTATAAATCTAAGATTTGAAAATCTAATACAAGATTACTCATAAGATTGTCTACCTTTATCATTAAAAAAATCTCTACCGGATTATCAAATTAAATTTTTATGAGCGTTTGAAATTCAAATTTTTACAACATTGGATGTTCACTTGATTTCTCATGTAGCGATTTTCTTATTTTGTTGTAGTTCAAAAACGAATAACTATAGATACATGAAAATTTCACTGAATGTTCAGATTAGCATTTCCTATACACTGTACAATTTTGAAAATATTTCGACTCTTTTTGAGCTGTTTACGGACATTTTCTGTTTTCAATTTTTTTAGTTTTTTTTTTCTATAAATATCAATAAAGTTTTATTTGTTGGGCCAAAAAGTGTAAAAATGTAATACAAGGCTCCTGATATATTGTTACAATATCAGTTGAAAAATATTAAAAATACATAGGCACAATTTTTTTTTATAAGCATTTAAACATCGAATTTTGACAAAATGTATCAAAATCTCGAAAATTATCAATCATTGTAATTAATATATTATAAAATGTTCAGTTTTTATAGCTAAAGATTTCAAATTTAAATCAAAGGTTCTCATAAATAGTTCATACTGTGACCAAAAAATCTAAAAAATATATGAACACAGTTATTTTTTACAGACATTTTAAATTCAAATTTGGACGAAATTACATATTAAAATCAATATTAACGATCTTTGTTTTTGTTGTAATTTAAAAATATTATTCGGGGATATATGAAACTGGAAAATCAAAATATTATGGCCTATCCATACAATCTACCATAGTATAAGGAATAAGAATTATGCTCATGATAAGACTGTGCATATTTTAAGGAATTTATTCATAAATTCCATATATGTAATTTAATACCATAGAAAAGTATATAATATGTCTTATACCTACACTGACATACCGTCTCCGCTCAGAATCGTTTTTCTTATACAATGATATTATATCATTACATTCAAATTTAATACCATCCATTATACAGTGACCCACTTGTAACCTACAGCACAGCAGAGCGACATCCACTTACCCACATTTTTTGAAATTGTTTTGAGTTAAGAATTCGTAAAAATTTTTCTTTTTAAATCTAAGATTTGAAAATGTAATACAAGATTACTCATAAGTTTGTCTACCATTATCAATAAAAAAATCTCTACCGGACAGTCAAATTAAATTTTTATGAGCGTTTGAAATTCAAATTTTTACAACATTGGATGTTCACTCGATTTCTCATGTAGCGATTTCCTTATTTTGTTGTTATTGATAAACGAATAACTATAGATACATGAAAATTTCACTGAATGTTTATATTAGCATTTCCTATACACCATACAATTTTGAAAATATTTTGACTCTTTTTGAGCTGTTTACGGATATTTTCATTTTTCAATTTTTTTAGTTTTTTTTTCTATGAATATCAATAAAGTTTTATCTGTTGGGCCAAAAAGTGTAAAAATGTAATACAAGGCTCCTGATATATTGTTACAATATCAGTTGAAAAATATTAAAAATACATAGGCACAATTTTTTTTAATAAGCATTTAAACATCGAATTTTGACAGAATTTTTCAAAATCTCGAAAATTATTAATCATCGTAATTAATAAATTATAAAAAGTTCAGTTTTTATAGCTAAGGATTGAAAATTTAAAACAAGATTTCAAGTAAGTAGTTAATTCTCTTACCGAAAAATCTAAAAAATATGCAATCACAGTTTATTTTTATAGTCATTTTATGTTCAAATTTGGACGAAATTACATATTAAAAAACCTAGTTATTTTGTTGTGGTTATATAATATTATTCGTGGGTACCTACTTGAAACTTCTAAAGTGTACTATTATATACTATCTATGATAGTATCAGGGTTTGTTATTGATGTTGATGTATAACGTGTTATTAAGTACCTAATGGATATTGTGATAATGTGATATGATTAATTTGGAATTTATTATAGGTCAATTTTTTTTTTAATACCATAGATATGTATATAATTTGTCTTAAACCTAGACTGACATACCGTCTTCGCTCAGAATCGTTTTTCTTATACAATGATATTATATCATTGAATTCAAATTTAATACCATCCATTATACAGTGACCCACTTGTAACCTACTGTACAGCAGAGCGACATCCACTTACCCACCTTTTTTTAATTTTATTTTTAGTTTTTGTAAGATGTACGGGATAAACCCTTCAATTAATATACATATTTATAGATTACATCGGGAAGAGACATAACACGAAAACCAAATTACATCTATAGTCTATATACCTAAGTACGGCCACTGTATTGTATTTGTTGCAATTACGTTACATTAACAATAAAAACTAAAATCTTCATAACATAATATATAGATACAAACTTAGGAACTGTTCAAATTTATAACCGACTCGACTCTCTCAGTACTACCTAGTTGAGGTTGTTGTAATAATGCTCACTCCCATTTTTGCAATTATTCAAATCTAACATCTAGAATATTTTATGTTTTTAAATATTTACATTAGGTAATGAAAAAGTGGATTGGAAAAATGGCGAGTTATGGGATGACAGCTCTCAAGCAGATGAATAATGGGCTTTTTTGAAACATCTTTTGGCCCACTACCACTGCTGGAAACCTGTCCATTTGGACACATATATTGGCAGAAACGCTGGTACAAAATCAGGAAACGTCCATTCCGGTTTTACAGACATACTGCGGCAACAAGAGGATTTGTGGTGAACAGTCGGACCAGGTCTACAGGTTCTCCTCGTTGGGTCGTGATGTTGGAACAGTGCACTACAACGACGTACATGTCCCCAGCCCCACCCATCTAACTTTTCGAAATTTTTTTTGTTCGTATAATTAGTACGTCATTTCTATGAATTTCTATGATAGGTTTCAGAATTCCTACGAAAAAATTACGTCCGCAAGAGCAAAATTCAAGTGGGTGGGGCTGGGAACACGATTTTTCACCCCCACCCTTGACTAGAAAAGGGGTTGTTCCCAACTGAATTTTTGAGAAATAACCGAATGTTAAGCACCAATATTATACATTGTGAATTGTGATCTATAATATTAATTAACGAAAGACAATTTTTGTTTAAAAGTTATTAACTTTTTGTTAAATATGTTTTATTGGAAATTTTGAAATATACATAATAAAATATACAAATTATCAATATTCTACATGTATAGTTGTAAGAATGTAATCATAATATTTAACTCATATACTACTGTAAAATGGTAAAATTCTAAAACATTTAATTTCATATAATTGTTGTTAACATTAATTAATCTCAACAAAAACCCTTCGTAAACTACGTGTAAAAATTTCTAAGTAAAAAAAATATAAGATCTTTAAGCTATAAAGATGTGATATCATGAATAAATGCTAAGTTTATTGAGTTAAAGTTAACTTATTGTATTTCAATAATTTATTTACTTTTCGAGGAATTATTGCTTAAAAGAAACAAAGTGTGATGAACAAAATAATTAAATGGCGAAGGACTATTAAAATATCACTTATTATTATTTAAAAAATATTATTATTAATATTTATACACTTTTCTAAATAATTCCTCGCCAAGTAAATACATTATTGAAATACAATAAGTTTTATACGTAAACGTATTATTTTTATGATTTTTACAAAAGCACATTCTACACAATATTTCTGATGTTTTGGAGTTTACTAGGAGTTAATATAAAACGTAACTTAACTTGCAGTGGTTAAATTATCCAAAAAAACCTCTTCCTACTTGACACTTTTACTATTATAGTGACCTGCTCACACTATAATAGGCAAGTATCTGGATCCTGTAAAGAAATATTGCGTGTGGTTAAATATATAGATAAATATACCTTACTAGGACCTTACTCTCTATATAGACCAGGTACACGCCAAGCAAATAAAAAAATGTTCAAGACCCTAAAAAAAATGGAGGGGCTCCAGCCACGTTCGTGGCCCCAGCAGCTATGGCTAAACCAACACTGTGCACAATATAATAATAGTACCTACCAATGTTAATCATTTATAAATATCAAATTTCTGTGTATATACTTCTAATACCTAACTAAATTGAAAATAATAAATTGCTTTGTTTTGGGAAACAACCCCTTTTCTAGTCAAGGGTGGGGGTGAAAAATCGTGTTCCCAGCCCCACCCACGAGAATTTTGATCTTGCGGACTTAATTTTTTCGTAGGAATTCTGAAACCTATCATAGGAATGACGTATTAATATTATACGAACAAAAAAAATTGCGGAAAGTTAGATGGGTGGGGCTGGGGACATGTACTACTACGTACGTCCGACTGTGGTTCAGCCATGGGGCAACAACTATGACATGCAGCAGCAGCAAAAGTTATTAGTTTAATATTAGCCGGATACCTATATAGCTGCATGTGTATTTATAGGACAATATTATTAAACCTACCTTATAAGTTATAACTTTTAACTTAAATCAGCAGATTATTAATGATATAATAATGAACATTGAATAAGCACGTCATAGAAAATTATAAAACAAACATATGGTGTAAATTTCAAGTCTCTATGATTATTCGTTTTTGAATTGCAACAAAACAAGAAAATCACTCTATGAGAAATCGAGTGAATACCCAATGTTGTAAATATTTGAAATTCAAACGCTCCTAATTTTATGCTGTATAGAAAATGATAATATAAACATTCAGTGAAAATTTCATGTATCGACGGTCATTTATTTTAGAGTTACTTACACCAAAAACCAAAATTGATTTTGTTAAAAACCGATTGTGTAAAAATTACCAGTTTATATTTATTTTTTTTTTGTTTTCCCCTACGCTTTTGAAATCTACTGGGAATTATAAAATTTTACATCTTTAATGCACCAACTAGATTCATTTTTCCAACGGAGAATTGAAGTTGAAAATCAAAGCATTATTTCGACTATACTTATCGTTTACACAGACACAAAATTAAATTTAAAAAATTAAAAAGAAAAAAAACATATATTATTGTAAAATCAATACATTTATCGCTCCGTTTAGAATCTAAAATGTGTACCTATTATACATACCTATTATACGTTTATCTATTTCTCATTTCATTTTCCACTGCAAAATAATTAGGTATTTTAATATTAAACATTGAATCAGAATAATATTTTTTGTGAAATTTACGAGTGTTTGCTGTTAAAGCGATTGAAAATAAAAAGGCATACCTACCATTATTCTTTATTTATTTTCAATGGGTATTAGTTAATTAAAAACATTTATGATATTATTTGGATTAAATGTTTGATAATGATTTACTACATTACTTAAAAATTCACTTAAAAATATTGGGTTTCAAAACATCAAACTAAAAATATGGTTTAAAAACGATTTTTAAAAAAACTAAATTATGATCACTTCAAATCACACAAAAATATGCCGAGAAATTTTGGGAGGCATCAAGGGATTAAAACAAACAATACTTTATACAATATATAGTGATCTTTATCACTTTATAGTCATTTTCAAAAGTAAATTTATTTGTTTTTAAAAATATTTCTTTATATTTTAACACAATTTTTTTCTAATTTTGCATTCTGAGCGAATCAATTGATGTATTAATTTTGCAATGTGTTTTATTTGTGTATGCCTTCAATCAGTCATCATCACCTTTCAAAATAGTAAAAATGTTTAGTTTTTTTTTTTTAAATGTTTCAATAAATATCGATAAAACCTTTTTTTCTTATTAAAAAAGCTTGCCAATATAATAAACGGTTCCTAGTGAGTTTTATCACAGCTATTTGAAAATATTAAAGATACATAATATGCACGATTTTATTTTGTAATGATTTAAAATCGATTGACTGTATAACAATAATGAAAAAAAAAAATCATCTTCTATATTAGGTACACCATATACGTCAATACATAACCATATACACAATACACATAATACCTATATGGCTATATATATTATAATATATATAATATATACACTTAACGAAGCACATCTCGTACGGCGAATGTAATATTATGTAGTAAACAGTATAATTATTGTGTTCCACGCGGCGTGCACGCTAGTTGTGTAGGTAATAGTTATTAATTATCGTGACCTGTCACTGCGGGGTTTTAGAAAACGTGCATGACAAGTTTACCGCAACTATGTCCATATCGTATTTTGTTTATCGGTCATCGTTTGATTTCGGTCGTAAGCATGAAATTATTAATCGCTGTATTGTTGACTGTTGTAGCTGTTTTTTTTTTTTTTAGTTTCTGAGCGAAGCGATGAATGTATTGATTTTACAATAATGTGTATGTTTTTATGTGTGTCTGTCATCGCCTTTTAGATCAGTAAAAATGTTCATATTTTCAA
Source organism: Macrosiphum euphorbiae (assembly GCA_949089665.1). NCBI lineage: Eukaryota > Metazoa > Arthropoda > Insecta > Hemiptera > Aphididae > Macrosiphum > Macrosiphum euphorbiae. The sequence goes on along the minus strand of CARXXK010000001.1, from coordinate 52,588,845 downwards.
CTTTGGGTGTGCCAAAATAATAATATGATAATTTATAATTAAGAAAAAATGGTAATTATAACGCAAACCCCAGCTTTGGACAAAACCTAATTTATGGTTTAGATGTAATTCAAAAATGAATAACTGATAAAGGACTTTTTTCAAATTATGTATACCTAATAGAAATACAATTTATTTTTGTCTTTTGCAAAAGGCTTAAAAATGTATTACGAAATTCCTCTTAAGTTGTTCACATACCAATTAAAAAATATCGAAAATACGTAATATAGGCACAATACTTGTATAAGCATTTAATGTATAATTTTGACAAAATATATAATTGTATTAAAATTTTAGATTCTGAGTGGAGAAATGATTGCATTGATTTTACAATGACTTGTGATGAATTTGGTTTTCGATGTAACTCTAAAACAAATGACCAGAGGGCAGAGATACATGCAATTTTCACTGAATGTTTATATTAGCGTTTTCTATACACCATACAAAATATTATACAATTATATAATTATAATTATTATTATATTATATAACTTATTTTGAGCTGTTTACAGACATTTCCATTTTCCACTTTTTTTGGTTTTTTTTTGTCTATAAATATCAATAAAATTATATTCATTGGGTAATGGGTATGAGGCTTGAAAACTTAATACAAGGCCCCTGTTATATTGTTATAATAACAGTTAAAAATATTAAAAATACATATGCACAATTTTTTTTTATAAGCATTTTAAGTTCAAATTTTGACTAAATGTATTAAATTTAAAAATGGTTTTGTAGTTAAAAATTTATAAAATGTTCAACTAAGGAACTATAGCCAAGGAATGAAAATTTAAAACAAGGTTTGACGAAAGTAGATTATTCTGAAACCAAAAAAAATCTAGAAAATATAAAACAATTTTTTATGTTAAAATTTGGATGAAATAAGATATTTAAACGAAGAAGAACGATTTTATTTTTATGTTGTTATTTAAAATATTTTTCATGGGTACTTGAAACTTAAAAAATATATTGTTAATTGTTATATACAAATATAATATGATAATATACAAATAATATTAATTCATCCAATTGTAAACTACTGCAGAGCAGAACAACATCCACATAATTGCTTTTTAGTACAATTTTAATTTTTACAATCTTTTACAAAAAAAAAAATTAACAATAAGTGTGTTTGAAATGAGTTAAACAATAATAATACAACCAGTGGAGGAAAATGTACATAAATTATTAATTATAGTTTACAAAATAAGAAATATAGTTTGTTTGTTGCGAAGATGTATTATGTTACCAAGTACTAAAAGGTAGTACCTAGTAAGTACCTTAGGTTTTAAATGATTTAGACTTTAGAGTAAAACATTATAATTGACGAAAAAATCATAATGGCTTTGAGTAAAAAAAATCACCCTGTATCTATTCAAAAAAACGATCAAAATCTATTGCTAGATAGGTATATTCATTTTAGACATATATTTTTAAGATTGTCCTGTAGGTACCTACCTATAGTGTATAACAATAACACATTGTTTTTATTAGATGCGTAAAAATTTAATTTTAATAATTTTAATAATTGTATAACAGTTGTTCGTAAAATAAAACAATGCATTAAAAACCAAAATTGGAGATCATAGTTTCTAAGAAACAAGTTTTTCCAGAAAAATTTGAAAATTTGATAATTTTAACAGTATAGGTCCTACTTAACTTCAATTGCTGTTTTACTGCACATAATTTTTTTGGTATTTTTTCCTCCAATTTGTGTATTTTTTTTTTTTACTGAAAACTATAGTATCATCTGAAATAACGCTTGGCTTTAGATTTGAATTTAAAACAGTTTTAAGTTAGTGAGTTTAGTCTGTATTTTATAGATCATAGGTCTTTCGCACGTACCTATAAGAACAATTATTTAATTTAAGTATTTCTCAATTTTATTGCTATCGGGTATGGCCTGCTAGTTTTAATTTATTTATAAGTTATAACTGTATACTTATATATAGGGCATCAAAAATGATTAATGTATCCAGAAAAATATGAACTTATAATACAATGAGAAATGCCATTAAATTTAAATTAATTTTCAATTAAGTTTTTAACATCTTCTGTGATGAATATAAATAGTATCATAATATTATATAATAAGTACCTACAAAAGGTAGGTATCCAAAGTTCAGATGTTGTGTAGTAACAGAAACAATAGTACCTACTTAAAACATTAACTGTAGGTAGTATAATGCACTCAAAATTGTAATACATTTTGGTTTGAAAATTTAAAAATCTATCATAGTGTTGATTTTCATTCCATATCTACCGCTTGAATTTAATTCACGCACTACTTTACCAGGTAAAAATTTTTGTACGTAAATTAATAGGTAGGTACATTTATAGCATACCTACTTAGTTTGCCAAATGGAAAGGATAAATTTAAAAAAACATGTACGAGCTCAACACCACTCGTGCTATAGATACGTATTTAGCAATAAATAATTGATTGTTCATTCAATATCACTAGTTGTATAACTACATTTGTTTGAAAAATATTTATTTTTAAATAAAAAGTGTTGCCTTGAGGCAAATTTATTTGAAAGTTAGAGACGTTATGATAATGAATTAATAATACAATAAGTACCTCCAAATTGGATTTTTTAATAAACGAGTTTTTAAATATAAGTAGGTACTTATTATTGAACTGTCAAGTTGTTACGTCTTATTATATAGTTTGCATGTAATATCGACTACGGGATAAGTATGCAAAACCGGTGATGAATAAGTACGCATTTACACAATTTGAATAATACAATTTAAGACACATTTTATTATTTTAATAATAAACATTAAACAGCTAATCGGTTTTAATACGCTAACCCCTCTGCAATGTATTACGGTGTATATTATAATAACAATAATTTAAATACCCATATTGAAAACACTGTTGGTATTTATTTCTGAACTATATTACATTATAATACAGAGTGATTAAAAAAGAATAACACATCTTTGAAAATTATGGGTATTATTAAAAGAAAAACTAATGGAACTTTGGGTAATAATTTATGAATGTAAAGAGTAACATAACAACATTTTTTTTTCAGTCAAAGACATGTTTTTTACAGACACTGAGACACTCAATGTGACTCCCTTGAGACGCTCGAGCGACATCAACCCGATAGTTGAACAGTTGCCATCTTATCACAAACTAACAACAAACAATCAAGACGAGGTCACGTGGTGAAGGACGCTCCCGGGGACATCTCTCAGCAACAAAACAAAACTTCTGAAAGTCACATAAACGACGACAGATAGCACTCAGCTCTCCGTCTCTGATTTGCAGAGATGTGGCATTCTTTTTGAATCCCCCTGTATGTTATATTAATACGTTGATAGCAAATAGACGAAAAGACGTAAGTTACCTATAAAATAATAACGATGCTTTGCTACAACCAGGGGTTAAAGTGGGAAAAATTTCTAGAGGGGACTAATGTCTCCATATAGTTTTAAGCGTTCCATATAAATAATTTTATGTATAATGCCTAATGTATAAAAGCCTAATTTGTTATAAAGGGGACGCTTTTTAAGAGGTAGAGGGACTGAGTCCTCCTGCGTCCCCCCCATTTAACCCCTGGCTACAACTATGTTATGTTCACCGTACACGACATTTATAAAACACCACAAACTACTTACCTACCACCTATACCTATACGTACAGCTGCGCAAAGGAATTTTATTACAACACGATGCGTGTATACATGTATTGTGTCTAAGTCATCGAAGTATAAATTGGTTTGTATTTTTGACATAAAAATGACGCACGTGCATGATATAATGCGCGCGTATAATCGATAATTGAATGTCTATCGTATAATATAATAATAATAAATATTAATAACATAATATATAAATTATAAACATTAAACACGCGCTATTATAAATTAATAATGACACCTACTATGTTATACGCGTATCAGCACGTACGTAATTGTCGCCATTGCCTGTATATACGAGAATGGCTGTGTAATTTAATTGGTTTTTTGGTTTAAAAGTATAATAATACTGCGTTTGACGACGACGACGAAAACTTACTGCAGCAGCCAACAGTTTAATATTTCGTAATCGTTATCCAATTAGTTTTTAACGGTAGGTATACCTATATAATGTAGTAATATTATTATTATTATATTGTAATCAAAGCTAAACATACATTTTTTTTTATTAATATTCAATTTATTGTGTCAACTGATTGTTTTCACGATGTTAAATTTAAATTGTAAACCCTCCGTATAATCCAATGATGCACAAGCCGTAACCATATAGCTAGATATATAAAACAACTAGATAGTCGTCTTTATACTACAGTACTACGAATTAAGATACCATAATTCGTGTACAGTACTGTCAGTACTACAGTTGTAACCAATGTTCACGTCGGCCACCATTTATAAAGCAGACAATGTTTATATTTATTTTACATTGATTCATATACATAATATATACTTATATAAACGTATATTATAATGTGATAATATTATTTTGTAAATATTTCCAGCTTTGTAAATGGCCGCCAACTTCGACGAACAGAAGCAGGAGACGGCTATCTAGTTGTATAATATATCTATGGTCGTAACTGATTTTGGAATCTTCTCCTTTTATTTATCTATATTATGTTCTATAACAATTAACAATATAATATCATATTGTGATTACCAATTAGTAAAAATTTATAATTTTTATTCTCGCTTTGTAAATTATGATTGTTGATCATTATTATATAATTATATTATTATACGCACTGTTGTCAACTGTCCACGGTTAAGTCATTATCCATGCTCTATACGCTATAACGTTATTTAGTGAGTTAAGTTTACACCTTATTTAGTAATCGTAAAACGCAGAACTTTATTATAATAATATGCTGCATGCCCAGTGAATTTTTAAACGGTTTTTGTGTATAGTACTATAGTAGGTAGGTATATTTTAATGAAAAGATAGTCGTCACTCGTCAGTAATCGCAGTTTATCGGTACCAGTTTACAGTTAATAAAATTATTTCAAAAATACAAATGATAGGCCTGTACAGAACATTCAGAGTTGATAATATTATCTACCTGACTACCTGTTCTGGGCGCCACGATATGATTAAAGATGTTTGTCATGGGCACGTTTAGGCAGTTTTGTAAATTACTCGAGTAAAACTACTCGAGTAGTAGGTACTTAAATATGCATTTTAAATATGTTCGACAGAAAGTATCTGTAGGTATTTGTATAGGTACTTTAATACTTAATACTTAAGTACCTACGTATACTTTACACGACTGCAATTAGTGAAGTGCTTGGTGTGCTGATTGGGGTGATTATCCCCAACTGGTTAGCAATTGGCTAGTTCCAAATTGTTATAAATGAATAATATTTTTCTTTTATCAAATATTACACAGTTGTATCAAATTTAATTTAAATAGTAATCAATACACGAAAATCTATAATATCAATTAATAATTATATTAATTCAATGTTACGATTTTTTAATATAATATATTATTATAGTTTGAAATAAAAAGAATTATATTCTAAAAACAAGAAATAATACGATGTTTTAGTTAGCTATATTTATTATTCTGAAAATATTATTAGAACGAGGAGTAAATGATTGGTAAATATGTAGTAAATAATATGCTGGTGCCTGGTCAACTTCTTTGGCTAATATTTTGTTTTTATAGGACCGACACCATAACAGTCATTCATTGTCTTCGATACACTTGTCTTCAAAACTGCCACCCAAAAACATTTAAAAGACATATTATTTTTAAAAAAAAAACCAGCACTATCTGCGGTGCGTTCCATCTTGTCCTCGTCAGTCGTCGTATAACTGTACACAGGCGGTTTACAAATACAGTATAATAATATATAATATAATATAATAATATAACGTCCATGACCTCCACACGCACACCGGTTTAGTAATATTATTTTCACCGTCGTTAACCTGCGCGCTTGTGTGTGTGTACTTAACCTGTTAGACGGCGTAGGCGCTAATTTCAGTAGTGGTTCGATCGTCACCAGATCACCGTCAAACCCGAAACATGCAATCGCTCAGGTAAGGCGCATGTCATACAGATTTATAGTGTTGTATATTGTACTTACGTAAATAATACATCTCCTCAATAAATATTAATTTAACACCGACCGGGAAACATGAATAAAATAACGTAGTTATAGGTACCTAATTTATGTCGTCTGTAGGGTTTGAAATTATGCGGCAGGATTGCCCGGTGCTCGAATTTGTAGAAATCCGACCAAATAACAATAATAATAATGAATTACATTGTGATGACAATTTTGTAGAAAAGAACTTTTCCCGCCGACAGTGCTTAATGCATGGTGTAATAAATATATCTGAAAAATGTATAACATGGTTGTTAGTTAATAATTACATTTGGCAGTAATTTCTGCTGTTACAACTTGTATTAGCCATCACAAGATTTACCCCTAGACGAAAGAATAATATTTGTTCATATTCATAGGTGACTTCGTACCATAATAGCATAATTATTGCATAATTTTGTTTTAAATATTCCAATAAACAAATTTAAAAAATGTATCAATTCCGTTCGCAAGGACAGTTACCAAATTTTGGTTTTTATTCGGCGACCAGTAATTTTGATTTTTAACTTAAGAATAGTTAAGAAAGAAAAATGTTTTTTTCTTTACATTTCGGTATCATATTATTAACTAGATACCCACAACAACTCGATCTTCATTCAGAAGACGATATTATATTATTTTGTAGTACCTATATTTATTTTAGATTGACGATTATTTTAAATATCTGAACATGACATCGATTTCCATTAGAATTGAATAGGTATTACTTAAATGGATTTTGCACATTAACTATCAAGTATAAAATTCATAATTATTTAATAATTGCGTTTATCTGAGATAAGGAAATAACCGGATCGATTGTGTTCTTAAAAGTTGAGACAACATTGAAATGATTTCAACGACCACTTGTATGATTTTTATTAATGAACTAATAGGTATAGAATATATGCTATTAAGTTAGTTAGTAGACATATTTGTAGTATGAAAATAAGACGTATGTAACATAATATTAAATAACATATTACTCATTTATTCGTACAGGGGGATTTTTTTTAATCTGCCTTACCGTTTTGTGATTTTTGATTAACAAAATACTAGTCAATATTATATTTCTTTCATACAGTATTGATTTTCAATTTTCAAACTTTTAAAGTGATTACTATGTTTCTGTACATACATATTTTTACCGATTAAAATTGATGTATTATATATTTTAATAATACAGTTACAAGGTCAGATTGAAAGAAAAAGTATTGCAGATATTTTTTAATTTATTTTTAATCTAACCTTCTATACTCCTCCGAATGGCATAGATCCATGTTTTGAATAATTATATTCTAATTAATTAACCATAAATCAAAAACTAGATTAATACACATCATGATTTGTAGCAAAACTATATCTTTATAAGTTAACAAATTTTATTTATATGGTATATAATATATATTCAGAAACTGATAATGGATTGAATGTAAGAATAGAAAGAAGACGATTTCAATTTGGTTAAATTATAAAATGTATAGGAAAACTGTATAATATGATAGGTATGCGATTAAAAGTATTAGTAAAGAGGATCAAACAAATTAATTAGCGACTGTTTTAAAGAATATTTTAGAAGATGAAGATTTATTCAGAAAAAAATATACTGAATACGTCATAAATTTATTGTAATTATAATGTATGTTTATCGTAATTATATCAAGTCTTCGGATTTATTGCGGGGAATCATATATTTTATGAAACATTGAAACGTGATATGAAAAACGAAGTTCCCAACTTAAGATTTCTGACAGAGGTTTTCTCTGTCATTCATTGAAACGACAGTGCTTATTTTAGTTCTTAAACTCTAATCTAGATTATCTGTGGACGAACTTTTAGAATAAATACATTTTAATGTTTTATAAGATTAAGATTTATTTTGAAATATTTAGATTAACCGAATAATTATCATTGTTTAAATATTAAACTTGAATAAAGTTTTCACATTAAACGTTTTAAATACATACGCATATACATAAACATATTATATTATAGTTTATTATTTATATGTATATTAATTTTAGAAGTTTAATAAGCATAATTGTATAATGCTTATAACTTATAACTTATAAGTTATAAGTTATAACTGTCATAAAATATGTATTTGTGAAAAAACCTTAATCGTTATTAAATATTTTATTTTATTATTATATTACAAGGTTAAAATTAAGTTACTTGACTACTTGCCAATTTTTGTGTAGGCAATTTCGTAATAACTTTCTAGCAAAAAGAAAAGAAAACCTATTTTTTAACCTTCTTTAGTACCTGGCCAAATAATTATTTTATACAAGCCTAATACTGAAATAATATGTTTGTTGATTAACAAGTTAAAATGTAATTAAGTCAATATTAAATATTTATAATAGTAAATATAGTATACGGTTTGATAAATTTTGAAAATAATTGATAAATGTAGTAAAAATATGTATGAAAATTCTAGAAGCAATAATAACCTAAAATTAATTTGAACTTTGAAGAACCGTGTTTTAGTTCATTCCTATTTGTGTCAAAAAAGCACTTGAGTACTTACATCGAAACATTGAAGAATATTATTTATTTTCATAAATGTCAAGATTCAAAATTTTTCGATTAGACCAAGTATCAAAAGCAATACATCTGTGAACAATAAATTGAACAATTTTAAATAATTTTTTTAGATTTTAATATAATAGTAGAATATAAATTTATATTTTCATAAAACAATGGTTTAAACTAAGGTGAAAAATAAAACGAAAACTTAACTTTAAAACAATGATATACATTATTAACGGTTTAACTTTCAAAGCCAAAAGAAAAATTGAATCTAGTAAGTAAAAATAATCATAATATTAAAAACGGAAATTCAATTTTATAAGTTTGCGCTGTAAATATTTGCATATTGTAAACATTTGAAGTAGGTTTATACATTATAAAATAAACATGTTACATAAAAACAACAATAGGGCTAGGTTCTTTAATTGAAGCCAATATAAATTCAAAAACATTTTAAGAATTATTAGAAAAAAAATATTCGTGTATAATAATTATATTTGATATTTACCTACCTATTTATGTTTTGCATGTTTAAAATTTTTTTAGAATGGAGTTCGTGGGCTTTAAAATGATATTTATCGTCGCTTTGTCCCTCATGGGATCGGTTGTTAATTCGAAAGAAAGTTCCGAATTCAAATTGCCAACTAATTTTAAACCAGTTAGTTATCGACTGGACTTGACCACGTATTTGGATGATAAATTCATGTTTGAAGGAGTTGTCGATATTCAAGTGAGTTTGGATCTGCGTGTGACACATGTCACATTAACTACGTAATAACTACAATGTTACGTTTTCAGAAAAGGCAGTGTCTTAATTTCATTTTAAAATAAAACAAAAGATGTACATTTTCGATAAAAAACTTTTCCAAATTTCAAAAAAATATTTAATTAAACATATTACAAAGGTCAAAATAATATTATATGATCTATTGTAATTTATTTGAATATTTTGGAAAAAATAAAATTTTTAGAGAAATTTCAGGATTGAAATTTCTTACTAGTATAGTGCCAACTACAACGTCTTTTACCTTAATTTTAGTAAAACTAAAAAACTAAAAATAATTTATAATAACGTCACATATATGATATATAATTAATGTATGTAGATGACCTGTGTAGAAGCCACCGATACCATAGTACTGCATTCGAATAGTTTGAACATCGATACCAAAAGTGTAGTTGTGGCCAACGGTGGTGAAAATGTCATCCCAGTGAGCAGTGTGTCTTTTGATCCAAAGAAAGAACTTATGCACGTCAAGTCAACCGTAAACTTTAAGCCCGGTGACGAATACGTGCTGACTATACCATTTACCGGAAACATCACCGACGATTTAGTTGGTTACTATAGAAGTAGCTACGTGGACAAGGAAAACAATCAAACGAAGTGCGTTATTATAATAATAGTAATACAGTGCACAGCACAAGTCATAAAAAAAATAAAAATAAATATCTTTAGTGATTTCGTTTCTTCTTCTGATACTATAAAAACATAATATTTTGTCACAGATGGTTAGCTGTAACACAATTCGAACCAGCTGACGCACGGAGGGCTTTCCCATGTTTTGACGAGCCCGCGTATAAAGCAACATTCAAGATAAGATTGGGTCATAAAAAAGGATTGACTTCGATTAGTAATATGAAAATGATGAAAGAAACGCCCATGTAAGTTTAATTTATTCAAGATTATGGTCAATTGGATACCGTTTTCGTAAAAAAAAATATATAATATTACATTGTTGAACAATTTTGTACGACATTATAATACGGTCAATGTGGTAAATTCGTGTTATAGCCCTTCGAAACCGGATTATGTTTTCGATGAATTTGAAGAATCCGTACCCATGTCTACTTATTTAGTAGCATACATGGTGTCAGATTTCGCATACATCGAGGCGGACAGTCGAGATGACGAAGTAAAGTTCCGTATAATAGCCAGGAAGGATGCAGTCGGTCAAACAGAACTTGCCAAAAACGCGGGTCCTTTGGTGTTGAAATACTACGAGGATTATTTCGATGAAAAATTCCCACTGGCCAAACAAGATATGGTGGCCATACCCGATTTCTCTGCCGGTGCTATGGAGAATTGGGGTCTCGTAACATATAGGTACGTAATATGAGCGTTTTTAAATAGATACCAATACGATATGCTGTTATAAACTATAATAGTATTATTAAAATACGTCGATATCTTCATCGTTATAAATATTATATTATATGTATAATCGTTATACTAAAATGCATAGTGTCTGTAAACTATATATTATGTCGTTTAAGTTCGAATACATATCCATAAGTTAATTTTACGTTTCCAATAGACTGTAGAGTAATATAATCATAAGGGTTCTAAAATAATTAATACTGCCACAATGTGGATATTATGTACATAGAAAAATATTGTGGAAATATGCGTGAAGTAGAGTCATAATATATATACATAGCTTTTATAAATAATTTATATTCAATGAAGTGTTAGATAAAAATTGACCATGCAGAAGTAGAATTTAGATAATAATATATAATATTCTAATCATAATAATTAATGAACGATAACACTATACTCTAGGTTTATGAAAAAATATTGCGATTTCTCGTGAAATGTAACTAAAATTACCTTACAATTTCAAAAGTTACTTTTTTATAATACCTACTTCATTTGCGTCAGTTTTTTTTAAAAAATATTTAAATTAGGCTTTACAAATATTGTTTCACCGTGTTTGTATTCTCATATGAAATACTCACCTTCTCACAACTCCCATCTACAACTCGCAAACTAGTGTAAATATTAAAACACTTAATGGAAATTAGTAATTTAACTTCAAAAGTTAAACAATGGTGTTCTTATAATTTTTTATAGGAGGGGGAAGTATGTATTTTTCCAAAACTCACTGACTCGAGATTGAATTCACCCCCTATCCCCACTAGTAAACTTACATAGGTAATACTGTGATAATTCATTAACATTATAAACATAAAATACATTTCACAAATTTTATTTAAATTTTATTACTTTATATATAAGGAGATTTATTCTATACGATTTAAATAGTATTATAGTAATTTAATCTATGAAGCAAAATCCGTTTTTCTTAATATAGACTAAGGCTAGGTTCACATGAAGAGCGTTAAACGCTATTTAAATTTTAAATTTTTAAATCTATTTACTTACTCTATTCTTATCTGTGCGTGATAATTTGGTTAATATTAGGCTAAAGTCATTATTTACCAAAAAATGTGTTAATGAATATATTGTAAATAAATAATTAAAATTATTATACTCGTCATCTTAATTACAATAACTATTTTCGATTCTACTACAGAAACTAACACTATATTAAATAATAATTTAGAGAAACCGCGTTGTTAATTGATCCGGACGTTGCTACAATTGATAACGTACATAGAGTAGCCGAAGTTATCGCTCACGAACTTGCTCACCAATGGTTTGGTAATCTCGTTACCATGAAATGGTGGACAGATCTTTGGTTGAATGAAGGATTTGCCACGTACGTAGCAGCCCGTGGAGTGGATTTCGTAAGTTTCATTATCACTGAACGGTTTAATTTCTAATTTATTTTGGAAAACCATGGTCATAATGTTATTATTATATTTTTACTTCATACTATATAGCTGTACCCCGAATGGAACTCTTTCCAAGTCGAAACCGTTCAAAACTTTTTACGCGTTTTGGATCTTGATTCCCTTCAATCGTCACATCCTGTATCGGTAGCCGTCGGACATCCCGATGAAATAGCACAAATTTTCGACACGATATCGTACACGAAGGGTTCATTTTTGTTGCACATGATGAACACGTTCCTTGGCGAAGATACGTTCAAACAAGGCATTAGAAACTACATAAACAAACACAAATTTTCCAACGCTGAACAGGATGATTTGTGGAGTTCATTGACGGAGGAAGCACACCGCCAAGGAACTTTGGACAAAAACCTCACTGTGAAACTAATAATGGACACATGGACGTTGCAAACCGGTTATCCCGTATTGAAAGTCGTCCGAGATTATTCCGCGGATACGGTTACATTGTCACAGGTAAACTCGGGAATAATAATAATTGGCTCTCTTATAACAATTCGATAAGATTTATTGTTAAAAAAAAAAATAATAATATGCATATTATACTATAAATACTGCAGGAACGGTTCTTGACGATCAAATCTAACGTTACGGACAAGAAAAGCTGTTGGTGGATTCCAATAACTATGACGACTTCCATGGAGGCCGACTTCAACCAGACAAAAGCAAAATCGTGGTTGAATTGCGAAAACAACAACCTCACCACACCATTAGCCAAAGACAACGATTGGGTCATCTATAACATGCAGATGGCCGGTAGGTCTTATATTATGGACTATTATTCAATCAAAACGTTTTAATCGTTTGATAAATTTTAATATATCATTACATTAATATGTTTTCTTTAGGTTTATTCAGAGTTTTATACGACACACGAAACTGGATGGGCATTGTTTCTACGTTGAACGATCCAACCAAATACAGAACTATACACCCGTTAAACCGAGTACAGCTGATCGACGATTCGTTCAGCTTTTCACAGGTCGGTGATATGGACTATGGAATCACGTTCCAACTGTTGAAATATCTAAAACACGAAAAAGAGTATGCACCATGGTTGGCTGCATTGGGTGGTCTGGGCCCAATTAATAAATTAATGAAAAGGACCCCGAACCAAGGAGTGTTCCAAGTTAGTATAAACAAGTCATTTTTTATTTTATTATTAATTATTAAGAATAGGGGCTTTTAACAGTGGATTATTGATTTAACAATGATAATAGTAGTTGTATAATATTAGATGATTGTTGAAAGCAAAAATTAAAAATAAACAAAATACATTTTATGGATATTCAACTGCTATTATAAGCCACGATCGCTGTTATTAATATATTATTTTTAATATGTATCTACCATTCGTGTTGATGTTGTTTCATTGGACGTTTTTTAGAACTATATGCAACGTATGTTGTCGTCTGTATACAGCCAATTCCGTGACATGGCCGTCGAACTTAACGGGTTTGAAGAAATCCGTTTTAAAAATCTCGTGACCGCCGAGGCTTGCCGTCACCGAATAAAGGACTGCACCGAACAAGCTCTGGAGTTATTTAGCAAGTGGATGCAAATTTCAGACCCAGACAACAATAATATGTGAGCTTCGTTGATGTATAACTGAACTATAAATACAAACTGTAATCCAAATATATTAGATTGCCTAGAGAACTGAAACCCGTTATTTACTGTCAAGCGATAAAATATGGAGGCGTTGACGAATGGGACTTTTTATGGGAACGTTATCAGCGTTCAAACGTGGGATCTGAAAAAGCGAAATTACTCTCAGCATTAGGATGTAGTTCAGAAACTTGGTTACTGAACAGGTATTAATATCGTTTATGCGTAATACAGAAACACAGTTTAACATTGTTTTTGATTTAGATATTTGAATTGGTCACTTGATAGTTCTATTATTCGAAAGCAAGACGCTGCCACAGTGTTCTATTCCGTAGCCAGCAGTGACATTGGATTTTATGTGGCAAAAGACTTTTTGTATCGTAAAATTGCGGATATATCTGAATAGTGAGTTATCGTGAAATATTATTATATTAATGCCATTTAATTCATTATACCTATACCTAGAATGAACAAATTAAAATAAATTGAAAGTTTAAAGTTATTATTTTAATTTTAATATTTTTAGCTACCAACCTCGAGGCGATCGTGTAGGTAGATACATAAAAGTTATTGGGTCTCAAATGAAAACCAAAGAAGAATTAGACGAGGTAATAAACAAAACATGTTATTTTTTAAAAACCAAAAGTTTCATTCAAATGTTTTTTTTTTTTTTTTTTACAGATCCAATCATTTATAAATAAATCTTCAGCTTATTTAAAAGGAGCTGATTTGACTATCAATCAGACAATTGAGACTGTTAAGATAAATACTGAATGGACTTCGAAGTTTTATCATAAAATTGTAAATCACATGGTTTAATAATTATTAATTAACAATGTTACTAGTAGGCCTGAACACAGTTTGATTATTGAATTAATAACTGTACAGTTCTAGGCCCCTTCGACTAAAAAAGTTATACAAAAAATATATATACATATATCTATACAAAAATATTAAATTATACACATTTTTAAATAATATATGATATTTTTTTTATAATATGACGTAGTTACTTCTTTACCTTGAGGTATGTCACAATATGACAATTTCAGATCTGTTTAATTTGTTGGATATCTGCATTTAATACATTTATCTGTATCATATACCTACTTATTTATTTATTTTTTAAAACTTAACATAATTCTATGTACATAATATAACTATGAAGTGTTATTACTTTTTTGTAAAATAATAAATAATAACATGAATTATATGTTTTTTTTTACAAGGCAAATGATAGTTGAGAAAATTAATTTTTCTCTTGCAACTGATTCTAGTCCTATATTTTATAATTTTTTTTTTTTTTTAATAAATAGGCAAACTGCTCAGAACTAGTTAATTTATAGACAAATTAACTTAAAGTACCCATCTATTTGATTCTATAATTTTTAGAACATAAAAACATTGTAATATTTCATAATAATTTACACTGTACATACTACAATCAGTTGCAATCCTCGATTTGTTGGTCTCCTGTGGTGTCCCAAATTTTATTGTCTTATAGTTACAATCGGTCATTGATTGGACCACCAATTATCATTCTGAGTGTCTTACTCATACCTTCAGATTCCATGGTTACTTCCAGTGTAAATATCCACAAAAACAACCTATCCAACACAGTCGCCACATATTTCCAATCTTTTTTAATCTAAAACTTATCATGTATTTGAAACATTTTTTATTTTAATATTCAAGTTTAAGCGATCGAGCTGAATTGACTGTTATTCAAACAATAATAACATATTTTTACTTTTTTCTCATTTTCTTCTTTTTTTATGCGATGAAGCGTCTTCGACTGCCTTATGAAGTTTTGGACAATTGTGCCAATGTTTTCTACCCCTAAGAACTGGGCCATTTTAAAAATATAATATTTCGTTTGTTATACTCGAATAGTAAGCTCCATCGATATAAAATATTATGATTTATGATATATATTATTGTATTTTGATGTATTTCCCCTTGCAGAACATCTCTCATAGTTGGTATTGTCATTAAATAGGGCATGTATTGATCGGAACTCTGCGATATCGTTACTATCCTAAAAAAATTGATTTGTTTGTGGTAATAATTTTTATTTTTCCTGTGCGTTGACGTGTTAAAATTAAAATTAATTTTTTTAATTAAATTTAACTAATAATAATAGTGATATACTTTACTTGTTACCTACATGTTTTTGAAGATAACATTAAATAAATTACTTTTTAAACATATCGTTGAGCAAAAACGACGGAATGAAAAGCAGAAACCAGCACAAACGAAACACAAACGAATGGAGTTAATTTTAGACGCACCGGTCCGCAAGACTATACATTTTTTTCAAACCACCACACACGTGTGGAAAATTGTACAAAAACCTGGCCAAAATGATATATTTAAAAATGCATTAAAATATACACGTGTATCTGTACAAGCGGAAGTCGCGGCGCACGTACCTACGTTTTCGTATTTCCGTCCAAAACCATCACAAAATTATACAACAAAAAGACGACGACTACCTATTTCAACGTGTCCGGGATGGACGTTGTAGAAGCCCTTATGACGAAAATCGATCTTGTTTACTGTTGTACAGAGTATGAACCAGTCATGTACGACGGATAGGAGGATTTGGGCGACTACGTCTTGTCCATGGTGAGCTCAGCCGTCATCGGCCAACACGAGGTGACTTCAGAAATGTCCACGGATATCACTGTCAAAGTTCTGCTGGCGACGGTCCCGACTTGGGACCTCCATCTGTGACGAAGCAAAACAACCCGGGTGGAGCGCCTGTAAGCTGCACGGTCATGCACAGACGTCCACAACGATCGTTATGGAGGAGGACGAAGAAATTCGTCCGCCAATTATTTTATTGTTGCTGTTCTTTTGACCCGTAGGCCAGTATATTATATTATAACGTTTTTAAACGTCTGCTCCTCTCCCACATAATAACTTGTGTAATTTGTTTACTGTACAGAGTATGAACCAATCATAACAACTAAGTATATACTAAACAGATCTTTAGTTATGCGCTAGGATAATTTTAGTCCGGGCCGTGGTACTCGCGATGGCTGGGGTTAAGTAACGAATAACGCAGTGAAGCTGCGCACAGCAATTTTTTTGTCGATCCTCATTATAGACATCAGAAACCTGACGTTCTGCCCGAGCACTTGGTTGCATATTATGGCACAATGTATGTTCTTGTACGACAGGTTGGCGTAATGCGTCACTATGTGAGTGTGCCCTTCACAGTTTGACAGGATCTCGTCGTTCGCGGCCACCATCGTCGCAGAACATAACTTTACTGTGGACGAGCCAATATTTGAATGATATATTTTCTCTCCTAAAGTATTGTACATTTTCATACAAAATCGTTGTTGTTACCTATTAGTTATCATATTATATAATGTCAAAAAACAAAAACGGTTATTTTAAGCGTCTTATTTTTAATAACAATATTAGGTAGGTGCATTAAACTTGTACATTTTATACATATAAATATATAATTCATATTGTATTTACGAGGTATAATGTAATTTCATAAGTTTTATGTCTTGTATCTCATCTGACGTACAAATATGCACTAAACAATATTTTATTAGTATAGATAAGCATTAAAAATTAAAATAAATAATAATATTATAGATGATGATTTTTCAAAAAATATTATACATTGTTTATAAATTACACAAGTTATTACATTATTAGCAAATTATTACATTATTAGATAATCATTACAAATTAAAATAAATAATAATATTATAGATGATGATTTTTCAAAAAATATTATACATTGTTTATAAATTACACAAGTTATTACATTATTAGCAAATTATTACATTGTTAGACATTACACAAGTTATTAGGAGCAGACGCTTAAAAGTTATAATATATACTATTTGGTCTATGAAGAGGGACCGCAACAGCAAAATAACTGCCTGACGTACTTTTTCGGGCATAACGATCGGGACTGACGTCCGTGTTCGCCAGACGGAAAATCTAAGTACGGACTGTCGCCATCGACGCACATCGATTTCCCTCATGGACCCTTGGAAACCTTTGGAATCCCGTCTGCAGAACGGTTCCGGTATGTTCTAGTGCTCGCCGATGACGGCCGAGCTCACCATCTCTACGACATAGATGCCCAAATCGGTTCCATCGACTCCGAAGAGTTTGATGGAGATTTTGAGGGAATATTTTAACGTTTCGGTAATGGACGTTGTAAACTTGTAAACGCTCTTATGACAAAAAGTGAACTTATCTACTCTACGGACTATGAACCAGACTATAAGCACTTCATTGGAGTGCTCATATCCCGTCTGCAGAACGGTTCCGGTATGTTCTCGTGTTCGCCGATGATTGGGCATCTATGTCGTGGAGATGGTGAGTCCGGCCGTCATTGGCGAACACGAGAACATACCGGAACCGTTCTGCAGATGGGATATGAGGACTCCAATGAAGTGCTTATAGTCTGGTTCATAGTCCGTAGAGTAGATAAGTTCACTTTTTGTCATAAGAGCGTTTACAACGTCCATTACCAAAACGTCAAAATATTCCCTCAAAATCTCATCGTCATATTGCCGTTGCATGGTGTAGGTGATCTTGGAGGTAAATATGTTATTAATTGTCAGAGAACGAGGTTTTTTTTTCGTATGTACTGATAGCAATATTTTATAAATGGTTGTTATAAATGGTTCCTATAGGTGACACAGATAGAAATTGAAGATTTTTCAAACACTCATATGTACATGGCAACAAAATTGTGTTGTTTATGTAAATCTGAAAGTATCTAGATTTTTTAACATATA
Organism: Macrosiphum euphorbiae; assembly: GCA_949089665.1. Lineage (NCBI taxonomy): Eukaryota > Metazoa > Arthropoda > Insecta > Hemiptera > Aphididae > Macrosiphum > Macrosiphum euphorbiae. Next base: position 52,570,205 of record CARXXK010000001.1, on the reverse strand, counting down.
TTATACGGGAACGATAATTATTTATTACATTTTCGTTATGAGTTATACTTCTCAAGAATACAAAACTAAACTTTTTTTATTGTTTAAATAATATCTATGATTTGTAAATTTAGGAAATAATATTAGACACTTTTGGGTATGACCAAAGAAAATTAGAATATATACATATCTAAATTTGCTGTTTTGAAAGTTAATGCGAGCTGCGGTGCCCAGGGCGATATTTTTAAAAAAAACCGGCCAAAATATTATATAAAGATTAACCGAACTTTGAATTTTTTACTTTCTGTGACGGTAGAAATACAATACAACAAACTGCGGTCATTTGTATCTAAGATTTTTATCATGTACACTATAACGTTAACTATAGTGAATTATCTTGTGACTTTTTCCCACCGATAGAAGTCAGTAAAAATGTTAAGATCTGTCTGTTAAGTTTTCAGACAAACAATTCTATTAATAATATAAACAGTAAGTGTAATCAAATAGGATTTATTAATAAGAATGATATGGGAGGTACAACGCCTCGCATCTACTCATTATCCTCAGGCTCTTATGAGTTGAGTGAAATTTAAGTGGTAATAAAACATATACTAACTGATTCCAAGATATCGTTCGAGTTGAAGGGTAATCATAATACGTCAAAATGCGAAATGTTGTGTAGCGAATCTATAGATTTGTCCATGACTAATAATATCGGTGAGTTGTTAGGTTTTGAAAAAGGTACATATTATGATGTTAATGTTAAACATCAATCGGATAAGTTGGTAAATATTACAAAAACAAACTGTATAAATATCGAATCAAACTTAGTCATGGGCTCATTCAATAACGGAAAGCAGTGCCATAGAATACACGAGTTTTATTCGAATGTACCTCCAGGTTACAAAGTGATAGAGATTCCAACACATTTGGTTTTTTATTCCATAAACTGTTCATCTATTACACACTCAGAGATAATATTAAAAAATCAAGAAAACGAGTTAATCGATCTACGTAGAGAGCCGGTAACAATACGATTATTAATTAATGACTTATGATATAATGGGTTTACAGTTTTATAATATAAATAGTCAGGTATATGAAAAACCCCGCAGTCGTGTCAGTGACATTATCAAGTCAACAACTCTAAAGAAAAAATATTTGAAATACTATAAAGTAGGAGGTATCCTAACAGCTGAAAATTTAATGGCTTGTTTTTTCCGATAAATGATTTACTGAAAAGGACTCCGAAATATGCAGTGTTCCAAGTTGGTATAAAAGGAATTTTTTATTTTATTATTAATTTTAAACGTCTGGGACTTCTACCGATGAGCTGTTAATTTATCCATGAATAAAAGAGTTATAACTTAAAGTAAACGTAAAAAAAAATCGTTAAAGACATATAGCTTAACTTAAAAATAAAGGTATGGTTTACTAGGCTTGACCGGTCGGGGTGACATGGCGTCGTGACATGTCAATGACTGGTCCCAGATCCGACATGTCAACACGACCAAGCCAAAATATTGCTCTGTCCGGAAACATTTTAATAATTTAGGTAACTCCTGAAAATGAGTATTGATGTCGAGTTGTAGGTGAATTTGTAAGTGTTTTGTCAACTATTGGAAATTAGTATTGATTTAAATTTTTAGATCTAAGTTAGCAAAAATTTGAAATAACCGCATCATCGAGTATTGACACACTTTATTTAATCATTGTTCAGTGCAAATGTTCTTTCAGTAGACTCATAGTTACGATTTAAATTTCATACATCAAGAAGATACGCCACACCCAAAGATGAAAGAATCAAAAATATGCAAAATCAAATATCATAATTTAGTGCACCGTATAATTTAAAACGAATTTATTTTGTATAGCATACAAAAATCTAATAACAATATGCTATACTCGTGCAATACTAATCAACTGCTATAATCCCGAACTACCTGTTAATTTTATTTTATTTTGAATATTTACCTTTTGTACTTACTTGTCGCATGGACGTTGTTTAATGAAACATGGTTTCAGAACTATATGCAACATATGTTGTCGTCTGTGTATAGCAAATTCAGAAACATGGACGATAAAGTTAATGGTTTTGAAGATTTAGGTATATTTTAAAAATATCGTGACTGCGAGGACTGCAGATATAGAACTAAAACCCGTTATTTACTGTCAAGCTATAAAATGTGGAGTTGTAGACGAATGGAACTTTTTATGTTAACGTTATCAGCTATCCAATTTCGGGCATGAAAAAGAGAATATACTCTATGCATTAAGATGTAGTTCAAGAAAATTATTACTACAGAGGTATTAGTGTCGTTTATGCGTAAAACAGACAACACAATAATGTTTAACATTGTTTTTTATTTAGATATTTGAATTGGTCACTTGATAATAAATTCTATTATTCCCAAGCAAGACGCCAACACAGTATTCTTTTCTGTATCGAAAAATGATGCTTGATTTTCAGTAGCAAAAGACTTTTTGTATCTCAGAATTGCAGATATATCTGAATAGTGAGTTATCGTGAAATTTTATTTTGATAATGTCAATATTCAAATTATGTAGTATGAACAAATTAAAATAAATTGAAAGTTCATATTCCCTATTATTTTTATTTTATATTTTTAGCTACCAACCTCGAGGCTATCGTGTAGGTAGATATGTAAATGTTATTGGGTCTCCAATGAAAACCAAAGAAGATTTAGTAGAGGTAATTAACAGAACAATTTATTTTTAAAAAACCAAAAATTACATTAAAATGTTTTTTTTCTTACAGATGAAATCATTTATTTATAAATAAATCATATGGTTACTTAAAAGGATCGATTTGGTTATCAATCAGACAATTGAGACTATTAAGAGAAACACTGAATGGACTTCGAAGTTTTATAATTAAACTATAAATTACATGGTCCAATATTATTAATAATGTTATGAATTTGTGCCTGAACATATTTTGATTTGTATTAATAACTGTACCTACAGTTTTCGGCCACTTTGATATAATACCTATTACGTAATATACTAGAAATATTAAGTTATTTCAATTTTTAACTATATACTTTTTTAATAACCTGACGTAGTTACTACTTTACCTTGAGTTGTGTCACAAGATGAAAGTTTCAGATCAGGATAATTTATTGGATATCTGAATTAAATTCGTCATATTTAACGTCATCAAATATATTCATTTATTTTTCACAAGTTAACATAATTCTATGTACATATAACTATGAAGGGTTATTACTTTCTTTTATTATAATAAATAATAACATGAATTATATGTTTCTTTTTACAAGACAAATAATAGTTGAGGAAATTAATATTTCTCTTACAACCAATTAACTTCCTATTTTATGGTTTTTTTTTTTAAATAAATTTATTAAACTGCTCATAAATATTTGATTTATAAACAAATTATCTAAAAATATCTATCTATTTGATTCACTAATTTTGAGAACATGGAAATAGTATCTAATATCAGAATTGACACTATTGTACATATTACGACCAGCAGTCCTCGATTTGTTGGTCCCTCATCCCGCATTTTATTAACTACAATGCTTATAAATATATATATATATATATATGTTATAGCCCAGTTGTAGTGGTGGTTGTAGGACTCTACCGTTCGCTCTTCAGGACCAGTGTTGGATGTCATTGGCTTATCCAATGTTGACCATATTGAGCAATAATTATCGTCTTTACATAATGTTATTATAATTCTGTTTCACTGTTGGTGTATGGGCAAGTATTTCCGACAACCGGACATTGATTGGCAACCGATTGTCATACAGAGTGGGTGCCTGTAGGATTATCCCTGCAGATCCCATGGTCACCGCCAATGTAAATATCCACAAAAACAACCTATCCAGTACCATCGCCACATATTTCCAATCTTCTTTAATCTTAAACAAATTTGAAACATTTTGTATTTTAATATTCAAGTTTAAACGTTTAAGGTGAATCAGCTGTTATTCAAACAGTAATAATTACATAATATATTTACCTTTTTCTCTTCTTCTTCTTTTTTAATGTAATCAGCTATATACGCAGCGCCCTCGACGGCCTTATGGAGCTCTGGACAATCGTGCCAATGTTTTCTACCCTTAGGAACTGGGCCATTTTGGTTTGTTTCGGATGGACTGGGTAATGCTATTATTGGACCGTGAATCTCACAACAGCCAATTACACCGCTTTCCAAATCCCTATGGATATAAACATGAGGGTCAGCTGATAACAAATATATTATATTATTAGCGACTAGAGTACTATTTGAACTAAATTATACCTGGCAGGAAATACATCGTTGCTGTGCAACAACTGATCAGCCGAATTTTGATCTCTAAGCTCAAGCCCGTTGCACGTCCTCACCATAATACGATGGCATGTTCCCATCAGACTAAATCATTAGGTACATTATTATTATTAATATTATTATTATTGGAACCCTGGTTGCACACACTATAATTACACGATTACCTCTTCCTTTCCATTTGGTAGTGAGGTCTTCTCATGATTAACATTCTCGGTAGAATGTGAATGAACACTCGGCGGACCCATGGTGACATTACGTGTGTAGTGGGAGAACGGAAATGTATATTTAACACAACGACCGTCACACATATACTGAAAAATCAATTACAATCCTTGAGAAAACATGTTACGTAGCTTACGTCATACACTTATCGTAGTATCGATAATAAGCTCACCTGAGGGTGTCAAGTATCATTGTAAATAGCACAAATTTTCCCAAAAGTGGCACGACTAGTGATGTGGGTGGAATTATTTCGGCTAGCAGCAGAAAGAACACGGTCAGCGAAAGAAGAATCGAAATACTTAAACTAACCTAGAATTAATTTTGTGATATTATTATTTATGTCTGTTTTTCATGTGCACTGTGCATGTTATAACTTAAAATATACCGTAAAGTGAGGTGAGTTTGACATTAAGGGGCGACTTTGATCATTTGATTTTTTTCTACAAAACATTTTTTCTCTCAAAACTCAAAAATTACAGAACTGATTTTTTTGTGGGGCGAGATGATCACTTTGATGACTGTACCCATGTTTATACGCATTTTCAGGGGTGCGATCAAAGTCACCCCAAAAGGTGGGTAAGTTTGATCAATAACTAATATTAGTTATAACTAATGTAAAAATGTAAAAAAAAAATTTGGTTGGAGAAATGTTCAGTTAAAGGTATAATGTAGAATAATTATTAATAATTAAATGTTATATATTTCAGTTGGTTACTAGTACAATAAGTATAAAACTAAAATAATTGAAAATTAATGATCAAAGTAACCCCACCTTACGGTACGTATTTACAATAGTCACTTACTTTTTCGTTACTATCTGATGGAAGGTAAAACACAAGTATCGTAAGAAATGATATCCCCATACAAGGTATGATCAAATTCACCGTGTAAAATAGCGTTTTCCTCCGCATCGTGATATTGAATGTAATGTCTAAGTATGGTTCTTCGCAGCAAGTATAATATTTCTCATTTCTGTAATATAAAAAAATATAATACATCTGTTTATAGTCAATGAAAAGAGCATTCGATTGTTAGCGTTGAAAATAAACGTTACGATCAAAACAATAGACTCAGCCAACACCGACTTTTTTTATAGCGCCTATGCCGAGAGAAAAACATACCAATAATAAATTAAAAACTATACGATAGTCCCAAAAGTTTCATTAGCTTTAGTGCATAGGTACAATGGTACAAACTATATAATATGTGAGGTAGGTAACAGAAAAATTAATGAGATACGCATCATACTATAAATACGCTTGCAGGTACGAAACATGCAGGGGTTTCAGAAATTAATAGATGAATCATAACACTAACCTAACCTAACCTAACGATATTATTAAACATTAAAGGAATAAATGTTATCACTTTATTAGCAGAAAGAAAAGAGTTTGGTTTAAATATACAATTTAATTAAAATTAATTATGGTTTCTGAGTTTTTGACCATATAGCCATATTGGTCTATGATTGTAAAATATATTCATAATAATTAAATCATATGAATTGAATAGGTTTGGTTGAAAAAATGATAATTGTTATCAATAATAAAAAAAATTAACGTTATTTGTAACGGACTAATTTATTAATGAAAAAGGAATGTAAATTGATAAAAATAATTTTAGGTAAAGCAAATTTAATTTAAATAAAAATATTTGGAGTAACGAGTAACGTAATTTCATTGCTTTTTAAAAGTAATTTACCCAACACTGCTTCTATGTAGTTAGTATACTATGCAAATAAAAAGGGTAATAATATAACATACTTAGTTATAATAAAATTATGCTAATTAACATATCATGTAGATATTATATAATATATTATAATCAAAAGGCTAACCTTATTGCTGGAACCTCTAAAATATCCCATTCGACGGAAGCGTAAAATTCGGATAAGTCAACACCGATGTCTACAACTCGTGAACCACTGACTTCATTTGCATGTCTCAAATCCACCTAAAAGTTAATATTCTTTTATAAAACGACATAATATGCACCTCTGCAAGTCTTAACCAATGCGTTATTGGTGTTGTACACAGTTTTTGAATACCAACAAATAAATATTATAATATATTATACAAGGTAACATTTTAAGGGTAAACACTTATTTTCTACAAAAACTGTTAACGTTCTTGGAAACATCTTTTTTTACATAATTTGAAGTAATTACAAAACACTATTTTTGAGTAATATTTTAATTTTTTTATTGTTATGATTGATTATAAGTTAATCAATTTTTTGAATGACAGAATACATTTTTATTTTAATATTATGAATATTTTTTATGAGAATTAAATTTTAAACGTTTAATTGATTAGTTAGTTGAGCTGAGTGTAGTGTCATTGGGAAACCAAGAAAAATGTTTGCCCACATCCCCACTCATATAAACTTTAATAGTTACTAAAAATAGGTAATAATATAAAAGTATAAACAATTAACTTTCCGTTTGAAATATGATTTTTATACATTAAAATATACAAAAAAAAACAAAAATAAATATTTTTCTTCAATAGAAAAATGCATTTTATCATTCAAAATAGTAAAACCATAAAAACAATTATAACTAAAATTCTAGGTGCCTAAAAAAATCCATATTAGGTACCCAATAACGCAATCTTTAGACTCTGATATTTTGAATTTTCCAATATTACATTTACGACACTTTTACGAATAATTACTATGATAACTAAATCAAACGAACCACTAGATATTCCTACTTCGCATGCAGACCATTACGTCCCTATTACCTCACCTTATACAAAAATATGTGAAATACTTTTTATAAAACCTTTGAATGCATATTCACATATATACTAAGAAGCAATAATATACTTCCACCCACTCAATTTAGTTTTAGTTCTAACCATATAATACGATACATCAGAGTTACAGAGTATTTGATGCTATCCCTACTTCACTCGAAATAAACCGCCATTTTACTGGTGTATTCTTAGACATATTTCATACTTTTGACATGGTTCGGCATGAGGGCATTCTATTTAAACTTTCAAAATGTCTACCCCACGGTTTTTTCTATTAATTGAATCATATCTTATGTAATGCCACATCCAAATACGACATTCTAATTAATGCAGGAGGATCTCAAGGGGCATATAAAATAGGATACTGCGAAGCATATTCTATACTTGCTATGGCAAAAACAAAAATCAATCAGACACACGCCTTAACTTGTTTCATATTAAATCGCTATGTAGTCGCACCATACACGTGCTGTACATGTTTTTGACCTTTATAATATTATATTTTATGTTATAATAATAACATTATAATTTATAATATACGTGAGTAAAAGTTTTATGTTTTGAACGATTGACAGTTGCGGTCGTATTCATTTAGTTTCCGTGGTTATATTATTGTTATTGATTTGTAAAAAATATTAAATCCTCTAGGAAAAGCACAACATTCGTATTGTGTTTTGAGTTCTGCTAGATTTTTGCGATTTATTGTTCAAAGATCTGTTGTAAGTTTCAATTTATATTTTCACACATGCCTTCACCACGTGATGCTAAGCCGAGCGGTCGCTATGTAAGCCACGGACGACGATGTCCGATGGTCATGGAGTGCGTGTTACTGTTGGTCATATTGATTCCACTAATCGACGGCGGAAGTGCGGACGCGCACGGCACCAGTCTGTACAAGATCAGGGACATCGACCGGAAGACGTGGACTTCGGCCGATTGTATAGAACTCCAGTGCCGGAAGTCGATTGGGTTGTTGATTCCCGGGGCGAATTTCACCGACGGTGACGGCGCCGACGTAAGGTTCCTGCAGTACTTCGATGTGGTCAAAACTGAAGCCAAGAAAATCGTGTCTTCGGTGTCCAGAAAACGCACCATGATCGCTGTCGTGGACGCCCTGGGAGGTTACTTACACACCAAGCTCTTGCCGCACGTCAGAGAGCAATACTATGCGGGCCGGGCTTCTTATTCGACGGTCAAACGGTTACATGACCTGGATAAAAATATCAAGTGAATTTTTTTTTTCGTAGTTGTCTTAATACAGTGTTTTTAAATATTTAAATATATTTAAATATTCACTCTCGAGTAACTTGCAGCTAAGTAGATGTAAGTAAATACTGCAGACGGGCCTGCGTATATATACAGGTATAGCGAACCCGAACCTCCGAACAACCGCTTTAATGAGGGTAGGTACTACTTTTATTCTATTTTTTTCCCCCGTAACGCGTTCCGTACTATTTAAAACTGATCTTGTTAAGACTATACGACTCCGTGTCCGTTCAACCCATACGATATTACCACCGTCACATACGCATCCGTTCCGACCCGTTGGGACCACTATACAGGTACAAATATTTTAAACAGTTATTTATTATTATTTATGTAAAATATTTCAAGTCAAGTGTTAAAAAAAAATGGTTGAAATAGAGTCATGTGCTTGAAAATACTTCACGAAATTAAACATTATTTAATATTAAAATTATTAAATATTTATTAGGTAGGTATACAATCACTGTCTGTCATAATACCTATTATCCATCTCGATGTGTATAATAATGGTTATTTGTAAATGATTTAATTGTTATTATTATGATTATACCGAAATATAATCATCATTCTCCACAGGTACATTTTGGGCACGGACGGCCGAGGTTGGGCGAGACCGATAGTGAGCGACCAGCGGTCCAGCGAGGACGTGTCGTTAGCGATGTGGCGAGCAGCCGAACGTAAGCCACGAACGACGGTTAGGCCCGCTGACGGGTCTTCGGAACGTTGCGGTGGCGTGGCCGCGGGCCGTTACGGTTTGCTGGGCAGCGACGACCCCGTACCGTATTTCGACAACAACACGAGACCGCATTCTGTGGTGGTGCCATGGCGCCAGGGGCGGACTGTGCTGTACGGCATCCGGGACGCCGGTTGCTATCGGACGCTGTTCGACCACCTCGCTACGGCCACAACGGCCAACATGCGCGGACGCAGCGCCACACTGCGTCAGTGGCTAGACGAGGCCGTTTTGCCGCTCGTGACGGCTCGGGCCACGGACCGATGGTATCCTGCTCTGTGGGGCGCTACGCTCGTGGCCAGGCGTCTAAAAGACGTGGACGCCGTCACTCGTGTTGGCGATCGGGACGGTCGGGGTGGAGGTCGTGGCCACCGCCTGCAAGTGGACTGCGATTGGACGACAGCTGAGGTGCCCGGCTGTAATTTTTATACTGCCATCGTCCTGGCGTCCGCGTACGTCTGCTGGTCGGTGGCCCTGATCATCGCCCTTTATCCCACCGAAGTACAATAGGGACCTTCCTCCATCGCCGTCCGCCGTCCATGAAAATTCACTTGATATTTTTCTCGAGGTCATGTAACCATTTGACCGTCGAGTAAATTGCCCGGCTCATATAGTACTGTTGTCTGACGTGCGGAACGAGCTTTGTGTGACCCTCCCAGTTAGGTTAAAATATATCAACTACAATTAATTTATACATTGTATGATATAATTATATATAAAATAAAATAACAATTTTCTGAGAAACACTTATAATTACTTTTATCCTTTATTTTTAGAACTTCAGTAGTTTAACTTTAAAATCACCTCCCAATGATTCAAAGAGGAAGGTCTTTGTTAGTTTAATTTTGATTTTGTGGCTACATATTAAAAATATACAATAGCTATACTGTTTATTAATAATGTCTACGTCTTTTGAAAAAAGAATAAAATGGTTCATACTGTTAAACAGAACAATGGTTTTTTTAATAGCATAATAATTATTTAATTATATCAGTATAAATAATAAGATCATTTATAGGTATAGGTACATAAGAAACAATTAAAACTTTTGGAAAAAAATGCATTATTTCATTATTATATCAAACTCTGAATGTGATTAATCTAAAACATGAAAATGAAATGTATTCAAATAAATACAATGGACTGAGTCGCGTACACATTGTGTTATTTTATTAAGCGCTGGTTGTTGTAGGTACATACTAAAATAGAAGATTAGACTCACACAATCGATTTGGACGTCAGTTGCATACCAAGTTGGAAAATTATCGGCTCACCATATACCCTTTTGGGGTTTCATTCGTATTGTAGCTTTTGTTTGAAAACACTAAAACAATCCCCTTTGACTTATTGAACTTGTTAGTATAATATTAAGTTTTCTTTGGTAAAATAAGCCATACGAGCAGGAAAACGAAAAGAAAAGAAATAAAACTAAGTGCTTTTTCCTCGTTTCGAAGTGGACGAATAATATTTGGGCACCTTTCAATTTTTCCACAGAAAAGTTTTATGAGAAATGTGTGTACATTACAGGGGATAGCAATAATAAGTGGGACAGATAACTCACGAATAGGAATTAAAACATTTTTGTATTCAACAGTTTATTGGTTTGGTTTTCAAATTTTTGGAGTTTTTAGGAAGTACGGTAAGACGGAAATTTATTACTAAGGCTCCGTTGGCCGTCCGTCCGTCTGTCACCAGGCTGTATCTCATGAACCATGTAAGTTAGAAAGTTGAAATTTTCACAGATAATGTATTTCTGTGGCTGCTATAGCGACATATACTAAAAATCCTAAAATATATAATAAAAGCAGTGTGGCCAACATGTTTATAGATGATGGTACGGGACCCTTCGTGCTGAGATATTATTATGACAATTTTATTGTATTATTTATGGTTATATTTTTTAACAATTGAATTACCTATTTATTTTATATTATTACATTTTTCAATATTTATTGAATAACACGTTTTATAAGTTGTTCGATGATTATGTACTATAATACCTTACCGTAGAAAAAAAACTTCATAAGTTACTTGATACTTGCAAATACTGTAAATGATTTACACTTTACAGTATTTGATACTTGTTAGTACTTTCAGCTTTGATATTTGTAGGTTGTAGTGTTGATATGTTGTACACATGGTTTTTTTTCATTAATAGTTTTATAAAAATAAGTTTTGATATTTAGTTCTTACAGTTGGTCACCCTGACTGTCGGAGTAAAAATTGGTTGTTATCATTTGTCGGAGAACGGCCTTCGTCCGCTTCGTGCTCTGTCAAGTCTGACTGGCACTTGGCCGGTTTTTGTTTTAGTGGTCTGATGAGTGTTAATCGGTATATTTTACTGATTCGAATTAAATAACTCAACATAAATCTTAGAATAAAGTAAATTACTTATGATTACATAATATTATGTACCTACTAATTAGTAATTACTGTAATATGCAGACCTATATTGGTTTTAAGTGTTTTATATTATCAAATGGTATAAACCGATTAATGTTAAGGTATAAACATCCTACACTAATGTAATATTATTATATTAATACTTTTGGAGCACTTATGCTTACGCATTTTTAATATTCAAACCGTTCTTCTTCATTTATATAATAATATGTATCTTTTTATAGACCATAGTATGCAAATCATTTAATGACATAATAGTAGTACTATAATAAACGTACTTTTGAAAATATCGAACCGTAATGCAGTTAAATAAATTATTACCCAGGTTTTTAAAACAAATAAAATGCCTGCATTTATCTTTATATAAATATTCGGTAGTAAATGTTAACAACACCGAACTAATTTCAAACTACGATGTGCATTAGTAGTTCAAAACATGCCATTAACAGATTGTTGTCAACTTTAACTGACGTCCGAGTTATGTAACAATGAAAGATTAATCTATAATAATATGTTTAATGTTACTTTTAGAAAAACGTTTGTTGAAATTGTTTGGTAAATATATCAGGATAGAGTTTGGATTGATTACTCTATTCTATTTAAACCTAACCTTCCTAAAGTTTAATTAGGCAGGTATTTAATATTTATTATACAATACTAAATTATAATTTTGTTTTTTTATTAAAAATGTAAAAAACAATGTGTATAATAATGTAGATTAATAATTACTAAAAATTATGACTGGTCTGCAGTTACCCATATATAACCGGCTTAATCTTTATCTCAATTAGCTTTTTGTAATGTAATGTAGTTACTATAGTTATGAACGTACAAGAAGGCGGAAGTGGCTCGACTAGATTTGTGAGTTATGTAGTACCATTAGTAAGGTAAAAATAGTTGGAGTCGAAAAGATATTATATGTACATAATATGAATTTACCACCAAAGCATGCTAATGAACCAAAGTTCCTCCACAAATATTAATCGTACCTAATATAGTGAAATGTTATCTATGGTACGACTAATATTTGTAGTTAGCATATTGTACATAGATTTTAGGTGGATATTTAAATGGCTGCATACGAGTTGATTCCCGTGTACCTGTTAACCTGCACTGATACCGTTGAGTTGATTCCCGGGTCGCCAAGAGGTATGTACGAGTTGATTCCCTGATAATTATATATTATTTTCGATATTTAGTCAACTATTCAGCCTATTAGCCTAACCCAAGAAACACCACGAGGAGGTTTGCTGACAAGTTTATCAAAAATGTTGTTCTTTTTAGTTTTTTCATATTTTTAAAATCATTCAATATACGTTAAAAATTATTATTAAAAAAGTTTAGTAGGTAGAAAATTATTATTAAAAAATTTAGTTATTAAGTAAAAAATTATTATTAAACAAATTTTGTAATTTTGTAAAAATGTATAACACGTTGTTTTTAAAAATTGTTATCTAGTAATGATATTGCCAGTACATTGTGACCCGGGAATCAACTAATACATAAAGTAGGTCTCGAGAATCAACTCACCTACTGCGATTGAAATGACTAATCTTAATCGGCATTAATACACTAAAAATGTCATTCTCAATTTATAGAATAGTTATCGTTTAACTGTTAAAAACTTTTGAGTATTGGGTTGTTTGAAATCAATCTACTAGACTACTCTTATCCAATGTGAAAAAAGTTTATCATCACATATCTGAACAAATCGGCCAAGTATTTAGACCAAACCCACAGGACACAAACAACTTAATTTTATTCTTAAAAAAAACAGAATTGTATAATTTATTTAAAAAAAAAAATAATGTAAATAAAACCTAAACTAACACAAAACCCTTGTACTAATGACCTAGATGTCTATGTATTTAATGATCAATAAAAAAAAAAGTTTATCAAAACAAGGATTTGACGCTGCCTTATAAAGTCAAAATTTAATTATTCGAAAAAATAACAATTGTTTAAAATATGTCATATTTTAAATGTTTGCGAATAACTCAAGTTATATTGTAAGCATTGAACACTTTCAAAAATACATGAATCGTAATAATTAGTGATGTGGATTTTACGTAAAAAAATTTTTTGGTAATTTACCGTGTAAATTTACTGGTAAATTTACCAAATTTACGGTAAAATTGGTAAATTTTTTTTAAAATTCAAATTATAGCGTACCTGTTGAATTTGTTCACAATATAATGTAAAGAAGGCAAGATAAATATAAAATAAAGTATTAGTATTTAATCCATTTATTAATAATAACAATTAATAATTATTAATTTATCATAGTAAAATATAAAATAAAAATAATTTTAATCTGTTTCAAAAAAAAATAAAAAACAACTTATAGTATAATGAAAACAGCATGTGTAAGTTAACTATACCTATCACATATGTATTAATAAGGGCCTCGCCACACTGCGGTATTTTCGCCGTCAGGTCCGGGCGGTTTTACCGTCGCGGCAATAAAACGTTCGCGCCATCGCGCCAAACTAGAACGGTTTTACCGTTCGCGCCATTGAGCCAAATTAGAACTTAGGAAGACTATACTCCATTCCCATACACATGTTGGTGACGATAGAAAGTTTTTCACTTAATCATAGTGTTTTATTACTTAAAAAACAGTACCAGTAACCGCGTACACCATTACACAATAATTCGTATCACGTAACTGTCGTTATCATTTTATAAAAATCCTAATTAGTAATTTGTATTATAATCCTAATATCTTGATAAAAAATACAAAGACGTACAAATAAAGTGGTCACTCAACTGTTTGAGTGGTAAAAAAAATGTAAATTGTAAATTGTTTTTTGTAAATTTACGGTAAATTTACTTTACCGGTAAAATTTTACATGGTAAATTTACGAGACTCACATCACTAGTAATAATAGTTTTTCTTACCACTATTAAAAAGTGTTATACCAACTATTTATAAATCAAATTAAAATTATATTTTTATTTTTATTACACCTACATGTCAGTCATATTATAGGTTTAATTTACATATAAAACTTAAATTATTTTGTAAATTAAAAACATGATTCATAAAGAACTAAACATATTGCATACGAGTCTGCAATGAAGTACCACATTGTATGTCTTTGCAGTAACACCACATTGAAAAATCAAAAAAATTTACCATTATTACAAAGGTTACCATGATTACCAAGGTGATTGATGTAACGTAACGTTTTTCTATTTCCAATATACTGATTTCACGGCAACCAATAATTATTATTATAATAGTTTTGAAACCCCTTGGCAACCATTTATAAACAAATAGATAAATACCTAAATAACGTAACTTTTTTTGTAACGTAACGTAACGTTTTTCGATGCCAAAGCAAAGACATAAAATAGTATGCTCCAGATACAACAATTTGACTGTCTTCTTGTTTTATTTTCTACATATTATTTAGGATTTACAGTGTACATATACATTATACCTAAATACCAGTAGTAATGGACAAGTTAACGATGTAGTGTTATGCTTAGTATTTATTGTTATAAGACATCTTATTGTTTTCTACAAATCGGTATTAAATACAATTTAAAATTGTATTTGAATATTTCATGGATGCGACCACAAATTTTGCCGTGACTCACTGGAAGGTTTTGAGGTTAACTTAGTACGACCGAAGCCTCTTTATAGTTTATGACCGCTGAATTAAACTTAATATAACATTATAGTATTATGCCTGAACGGAAGATAAGCATATTTTTTCGGTGAACCGTTTTTAATAAAATTACGCCAATTGATTCGATAGTCTCTAGTGTCAAATATTTACAATAACCCTAGCTGTGGAAGTGTCTGCAGGAGTAAATCTCGATTTCATATTAGTCATAATAGTGGTTTTTAAGAATAAAATCTGCACAGTTTTGATAACAATAATAAACAAATAAACTACAGTAAGCTAATTGCGTGACCCTAACAGTGATTTTTATATACCTACATTGCGGAATAATAATAATAATAATAATATTGTAAACCGAAAAATTAGAAATATAATAAATGTGGGCGCATGCGGTATGGTGCCGAGTACCTATATTAAAAATAAAAATTATATAAATCTGTCTTCCGATGTCGATGACAGTCTTTTCGTGTAGCCTTATCATAATATTATTATGTGTACCGTGGAACACAAACTCCGTATTTTACGCGGTGTAGACATTCTTCACTCGACACCGTTAATATATTATACGACAATATTATGTTGATAATGCTATCTTTTCTTCACACACGCCCTCGCACAGACTTCACCGTGGACACGATATATATATATATATATATATGTATCGATAAATCACCATTTAACTGCCCCAGTTTCCGTATATACCCTTTTAAAAATAGACACTTGTTAGAGTACCTATTATTATCATTGCGAGTTTGATGTTATTATACACACAGACACCGTCCGACGTGTCGTTGCCGCACTGTACGGTCGTGGGTCATTATATTTTTATTACGAGTGTATTGCCGCAAATTTCGACGGGGAGACGGAAAAGACGAGTGCAGCTCTTGTGCTATAAGTATATGCAGACGGATGTACGTTTTAAGTTTTAATATTCAAAGGGGGGCGGTGTCGGCGGTGGCCAAAGGGAGTAAAAAAAAAACGTTTTAGACAAGATCAATGAGCGAATGAATACGTTTGCAATGAAGGCCGACGTTTAAGTTGACAAGGGGAGAATGACCCGGTTCTCATGAATATTGATGACGGCAGGTCCGAGAGACACCGAGACAATATATTAAAAAAAGAAAAAGAAAAAGAAAAAAATACACCCGGCAGAGAAAAATATAGAAAAGACGGGGCAAACAAAATGCCACGGGCTATTGAAAAATAAAAAAAAAAGCTTAGCAAAGTTCTGGTAGAAGACTGTAATATATGATGAAATGCTCTTATTTCCGTTATACGAGCCGCATAAACAATATAGGTACATATATAGTTGTTTTTATAGGTTATAACACAGTAATTGTTTTCTGTCGACAAATGTAGTTGTGTATAGATAATAAAATGTTCTGATTAGATATATTATAGACCAAAGAGAATTATGCATTACTAAACCCAATCAGTGATATGGCACTTAATTTAATTATTTTTAGTTTATAAAATTTGTTGTGTTTGTGTTAAATTGTTAAAATGAATTGAAAAAAAAAGATAGATGCAAGTTAATAACGTTGAACAAACCGTAATATTAAACTGTTGTAACAGAAGTATCGGTACAGATGGTGTGCATAGCAGACTCCAATTATTTCCAATAATGTCTAAAAGGATTTTAACTCGCAGTGACAGCATATTCAATTGGTGCCTTAGATGAACCCTTAAAAATAGGATAAATGCAACTAAAAAAAAATACACCTACTATGTACAATTATTATTTTGTATGGAAAAATTAAAACCTAGTTTAATAATAATAATATTAATATCTAGTTTTTTTGTAAAAGATATTTTATTCCAAATTTTTATTTTATAAAACAGTATGTACTACAGTGCTTGTAATATGTAAAACGTCATAAAGTAACCATGTCAATTAATTGGGTGGTAGATTGGACTACATTTATATAAACATTTTTTTAAAATATAAATCAAACTTATAAAATACAAATAACATATTTATAACCGTATTATTGTTACTAATCATACTATAATATTCCAATAGGTGTTGTGTGTACCTCGTTTGTATTTTGAACTCTTCGCCGGAACACTATACAGCACGATTTACCATACATCATCATTAACCAACAGCCCTTTTTTTAATAGTGAGGTTATTAAAAATCTGATTTTTGAAATTTTATTTAAACTGTAATATCATGCTATTTCCAAATACATGATATTTTATTGAACAATTTAAGGACCGTCCTGAGGTGATATAATCTTAGATTTTTCAAATATAACCACCCTTTTTTACTTTAAATTAATCAGCAGGTGATTTTTTTTTTTTTTATTGTTAAATTATCTAATGCGTTTATAATTTATAATTATTTGAACTTACTCGTACGTTCTCGTTCTTACAAGCTTATCGTACTTTTATTTATTTTAAAAAGATACGATTCATTATATAGGTACGAAAAACGAAACATGATGATTGCAGTGATGTAGCTAAAATGCCTATCTATAACGCCGTGTGATCATAATCTTATATTTTGCTGATTTATTGTGTAAAAACATAATCATTTATCAAATTATATATAATATACTTACAATTTACATATTATTTAATATTTCGAGTTTACCGAAGTCGATCTAGGTAACACTAATACATGATACTCTAAAGAATTATCTAAAATATATTTTATATAAATTACCTTAGTATGATGAGTACCAACCCAATATATAGTAATATATGTAGTTGTATATTATACTATAATATAATTAATACAATACAGAATTCATAAAATATTCTTTACCTCCATTATAAATATCAAAATTAAATTTAATATAAAAAAAAAAGTTTTTACCTCATAATTCGAAAACATAAAAAATTTTATCCTAAGATCAACTACAGCATCAAGATGTAGATCCAGACCAAAGTCATTTTAACCAAATAAATAATACATAGGTAACTTACAAATCACTACCATTCAACTTCAAACATTCTAGAGATATCTGGCTCGAGACAGAATAAAAAAAAAGGTTGTCTCTGCTATTGCATCATATTTATCGTCATAATTTTAGATTCTAAGCGGAGCAAGGACACTAGTGGTTTTACAATGGTGTTTATTTTTTTTATATATATCCTGTATAAAAAATATCTACCAGAAGGAGTGCTTCGATTTCAACATAGAGTATCTTATCTTTCAGCAAATTCAATCAATATGGTAGGTACTTTAGAAAGATCAATTTTCGATTTTCTCAATAGTTATTTAATGCCACAGGAAAAACCACCGACAAATTACGAAAAACCGCTAAAAATGGGATTTTAATTTCTAACGCTTTGTTTATCATCATAGAAACGAATAAAAAATAGTAATACCTATTATAATATAGATTCAATTTACAGGATATAATAAATAATAACAATATCCAGACTGACAAACGCTCAGAATCGTTTTTCTTATACAATGATATTATATCATTGGATATGAATTCAAGTTTAATACAATCCTTTATCATTGGCGGTTCTAGAGTATGGGCAGGGTGGGCAGCTGCCCAGTGCCCATACCAAAATGTCTGTTGCCCCTTTTTTGGGAAAGGAGAGGAATGAGGAATATTATTCGCAGTTAAAACCTAATTATAGTAGTCCTAGAACAGCTCCTGTCCTTTATACATTGACCCACTTGTAACCTACTGTACAAAATAGCGACATCCACTTATCCACTTTTTATATTATATACATACCTCTATGTTTATAAATTATAATTTAAATTACATTTTTTTTAATTATTATCTTAAGAAATTCTAACAATTTTACAACTTTAATGGTATCTTTGTTTTTATGTGTTTTTAGATAATTCATTTATTTTTTAACTGAACTTTTATAGTCTTATTTTTATGCCATGAATGTATTTTTTTAAAGCATTTTAATATATTTTTCAGGTATTTACTTTCAGTCCGTATAATAATAACAAATAATATTTTGTGTGTGTGTATGTGTGTGTGTGTCGAAATGGGCCGAAAGGGTGGGTGTGAAACAGAACACGAACAAGCGATTAATAAATTAACCGGCTGAGATATTGATAAGCCATGATTGCCGTCGCAACGACAAGACTTCCTCCGTCTTCCTTCGAGATAAACAGTATCCAGTGTTCCACAACGGGTTTTTTCCGTTCAAAATTAACATTATTATTTATTTACGGAAATGATAAATAAATGATAATTAAAAATTAACATAAAATGTTAGCAGTTAGTTTTATCTTTTATTATATAACAGCTATGAAGCTATTTATTACCAAATGTTCGGCGGTTTATAATAACAATATTTATAGAACAAACAAAAATAATATAAATTACAGGAAAATATATTATTTATTTTTATTACCTATATAGTGTACCAATCATAATTATAATTTCTTTTGGCGCTTAAAACATAAATACAAGTGAGACCTGAGCGTATTTTATTATACAAAAAGTATTGCAACTTTAATATTTCATAGATTATATAATTTCTATGGAAAAATAAAGATTTAAAACCAATTAAAGTTATGAGTAGGTATTGAAACATTTATTTACTAGATTTTTAGATTTTGAGAGGAGCGAGGAAGCTAGTGGTTTTACAATGGTGTTTATAAATTTTTTTTTTTTTATCCTGTATACAAAATTTCTACCAGAAGTAGTGCTTCCATTTCAACATATCTTTTAGCAAATTGGATCAAGATGTTACTTTAGAGAAGTCATTTTTCGATTTTATCAAGAGTTATTTAATGCCACGGGAAAAACCACCGAAAAATTACGAAAAACCTCTAAAAATGGGATTTCAATTTCTAATGCTTTGTTTATCACTATAGAAACGAATAAAAAATTATAATATATTATAATATTAATTCAACTTACATGATATAATAAATAATGACCATATAAAATATCCAGACTGACAAACCGTCTCTGCTCAGAATCGTTTTTCTTGTACAATGATATTATATCATTGAATTCAAGTTTAATACAATCCATTATACAATGACCCACTTATAACCTACTGTACAGCAGAGTGACATCCACTTACCAGATTTTTTTTTATACCTATATAATATCCATTATTTACTATTATTATTTGGAACGTGCAATGAAACAGTATTTACACAAGGACAACATTTTATGTGACATTCTCTCAAACTGCATTTTATTTTTTCAGCTTCGCCAAGAATATTCTTGAACACTAATAATACAAAAATACATTCGAAAGATAAAACATTTAATTTATCTATGATAAAAATTACAGTCAAAATTTATTTATTTATTTATTTTATGCATATGACACTTTCGGCTTATCAATAAATTCAAGTAGTAGCTTTAATTACAATATAAAATAGCTAGTAAAATAAATAAAGCATAAAGAATAAAATATGTAACAACAAAACAATAGTCAAAATAATCAAAATAATTAAAAGGTAAATAAATAATAGTGGTGATAATAATGGTAACAACATAAACAATGGTAACTATAGTGAATGGGTAACAAGTAGGAACGATCACAAACGTATAGTGAGTTCATCGCACCATTTGGCGGCTGCCGGGCTGCCCTCGTGCAATTTGGCTAATCCTCCTTCAAACTTCGTGTTAGGACATGTCTGGACAATGTGATTGATATTTTGTTTATCGCCGCATTAGCATAGTTGAGAGTCGGACATTCCCCATTTATGGAGTAAGTAATTGCATCTTCCCTGCTCCACCCTGATGCGGTTGAGAGTTGTCCATTGGGCCCGTGTAAGATCCCAACCAGGTACTTTTATAGTTGGGTCAGTTACAAGAGTTTTGTTACGAGTTTCTGCTATGCCCCATCGCTTTTTCCATAGCCCTTCTATGGGCTCTTCGGGTACTTTATTACGCCAGATAGGGTACCTTGAGCTTAGCCTTATTGGAGGATGTTCCAAAATATCCTTTTGTAGGGGCAAGTTTTGAAAGGTGCTCAGTTTTAAGATGGTTTTTGAGGTATGAGATAACCTCCGGAGGTCGGAAGGGGCTATATTTGATAGGACCGGAAGCCATTCCGTCTGTGTGGATCTTACAGTTCCTGAGATGATTCGCATGGTGTGATTCAGTTGTACATCCACTTTCTTACAAAGTCAAAATTAAAAGAGGGGTATGCAGCGAGCTGTGGGTAATGCCCCTTAGTTATATTTAATTAAATAATAAAATATAAACGAATAAAATTAGTAGGTAATAAATGTATATAATATTGTATTTATTTAGACACTTTCACATTTAATATTGCAAGACACGTGTGCTGTTACTCGTCGTCGTAGGGCCACCTGTCACCTTTAGGTAAGCTCTGGCGGTAGTCTAATACTGCCAAAATTTGTTGTTTTTGACATAATGATAATATACATATATGTCTTATGGCTGGGGGTCTTCTATAATTTTGTGCGACATGGAGAGTGTTACCTTGACGTCATGAACGAAACCGGTTCTACTCTTCACCCTGGCCAGGACACCATTTCTATACCGTCTTTGCAAGTTACATTGGAACGGCAGAGCGGCGCTTTGTTTTTCAGTAGGTGTAAATAAAATATATAAATTAATTAATAAAACCATTATGGGTTTATACTGTTGATATTTGCTCAGGAATGTCGGTAATCGGAATTATTGGTAGTTATTGGTATTAGCTCATAACTTCTCATAATTTATTATATTAATACCTTACTGTCGTGGTAAATAAATCAGTAGCCATAAGATATATACTATAATATGCATGCACCGATGCATCTGCATGCAGTGTGGATACTCGTTGGTTTTGCATATTTTTCTCAAAATGTATTTTATAAGCCATCAACATTTTTTGCTGTAACAATTATATAGTATCTAATAGTTGTCTATATGACAGACAAATAATATCAGCTATAAAACTATTTTTAATTTTTTTAATTTAAATGTATTATTAATATTATTATTATTATTACTATTATTACTATTATTATTATTATTATTATTATTATTATTATTATTATTATTATTATTATTATTATTATTATTATTATTATTATTATTATTATTATTATTATTATTATTATTATTTTATTATTATTTTATTATTATTTATTATTATTATTATTATTATTATTATTATTATTATTATTATTATATAATAAAATGGTTAAATTACATTTTAAAATGGTTTAAGTTGATAAAGGGACGTAAATCAATTCTGTAATAGATACATTTTATACCTACATTGTAGGTATACAATACTCTAATACAATACTCATTGTTTTTATCTGTAAATTTAAATTCATGTTTCCATTATTTTTTCAGTACTTCTACGATGTTCTTGATTTTTGTTTTAGTGGTGCAAATGCACATGAATTGTATCATTGTAAACTTTTTTTTTTTTTACTCACAGAAACTTTTATTTTTCGAATATAGTACATTTGTATCATGTTATTTTGATGACATTGGTTGAAAAAAAATTTGAATTTATATTGTATACTTTATTTAGGAATATGAATAAAAAATTTGAAAAAATATTAATATCAATGAGTGCATCAGCCTACACACTTTTATAGCCATGATAAATTGGTTACCATAAACTTTTTAAAACAATGATTAAACTTGTTATTTAGTAATTTTACTATCATAATTATTTATTTACATTTTTTTTTTAATTTAAGACATTCCAACGCCGATGCTCTGATTTGGTGTATCTGTCTATCGACACAGACACAAAACGATTATCATTAGAAAACATAAGATTTCACCTTGAAATCTTTACTTTATATTGATAAATTATATTAAGCACGCGTTACGATTTTAACATTTAATACTTATAGTTATTGATAAAAATAATAACAGATTTTGTTTTATTTGGAAGTGTTCTTTGTAATAAATTGCTATCAACGAATTGAAGATAATCGATTATTCGTTTGTATAGTTATATACATACATAATATGTTATATGTATCATTATTTATGAAATGTATTTCCAGATAAAAACCGATTAAATACGACTTACAAAAAAAGCATACAGGATTGTATTTTTATAAAATTTCCCCCAACTGTCTCGAAAACTATTGAATATATATAAATAATATATAAAAAATGACCACTTTGTGACCTCCTGCACTCGCCAATCGATACTAGAGCTATTTGAAACTTTAAGAACACTTTTACTATCCCAAAAAATATTACTTAGAAAAATCACAAAAATCGGTATGAAATGCATCCCCGCTCCACTTTGGATATAAAATGGGTACTAAAAATAAAATTATAAAATTGTTCTTGAATTAAGACCACAATACTGATCCCAAAACATGGAAAGTTTTTTTATAAAAGGTTTTGTTTCTTAAATTTGATGACCTTTGAACAAAAAAAACATTAAATTATCTATATTACCTACCTATACGTATACATATATATATTAAACTATACATCCTATAGCCTATATAGCTTATGTCATATTTAGTTTATTATAAATTGTACGATAACACAAGATGGTAAAAACATCTACCTTTTTATGGTAAACATTTTGTCATCTTGTTCTGAGATTAAATGTCTCTAGAAGTTTTCACAAATAATAATGTTTGCTAAACCGGATAAACCTCTTGACCTCCCAACATCTTATAGGCCTATAAGTCTATTGCCATACTTTTCAAAAATTTGCGAAAGACTCATCCTCAAACGTATTTATTATACATTAACAATGTTCTTCGGTTCTTCCATCTTCACAATTTGGTTTTAGAGCCAAGAACAGTATGATACACCAGGTCCATAGAATAGCTGATGCAGTCTCTACCTCACTTGAAAATAAATGCTACTGTACTTGCGCCTTTTTAGACATCCCCCAGGCTTTTCACAGAGTCTGGCATGATGGTCTTCTCTTCAAACTCCGTACATTTCTTCCTCCTACACTATATCTACTAATGGAATCATATCTTACTTATTTCCAAATAATAGTTCCTCCACTTCAAATATAGCCTTAATTGGTGCTGGAGTTCTTCAAGGAGGTGTTGTTTCTCCTATATTATTTAATGTTTATGCTGCTGATCAACCTTCTTCACCAAATACTATTGTTGCTGATTATGCAGACGACAAAGTCATTTTATCAGTACTCAATGATCCAGTGATTGCTTCGAAAAATCTACAATCTCATCTAAACCTACTCTCTAAATGGTACACGAAATGGCGAATTAAACTAAACAGTAATAAATCCATTCATGTTACGTTCACCCTAAGACACGGACTGTGCCCTAACATAACTGTTAATAATCTACCTATCCCTTCTCTTGATACTGTTAAATACTTAGGTCTAAACCTCGAAAAAAGGCTAACTTGGCAAAATCATATAAAAAAAAAAAGATTAATACTTAATGCCCGCTCCCGATCTATAAAAGTATTACTCTCAAAAAATAAGCTCTCAACCCAAAAAACTAAATTACAAATATATAAATCTCTTCTAAAACCCATATGGACGTATGGAATCCAACTATGGGGTTCTGCGAAAAATAAAATTTAAATAAAATTCAGGCATTCCAAAATATTACACTTCGAAAAATCACCAAAGCTCCACCCTATATCTCAAACCTGACCCTACACAAAGACCTAGGCGTAAAAACAGTAGAAGAAGAAGCTGCTGTTTTCTATAAACGTTTTTATATTAAATTAGAAAACCATAAAAATCCTTTAATAAAAAGATTACATATCCCGTCACTTCCTGGAAATCCCCGTCTTAGACTTAAAAGAAAATGTTGTAGAGATCATTTAACTTAAGCCGATAACAACGCAACTTCTAAACTAAATGCTACTAATGGGTGGCTCTTTATTCACTTAACCTCATAATGTTTTTTTTTCTAATCTCAAATATACTTATTATGCATAATATGTATAGATTGTATATTTCTTGTAAAAATAAAAAATAAAAATATATTACATAAAAATGATTAGTGTTTACTAAATATTAATTAGGTAATTTAAATATGATCAATAGTTAGTTATTTCATGTTTGGAATATTGAAAAATGGAATTAAAAAAATCCTCAATACATGTTATAACTCTATAAGCATAAATGTATGTTTTCCGTCATTACATAATAATCGATTCTAAAGTAGAAAACTGCTAAATATGTATAGTAGTAGTGGTGGCAGTGATGCTGTCACGGTGGTGGTGAAACTTATACACGGATAAAAAAACGTAATCCTTTTTGGAGGAGACCCAAAGAAACGATGAGAAAAATAGGAGAAAAACAGGAGAGAAAACGAGCTAGAAAGTGTCCGATTTTGTTTATTTTTATCTGTTTTGAACGTATCGGATGTATAAAACTCACTACGTGCGTGTATACCTTGGTTGGAAGTGGGATTCAAAAGGATATCCTGTAGAAGGTGCTGTGGGGTAAATGAATAGTGCAGAGGGGTGAAACAAGAAGGAAGGACAAACGGGGGAGAAACAGCCCTTTTATCGAACCGTTCGTTTTCTCTCTTTCTAGCATGGGCTGCGTTAAAATTTATAACCAAAATTATGGCAGCCTTTATAACAGCTAATACAAAGTATTCGCATAACCCTCACCAAAATACATAATGTGTACGCTGTACCGTATTGTCCCTACATCGCATGGGAAATAATTTCAACCACAGTCTACAGGTAATAATTGGTATTAGTATATGAAAACATTTTAATATGAGGTTATAAAATTATTCGATAATTTAATTATGGAAATTACTAATAATACATAATTTAATCGTCAATAGTTAAGCAGGTACGTATTAATTAAATGTGCGGTAATAAATCGTATAAACAAAATATCGATATCATATAGGTATATTATAATGATTCATAATACTATGTTTTTACACTATTCTAATGAATAAATGGTACATATTAAACTTTTAAATAATATAACGACTAAAAGTTAAAAACTGTGAATTTCGTAGATCAGATTTTATTATAGACTCGTCGTTTTGATAACATAATCATTTTATTTTAAACTTTAACACTACAATATTATAACCATCGCGCATTAGAAAATCATTAGTCTTGTAAGTTTATATTATTTTAGTTTTCCATTAAAAAATAACCAATATTATAGGTAAGTGTTGTTAAAAACGAGTGCACTTTTTTTTCATTATTATAAATTGTAATAATAGATTTTGCATAATATTAACATTGCGGCTCGGCTCTAACGGTAATCACAAACAGATAACCCGCGATATTAATGAGTAATTTGATAATATTATACTGATGATATAAGATAATTTATTAAGTATAGACTATATTATAGGTACTACAGAAATGTAGTATATCATTGGTGTGGAGAAGAGAGTATTGAGAAGTAGTCGCCGTTGAGTACCTTTTTTTGTTTGTGCACCTACTAGCAATTATAGGGTGACGGTTTTGATGCTAAAATTAAATAATAAATTCCGGCAATTTTTTTACTTGCCACGCCATTGAAGGTAACCGAATGGCGAGAGTCGGCGACAATGACGATTGACGAGAGAGAAACGCAGGAGATCATAATATTATAATACAGCAGTACCGCTACTATTTTATTATATCCATAGTATTATTTTATTTTTAAAACATATTGTTTTTGTTTTCACTTTTCACGCTTGCAATATTGTATAAATGTGTTAATGAATCAAAATGTTATTGAAATAAGATATACTAAGTACAATATTACTTTATATTCTATGGATATACCTAATAATATATAAAATAAAAATAAAAATCTCAGAGACACACTTATAATAAATTACTTTTATCTTTTATTTTTAGAATTTCAGTAGTTTAACTTTAAAATCGCTTCCCAATGTTTTCAAATAAGAAGATAAGTTTAATTTCTTTTTCTCGTAACATATTACACAGTTTACAGAGATTCCAAAACCTTGGTTAGGTTATATATTGCGGTGTATTTTATACAGTTGTTGAGCCAAAAAATGTTATAAATGTATTAGCTATAGAAAATGCCATAAAAATTAAAAATGTTGTACCGAGAACGTTTTATAATATTAATAACAAACATTTTTATGTCAACTAAAAAATTTAACTTATATCATATAAAAGGATTTCAGTTTATTTACTTGGTGGCTCGCAGTATGAGTTGTAAACAAAATATGCATTCTACGTGGCTACATATTAAAAATATACAATATAAATATTCTTTATTAATGATGTCTAAGTCTTTTGAAAATAAAATAATAAAATGGTTCTGTTAAACATGACCATGCTTTTTTAATAACATAATTATTTAATGCTATCCGAATAAATAATCAAATAGTTTATAGGTACATAAGAAGCAATTTAAACTTTTGAAAAAAAAAGCTGAATATGATTAGTCTAAAACATGAAAATGAAATGTATTCAAATAAATACTATGGACTGTGTCGAGTACACACATTGTATTATTTTATTAAACGCTGGGTGTTGTAGGTACATTCTTAAATACAAGATTAAGCTTACGCAATCGATTTGGACGTCAGTTGCACACGAAGTTTGAAAATTATCGGCTCACCATGAAAAAGAAAACCCTTCTGGGGTTTAATTCGTATTGTAGCTTTTGTTTGAAAACACTAAAACATCCCCTTTGACTTATTGAACTTGTTAGTATAATATTAAGTTTTCTTTGGTCAAATATCTAAGCTACTAAGCCACACGAGCAGGAAAACGAAAAGAAAAGCAATAAAACTAAGTGCTTTTTCCTCGTTTCGAAGTGGACGAATAATATTTGGGCACCTTTCAATTTTTCCACAGAAAAGTTTTATGAGAAATGTGTGTACATTACAGGGGAAAGCAATAATAAGTGGGACAGATAACTCATGAAAGGGAATTAAAACATTTTTGTATTCAACAGTTTCTTGGTTTGGTTTTCAATTTTTTGGAGTTTTTGTTTTAGCGGTTCTGTTTAGTGTTAATCGGTATATTTTACTGATTCGAATTAAATAACTCAACATAAATCTTAGAATAAAGTAAATTACTTATGATTACATAATATTATGTTCCTACTAATTAGTAATTACTGTAATATGTAGACCTATATTGGTTTTAAGTGTTTTATTATTATCAAATGGTATAAACCGATTAATCATAAAGTATAATCATCCTACACTAATGTAATAGTAATTTATTCCTACTTTTGGAGCACTTATGCAATTTATGCTTACGTATTTTTAATATTCAAACCGTTCGTCTTGATATAAATAATAATATGTTCCTTGTTATAACTAATAGACCATAGTATACAAATAATTTAATAATATAAATATATAATAGTAGGGAAGTACTTTTGAGAATATCGAACCGTAATGCAGTTCAATAACTATATTATTTTTAAAACAAATAAAATGCCTACATTTATCTTTATAAAATTGTCTGTTGTTACAACACAGAACTAATTTCAAACTACGCTGTCCATTATAGTAGTTCAAAACATGCCATTAGCAAATTGTTGTCAACTTTAACTGATGTCCGAATTATGCAACAATGAAAGATTCATCTATAATAATAGGTATGTTTAATGTTACTTTAAAAAAAATTTTGTTGAAATTGTTTGGTAAATATATTAGGATAGAGTTTGGCTTGATTACTCTATTCAAATCTAACTTTCCTAAAGTTTAACTAGGTGGGTATTTAATATTTATTATATAATACTAAATTATAATTTTGTTTTTTTATTAAAAATATAAAAAACAATGTGTATAATAATGTGGAAAAATAATTATAAGATATATGACCGGAGGCTGTTACCCATATATTTATTAGGTACCTAATATTTTAACTAATTGTGTACTAATTTATCTAAAAATTTCAAGTGCAGTTGCGTTTTAGCCACAGAAGCGAGTTAACACTACTTATCAGTTATCACAATTAATAGTTTAAAGGAATCCATATTTTATATGTAAGCATTGGTGAAATTATTTTTTAAATAATTATTTTTATATACTTTTTTTTACTACTTTTATACCCGGAAGTAGCTTGACTAGATTTGTGAGTTATATAGTGCTATTAGTAAGTTGAAAATAGTTGGAGTCAAAAAGATAAATGTACATAATATGAATTTACCACCAAAGCATACTAATAAACCAAAGTTCTTCCACAAATTAATCGTACTCAATATAGTTAAATGTTATCTAGGTACCACTATAATATTTGCAGTGTATAAAATGAAACAATATTAGTAGCCAGTAGGTACCTATAGTATAATATTATGGTACATTACAGGTAAATATTGAAATAACTAATCTTAATCGGCATTAATACACTAAAAATGTTATTATTAATTTAAGGAATAGTTATCGTTTAACTGTTAAACCCTAAACTGATTCTAACTTTTGAGTATTGGGCTGATTTTAATTAATCTGGTAAACGGACACTTAGTACTCTCTATTGTTTGAGTTGCATACCTACCGCTGACATTTTGTAGGGTGAATATAAATTAATAAAAATCGATCGGGGATACTTTGTACGGTATAAATAAATTAATCTACTCTTATCCAATATAATAAAAGTTTATCAAAACAAGGATTGGACGCTGCCTTATAAAGTCATAATTTAATTATTCGAAAAACTAACAATTATTTAAAAAATATCATTTTTTAAATGTTTTCGAATAACTCAAATTATACAGTAAGCGTTGAAACACTTTCTACAAATAGTGTGCTATCCAGATCCAATAATATATAATTTGACTTTTTTCTTGTTTTATTATCTACTTATTAATATTTACGATTTACGGTGTACTCGTACAGTCGTACATACATTAAGCCTAAAAAAAATTTACAGTTATTACTAATTAAGTAGCTCTTTACCTAAACATCTGCAAATCACTCAAATTAATTGAGAATTATATTTGTTATCAATGTTATCGGCTTTTATGAACAGTAGTATTTATTTTTCCTCAAATTAAAAAATAAAATGTTATGTACAAGACTGTAGGTATAAAAATTATTAGGAAGAATTACAAATTATTATTATTATTATTATTTTTTATTGATCCTTAAGCCCGGCATCTATGGCCATTAGCTGTTAGTAGGATTGTATTGTGGTGGTGGTAGGGTTTTGAAATGGTGGGTTTTTACACGTGAGTGCTTGTGTTTGGCAGAATTTTTGATTGGGCACCCGTAGGTATCTGCCATGCCCGGTTGGGGGATGGCGGCACTTGTTCTCTGGACACCGTGACTTGCCCGAAGAAAAATCCCGCCCGTGACCAAGGAATCGAACCAGCGTCGGCGGCGTCGAAACCGACGCCTTAGACCAGTCGGCCACTCCGTCCCCCGTTATTATTATTATTATTATTATTATGTTCAGTATGCATTTTTAATATGCGTATAATATGGTACCTACATAAATAATTCTTGTGGAAATCGTTGTGCTCTTGGTGTCCGTAAAATAGTATAAATTTGTAAGTTTCATTCGATTTATGTTTTATTGATTCATAGACGAGTGATTAAAGTATTAAACCTTAGAACCGTTGATATGGAACAAGAACTTTACGATCAAAACATCTGTGCTATACGTAAGTAGGTAATTAACGAACTTTCCTCGTACCTCTTTACCGTCTTAACATTTTCAACACTGGTATTTGGAAAGGCTAAAGTTTAGAGGCAATCAAGTTTTCAGGAAATTGCGTAAAACCGCACTATGCACCAACCCTTCATGAAGTAGATGGACGGCTATAAAAATAACTACATATTGTGCGGGGAAAATACCTGACACTTTTATTTGCCCGTGGCCATCGTCCGATTGTATCACGTGACTTAAACGTTTTCTTAATTCAAAGAAATTTCAAACAAAATGGCAGTCTTTAATAATTTAATTTATGTAGGTAAAGTATATAACTGTTTATAGTTTAAAATATTGTACCCCTAAAAGTAGATAGGTAAGTACCTAGTGATAATTTTCAACATGATAATAATGGCCATGCACATATTGCGTATGATTTTAAGAGGCTACATAAAATAACGTAGTATTATTTATTTTACATAAAATCGAATGCAAATAAAGCGCATTATAATAATTTTTAAAATCACTGGGGAAAAACAATGTACTTATCTATCTGACTGTTTAGTGTTTCTTATTATCATTCGGTTACCGTAGTTAAAAAAATAAAATAACTAGGTATACGGTTTATTACCTGAAAACCGTCGTAGGTCCATGAGCCAAATTTCATCACACACGTCTGTTCATCAAACGGGAAAAATTCTACATCTATTTCACAGGAAGACTTGTAAATAGCTGGAGGTTTCCACTCGACCCGACCACTATAGTGGAGCATAGCCTTAGTGGCCAAAGTTACTTCGAAATTGCCGTCAGCACTTTGAACAAATACAACATGCAGAGTTAATCATATAAACATAGTTAATGTGGTTACTATTAATATATTTGTAGAAACAATTACTTGTTATAAAGAACAATATCTGGCCTCCAGACGTGTTCAGACGGTACGTGTAACCCTTCGACACCACCGTATTCCTCAGGATTCCACGTCAACTTATAGTCATACCAATACTTGAAAAATAAAATAAACATCCGATTAATATTAATAAGATTAATAAACATTATAAAGTGTGCCAAGTGTACATAGGTACTATATTATATATTTAATGCAATAAATTAACTATTGGATATACATTTTTTTTTAAATCGTTAACATTTTAATACAAGTTCGGAGGAACGCATGTACTCAAGTTACCTCCGGCCAGTTTTAACATACGCTTGTGAAACATGGTGGACCACTAAATGATATGAGGAAAAATTGATTTGCTTTGAAAGAAGAGTGCTTAGAAGGATATGTGGATCTATTTTAGAAACTTAAGTGTACAGAAGAAGAACAAATTGTGAAGTAAAACAAATTGACCAAAAACCCGATATCAATGCGTACCTCATGAGCAAACGTATCGAGTTGGTCGGCCATGTATGCAGATCAAATGGGACTTTAGAGAAAGCTCTGGTAGTAAAGATCAATGGGAAAAGACCTAGGGGTCGCCCTGGACAACGCTGGGCAGACAGGGCCAACGATAATCTAAACAAGTGCGCACAGGGAGTATCAATAGAACACAGTTTGGCTGGAGATAGAGAAGGTACGTACTAGAGGTAGCCAAAGTCCTTCAAGGACCGTAAAAGCTCAAGAAGAAGAAGAAACGTTTTTATACAAAACCTATGGTAATAATTGTACATTGGTCAGTGGTTATTGGGCTCTGTATGAACTGTTATAGTTTAATTTTAATATATGTATAAAAAAAAATACAATGTAAATTGTGTATGGTTTATAAATAGTTTACTGAGAAGAGGATATGATGTGAGATTGTCCTTGTCGTGTCATTACTCATTATGAAATAATGATATTTATAAACTTCATCGAAGTAAATATTATTAATGTAGTGACAGATATTGTAAAATTAGTAAATTTAAATTTACATCAAACTTATTACTTTATAGGAATCACGTCTAGAACAGGGATTATATGGTCCTCGAGAGCGGGTGTTTTTAAATTTAAAAGCAATGATAAATCATTGCACTCGAAAAACGGTTTTGGGCAAAGCACGGTGTAATATAGACTTCCTAAAAAGATTTTAAAATGTCAAGTGCTCATAAAAATAACTCACAAGTATGAAGTAGACTTTCCGAATGTATTGAATATAACCCACTTATAAGTTTATAAATACGACACCACGAGAAACCTTGTATTCAAATGTAGTCAAGTTATATTTACCAAGTACTTCAAGTTCTTAAATGTTTTAGTGATCTCAAAAAATGAATAAAAAATAATACTGATTTTTTAAAAGCAATAAATTCAGGATCTAAATAATAATGATGTAATTTAATTTTTTCGTTTTAATGGTTTTTTTAAAATTTATTTGCTGGATAATATAATACTATGAGTTATTTTATCCTCACCTGTTCCACCCATAAGTTCGTCGTCATAATTTGGTTTTTTAGATTCTGTAACAGAAAGGTAAATAATATATTAAATTAACACACAAAATGTGTTGTCTAAGACTCTAAGTGTTATTCGTGTTTGAGCAACATTTAAATATTAAATGTAGACTAAACACAAATATTAACGATTCTGTTCAAACAAAATTTAAAGTAACTATATTTAAAACATGATTTATATTACTATTTATTTTTTACAAAACCAAAAACAAATAAAGAATTATTTAACAATTACTATTTATTAATTTTTAAAACAAAATAATTATAATTGTACATATAATGTTTTATGTTAATATTTTTTTTTTTTTATTATTGATCTTGAGCCCGGCAACTAAGGCCATTAGCATTTTTTAGTTTTGTTTGTAGGTTTTTGTTGTTAGGGGGAGGATGCTTGTGTGTTTGTTTGGCAGAATTTTTGATTTGGGCACCCATAGGTATCTGCCATACCCGGGTGGGGGATGGCGGCACTTGTTCTCTGGACACCGTGACTTGAACGAAGAAAAATGCCACCCATCGCCGAGATATCGAACCAGCGTCGGCTGCGTCGCAACCGACGCCTTAGTCCGCTCGGCCACTCTTTCCTCTTATGATAATATATTAAACGAATCGCTGTCAAAAATGTAGCTGTGTAGTACAAATATTGTGTTTATAATTTATATTTATTATAGCAATCGTACTATGTTCACATTGTTAATATATTTTATGATGTGGGTCACTCTTAGAATATTTTAGAAAGTCTTACAGAATTTACTCGAAACAAAACACTCGGTTAATTGTTTACTTAACTTTGCAAAATGCTATGCAAATCGAATCTATACTGAGTTAACAATACACTTTTATGTAAGTATATGTATTTTTTAATATCTAAGTGAGAATATTGTCATTACTCATTAGCTGAAAAATAGCTACAATATCTTTCGTTTATTGTATTTTATATTAAATATACATTTTCAATGGCTTCGGATAAAATATAAAAAAATTACCAGTAATCTTATATTAATAATAGCGCATTTACCATAACATCCTAACGAGCAATAATAATTGTCTAAAGCATTAACAATTCTAATATTCTTATCGTAATTTGGAATAATTTATTTTTTTAAGATATTTGAGATTTTGGCATTTTCTACACTATCGCGTGTCACTTGACAGTCATTTCTTTGTCAGGTATATTACATGTAAGTATATTTAGCGTGTTTTTATAATGCGTATATAATGTGTGTAAATATATAAATGAAAATATCGATTACGTGGCCCATTCTCGACTTATCTTCGTCACGGCCAACAGCATGTGCAGTTTCCTTTCAACGGGTTCAAGGAAAAATCGAAAGTACGCGGAAGTCTTTTTCATTTTTCAACAGGAACTGCTTACATAATGTAATCATGATGTCAGAATATGAGATGTCTTCTAAAATTAAACTTGAAGAGCAACTTAAATTATATTTAAAAGCTATTACTATACCTCGTATTTGTTACCATATAGATATAACCACATAAACCTAATATCCTATAGGTATAATAGGTATCTGGTATATAGTGTCAATGACATTGGATAACTTTATTTATAGCAGAATAATATTCGATTCAATGTACACAATATTATGCACAATATTTTTTAAACAAAATATTTAGTTATAAACTTGTGACTTGTGACTTTTCAACAGTTTTTATTTCACGAAATTATAAAAATAATATACCCACTAAATGTATGAACCATTTATCAATTATAGAAAACAATAGCCTAACATGATAATTGTGTCGCACAGTCGCACTCGTCTCGCTTCGTCCAACTCTGAGCACGATACCTAATGATGACATGATGTGATATTGAATTTGTTTGCAAACAATGTATCATAATCTCATTCGAAAAACGATTCCAAACGGAGCTTGGCTCATACAGTCTGTTAACATTTTTTTTAACGTTTGTAGCTTGTTGCATACATTAATAAAAGCTACTGAGAAATAGTTGAAAATATCCTCATCAGAGTAGGTACCCATAAGATTTGCTTTTCGACCTTGGTAACATGTGCTATAATAGCCTAGAACACATATCCTGCCCAAAAAATTATTCACAGAAAAATATAAATATAAAAACAATTAAAACCCATTAATTTATTATAATATTGAATATTCATCGTTATGGTAGATTAATCAGAATCAAAATTTGCACAAATAAAAAATGAAATGACTATGTACTATATTGTATCTATAGTAGGTACTATAGTAATCCAGTATAATATAACATGACACATAATACCATTTATTAACTTAATTAAACTATTTGTTTAATTATGTTCAGGACTAAAAAAAAAAAAATATGAACGTACACGCTGAATTTAAAATATAATACATTTAAAATTTAAATTATTTAAAAATTGGATATATAGTTTTAGATTTATAGTCGATTATAAATAATTTACTCATTAAAATAATAATACCACTGGAACAAATGTATTTATATTACAATATATTTATTTTTTTCAAATTTCAACCGTGATTTATATTATATCTAGACATTCAGATGATGCCATGATTAAGGTTGAAAAAAAATATGCAAGTGGTGTTCCCAGGCGGTCACCCATCCGGGAACAATTAACGACGAACGCAGCTTAACACCAGTACCAGTTGGCAACCGGTGTGTCCACTCCACTGCGCCATTCACCATGTGCAAGTTTAAGTCACTATAAAAATTAAGAAAAATACAAATTCACAAATATATTTTAAAGTTCACAGACAAAATGTTATTGCAGTTATAAAATAACATTTTAGTGCTTAAAATTTATCGAAATATAAATATTATGACCTAAGACATTTTTTTGTTTGATTTTAAAATTTAATAAAATTACATCCTTGAGGTTTTATTTTATTCTAAAACAAGTTTTAATCTTAAAAGTATATTACATACCTAATAGTGTTTAACCAATATTTACTAATCCTTCTTCTTTCCAAACAATAAACGAGCTGTAGGAAATGATTTGTTTGATCCAAAAATAATAATATAGATAGGTATTCTTTCTATAACGTATTAATTATTAAATTTTATATAAAAAAATATTATATTATTGCATATTATTACAGTAAATATTCATTATTAAAGTATTTAGTTGGGACACTTGTTTGGGAGTGACATGTCTAGAATCTGGACCCAAAATATTCAGGTAAAATTAGCTTCAGAAATGTTTAGTTAATATTAAAATACACATACATTACCCATATAATATTTTAGTAATTTGTTAACCGTTTGATGAAACCATTTTATGAACTATTTTAGCTATATTACAATCATCAACATTCGTCCACAATCAACAAAATATTCTTAGTTAACTTCCACAATCTGTTAACGTCGATTTTTGTAGTTTTTGAATATTTTAACACTGATTAAGTATGGTTTTATCGTAATTATGGAACTGTTTTACAATATCAAGAAAAAGCAATAACAAAATATTAAACGGGTACTAAACTAAAAAAAAAAACTAAATTTCGAAAATACTTATGTAAAAGAAATTTATGATATTAGTGTCTTATAATATAAGTGATTATTAGGTAGTGTCACTAAAATTCTAAATACCCCCATGAATAATACCAAAAATTATTAAACATATCCTTGTAGCACAAATAATATATTCTTAAATAATTCAACCAGACTTTGAATATATTAAATTATTTATCAAAAACATTTATAATCTAGTTATCTATAGTGATTTTAGAAATAATTGGAAATTTTGATAAGAAGTAGGTACATTTCAATAATTATTGCCTGCATCCGAGTTGGGTTCCGAATTTAAAACTGCTACACTAGTCGGGTCCAGGATTATTTCAGGTTCTTACTACACTACTTGGGTCCCAGTTTTTTCAGGTACTACACTAGTTGGGCCCTTAATATTTTTTTGGTAATAGTACACTATACTAACATTTTCCTTTCCATTTTAATTTTTAACAACTAGGACTGTCTATGATCTATTGAGACCAAAGTTGTGGTTAATAATGTTATTTTTTAGTTACTTTGCCATTCGAAACATTAACTATTAGAATTTTACAAATTATGATATAGGTCATACAAAATAAATAGGTACATAACCATGAAAATATATTTAAAATTTTAAAAATTGAAATATATAAAATGTAGGTACATAATATTATAATAAATAGTTAATAATAATTAATAAATGCATTTATTTAATATTATATAAATAAAAATAAAATATTGTTTAAAAAAATCAATTCTGTTTGCCAAAATTGTATAGAACATTAATTATTAGTATTGTATCCATTTTTATGTTATATCATAGTTTGTAAAATTCTAATACTTTATATTTTTAATGGCAAAGAAACTAAAAAAAGGAAATGGCAAGAAAACATTTTTAACCATACCTTTGGTCTAAATAGATCAAAAACAGTCCTATACCCTAAGTCTGTTAAAATAGGAAGAACATTTTAGTATAGAGTAATACATTTTTTAACTATTAAGGACCCAATAACTAGTGTAATAACTACAATAATTCGGGTCCCAACTAGTGTAGTACCTGCGATTAGCCAATAATACGTGATATTATTTACTGTTATCTATGTACTTCTTGTCTGTTATTTTGTAAAAGCCGTCTGGCGTTGATTATAATAAATAAATAAATAAATATTATATTATTATGTTTTATCTAATACAATAATGACATAATGTGAACCTAAAACATATACTTTATAGCTTTGTACACATTCCTCTCAGACACCTCAAGATCTTAGAACTTAATTTAATTTACAGTAAGACTACAATATAAATTGTAAAATAATTGCTGCTAACAATAAGTTTCTTTGACATTATGTCAAACCAAATAAATATGTTATGAGTTTTTGACGTCTTTGTTTCAAGAAAAGTTTTGCCTGTGTCAAAGGAGCCAATAAATATAATATAATATTCTCTTTTAAATAATTAAGTTTTGAGTTTCAGATTGGAAGAAACAAATACTACCTATAGTCACCAAATCCTGAAAATAATATCTTGATAATTAAATTGCAATATTCTTCTGCTCTTATGTGTTTTTATGGTTATAAGTTTTAAATGTAAGCATATAACTTTAAAAAAAAATTTTTATCTAAGAAAAATACGAGATTTATTAAGACAAATAATCCGTACAAATTAAGCAAAGTTTTTTTTTTACTTGAAGTTCCTTCTTTTAATTGCTTTACAAACTACAGTTCGATACTGTCCAATGTAAATTTATGTCAACAATAACAATAGGAATCTTCTTAACTAGCTGAATAAAAATAATTGAGTTTATATAAATTAGTTTTAATATATTTTAAGATAAATAATAAATTAATGAAATTATTGTTAATGATGATTAATCTTGGTTTTTCTTTTAGTATTCAATGTACCTAATATAAATTGAGGATTTCCAAACTTCTTTTATTCACGACACATTATTATCTCAGCTACTCTAAGTCGTGGCACAGTTTCGATAAACATTAATTACTACTTTTCAATAACAAGTACAGTGAAGTACATAGTCGCGATAATAATGAAAGCGATCAAACGGACATTTAACTACTTACACTAAAATATTGAGACTCAAATTTGTAGTTTTTCTTTTACGCTTGACCCTTATTTTTTCTCTCTAAATATTTATATCTTAGACTTTGGAGTCATAATATATTATATTACAGTACCTAAGTATTTAAAATATTTTTTTTCATCACCTAATTTTAATATTTACTATTAGTTTATGTCTCTAATAAAGTTCATATTTTTAAGCACACATTTTGGGAAATACTTATATTTTCGTTTGCATATGTAGTAAAATACCGTATCTAATAACTAGGAAGAAGCTCAAAACTTCGTTACCTCATAGATAATAAATACCTAGCTATTATAATTCATCAATCGATTGATATTTGTCATTAAATTGTTGATGAAACTCCATGTTAACTGTTTAAAATTAAAACATTTATCATCTTACATTTTTAAAAATATTTATTTTATCTACTAAAAATAAATTCATTTTTTAAGCTCTGCGAGAAGCGAGGAAAATATTTTTTAGAATTGTTCTAGTGATTATAACATTGTTAAATAATAATTTATTATTTGTTGTTCTACAATCTTATCGGAGATTATGAGAACGTAATGGTTTTATATTGTCGATAGTTTCGTTTTTGTTTATAAACATTTAAACAGTAGTATATTGAACGTTATCGAATTTC
The DNA here is from genome assembly GCA_949089665.1 of Macrosiphum euphorbiae. Classification (NCBI taxonomy): domain Eukaryota; kingdom Metazoa; phylum Arthropoda; class Insecta; order Hemiptera; family Aphididae; genus Macrosiphum; species Macrosiphum euphorbiae. The sequence goes on along the minus strand of CARXXK010000001.1, from coordinate 52,530,821 downwards.
GTCAAAACTTTGCCGTATATGATGCGATTGTTTTTGATAATTTATATGAAGCCATTATTTAATTCACTGTAAAAGTGATTATCTAAGTTCAAAATATAGTTTCATAAAATTCAGTCCAGTTAAAAGTTTTAAGAAGACATCGTACCCGCACATGTTGTCTCCGTCTTACTAAAGCATAATATACCAAAATGTACGTCCAACAGTTCCAGTTTTGTATTGTTAAATATTAGAGTAAATTGACCTATTATCAAACTAAAATGTAAGGACATTATCTGTGTTTACCCGTTCGTTTTTTACGAAATTTTTAATTTTTAAGTTAATTATGAGCATTTTCAAACATTATTATATTAACAAGGGATGAATTGATTAATTTAGAAGACAAATTAGTAGGTAGGGATTCTTTTTTTTTCATATTAATTTAATTTTTACAATCTGTATAAAATATTTTTACAATACGCACAACAGATGGAAGGATACATAAGGCTTGGTTGTCTTGATTAAAGAAAATGTTCAATAATAGTACCTCATGGCGTGGGTAGCAGTGGTTAGTCGACTAGTCGACTAGTAAGTCACGGACCAGCTACGCTTTAAAGGTCGGACAGAGTCACCGGGAATTGTCCGGGAAGAGAGGTTTTGAATGAGGAGGTTTCGGTGATTTGTTAGTTTAAGGTGGCAGCGTTTATATAGAGTTTTAGCAACGTTTTTGATCCTTGGAATAAGGAGGTCCCCATGTAGACTATATATAAATTATATAAAAAAAGGGGCTTTGGTTATCTGCCAGAGGCATTAAGATTGAAATGCTTGGATTCTGTTTATAGTTGAGTCTTTGGCTGATCCCCAGAGTATAATTCAGTAGGACACTAGGACCAGATAGGTTTGAGGAGTAGCTTGTAGATATGAATTAAATTATGTAGTGTGACATTGTTTGAATGAAAGGAGGAAGCGAAGCTGTCTTTGACGATTGTTTAGAACTAGTCGTTTGTTGCGTATGTGGGCAACCCATGTGAGACGGTGACCTAGGTACTATAGACATAGGTAGGGTAGGAATTTAAATACAAAATATCCGCTTGAAAACTATTTTATGTAGGAACTTGTTGATAGGTACCTTTTTTGAGTGAGTTTATGAATTTGTGCAAAGTAAAAAACAACAACACAAATTACCCACTACTGATAGTATTAATCGTAAGATATTTTAAATGGACCTACTTATATCAATGATCAATTATAGTAACATTATAGTATTGCATTATTTTATATTATTAAAGCATAATATACCTATAGGCTATATTACCCTATATTCCCTAGGTACTGGGTACTTGATTAAAACGTTTCTGGTATTTCATCAAAATTATAGAGTTGTATAAAATATGGATTGCATATTTACATGTACCTAGGTACCTATATTATGTTACCGACAAAGCACGAGATCAAAAACTTTCTAAATAAAGCTAGGTTTTACCAGTGAATGCTAGGATTTAATCGTACTCAGTAAATGTTGAAAAGCATAATTTGATTCGGGCTTTTACTAAAAACATTTTAGACAACCTAGCATGTACAAATAATGACAGTAAATTCTGTTTGATCAATAACAGAACATTTATATGGTTATCAAAAATTAAAAGCCAAGTCATGTATTCAATTATAGGTGGTTTTGTTTACTAACATAATTATAATTAAACATTATTAAGACAAATAGCCCATATGTATTTGAATTATTTCTTGTTACCTATAAATAATAATAATAATTTAAGAAAATGTAATATTTTTATATCCCAAAGTAGAATACTATTTTGGTACATACTACCTACATGATATATTTGATTTACGACACTTGTTTGTTTTGATCTCTACATTTTTTTCTAGCAACCATACCTTAAAAATCCTTGCCCACCTATCTATGAAAGTTTAGCAACAGCTTGACGTATGCTTTTTGTTGTTTTTCATACGATATGGAAATACATTTTTCTTCACATAAGTAAATTGATTTCTCAGTTTCAAATATAACATATTTGACACATTTTTATACAAAGTTTATAGAATTATTTTTTTTTTTATATTAACAAAATCGATTACGTACGCTGTAAATGTCTCCTTTTTCCATTTTATCGGAATAATTGCCAAGATAATAATTAGAAAAATTACTTAGAAAAACCAATTACATACCAGCTAGATTCTACAATTTACTTTTAATCTTTTGGTGTAAGTTCGTAAGACTATTGGAGCACTCCTTCTTATATGTCGATAAATATATATACGAAATAATAACAAACAATACTAACTAAAGAAATAAACTTTTAAACAGACATAATATGCTAAAATAAAAAAAATGTTATCATTGTATAACTAATATACCTACATTATTAATTTTTGCTTATCCCTCATAACATAATAAAATTATCTACCTAATAAGTAATTAGATCAATTACTTTGAAAGTTTTAAATCAGCTACAATAATATATTCTACTATAATTCAGCGTGTTGTTATGCTTTGTGCTGTCAACTGTTTCCCAATTTTAAAACATCTTGCTGTTATATAATATAATGTCTCATTTGTAATATATCCTATTTTTTTTATCTTTAAAGACTTATGATGTACTTAAATATAGAATTGCTTGGAAATTAGCACTATATACAAATTGCTATTAAATTTGTTTAAAAACCTTTAAAAGGCTTGAATATGTTTAGTTTATTATTAAATCTAAATTATATCTTACAACTTAACAATAAATAAAAAAAATTGTTTTTTAGTAGTAATCTATTTTTATTAAGTTCTATAAATTCGTTTATGTTCAAGCCATTATTATAATATTTCACTCCATATTTTCCTGTCAAATAAGTCATAGTCTACTATTGTAGTCAAAAATACAATTTTCATTCTTCTTCTGTCTATTTTATTGTTGCTGTATTTCTAACAAATTGTTATATACTTATTTTAATGCAATAGTTTTATTAACAAGATATTCTTCTAAACATATATTTTTGTGCCTTAGTTTTTTTAATGGTAAAAATAAAGTAACAAGCCTTCATATTATGATTTATTTTTTTATCAACTGTAAATTTGTTTCTATGATTTTACTTTTTTTTTTATTTTATGCTGATTTGGGGTATAACGTTATTTGTTTTTATAACTTCTAAACATCTTTCTTTCATTTCATATAATTTTTAGATATGACTTAAAAATAAATTATATTTAGATAAATAACTGTAGTTAGTCGAAGTCATATAAATTATAAATTATAAATTATAATGAATAATAGTATAAGATATTTATACATTAATTATTTGTCTATTTAATAATTATATTTTATTTATCTTCCTTAATTTATATTTAATATTAATAGTAAAATTATATTATAACACATACCTAATATGTAATTTATTTTATTATAGTTATATTTATTTTATTCCAATTTTTCGATTGATTCGAGTTCTAGAGTTCTTGATCAATAATTTTGTTTGTATTTTTTTTATTTCACCATTATACAATATGGAAATATTTGGTTATTTAATTTATTATTTTGTAACTGTATTAAAATACAAAAAACAACTTGTGTTTCTTCAAACTCTATACTAATATATAATTACAAATGCGATTTTATAATTTCAAATGTTTATTATTTGAGTTATTGTTCATTATTTCTTACAAAGCATATAATAACAAAGACATGATATAGCTGATTTTTAACTTGAAGAAAATTGCCTTAAGGGTGTCGGTGCCGGTCATTTATTAAGGAGTAAAATTTAGCCAATTAATTCACATGTTGTATCGGCCTTGCGTGGAACGTGCATGTGTGTGAGAATGTAAATCGATATTAGTGTGAGTGAGCTATAATTACACGCGCTGATAAAGATATGTATGCACGCGCATGAACAAATCAGTGTCAGACTTCGATGACTACTATCGAAGCACTATTTTGATATGCAAATTGGTTTCACAGGAAAAACTCTCATGCCTCATAGATATGTCGGATCTTAATCAATTTTTTTTTATCTGAAAGATGGGAAGTTTCTGTAGGTCGGGTTAAAGATAGAATTTTTATTTTACTTTAAATAGTAGTAGAAAATTACGTTCGAAAAAGAACAAATATTGAGCATTTTTCAAATGCATATTCCAGCTTCTATAATTATAATTTTCAAAATCGAGCTTTAATCCAACCTACAAAATGTTCTCTACTTTTAGATAAAAAAAAAATCCGAAATCCGACAATTCTACAGGGCGTGAGAGTTTTTCCTGTAAGACATGTTTTTGTACCAAAAAACGCACCGGCTCCGACCACCTTAAGTACCTATGTAATATTATATTTTATGTTATTTTGCATTTGTAATTGGTATAGTATTGAAAAACGCATTGGAATTTTACAGTTCTAAATTATTTCCTCAAATTGTTTTGGTATTTTTATATTTTATTTTATTTGATGAACCAATTTTATTGTTTTATACATATGTCTTTTATAAATAGAGATCATAAAATATGATCTTATGAAATATTTCAATGTTTTATTTTATACATTTTGGTAGGATTAGATGCACCACGTACTCACGATAAATTAATATCTAATATATTTATAAGACCTACAAAAAAATGTAAAAACCAATTTTCAGAAAACTTTCAGATTCAGAATAATTATGTATAAACTATAACTATTGATACATACGCCTAAAAACATATTATTATAGATACAAAATGTTTTATCAAAGTCAGACTTAAAGTGTATAACATGATCATTTGATAAATTTAATAAAAACAAAATATATACTGTTCATAAATAAAATGTACATATAACTTATTACATATTATTATGATATACATATTGAATTATAGAAAAAAAACTAGGACAGCACCCATGTGAAACAATTACTTACATTTCTATGGCTACCTATTTTTATACTTTTATTTTATCAAACCCAAATATAGGTGTTTTTTTTTTTAAATGTTTGGTCTCCCCCAAAAGACCACAAATGAGTAACAAATTTCACACTTTTATACTTCTGTACTTTGTATAGTAAAATTATTCTGCCATTTTACCAAGCCTAATATAATTATAGTTTAGACTATAGGTATACCTATTATCAAAGTTATATAATATGTAAAAAGTTCAAGTTTTTAGCTTTTATAACATTAAAATATTATATGACTCATTCGTATATTTCCGTATACCTATTTTGATAGTAACAATTAATTTATCTAATCTAAATTTGAATCACAAGAATATTGTAAACATTAAATCAAATACTTTGAATAATTTAAAAATTGTTATACTATGATTATAAAGATTAACGGTCTAGTTATAAGTGAACTAGCCACTAGGTATCATTGAAAATATAATATAATACAATTTTAACTTTAATAATAATAATAATAATAATAATAATTTCTTATTTTTATCGTAACTTACAATGTCGATGAGCTGTGATAGTTTGAGCTTAATCCGTACTGGTAGCGGATCAGTGTTGTTGAGCACAGGCCTTACGAGTTTGTTGTAATTTGATAAAAGGTCGTCGTACAGCCTTTTCGCATCCGGATTCATTGAACATCCTAAGACAATAAAATTAATGTTTCAAAGTTAAAACCAATGCACAAAAATTGTATAACATTGTATTGGACCACCACTGATTTAAACAGCCGACAAATAAAACGATTTTTAGAGAATATTCACGATCGGCACAGATTATTATTTTTCTTATTTGAACAATATTGAGACCAGAATAGTGATACTGTGCAATGTGTATACACTGTATGCTATATAGTTTATATTCTATATTGTGGTCATTTATCGATCTAGCTTTACTAAATGTATACCTCTCAAAACAATATTTAAATTATGAAATACAGTTTCATCTATTAAGGAGGTTCAAAAAAAATTCTTTGCTGGCTGAGGGTTGGACCACACTGTTTAGTTATTCAACATGATTTATTAACATAATTACTATGTATGAGGTACTCCAATAATTTTATTTTTATAGTTTATGAAACGATTTGATTTTAAATCTCTAATAATAAAATCTACACCTATTTATCTACCCTGCAGTTAAAATGCAACTATATTATAATATATAACTAAACAATTGTCTGTAAATGGCACAGATGCCGAGACTGAACTTAACAATAATAATAAATAAAAAACATTTAAAAATACTAAACTAAACCTACTTTTTAAGTTCAATATAAGACAGTATAAAAGCGTTGCATGCGATGCTGCTTTATTTAACACGTAACAGAAAACCAATTTAGTAGTCGAGTGTATACTATTTTACGTACATAATAATATGCTGTTTTTAATATTACAATTTTTGTTCATCGTAAGTTATTACGGTTCTACAAATTACTTCAATGACTTAATAATAATAAATATGTGTAAAAATAAATAATATGCAGAGAATTGTTTTTTATAAATTACAACGGTTATAAAATACTTATCTTCCATACTTCATAAAAAATTAAGTATCTATATATTGTTTTCTTTAGTAATATATTTTTGATATTAAAATATATCATAGGTATATTGTTTCTTGGGTTCTAATCACCCCCCTCCCCCCAACGTCACCAAATGAAAAATACGAAGAACGTGTATTCTATTGTACTCATGTCTTAAACGAAGACAGCAAATATTGTGCTGACATCATCTTAATTAAAAATAAAACAAAAAATATACCTATGTAGTATTAATGTAGTATTATAGGTGTAAACGTGAATATGAATGGCGGACACATTCTCGAAACAAACATACAATAGTGTTTTGCATTTATAGTGCTTCCTGAAAATCCCTTAACAATATTTGTTGACGGTTATCGGTAGTTTTCGATTGCATTTAAGGAAACGAACGAGAACACTTTTCTACATAGGCATGGTTTCCAAACGATAAATTTAACTTCATATAATACAATTCCATGCCTTAAATGAAAGTCACAGCAGGAAGAAAAGAATAGTCAAACAAAAAACATCGTTGTAAAAGTAATATAATTCTTGTTTAGTTTATAATCTAAAAATATTATATTGTTGCAATGTAATGCGAAGTTTATAACAATTCGATTTCCGAAATAATTGACATATATTTCAACTATTATAGATCTTACATAAAAAATGTCATCAATATTAAAATATTGACAATGATAATAATATGTTCTGGAAATTTACAAGCATATAATATAAAAAAACGGGTTAACGAGTACTAACACTACTAATGTTACACTTTCACGCTTTCAAGTAACGCTTTTGACCTTTTACGTCTTTGCTTTGGCACATAGAATCGAAATCGAAAAACGTTAGGTTACAAAAAAAACGTTACGTTACGAAAAAAATTGCAGAATATAATTTTTCTCATCCGAGATTCGAACTCGATATACTCGCTTTTCACACGATATTTAGGTGCGACTTCACTTGATGTCTTTGCTTTGGCACATAGAATCGAAAAACGTTACGTTACGCTTTGTTTATCACAATAGTAACGAAAAAAATATTTTAATGTACAATATAATATAATTATATTATATTGTATACCAATTATAGCAGTCGTGTCTTTATTTTTTATCAATTACCCTATAAATATTACCTAGGTATGTGATACATATTATGATAGCAACTAGCACGGACAGGCGACAGCAAAGACATAAAATGTGGTACTTCATTGCAGACTCGTATGCAATATGTTTCTTAGCATATTTATATTGTATTTCATCATCGGTATCAATTACACGGTATATATATGCTATTAGTATACCGTTACTGGTAACGTATACGTCCGAGTCACTTGACATATTATACAGAGTTGCCCGCGGGATCCATATCATTGACCATTAGAGAGATGACCACACCGATAGTATTGGAATGGTACATAGGGTGTATAAATGGCAACGTTAAATATTGGTCGTTGAAAACCCCATTAGTCGTAAAACGACGGAACGAATATACACTCGAACGGGACGGTTCGATAAAATCCCCTATGTTCGGTCTGCATCCCCAGGCCGAGAACCGCCCACCCGATGGCGCGTTTATCTGGCCGAGAAAATTGTTTTTCAGGATTCTCGTGTATACCGCTGCGGCGGCGGATTGAGTCGTCCAGAAATTCATTATGCCCCTTCCTTTTTATAAAACCGTCTAGATTATTTTTCCACCCTCCCCCGACCAAAAAACCGAACAAAAGCTTCTTGTTGCGAGTTTCCTATTATGTACGCCAAGTTCACATATTATTATTATGATATACGCATCGTTACGGAAATCTTATATATTTATATTTTTTCGAAATGATTTAATAATAAATGGGTACCTATAGGTATTGTGTTTTTATCATCATTATTAACGTACAATGTAAAACATCGAGCTCTATATTATTATTATGTAAGTCGGTACGTCGTTTATTGTGTGGTGGAATTAAATGATACAATTATTAATTGATCAGTTCGAAATAAAATGCTAACAAAATAATACACTTGAAAATATTTTTTTTTGTATATTGCACATTTGTACCTATATTTTAAATCTTATAATACTGCCTTAAATTGTAACGTGATTTACCTTCATTGGATTTAATGAGCACGCGAAAGTGTGTTTCCATATTAACGAATAACGGATATTACTCATATGATTAATACTCTTTATAAAAGTAAAATATACATGGTAAGATGTTTTATTTTGTGTTGGCAATGATGATGACAATATTTACTAAATAAAGTTTATACTTTGTGGTTCTGGGTTATAGGTTTAATGTTTCCTAACCAAAGTTTTAAATTTGATTGGAAAATAAAGATAACTTACATATTCTATGAAATTTTATAGTAATAATTTCACTTTATAAATTATTTATATTATGTAACTAAATACAAATAACTTAACATGACGTTTTATTTATTATACCATACTTATAAGATTAAGTACATATTAATATCTAGATATTTTTCATTTATATAATTAATTATTTGTTTTAACTTACTAAATGTTGGTACAAAGTAATATCCAGATAACGATTAATTTATGTAAAATTTAGTGTTTCGTACTATTTTTAATTTAAAAATTCCCAAAGAATAAATATGTCATGTATTTCATCTGTAAATTTAATATGCGGAATGACACCACTATAGTTTCATTATATTTTATGGTTGGTACCTGCTATAACTCCACAACAGTCAAATATTAAAATAAGAAAACTAAAAAATACTTTTTCCATACAAATTGTATGCTAGTCTAACAAAAAATTATAAATTTAATCGTGATTCTGTGGTTATTTAAATTTTAGATTAATATGATTCAATACCCACTTATCATTATAGGGGTCAGATTTCAGTACAATATATTAAATACTTTTAAAGCTTTGTTAAAAATTATGTATAGAACGTTTTCATTACAATCTATAGTAAGTACCTATAGTATATAATAGTATAAAATATGTAAAAATATATTTTGATTTATTAAATTACATATTAATCAATATTGATAAAGTTTATCAACTCGTTATGTAGGTATAACATAACCTTGCATAATATATTACTTTTATTTCTTAATAAGAGTCTATTCGTACCGTATAATTTCAGTCAATTTTTAAACAGTTATGTAGAATTTTTTGATACATACAAATCACATGTTTCTAATCATATGAACACAAACCAAAATAGTACCTATACTTAATATTATATTATATGAAATCACAAACTGTATTGAATAGCCACACTTGCCGTTGGTTTTTAAATTTTTTTTATCCTGCTGAGTATAATCCACGAATATAGTATTTAATCATATCTATTGAAACTTAACATATTATCAAATTTAATAAGCAAGTTTGGATTGAAAACTTAATTTTTATTTTTATCAAACACACTTTGTAAAATTGAATTAGATTGACTACGTAATAACTTTTGAAACACTTTTTATACCAGTCTCTTAAAATGTTTCATTTAAATTTTAAACAAATTATTTTAAAACTAAAAAATACTAAGATATAAACTAATAGCCAATAAGTCATAATTAAAATAATATACCTTGTTTCAAAACAAACAAATTTTTTCGTGAAAGAAGTTAAGGAAACTAAATTATTTTATGACCAACAAATTTGTTGAAATACAACAATTTAGTTTTTTAAATATGCTCAACAGAGGGAGCTACCTAATATCCTGCAAAATTACTTTAGAAACACTAATACCTGGGTAGTTAGGTAACATTTTTATTTAAATAAATAATCACTGGCAATAAAATCAATAAAATATATTCTATAGAAGTTTAAATAAAAATAATAAACTACATTAGTTATTCCATGAACAACATAACGTAAGTTATACAATTTCTTTATTTAGTATTTTAATGATATTTTTTTTATAAAATAAATAATAATAACTGAATAATTGTACATTGACTAGTTTATTCATAATTTAATACTGATCTTTAAAATTAACCAATATTTGTTACACGAAAAAGTTGGAAGATGTAGGTACAGATAATCAACTGTCAAATAACTCCAATGATTAGTGTACTGATTATAAACCAAATAACTATTTGTATAAATCTAGTATTTGGTATTTTCATTGTATCTTATTTCAGTATACGTCAAAAAAAAATTATATTTAATAGTCACTTATAACCTTCAGTCAATAGGATAATTTATTTTACTTACCGGAAATTATGACGAGCATGATGCATAGTATTATGGCGCCGGCCAACGTCTTCATTTTTCGGTGACCATATCAAAGGTCACAGCATGAGGTCGCACAATCGCATTTTTTCCTGAAACTTTTAAATATAATAAATTAAATATATTTCATTTTGGTATGGGGTATTAAAATGCATATAAAATTCAATATTTTATACTTATGTAGACAATATTATATAGTTACATATGAACTGTTATTAAAATTGTACGATTGTTTTATATGACAATCTTAAACTTTCAAGTTTCAATATTACTAAAGTTGAATTTCTTTATACATTTGTAACAAAAATAAAGTTAAAGCAATTTTGAATTAAATGAAATATTCATAAGTACTATGTAATAATAATATAGAATATTTACAAAAATTAAGTATTCAGTGTAGATGATTCAATCATTGCTCTTAAAACACAGGTACTAATAAATCGAAAATAATACAATAATCGATTTACACATTTTTTAAAACAAAAAACTATGGTGGAGTTTTATTTAATTTTAATCAATTACGGGTCATATAATTGTAAATGCCTCGTATGTTAGTTAGTATTATGGTTAATACTAAAGTATTATACCTATTTGATTTTTCATCATCAACAGCTTTTTAGCAACTACATGAAATACTTGATACTGTATAGAAACTTCCCCTTTTTTATTGGAACATCTTAGTGTCCATTAAATTCGCATTAGTGCTATGTTCAGCATACCTACTATATTGGAAACCGTTTGAAAAATGAGAAGGTAAGCCATCTGGTACCTTCGTTCAGAAAGTGGAATAAATAGGCACAACAAAACCCTTTCAAAAAACATTTTTTTTTATTCCATAAGACGTAAAAAATCGATGTGGAACATATTATTATTAAACCATCACAATCACACATCAGATCTGAGCTGTAAGAAACATATGATAATATACAATTTTAAAACATTCTAAGTCGGAGTGAACACATATTTATTTTTTTATTAATATTTTAATTCTTAATGTTTCAATAATAATATTATATATCGTGAAATCTGTTTCTACAAATTTTATAGTAAGACAACAGTTCTATTTTACTGTTTTTACATTTACGGCATACCAAAATCGACTAATATTTATTTTTGGAATTTTAGAATACTCACTTAGTAATTTAAGAACCGTTCTAGAACATTAAACTACCACAACTATATAAAGTCTATAATATCTGATTAAATTTTAAATTTATCAACAGAGTCTTGACACTGTTTTTTTCATTTTTATCCAACGCCTAATTGGGTGGTACGAAGGAAAGAGGCTGAAGATTGACATCTATGTAGTTTTGAGTAAACGTTTTTTAAATTGAGTTTTAATCTATAAAGTTAGAAAATGGGATTTTGTATCATGGTGTGAAACCGATTATAATACTCATAAACCAATGTGCTTTTAAAAATGTCATGAGAAATCCTTTCGAAATGTTGAGGGATGTTTTATTAATTTTTGCTTTTTTCGGATTGTTGGTGCTCGAGTATTTTATTGTGAACGATATTTTCATTTATTGCAGTGCAGTTGATTTGTTATTTATATTTTAGACCTACCTATGTGTTTTGAGATAAATTTTCATCATCTCATATATTATGTTGAAAATAATAACTAAACAGTTATTTCGAGAAGTAAAATTGATTTTGTTCCTGCACGGAATACTGGATGAAAAGTGATTTGTAAATTATTTAATTTTTTTAAATGTCTTTAACACATAATTAGTAAATATAAAAAAATAATTAACTTAAGACAACCAAGTACAAACAAAATGGATGCTTATACGTTTAGTTAACCCCCTACATGGACATTTTTTGATATACATAAATATAATATAATATTATGTGATTATTATTATAGTTTTGGTATAATAATAATTAATACCTTTGGAAATATGTACATTATAGTTATTGAAAAAAACGTGTAATCAGAAGGTTTTATAGATTATCTAAGTCAATGCCATCACACTCCGAATAAATATAAAGACACTTTCAATTTGGCCAAACCACCAAAACTAAAAATAGCAAAAACATATATTTATTAAACAAATTACAAATTCTGAATTATACTTTATAATAAATAAAATATAATAAATTTAAAAAAAGAATACAGAGATCAAGTGTGGGGTAATCCAACAATTTACGATCTCATAACCACCTCTGCCACTGCCTGTATATTATATTCTGCAGCTTCTTTTCTTTGTACCCCACGTTATATTACTCTTATGTCTATCATCATACTGTTCATCCACCTCCATTGTGTAAGATCCATATCTATTGGAGTCTCCTAAATAATAAAATAATGCTAATTTATAATTCAAATTTGTTTTGATTGTATTATACTATTTATTTATTAGTTAGGTACCAATTTCACATTAAAGTTTATCTAGCCCAGACACCATAAGATAAAAAAAAGCTTTTGTAATTCCAATATTTAGTTAATTGGATACATTCAACTGAGAAATACGATGTAAAGATTAATGAAATGAAGAAAAGATCTACGAGAGATTTTTTTGGAGTTGTACTTGTAAAACATTACACAAAGGTTTTACTAATTACGTTTGGATATATTATTAATAATATGATCTACAATCCTACTGTTTTTGACAATGTTTATAACACGTACCTACTAAAATCTAAAAAAAAAAGAAGTCGTTTTAAATGATAAATTATGTTTTAAATTTTAACTATTATTTGATAAATATTATAATTTATAAAAATAAGATTAGAAATGTTCCTCTTTTTTAGAGAAAGTTTATATTTTAGAATTCGTCCTCATACATGATAATGGTGGAAAGCCATGGAAAAAATCCAACTATAACATGTAAAAAAATGATCTCATGAATATAATGGTTTCAGACGAACGATGATTAATGACCAATTGTGCTTATATCAATAATAATACATAATAGTCATAACTCATAATACATTTATATAGGTACTTAAGGTATTCGTCTGGACGTCCCATTGTGCGAATTTCCATTTTCTCATTGTGAATACTGAAATAAAAAGTCACGTGGGACATGCCACTAGCTAGTGTCTATATAGCTATATTATGAAGGGTCATTATGCGATTTATCTTTAACCTACATTTTACTTAGAAATTCCCAGAATAAATTAAAATATACTGCACGTGTAACTGTTTTCCAAAACCAACGAACCCATGAATAAACATATTATTTTAGGAAAATCAAATGAATTATCTACATATTTAAAGTTGAGTTCTGCTGTGGAAAAAATAAAGAAACAACGTGTGATACCACAAAAGAAATTGACTCACTAATCACTATAGTATGTGTAGGTACAAGTGAGTGTAAACAAGTGAGTGTAGGTACTACACAAAGTTTCATATAATATACTTATGTATGCAGTTTATTATTTTAAAATATATTAGTATAATATCGTGTACTATTTATTGTAAACTGTATACAATTAAAAACGATTAGGTAATATTAATTGGGTTTTTCACAAAACATCTTTCAGCATGACATATATTCAAATGATCATGTTGTACATATTTTTATGATAAACAAAAGAAGTTGTCTAGAAAATAAACATTGTATAAAATAAAATTGAAAATCACATAATTCGTAAACACATGGTATCAATATTATTCAAGAGATAAATAATGTTTTTAACGTTTCCGAAATCCCTGAATAAAACCAGTATACCCAAGTTACACGAGTGTCGAGTATGTTATTTATTTTGTATTTTAAATATAAATTATAACACATTCCAAGTTAAGGGGGCTGCAGCAGGTTTTGTCAAAAGTCAAAACTAATGTAGATTTGGCCAATCTAAACATTAATTTTGTTTGTTATAGTGTTTTTCCATATATTTAAATACCGTATCATAAAATAAACCTTAAGGTGGCTGGAGGGGGCTCCAGTCAATGAAAATAAAGTGACTTTTAGACCAATAAGCTAGACAAAACTGGAAGAACTTGGTTCGACAGATTTTAATTTTTAAAACGTATTATGATTGATCAACAAGTTTACTAGGGAATGATCGAGGCGATAGTGAATATTCCAATTATTGTTAGTATCATAATGAATAATATAAATACAAAAATATCATATTTTTTTGATATTTTTTTTCTTGGATTTCACGGGTGAAAAAAAAAATATTCAAAATCGCCTCGATCATTCCCGAGTAAACTTGTTGATCAATCATAATCCGTTTTCAAAATTAAAATCTCTCAAACCAAATTCTTCCAGTTTTGTCTAGCTTATTGGTCTAAATGTCACTATTTTTTCATCTGCAGCAGCCCCCTTAACCGCAATTATTGAACCCGCAGTGATTTAAATAATGAAGAAGTTGTAAGAAGTCTTCAACTAAAGGAGAAGTTATGTTAGTGTTGGAGTAGGTACCTACTCGATAATCTTTTATAATACGCATGGTATATTAACATTTTATATTTGTAGAATTGAATTGCAATTTGATGGATTTTCAAGGTAATGTTTAGTATCAGTCGTGATAGATGGACACCAGTTGCAGGAATGTCTGTAAGTCGTAACTCACAGGAGTGGATTCAAGAGCGGGCTAAAGGACGTTAAGATCCTCCCCTTTTTGGACTTTTTATATATAATATTTATAATAAATAAATAATTTACAGACGTCGTAATATGCACATATTTAAAATATAAATAAATATAATTATAAAAACTGTTATCAAATTGTGACTGGATGAGAAATATAAAAAAACGAGAAATCGGGAGTATCTATCTATTACCTACTACAAATAGCAAATGTTATCAAAAGTATAGAAATAATGATTGAAATTTAAAAACAAAAATAAAATTAATATGTTAAAAGTACATTTATAAAGTTTAGGTAATATACATTTAAGATACCTGAATTGAATATTCTTAACTTTTACGTAATTTTAGCATTTCGCATTTTATTTTATTACAATGAAATTACTATGGGAGAAAAGAAAATGTAGCTATCCCTCGGGCAAATTCAATTTTATAGCTCCCAGGGAATTCATAATCGTGCTAGTGCAGGAGTTATAGACGATGTTATAAACATATTATTATGGTATTGGTGGTATTGAGGTAATATAATTAAAAACTATATAGGTTCGGAAAAATTTTGAGGCCTAGAGTGATGGAGGTGGATATCTGTTGCTCACTAAATTCCGGTGACTACAATAATTATTACTTATTATGAACAGATTATTGTTAATAATGTATTTAGTTTAAATTATATTATCATGTTTAATATATGAGTAGTTGCATTAGATAGTTTATTAAAATTTAAAAGCGTAAAATAAAAAGTCAGCATTTATTATACGTCAGTAGTCTTATAATATAGATCACGATATATTATATTATTGGGAAATCAAGAGTCTTATATTTTTCAGTTGGTCTCGTTACTATTTTTCATTTCTTAAAAATGATGAAGATTGATTTGTTCGACTGTACGTCTCTTATTCCGTGACAATTTATTTCACACGCCCTCTTATTCCCGTCGTTATAAGACAGCTTGCGTGTAACCATCCCACGCAGATTGACATGGATAAAATGCCTCTGTGCTATACCCCATGTTGCTATTACCATCCAACATTCTATTTAATCCTCTCAGCATGCCGTATATAGTATTTCGACATAATTCGTATTCGAAAAACCTCACTTAATAAATTCATTGATTTTTGAGCAATGAGCAGAGACCAATTTTTCTCGGATAAACTAAAAAGAAAAATTCAATATAGAATACCTATCTTACTATAATAATATGAACGTAGTGTATTATACTATTATATAACCCAATTATTTCGTTATACACAATAGCACTAAGGTAGTTTATATATATAAATATAATTTATTGTATTCTGTATAAAAATAAAATACCTTACCCTGATATTAGGTACTGGCAAATGTTTTACAAACAGTTTTCAAAATAAGATAAAAACAAACTCGCACAGAGAAAACTTTTTTGGAAGTAGATTATTATTTAATATTTATAGCTACCGCCTAAATATGTTATTTTATCCTATAACCTCGTAGGTTTAGGTAAATATAGGTTTCGGTTCCACTGGTTATGTTCGTATAATCGTGTAAAATATTGAAATATATCTTACAGAACAACAAACCTCCGATTTTTTCAATAACAATAAACATTTTAAAATACAATTATATTAATATAGTCTGAACTAAAGTATATTATTACATTCTCGAAAACAAAATTTAATTTTACTAAGTTTATGAAGGTATTTAGTATGTAGGTGCTCAACACAATTGAAATACTTTCGAGGAAGTTTAAAATAATATACCATGGCTAAAATACCGTCTCCATTAAAACATTTTTTTTATAATATCCAAATTTAATTTTATTGAATCGTCTAATTTTCTAATTCTTGAAACATTAATAACAATATTATGATTATTTCGGTCATTCACACATAATAATATTATCATATTTTAATCTATTCTGTGATATTAATGATGTTATGTAGTATATTGTTACATCATAAGACAAATGTAATTCACAATAACGCGAATAACGCACGATATTCATCAGTAGTTATTGATATTACCCAAACATTACCTACTAGACACAGTTTATTTTATATTCATAAAAGTTATTTAAGATAATCGTTTTAATCTCTAAACTGTACAGTGTGTAACACACTAAAATATTATAGCATAGTTTAAAAAAAATAGAAAAATATTATAAACAATATTCTATGCTTGCATGCGCATAATAACCCATTAGTATAAAAGTTAATTAATATATTATACAGGTATACAATTAATGATATAAAGTGTTACGAAATAGACAATAATATTGTTATTATATCCTGCAGAGATACAAATTTGTCATTGAAACGTCCTCTAATATATTAGATTATATTATTATTTAATTTTAATATATTATAAATTATTATTATTATATTATATCATGGTCTGTGAAGTGCAAACGGTCGTATGGCTTTTTTCCGCACTAGTGTCATCGGTGTGCGTGCATCGCGTATTTGCATACCACGGTTATTGTGAACAAAACAGTTGTCGTTCCGGTCAAAGGCAATACAAGCGGTGATTTAGGTGGCACAATATTAATTCGATTACTTGTACAGCGATGCCAGTTTACACGCTACACTGTGTTGCTGGTGTGCAGTTATAACAATAATATATTATAATCACGAGTTGTGGTATTCTTCGTATTATAATTATTATTATAAATGTATAAGACATTAGTCGTAGAGAGTTTAGAAAGTGAATATACAATCCATATAAATAATAAAAACATGGATAGCACATAACAATATATATATTATGTAAAGATGATTCTTAAAAATATATATTAGTACCTACTTAAAAATAATAATATATTTATTTTTATCTCCAAAAAAAAAATTTGAAGAAAATACAATTTTGCCAATTTTTTTTTTCTTAGAATAAATAGAAAAAAGGTGGGCAAGTGGGTGTCGCTCTGCTGTACAGTAGGTTACAAGTGGGTCACTGTATAATGGATGATATTAAATTTGAATTCAACGATATAATATCATTGTATAAGAAAAACGATTCTGAGCGGAGACGGTATGTCAGTCTATGTATAAGACATATTATATACATATCTATGGTATTAAACAAAAAATTGACCTATAATAAATTCCAAATTAATCATATCACAATATCCATTAGATACTTATAACAGTTATAACGCGTTATACATCAACAAAAACCGTGATACTGTCATAGATATATAATAGTACACTTTAGAAGTTTCAAGTACCCACGAATAATATTATTCAATCACAACAAAATAACTAAAATCGTAATTCTTGGTTTAAATATGATATTTTGTCTAAATTTGAAATTAAAATGTCTGTAAAAAATAAGTGTGTTTATATTTTTTTAGATTTTTTGGTTACAGTATGAATTATTTAAGAGAATCTTTGTTTTAAATTTTCAACTCTTAGTTATAAAAACTGAACATTTTATAATTTTTTAATTCCAACGATTGATAATTTTCGAGATTTTGATAAATTTTGTCAAAATTCCAACTTTAAATGCTTATAAAAAAAAATCGTGCCTATGTATTTTTAATATTTTTCAACTGATATTGTAACAATATATCAGGAGCCTTGTATTAAATCTTTACACTTTTTGGCCCAACAGATAAAACTTTATTGATATTTATAGAAAAAAAAACTAAAAAAAATTGAAAGCTGTAAATGTCCATAAACAGCTCAAAAAGAGTCAAAATATTTTCAAAATTGTATGGTGTATAGGAAATGCTAATATAAACATTCAGTGAAATTTTCATGTATCTACAGTTATTCGTTTTTGAATTACAACAAAATAAGGAAATCGCTACATGAGAAATCGAGTGAAAATCCAATGTTGTAAAAATTTGAATTTCAAACGCTCATAAAAATTTAATTTGACTGTCCGGTAGATATTTTTTTATTTATAAAGGTAGATAATCTTATAAGGAATCTTGTGTTTCATTTTCAAATCTTAGATTTAAAAAGAAAAATTTTTACGAATTCTTAACTCAAAATAATTTGCTAATTTTCGTGATTTTTCCATATTTTGTCAATTTTTGAACTTTAAATGCTTATAAAAAAAAATTGTGACTAAGGATTTTTAATATTTTTCATGTGCCTTTGAAACAACATATTAGGAGCCTTCTATTAAATTTTCAAGCTTTCGCAACCAATAAATAAAATTTTATTGATATTTTTAGAAAAAAAACTAAAAAAAAATGGAAAATGAAAATGTCCCTAAACAGTTCAAAATAAATCAAAATATTTTGAAAATGTTATCGTGTATAGAAAATGCAAATATAAACAACCAGTGAAAATTTCATGTATATACGTTCATTTGTTTTAGAGTTACACCAATAACCAAAATCGATTTTTTGGAAAACCAATTTTGCGTAAAAATTCTCGTTTTTCCTTAATTTTTATGTTGTTTTTCCCGGCGCTTGTGAAAACTACTGGAAAATGTTTACTTTTGACCCCCCAAAGTACCAACTAGATTCACTTTCCTATCAGAAAAGCTACTGATGAAGAAAATCCAAGCACTTTTACTGTCCTAAAACGTGATGACAGACACAAAAATATAAATAAAAATATAAAAAGGTGGGCAAGTGGGTGTCGCTCTGCTGTACAGTAGGTTACAAGTGGGTCACTGTATAATGGATGGTATTAAATTTGAATTCAATGATATAATATCATTGTATAAGAAAAACGATTCTGAGCGGTGATGGTATGTCAGTCTATGTATAAGACATATTATATACATATCTATGGTATTAAACAAAAAATTGACCTATAATGGGTACCTATAATAAATTCCAAATTAATCATATCACAATATCCATTAGATACTTATAACGCGTTATACATCAACAAAAACCGTGATACTATCATAGATATATAATAGTACACTTTAGAAGTTTCAAGTACCCACGAATAGTATTATTCAATCACAACAAAATAACTAAAATCGTAATTCTTGGTTTAAATATGAAATTTTGTCTAAATTTGAAATTAAAATGTCTGTAAAAAATAAGTGTGTTTATATATTTTTTAGATTTTTTGGTTACAGTATGAATTATTTAAGAGAATCTTTGTTTTAAATTTTCAACTCTTAGTTATAAAAACTGAACATTTTATAATTTTTTAATTCCAACGATTGATAATTTTCGAGATTTTGATAAATTTTGTCAAAATTCCAACTTTAAATGCTTATAAAAAAAAATCGTGCCTATGTATTTTTAATATTTTTCAACTGATATTGTAACAATATATCAGGAGCCTTGTATTAAATTTTTACACTTTTTGGCCCAACAGATAAAACTTTATTGATATTTATAGAAAAAAAAACTAAAAAAAATTGAAAGCTGTAAATGTCCATAAACAGCTCAAAAAGAGTCAAAATATTTTCAAAATTGTATGGTGTATAGGAAATGCTAATATAAACATTCAGTGAAATTTTCATGTATCTACAGTTATTCGTTTTTGAATTACAACAAAATAAGGAAATCGCTACATGAGAAATTGAGTGAAAATCCAATGTTGTAAAAATTTGAATTTCAAACGCTCATAAAAATTTAATTTGACTGTCCGGTAGAGATTTTTTTATTTATAAAGGTAGATAATCTTATAAGGAATCTTGTGTTTCATTTTCAAATCTTAGATTTAAAAAGAAAAATTTTTACGAATTCTTAACTCAAAATAATTTGCTAATTTTCGTGATTTTTCCATATTTTGTCAATTTTTGAACTTTAAATGCTTATAAAAAAAAATTGTGACTAAGGATTTTTAATATTTTTCATCTGCCTTTGAAACAACATATTAGGAGCCTTCTATTAAATTTTCAAGCTTTCGCAACCAATAAATAACATTTTATTGATATTTTTAGAAAAAAAACTAAAAAAAAATGGAAGATGAAAATGTCCCTAAACAGTTCAAAATAAATCAAAATATTTTGAAAATGTTATCGTGTATAGAAAATGCAAATATAAACAACCAGTGAAAATTTCATGTATATACGTTCATTTGTTTTAGAGTTACACCAATAACCAAAATCGATTTTTTGGAAAACCAATTTTGCGTAAAAATTCTCGTTTTTCCTTAATTTTTATGTTGTTTTTCCCGGCGCTTGTGAAAACTACTGGGAAATTTATACTTTTGACCCCCCAAAGTACCAACTAGATTCACTTTCCTATCAGAAAAGCTACTGATGAAGAAAATCCAAGCACTTTTACTGTCCTAAAACGTGATGACAGACACAAAAAAAAATAAAAAATAAAAAAAAAAATAAAAAAACACACATCATTGTAAAATCAATACATTCATCGTTTCACTCAGAATCTAAAATATAAAAACATACATCATTGTAAAACCAATACATTCATCGCTCCGCTCAGAATCTAATATAAAAACATACATCATTGTAAAACCAATACATTCATCGCTCCGCTCAGAATCTAAAATATAAATAAAAATATAAATAAAAATATAAAAACATACATCATTGTAAAACCAATACATTCATCGCTCCGCTCAGAATCTAAAAACCGAGTAAGTGGATGTCACTCTGCTGTACAATAGCTTAGGTGTGGGTCAAATAGGTCAATGTATAATGGATTTTATAAAACTTGAATTCAATGATATAATATCATTGTATAAGAAAAACGATTCTAAGCGGAGACGGTTTGTCAGTCTGGATTTTAGATTCTGAGTGAAAAGATGAATGTATTGATTTTACAATGAAGTGTGTTTTTTTTATTATTTATTTTTATTTTTTATTTTTTATTTTTGTGTCTGTGTACACGATAAGTAGTCGAAACAATGCTTCAATTTTCAACTTCAGTATCTTCTTCGATTGGAAAGTGAATATCGTTGGTGCATTGAGGAGGTCAAAATTTAAAATTCCCAGTAATTTTCAAAAGCGCCAAGAAAAACAAAAGAAAAATTAAGGAAAAACGGGAATTTTTAAGCAAAATCGATTTTTCACAAAATTGAATTTGGTTTTTGGTGTAACTTTAAAACAAATGACAGTAGATACATGAAATTTTCACTGGTTGTTTTTATATGCATTTTCTATATTCGATAACATTTTCAAAATATTTTGATTTATTTTGAACTGTTTAAAGACATTTTCATTTTCCATTTTAGATTCTGAGTGAAACGATGAATGTATTGATTTTACAATGATGTGTGTTTTTTTTTTAATTTTTTAATTTTTTTTTTATTTTTGTGTCTGTCATCACGTTTTAGGACAGTAAAAGTGCTTTGATTTTCTTCATCAGTAGCTTTTCTGATAGGAAAGTGAATCTAGTTGGTACTTTGGGGGATCAAAAGTATAAATTTCCCAGTAGTTTTCACAAGCGCCGGGAAAAACAACATAAAAATTAAGGAAAAACGGGAATTTTTACGCAAAATTGGTTTTCCAAAAAATCGATTTTGGTTTTTGGTGTAACTCTGAAACAAATGAACGTATATACATGAAATTTTCACTGGTTGTTTATATTTGCATTTTCTCTACACGATAACATTTTCAAAATATTTTGATTTATTTTGAACTGTTTAGGGACATTTTCATTTTCCATTTTTTTTTAGTTTTTTTTCTAAAAATATCAATTAAATTTTATTTGTTGGTTGCGAAAGCTTGAAAATTTAATAGAAGGCTCCTAATATATTGTTTCAAAGGCAGATGAAAAATATTAAAAATCCTTAGTCACAATTTTTTTTTATAAGCATTTAAAGTTCAAAAATTGACAAAATATGGGAAAATCACGAAAATTAGCAAATTATTTTGAGTTAAGAATTCGTAAAAATTTTTCTTTTTAAATCTAAGATTTGAAAATTAAACACAAGATTCCTTATAAGATTATCTACCTTTATCAAAAGAAAAAAGTCTATAAGAAAGTCAAATTAAATTTTTATGAGCGTTTGAAATTCTAATTTTTACAACATTGATATTCACTCGATTTCCCATGTAGCGATTTCCTTATTTTGTTGTAATTCAAAAACAAATAGCTGTAGATACATGAAAATTTCACTGAATGTTTATATTAGCATTTCCTATACACCATACAATTTTGAAAATATTTTGACTCTTTTTGAGCTGTTTATGGACATTTACAGCTTTCAATTTTTTTTAGTTTTTTTTTCTATAAATATCAATAAAGTTTTATCTGTTGGGCCAAAAAGTGTAAAAATTTAATACAAGGCTCCTGATATATTATTACAATAGGAGTTGAAAAATATTAAAAATACATAGGCACAGTTTTTTTTTATAAGCATTTAAAGATCAAATTTTGACAAAATTTGTCAAAATCTCGAAAATTATCAATCATTGAAATTAATAAATTATAAAATGTTCAGTTTTTATAGCTAAGGATTGCAAATTTAAAACAAAGGTTCTCATAAATATTTCATACTGTAACCAAAAAATCTAAAAAATATATGAACACAGTTATTTTTACAGACATTTTAAATTCAAATTTGGACGAAATTACATATTAAAAAACCTAGAATAACTATTTTAGTTATTTTGTTGTGATTGAATAATATTATTCGTGGGTACTTGAAACTTCTAAAGTGTACTATTATATATCTATGATAGTATCACGGTTTTTGTTGATGTATAACGCGTTATAATTACCTAATGGATATTGTGATATGATTAATTTGGAATTTATTATAAGTACCCATTATAGGTCAATTTTTTGTTTAATACCATAGATATGTATATAATATGTCTTATACATAGACTGACATACCGTCTCCGCTCAGAATCGTTTTTCTTATACAATGATATTATATCGTTGAATTCAAATTTAATATCATCCATTATACAGTGACCCACTTGTAACCTACTGTACAGCAGAGCGACACCCACTTGCCCACCTTTTTTTTTAGTTTTTTTTCTAAAAATATCAATAAAATTGTATTTGTTGGTTAAAAAAACCTTGAAAATTTAATAGAAGGCTCCTAGTATATTTTTTCAAAGGCAGATGAAAAATATTAAAAATCCTTGGCACAGTTTTTATTTATAAGCATTTAAAGTTCAAAAATTGACAAAATATGGAAAAATCACGAAAATTAGCAAATTATTTTGAGATAAGAATTCGTAAACATTTTTCTTTTTAAATCTAAGATTTTAAAATTGAATACAAGATTCCTTATAAGATTATCTACCTTTACCAAAAAAAAAATGTATAAGAAAGTCAAATTAAATTTTTATGAGCGTTTGAAATTCAAATTTTTACAACATTGGATATTCATTCGATTTCTCGTGCGGCGATTTCCTTATTTTGTTGTAATTCAAAAACAAATAACTGTAGATACATGAAAATTTCACTGAATGTTTATATTAGAATTTCCTATACACGATACAATTTGTTGTGATTGTATAATATTATTCGTGGGTACTTGAAACTTCTAAAGTAGGTACACTATTATGTATCTATGATAGTATCACGGTTCGTTGTTGATGTATAACGCGTTATAAGTACCTAATGGATATTGTGATATGATTAATTTGGAATTTATTATATGTAGCTCTTATAGGTCAATTTTTTAATACCATAGATAAGTATATAATATGTCTTATACCTAGACTGACATACCGTCTCCGCTCAGAATCGTTTTTCTTGTACAATGATATTATATCATTGAATTCAAATTTTATACCATCCATTATACAGTGACCCACTTGTAACCTACTGTACGACAGAGCACCTTTTTTTTATATTGTTATTATTTATTATAGCCTATATTATGTTGAATTAATATTATAATATATAATATAATATTATTTTTTATTCTTTGCTATGGTGATAAACAAAGAATTAGAAATTAAAATCCCATTTTTAGCGGTTTTTCGTAATTTGTCGGTAGTTTTTCTGGTGGCATTAAATAACTATTGAGAAAATTGAAAAATGACCTGTCTAAAGTACCATTTTGATCCAATTTGCTAAAAGATAAGGTACTAAATTATGTTGAAAACGAAGCACTCCTTCTGGTAGTAATTTTGTATACAGGATAAAAAAAAAATAAATAACATTGTAAAACCACTAGCTTCCTCTCTCCGCTCAGAATCTAATAAATGTGCAGTACCTAAGTTATCTAATCCCACATATCTAATGTTAATGTAATAAGTAACGTTACTATTTATTTTCTTGGATTTATATAAACATAGATTAACCAGTTATTATTTCTTCTCTCACATAGGTACCTTTTTTAATTCCTATAATAGTCAAATACTGGTATCTAATATCTTAGTGTAGTATGATTATACAATAATAATTGTATTACACTTGTAAATATATTCGGTAAAATAAAATATTTAACTGATTACAACAAATAATTATTTAGATGATCAATGTACAAATATTATAATAATATAACCATAGTGAGGTTCATTATTGTTATTACTGTAACGAGTAAGGGCATACCGCTTTTTAGTTAATTAATCATCACATATCCCCTACACACATCTTTGTTCATAACCGTAGCCCGTAGGTATACTCTTTGTTAACCTCGGGATTAATATATTATAATAATTCATAATATTAATATATTATCACGTGGTCATTGTGTTAAAATAGATTATCAAAATCTTATCATAATCCCATAGGTGCAACTAGGTCTCCATTTATAGAAAGGCTCATATTTTAGATTCTAATATAGCGAAGCGATGAATGTATTGGTTTTACAATAATGTATGAATTTTTTTTATTTATTAATTTTGTTTGTGTCTGTCATCACCATTTGGGGCAGTAAAATAGCTTCGATTTTCTTCAACAGTATCTTGTTCTCTGGGAAAGTGAATGCAGGAGGTGCATTCGGGAGGTTGAAATTTCCATTCAATTTATAGTTCGTTATGTTCATATTTGGACGAAATTACATAATAATAATGAATTAGTTATTTTTTTGTAATTTTATAATATTAATTCAACTTACTGACTCAGTTCCGCGGTGGCAGCCGATCGATACGCACGTATCTCGCGCTCCCGCTCTTCTTAATTTCCTAATTACCTAATTAGTGAATGTCTACTTTCAATGCTATAGTAGTGTATACTTATTACCCTCAGTGTTAAACTTAACGTTAAATAACTTTGTTTTTTATAAAACTTTCCATGATAAACTGTTTAAGGTAGTGCGTAATGCGTTTTATTCAAGTGCCAAAACGCACTATTATTTGATTATACGTAAGCCTCAGTGTTATTACGTAACTGTTTCATTGCGGTTATCTTATCTCCGACCGCCGTTAGGCGGTCTCGTTTCATATTATAAATATAACTGTTCACCGCCGCTTACTCATTAATTAATATGCCGACAAAAAAAACTAATCAAAACACCAACGCTAATCAACAACCCAAACTCAAGGAAAAAACGCATAAACAATCAGGTAATGATAATACTCAAAATAACATGGATAAGGATGTAAATTCAAGCGACCCCTTCATCCTGGTTAAAAATAAAAGAATTCTTTCTTCCTCCTCGCAAGCATCATCTGTGAGTGCTACTTCAAAATCTTCTCAGACACATACGCACAAAAAAACAAAATTGTTCCAATCAACAAATCGTTTCCAAATCCTTTCTCAAGAGGTTGTGACTGGTCCTGACACACCATTGCCTCCAAATCTGGATAATGACAACCACGATGATGTTTTCAAACCTCCCCCTCCGATCTTTGTGAGAGGTATACGCAACTTCTTAGATCTATCAAAAGCACTCATCGAACTAATCGGTGTGGATAACTTTTAACCGTCTAAAAATCCAAACAGCTAACCCGGAATCATACCGATCCCTCATCCATTTCTTAAAAGACGAACAAGCAGAATTTCATACTTATCAACTGAAAGAGGACAAACCTCTCCGTGTCGTCATACGAAACCTTCACCCAACCACGAATCCAGAGACAATTAAAGATGAACTTGAAATCCGCATGTTTCATGTCAGACGTGTTACAAACGTGCTTCACAAAGTGACCAAAGCTCCACTTCCTCTTTTTTTCGTCGACTTGGAGCCACAAATCCAGTCAAACGATATTTTTCAACTTACATCGCTCTTACACACAAAAGTTAGAGTCGAAGAACCCTACAAGACCAAAATAATGAGTCAATGCAATAATTGTCAAGAGTATGGCCACACCAAAACCTACTGCGGCTACCCTCCGAGATGTGTTCGTTGCGGTGCCGATCATAAGTCACCTGAATGCCCAAAGCCACGTTCGGATCCTCCAAAATGCGCACTCTGCTCAGGTGACCACCCGGCGAGCTACAAAGGATGCACCATCTATAAAGACCTCCAGCGTGCCAAAAAAACCAACTTCTAAAGGTAACTTTGCACCAACATACTCTAGACCCAACTCATCAAATGTTAAAGATACTCATCCCTCCAATGACACTCACCCAAATCACTCTAATGCTCACACCCCCACTTATGCCCAGGCCACCTCTGGCAGAGCTACCAACAACACGACTTCCGAATCAACTACTGATTTAAATATTACTATCACTAAATTCCTTGAGGATTTTAAATCTCTGATTAATCCTCTCTTGTCACTACTTACCAAAGTAATAGAAAAGTTACTTATCAAAGCATAATGCCTTACAACTCAATTACAAATAAATCTCTATTAATACTACTATTTAATGCTAACGGTTTAAAAAATCATGAAAACGAACTGCAAAATGTTCTATATAACAGACGCATTGACATTGCCCTAATCACTGAGACGCATTTCACTAAATATTCTACCATTCATATCCCCGGATACAAGCTATTAATAACCAACCATCCTGACGGAACAGCACATGGTGGCGTTGCCATACTAATTAAATCCACTGTCCTTTTCGAACCCCTTCCAAATTTCTGTTTTGATCATCTTCAATCATGTGCAATTATTGTAAAACTAAATAACATTCCTATTACCATTGCTTCTATCTACTCCCCTCCTAAACACAAGCTCACAGTTAATCATTACGCTAATTACTTTAACACAGTTGGTAACAACTTTTTAATTGGAGGTGACTTCAATGCAAAGCACCACTCCTGGGGCTGTCGCGCCAACAACCCCCGTGGTTCAGTCCTTCACAACTTTGTATCACAAAAAAATTTTAAAGTTCTTGCCCCCCCTGGTCCAACATATTGGCCGACCTCGGTTCGTAAAAATCCTGATATTTTGGATATTTTTGTGGCAAAAATTCCAAATAATATACATAGTAACACTGCTAACATCCTAGACCTAAATTCCGACCATTGCTCAGTAATTTTAACTTTAAATGTCTCTCCACCTCTACGTCCTGTTCCTCCAAAGTTATTCAATTGCACCACAAATAAACTCCAATTTCACGATCTTGTAGATCATCGTATTAAACTTAATGTCAAACTTAAATCTAAAGACGACCTTGATTCAGCTGCTATCAATCTTACAAACATCATCCAATCGTCGGCTTGGTCCTCATCAAAACCAACCACCTCCCCCTCAAATTCGTTTTTCACCCCGGACAACATCCGTGAGATTATAGTTAAAAAACGCAGGGCTAGAGCGCTTTATCAGCACTCTCGGCTTCCCTCACATAAGCAAATTTATAACAAACTGTCTAATAGTCTCAAAAAATTACTAGCTAAACACAAATCTAACTCTTTTGCCAGTTACTTAAAAAACCTCTCCCCTATAGACGGTAGCCTATGGAGAGCAACAAAGCGTGTTTGCAAAACTATAGCCCCAAATACTCCAATCAAAAAACCGGATGGTAGCATGGCAATCACTGATTTGGATAAAGCCGAAGCTTTTAAACAACATCTGTCTGATATTTTTGTCCCGCACTCCGATATTTACTCTCCTCAAAATATAAACACTGTTGAAGAATTTCTTAATGCTCCACTCCCAGTGTATTCCCCTGTCAAACATTTTACCCCAAATGAAGTAAAATATACGATTGATAAATACCCCCCCAACAAATCTCCTGGGTTCGATCTTATCACAGCTGATGTTGCCAGATGCCTTCCCAAAAAAGCAATTGTTCACCTCACACACATTTTCAACGCTGTTCTTAGACTTTCCTACTTTCCATTGATTTGGAAATTCTCAATCATTATCCTGGTCCCCAAGCCCAATAAACCTCCTGACTCCACTTCCTCTTTTCGCCCAATAAGTTTACTGCCTTTCTTTTCTAAAATCCTAGAAAGACTATTATTAAAGCGTATTCTACCAAGCGTCACGTCAAATTCCATTCTTCCTGACTCCCAGTTTGGTTTCCGCAATGCTCACTCAACAATCCATCAAGCCCACAGATTGGTAGACTCAATCTCATTCGCACTGGAAAAAAAATTATACTGCACATGTGCCTTTCTAGATATATCTCAGGCTTTTGACAGGGTTTGGCATGATGGGCTATTATACAAACTGAAGAAATTTTTACATCCGGTCTTCTTTCTGATCATCAAGTCTTATCTCTCTGATAGATACTTCAGCACTCGTATTGGTGATACTCTCTCATCTATAGCCAAAATCTCTGCGGGTGTCCCCCAAGGGGGCATTCTTTCCCCTTTGCTCTATAATATATATGCCTCAGACCACCCTATCACACCCAACACTCAAGTCGCTGACTATGCTGATGATAAGGTAATCATCTCCACAAGTCCTGATCCTATCACAGCTTCTAGCCATCTACAAAATCACCTATCTCTCATGCAAGACTGGTACACTAATTGGAGGTTAAAAATAAATCAAGCTAAATCTGTCCATACTACTTTCACTCTTAGACTTCTACCTTGCCCTGCTGTCTCCATCTTTGACTCCCAAATTCCCAGTTCTCAAACGGTTAAATACCTCGGTCTAATCCTAGATCGTAGGTTAACTTGGGCTCCTCATATTAAATCTAAGCGTCTAAATCTTAATGCTCGTTTTCGTTTGCTCAGAACATTCATTAATAATAACACACACACTAACCTTAATACAAAACTACTTATTTATAAATCCCTAATAAAGCCTGTATGGACATATGGCATCCAGCTTTGGGGTAATGCCAAAAAATCTAACCTTAATAAGATCCAAACCTTCCAAAACTTAACCCTCAGGAAAATACTCAATGCTCCACCTTATATATCGAACAGCACTATCCACTCCGACTTAAAATTAAAAACTGTCCAGGAAGAAGCTAAAGCGCATTACAAGCGTTTTCATAACCGTCTGTCCGCCAACAGTAATCCACTAATCCGTGATCTCGCAGTTCCGACCATACCTGGCAATCCTCCCAGGCGTCTAAAACGCAATTGGTGTCGTGACCTCCTTATCCCCCCCATCCAAACTTAAACAATTCAAAAAAAAAAAAAAAAAAAAAAAATAGTAGAAATACCCATAGTTGAGTGTCATTGATGGATGGCTTCTCACAACCCGTGTATTCATGTAAATATATATGTTTAGGTTAGTATTTGTACTAATGTTAACTGTATATGTATGTATCTCTCATCGCATGTACTTATTGTGCCTCACAGGTACAGATTGTATATTTCAAATAAAGTAAAAAAAAAAAAAAAAAACTTACTGACTACCAAATTAATAATATGTTAAAACAACAAAAATATAGTACAAAATATAAACACTGACAAACCGCGGTCTACGCTCAGAATCGTTTTTCGTTTACTATATAATATTATATCATTGAATTCAAATTTACTACCATCCATTAAACAGTGACCCACTTGTAACCTACTGTACAGCAGAGCGATATCCACTTACCCACCTTTTTTCTCTATTAATCTTTAAGAAAATAATTCCCCACACTCCTCTTATTTACTATAATTTTATAATCTTAAAACAATCATAAGTATATCAATATTGACTATGTATACTGTGTCACTTGGCAACCCGCATGGTGGACAGTTCGCTTCATAAAGTTGTTATAATATATAGGTATTATAGGTATATTTATTAAAGTGACTTCTAATAAATATAGTTTTACAATATAGGTACCTACATATTATTATGTAAATAATTTTAATCAATAAATTTAAATTTTGTTTTAATAAAAATTGTTCTACTTTTAAATATTTTATTATACATATCGTTAATCTTTAATACATTTACTATATTAAGGTTAACAAATTTGCAGCATACTTGTTCTTAGACAGTTTTTTATATACCTAATTGAAGAATTCATTTTTGTGATTATTAATATTCAATAAATAAACTTAGTTCCCTCCAGGTCAGTCATCACTAAAATGCAACTAAATATATAACTTATTCCGCTAAACAAACTTTAGAATGCGTTTTTGTAGTACATAGTGTAATCGTTTTTAACTATTTTATTTTACTTTATTTATACGGCAGGTACAATAATATTATTGTATACCATACCAGATACCTGCTGCAAGTTGCAACTAAGCATTCAACAAACGTTCAAAAATCACTTGTTTACTTTTCAGCCGTTATTTTTTCAACAATGTAGGCACGATTTTCACAAAATCAATACAAAATTATAATGATAATATATTGTATTTATTCTTTGCAAGAACAAAAACATATTCTAGTTGATTTTTTGAATAGTAAATGATTAAACACAAGGTTATTCAAGATTCTGACAAATTGCATATGCAGAAGCGAAGAAGAATATATTTCTGAGAATTCCGATGATCAAAAATCAAGTTTCAAACTAATGGTTACCTAATTATTTATGGCTTTATAATTTATAACTTATAGATATTTAAACTTTTGATGAGCTGACTACACCAGCCAAGGTGTATCCCGTTAAATACTACTATAACGAGTAACAATTAAAAATTATTTTGTTAGTTTTATTTTTTTTCAACTTTTATGCTTATAGCTTGAAAATTGAATAAGAGATTCCTCATAAGTTTTTCTACCTGATATTTAAAAAAAAAACAAAGGAGGAAAAGTAGGTTATCATTTTTCTGTTAGTTGGTGTCAGGTGTACCTTGTAATTGAGGAAGTCACTGTAATGTACATTTATTTTATTTATTTTATTTATAATGTTATATTTTATTTTATTTATAATGATTAACGCCAATCGGCTTTTATACAAAGTAATTACATACAAAATAATAAAAAATTTAAATAACAATATTAAAATAGTAAGACATAATAACAGTATTAAATATAGTAAGACAGCAAAAACCAATAATATGGTGAAACAAAAATAAAGGGCCCAGGCACGAAATTGTCACAAATTATATAAATTGTATACACGCATCAGTCTAGGGAGGGGTGCATTGGCAGCATTGTTAAAACATTTTCAATTTTAATTTCATGATAACTCATATTGTATACGAAAAACGATTATTATTATATAACATGTATCACTAAGTAATAAGTATAAATTTATATTATAATAAAAGTAGTATATTTTACTATTAGTAATATGTATGGTAGGTTGTATTTTTTTTTTTTCGAAGACATTGCATTTGAAAATTTCATTTTTATGGTTATAAAATACTACGATAATATACAAAAAAGCTAAAAGTCTCCATGAATAATATTTATGAATTGCAACAAAATAACTATAAAATCTTTTTTTTTATTTTTTTGATTATTTTCCCTTTAAATATTTAATTTCGTCCAAATTTGAACTTAAAATGTCTATGAAAAACATTGTGCACACATATTTTTTAATATTTTTTTGGTTTCAGTATGAGGAAGCTCGTTGTCCATTTTCAAGCCTTAGCTATAAACATTTTACATTTTGTAATACTGACGAATTTTATCAAAATTTCAATTTCATTCCGTACTATCAAAAAATTGTGACTGAAATACTGAGTATTTAATAGGTACAAAAACTAAACAAATCTAAATTGTAAAAATATAGTCTAAATATTTTTAAAGTGTTATCATGTACCTATAGTAAATGCTAATATAAATATTTATTTATTTATTTATTTATTTATTTATTTATTTGTTAACGGGCTGGGCCCTATTCAACAGTTTAACATAATACAATAATACATAATTTAAAATAATTAATACAATGACATAATTACATTTATATAAGATAATAATTACAGAATAATAATGATAATAATGATAATAAAACAAATATAAAAATATATAATAATAAATGTATCAGTTTTGATAAACGGTGCTCTCATTGGCCAGCCGCATCATGCGGTCTAACGGATTATTTCTGCCATAATTGGTAGTGTGCGCAGGAACAACGAAGGGAGCATGGTATCTAGTAGCACGGGAAGGAACTCTGAAATTGACTATCGAGAGAAGTGAGGGAGCATCTATACGACTATCAATCAGTTTATTCAGAAACTCAATGTTAGCGTTAACTCGCCTGTCGGCCAGTGAAATGAGGCTGAGTTCCTGCATAACTAAGAAATAGTCATGGGGAGGATGATTTATTTTTAAGACAAAAGCTGCGCAAGATAAGAACCGTCTCTGAACACGTTCTAATTGACATGAGTCAGATACCGTATAAGGGTCCCATAGGACCGATGCATACTCTAAAAGTGAACGGACCAATGAGCAGTATAAAGTTTTTAATGAAGAAGATAGATTGAACTCCTTTGATATGCGCATTACAAACCCAAGAGTTTTTAAAGCTTTGCAGCATATCATTTCAGTGTGGGAGTGAAAATTGAGATCGGAATTAAAGATAATACCTAGGTCTTTCTTACTACAAACTGATGTTACACTTGAACCATTGATGGAGTAAGTATAGTTAATAGGGGAGCGGTGTCTTAAAAATGACATGGAATGACATTTATTTACATTAAACTGAAGACCAATATTATTAAACCAGGAGACCAGGTTGTTGAGATCATTCTGGAGCGTAGAGCAGTCAGATAAGTTATCAATTTTCCTAAAGAGCTTCAAGTCGTCGGCGAACATGAGAAGTTCACAGTTTTTGACAATTTCCTTGATGCCATTTACATACAAAGAAAACAATATTGGAGATAAATGTCCTCCTTGAGGAACTCCAGAAGAGACCTTAGACCTTTAGTTGATTTCAAATATCTTCAGCTATTTAAATTAAAACAAAATAAGAAAATCGTTTGATGAGAAATCGTTATTTTACTATTGAATTTAAAATCTAGCTACAATCTACAGTTGTATTAGAAACCAACCCTTGTTGAAGATCAAAGAATTTTTTTTTCTATAAATCGTATATACATCTACAAAAAAACACATAAATATATATTCAACATTCCACTCAAATTCTGAAAGTTTAGAGTAGACATTAATTTTTATGAAAGTTTAAAATTAAAATATAGACAATATAGTATAATACATATAGTTATTCAAACTCAGGGATCGAAACCGTTTCAAATTTTAACGGTTACGGTTTCGGTTTTTGATAACGGTTTTCTACATTTTATGTTTTTGGTTTAGATTCTAAGATCGGTTTTTCAAGTTTCTTGGTTATGATTTCGGTTTCAAAAAAGTTTTTCAAATTTATCGGTATCAAGAATGGTTTTTGAAATTTTATTTTTTCATTTAAATACCTAACTGCAGATCCAATTTTACTATATATTT
This sequence comes from Macrosiphum euphorbiae, assembly GCA_949089665.1. Classification (NCBI taxonomy): domain Eukaryota; kingdom Metazoa; phylum Arthropoda; class Insecta; order Hemiptera; family Aphididae; genus Macrosiphum; species Macrosiphum euphorbiae. The sequence goes on along the minus strand of CARXXK010000001.1, from coordinate 52,496,224 downwards.
ACTATTAAGGGCTGAGCCTAAAGCCCTAAAATATGTCCGATTTGTAAAATTAGCAGTGGTTGGGACGATACTATTTTTTTGTATACATTAATATAATATTAATAAATAATAATATACACAGATACATCAAATACATCAAATAACAACAATACAGACGTACATAGCAGCATATTATAGGGGCGAACAAAATAACAATAATAATTGTGATATGTGTATTTTAATTTTGAATCAGTGAGTATATTAATGATATTATAAAATATAAATAGAATAATATTCGTATTACGACTATTACCTATTAATATTTTGTAGTAATCATAGCATCAGTACGACGGAACCTATTCAAACAAAATATTATACAAAATAGCCATAAAAATACTTGCTTTAACTAGAATTATAAATGATATATAGGTAGGTAATTAATTTTCTAAAATTCGAAGAAACCGATAAAAGTTTTAAATTTCAATCGGTTTCAAGAACGGTTTTTCAATATTGAATGGTTTCGGTTTAGGATTTGCACACGGTTTTTTAAGATTCTAGGTTTCAGTTACGGTTTATAAACCGGTGTTTTAAAGCTTTTGGTTTCGGTTCCGGTCACGGTGTTGAAATATGGAGAAACCCCGTTTTTGTCATAAATAACGACATCACTTCAAACTATTTTTGTTATTTTGTTGTAATTTCAAAAATATAAATCGTATAACTTGAATAGGCATTTCAAGTTCATAATTTGACAATATTAGATATTTAAATAACAAAAAAACAACCACTAGGTAGTTGTTTTGTTGTAATTTAAAAAATATTCATTGCATGGACTTTGAAAAATGTTCCCATTACATATATGTATTGTTATTGATTGTTATGTGTACACAATTCGATTTTTTCAAATATTTGAACTAATTTTAAGCTATTTGTACCATGATTCTATAATCACCATTAAAAAAAGGTGGGCAAGTGGGTGTCGCTCTGCTGTACAGTAGGTTACAAGTGGGTCACTGTATAATGGATGGTATTAAATTTGAATTCAATGATATAATATCATTGTATAAGAAAAACGATTCTGAGCGGTGATGGTATGTCAGTCTATGTATAAGACATATTATATACATATCTATGGTATTAAACAAAAAATTGACCTATAATAGGTACCTATAATAAATTCCAAATTAATCATATCACAATATCCATTAGATACTTATAACGCGTTATACATCAACAAAAACCGTGATACTATCATAGATATATAATAGTACACTTTAGAAGTTTCAAGTACCCACGAATAGTATTATTCAATCACAACAAAATAACTAAAATCGTAATTCTTGGTTTAAATATGAAATTTTGTCTAAATTTGAAATTAAAATGTCTGTAAAAAATAAGTGTGTTTATATATTTTTTAGATTTTTTGGTTACAGTATGAATTATTTAAGAGAATCTTTGTTTTAAATTTTCAACTCTTAGTTATAAAAACTGAACATTTTATAATTTTTTAATTCCAACGATTGATAATTTTCGAGATTTTGATAAATTTTGTCAAAATTCCAACTTTAAATGCTTATAAAAAAAAATCGTGCCTATGTATTTTTAATATTTTTCAACTGATATTGTAACAATATATCAGGAGCCTTGTATTAAATTTTTACACTTTTTGGCCCAACAGATAAAACTTTATTGATATTTATAGAAAAAAAAACTAAAAAAAATTGAAAGCTGTAAATGTCCATAAACAGCTCAAAAAGAGTCAAAATATTTTCAAAATTGTATGGTGTATAGGAAATGCTAATATAAACATTCAGTGAAATTTTCATGTATCTACAGTTATTCGTTTTTGAATTACAACAAAATAAGGAAATCGCTACATGAGAAATCGAGTGAAAATCCAATGTTGTAAAAATTTGAATTTCAAACGCTCATAAAAATTTAATTTGACTGTCCGGTAGAGATTTTTTTATTTATAAAGGTAGATAATCTTATAAGGAATCTTGTGTTTCATTTTCAAATCTTAGATTTAAAAAGAAAAATTTTTACGAATTCTTAACTCAAAATAATTTGCTAATTTTCGTGATTTTTCCATATTTTGTCAATTTTTGAACTTTAAATGCTTATAAAAAAAAATTGTGACTAAGGATTTTTAATATTTTTCATCTGCCTTTGAAACAACATATTAGGAGCCTTCTATTAAATTTTCAAGCTTTCGCAACCAATAAATAACATTTTATTGATATTTTTAGAAAAAAAACTAAAAAAAAATGGAAGATGAAAATGTCCCTAAACAGTTCAAAATAAATCAAAATATTTTGAAAATGTTATCGTGTATAGAAAATGCAAATATAAACAACCAGTGAAAATTTCATGTATATACGTTCATTTGTTTTAGAGTTACACCAATAACCAAAATCGATTTTTTGGAAAACCAATTTTGCGTAAAAATTCTCGTTTTTCCTTAATTTTTATGTTGTTTTTCCCGGCGCTTGTGAAAACTACTGGGAAATTTATACTTTTGACCCCCCAAAGTACCAACTAGATTCACTTTCCTATCAGAAAAGCTACTGATGAAGAAAATCCAAGCACTTTTACTGTCCTAAAACGTGATGACAGACACAAAAATATAAATAAAAATATAAAAATATAAAAATATAAAAATATAAAAACATACATCATTGTAAAACCAATACATTCATCGCTCCGCTCAGAATCTAAAATATAAAAATATAAAAACATACATCATTGTAAAACCAATACATTCATCGCTCCGCTCAGAATCTAAAATCATCGGTATTGAGTATTGACTAACCTATAGGTTTTTTAGGTATATAACAAATAATAATAATATATCGTAATATATTATTATAATGTATTAATTTTATTTAAAAAAATGTTGTTCAACATATAGGTACTTATATATAATTATAATAATTATATTAAATCAAATTACAAATAGTACCTAATATAAATAAGTATAAAAAAGGTATACTTATGGAAATAGGCATAGGCGCAATTTTAACTTTTGGTTTGGGGAGGCTGAGTAATATTAAAGGCAAGCAGACCATTACAATATAGCATATTAAAATTATATGTCCTAGGTTTGGGGGGGGGGCTATGGCTAAGTTGGTAGGGGGTAGCACCCCAAGCCACCCCCCCCCCCCAATTTGCGCCTATGGAAATAGGTAGAGGTTGACACACCGTTTTAACTATAATCGTTTTTCGTTTGCATTCATTTATTATTAAATTCAAATTCAATACTGTCTTCATTACAGTGGTCAGTAACCTATATACTCAGTGACGAAGTACACTCGAAGTCTACTATATAGCAGAACTACTTCCTTGGTATTTTTTACGAAGTTGCGATTCGTGTGCGAAAGTTCAATTCTCATAGTTGGCAAATAGCCAATAGATATTTACTATGTAACTTGTTTGTGTGTGTTTAATGTTTATAACATACAAACTCTGTGTTCAAATTCTGTTTGGATCTTCATATTTGTGTGCATATTTTACATAATGTATAGGTCTTGTAGCTATTCCTAAGTGAATTATTTAATTTCAAAACAATTTGTGTAGAGAATCAGTTGGACTAGAATATATGCATATCATAGTATAATGCTTAGGTGACTAAATAATATATCTGAAATATCCTATAAGTAAGTGGAACAAAGAAACAAGTAATTACAGGATATTTTTTAAGATTGTTATTCGTCGTACAAAAAGTGCTCTTAAACAAGAAAAAGAAATTGAACAACGAAGATGTGTACATTTATTACCTACATAATATTATAATTAGAAAATAGGTAGGTATACTTAATTTTTCGATATACGAATTGTGACTGTTAAATAATTGATAATATAATAATTGGAATGATCTGTAGATCACACTTATGACATACAAGCAGGGATGGACAGTATCTTTGATAAATTTGTATCTTGCATCTTTAAACATTTAATAATTGTAACTAGCATATTATTTCTAGATATTTTTTCTTTAGTGTATCTTGTATGTTTTTAATTTAATTTAATTTTTTGGTTTTATAATAATACTATAGAATATTATACCAATTAAGGAAAATTTTTTTAATAAATATCTACAATTCATAATAAAATGTTATGTATTAAACACATTTTCTGACTGTAAATATTTTATTTAATCACGTGCATTTTGTGTGGGGGGGTGAATCCTACGACAAAACCCTCAATAAATTCAATTTACAAGTGGTGATTTAAGAAGCCCTTACACCACTATATTTTTTTAGACGATAGGGTGAGAGTAGGACCTTTTCATATTTTTTTATTACCTGAATATTTCTGACAAAAATATACATATTATTAGCACTCGTCTCTCTATAATATTATGTTGTAGTGTATTATAGGTAAAGTAAGTACATAGGTATATATATATATATATATATTAAATAACTAATAATTAATAAATAATTACTATACTAAGTTAAATAAATAATTTTTGATATAAGTATATTTTACATTTTAGCAATTCTACTTTGGAATAATAATTTTAAAAAATGTATCTATTGTAACTTATATTTAAGGGTAAAACACGAATTATCTAATATTTCGTATCTAATTGATTTTTACAAATATTTTGATTATAATTTTTAAGTACTTATATAATATTATATTTAGATGTCTTAATCCAAAACAAATACGTTTCTTCGTTGCAACTCTACTAGTCTACTGACTCCAGAATTATAATCACGATTATAGTACCAAAACCAAATAATTAACTGATATTCTATAACAGCTGCTGTTCACATGTCCCATAGGTTCCGTAGCCCGTAGGCTATAATTAAAGGTCTGAGATGCGAGCTTTTTCTCAGTATCTTGTAATGGTGTATGTTTTTTGTATTTTTATCGAGATCCTGTATGTTTCAACTTTTAAAGTTTGTATTATTAAATTGAGTTCAATGTGAACACGATAATCTCAAAATCGAAAACAGTCGATCTATATGTAACAAATAAATACGATTTGACAAAATTCGATTATAGTATATAATATTATGCACTCATAAAATTGAATTTGTTTTTTTAAAACTATGTTCTACCGTTTAAACAATCGACACAAATCGCCCATCAATAGACAAAAAATCATAAAATTCAGCCTTCTTATTATATTGTATTATAACTATGAATTATCACGCGGCCGTCAACTTGCGTATTTACATGGGTGCACATCTGCACACGACAACATAATAAGACGACAGCGTCAGTAAAATATTAACCGTATTTTAACGGAACGTTATTAAATAGCAAGAAAGAGAAGTGAATTTCACATTCAGTCCACATTAATTGTACGTAAGTCAAACTAGTATTTAAAATTGGTGATGGCTGATGGGGTAAATTTAGTATTTTAAATTTTAATTTAAAAGACATATAAATAATATTTATTGTAAAGATGCATCCGTCATCCATATTAGGTATTTAATATGTTAGGTACTTTTAATTCCTATAGTATTTTTTATTTTATATCACCAAATATAAAAAGTTAAAAATAAATGATAAATAATTTGAAATTAATGAATAAAAGTATTTAGTCAACTGTCAAGTATAGATTAGATGAATGAAAAAAAAAGAACAGAAAGTTAATCATAAAAATAATGATTCGAATCAAATAAGTATAGTATATGTATAAGAATTTATTACTTTGATTCCCAATACTAAATGCATTACCAATTTGAGATTTAATTGTTCAGTCTAGAAATTTGATGAACCGAATGAATCAGTAATTCCATAGTAATATAATATATTATTACCTAGTATTATAACAAACTAGACACAATAATAAATTGCGATGTTGAAAAAAAAACTATTATAAGTATTTTGTAAAACACGTATACCTATGCCTATTTCATATAATAATATAATAATTATTGCAGCTTAGTGCACACATATTATAATTCCACAATAAATTTCAAAGTCTATTGAATTAGTTAAGACATTAAGTAGGTAGTACATAGTCTTTAATTTTTAATACACTCGAGTAGTTATTTATGTAAATTTATACTTCATAAAATTGTGGCCAAAATTTAAATCTATTTGAAATTTGAATTTATAAATATCATTATCTATAGGTAACGATGTTCCTGAATAGTTTAATATACTTTTGACTTAAAATATAACATAATGTGTATGTGAGAGTGGCGTATTTAGGAATTTGGAGGGGTCCAGGTAATTTTCCAAACACATTAAAGTGGGGGTCTCCCGACCCCATGGACCCCCCCTGTAAATACGCCACTGGTGTCTGCTCCAAACCATCGATATATGTATAATATATACATCAATATAAACTTACAGTAGGTACCTAGTTTATTTAATACTATATGCTATAATAAAAAAACTAATATATATACTGTGTATGCCTTATTACCTGTGCACGTGGGACCGGAAGTGTGTTATATTATTTTTTCATTAACGAATGGATTATTAATGATTCCTATTTATCGAATAATATTATTGTCGCATTTAACGTACAAAAGTGTATACTTATTATTATACACAGTGTCACTATATAATAGGTATACGACAGTAACCGATGTCATTAGCAAAACGTCGGGGGGTCGAAGAGCTGCAGAATCTCCAGGAAAGATTCACCAGTGGCAGTATATAATTATTATTACTGTACGCACCACGCGATTTTCGTGCGTTTTCTCATTCGTTTGAGGCGACCAAGGCGGCGTTACGCGGCGACCACGACGGCGGTGGCGGCGCTGACACGACGGCGGCGACAGCGGCGGCGGCGGCGTCGGGCATGGCGTTCGGGCGTCGGACTCGCGTCGTGTGCCACGGTGGACGATTTTCGTGCCGCCGTCACCGCAGCGCGCCAACTAGGACACACAGGCGCAATGGGCGCGCCGCCGCCCGCCTCGGGCTCCGTCGTCCGCGCGCGAAACCGGGTCACACCTATATGTACCGCAGCTGTACCGTGTTCACCGCGCCGCCACTGTATAAGGGTGTTGTAGCAACCCCGCCGCCACGTCCCCCGCTGTCCAACGCCTCGACCACGCAGAGCTACCCTCTCGTCCACGGACACAGTCCTCCCCCGTCCGCCGTCCTCGTCACTCCCCCCCCACCAACCCGAATTGGAGTAGTAGCGGCGTTTGCGCGAGCGCTCGGCGTATACGTATAGCGTCCGCATATATATACAGCCGCCGGTATACATACTCTGTTATTATATGTACAGAGTGATTCACCGATCACGTTCTGCTGAACCCCCTACTCCGTCACTTATATCCACGACCGACAACTATATACACTTACACATTTTTAGACTTTATTATATTTTGATTTTCGGAACTTTCAAGTATACCCAGTATAGAACTTTCATAATTCATAGTACATCCCCTTCAAGACTATAATAATATAATTATGTTCAAAAACTTTGCTTTTTTTTTTATACCGTTTAAGGAGTTTCCTATATTACATGGTTTCCAAGTGAGAACCACCCATTTTTACTGCTGAGCAAATAATGAATTTGAAAATCTTTATGAGTATCAATCAAAATTATAGAACTAATAGTACAACAAAAGTGTTGAGATATGAACAGTCGCGTTCTACGGATATAACATCCATAATAATGGTCTTACGTAGAATTTAAAATTTTAATAGTCATTATGTTCGGACAATATTAACATATAATAAAATGTTAAATAATTAATTTAAATTAGTAGGTATAAATTTCAAATCATCGCATAGCCATCTTATCTTAAAGTATATCATCTACTACTACACTTAGTATATAAGTTCATAAAAGTTTATAACTTAGAAACTGCTCTTTCGAATTTTGATTTAAATTCATCAGAATATCCTAGAACTTAATGAGCTAAACGATTTACAATGAGAAGAAGTGTTTTTATGTTTAAAAAAAATTGCATCGTGACAATGAAATAACAAATATGAGTTTTCAAAAAATGTGGTCTATAGTATAGAGTAAAGTATACTTAAGTACTTAACAATTTTAATTCACGTATAATAAAGGTATACATTGTGATTAAGAACTTGCTTGGTGAATCACTCTGTTATATTGTTAGTATATAGAGTGATCTGTATAATGGTATATGTGCACAAACATATAATTGACGTTAATTCAGTCGCGTTATTTCTAAGTGATAGCTGGCGATGAGGGTGGATTTGAATTATATTTTTAAAAATGAATATTATTGTCCAAAAAATAATTCAAGAATTCAATTTGTTAATGTGGGGAGGTGAATCTTCCATATAAAAATGTGTGGAATAAAATTATAATCTTATCCTATCGTTTGACGAGTTTTAAATATGCCACATTTCCACTGCATTAGTTTTACTTTTGAATATTAGTAACCTATCTACGTCATAACTCATATGCACGAGCCAATAGTATATTTATATTCTTATTTATTTTATTAGTAACCTTTCCATGTAGGAATAATAAATAAATCTATCAGGATTTTTAGTACCTATTTAGGTATTGGAGATAATAATGTCAATTCGTCAATATTTGCATACAAAGGTTTAATAACTTACTGTAGTTCAAATAGTACAGTTCAATTATCAGGTTTCAGTTTATCGTTAAATGTTAGGGTATAATATTATATAGATCACAATTCATATAGTGCAGTGATACGAAACAGTTTATTACCTAATATTAGATATAAGTAATACTATTATCTTACAGATAATAATTTTAAAAGTAACCATAATATAATCTGTGCAGTTTTGAATATAAATTTGTTTTCATATTCTATTAAGTCTAATGCATATTTAATTAATTAGTAATTACTTTTTCCAAATTTGTGTATACCGTGCAAAAATCAGTTATTAATGGTTATACTAGAGTTTTTAATGGCAATTCTAAGACAGTAAAACATGCATATTTTTATAAAACAATAATTTAAACCTACATGCAGCAGAAACATTTATTGCTTATAATATAATATGGGTACCTACTAAAATGTGGTACAACTAATCACTTCACAACTTTAGTAAAATTATAAGCTATAACTTATGATATCAGATAGGTTACCTTGAACCTTCTAAATTTTAGAGACATATAAACAACAGCTGAACAGCCTTCAAGCCACAGAGGACGGAACAGATGATTCTTATACAGTGTGTAAACGGTAATCGAGAACACTCAATATCTTTGCGTAGAGACCTGCTATTTGAATTCCGTTTTTTTGGCAGTTGTTATGACATAAAAATACACATTTTTATGGTCTTTGAATTTTTTTTACTTAACTAGTCACGCGCATGCGCATGTCAACTTTTTTTTTTTTAATGGCAACCCCCTGCTTTAACCACTAATTATTTTTTGCCTATTTTTTTAATGAATTTTGGTAGTTGAATCAACTTTCTAAGTCCAAAATTGACCAAGTTACAGCCAATCAAAAAAAAAAAAAAAATTAGAAAAAAAATGCTCTCGATTGTCAGCTTTTTGATTGTAACTCTGAAAATAATTATTTTAGGATTGTTAAACATTGACATTTTTGTAACTATTTACTACGGTGATATTCAAAGAAATAAACAACATACTAATTTACGTTTTTTCTGCTATAATAAGTTACATGATTTATTACACAAATTAAAGAGAGAATTATTCAGTAATTGAAGTTTAAATAACGTATGAATATCACTCTAATAAATAGTTACAAAAATGTCAATGTTTAACAATCCTAAAATAATTATTTTCAGAGTTACAATCAAAAAGCTGACAATCGAGAGCATTTTTTTTCTAATTTTTTTTTTTTTTTTGATTGGCCGTAACTTGGTCAATTTTGGACTTAGAAAGTTGATTCAACTACCAAAATTCATTAAAAAAATAGGCAAAAAATAATTAGTGGTTAAAGCAGGGGGTTGCTATTTAAAAAAAAAAGTTGACATGCGCATGCGCGTGACTAGTTAAGTAAAAAAAATTCAAAGACCATAAAAATGTGTATTTTTATGTCATAACAACTGCCAAAAAAACGGAATTCAAATAGCAGGTCTCTACGCAAAGATATTGAGTGTTCTCGATTACCGTTTACACACTGTATATAAGTTATATTAATTTTGACTACCTATCTTAATATTTTTATTTAATTATGTGTATATACCTATTACCTAACTAATATCATTCATTATGAATACCTACTATAGATCACTCACTGTGGTAAAAAAAATACACTACGCTAATCTACCAGCGATCCTGGTGTTATTATCCAGAACAGACTAGGCTAATGCTAATATTTTAATAAGTACTTATTGGGGTTCGGGTATCACTATAATAATTATTGTATACAATATACATACGGTTTAAATCAGGTATTGTATTAATTTATTAATATAATATCTTCTACTATAATTTAATTTAAAATTGTCGATAAACAAAAATGAGTCAATGGATTAGGCACAAAAAAACTGATAAGGTATATAAATTAGAATTTAGATAGTCAGAACATAATTTTATTGATCATAATTCATAATTATAGTTGTATTAACAATGAAAATGCAAATAATTTATGCAAGTGTGTAGTTCATTAAATTGATTTTTTTTTTTTTTTTTTAGCTTTTACAGTCCGTTTAGGACCTTCGCTGCCTCAACCACTTCTTTCCACCTATCTCTGTCTTCGCTATCTTCAATCCTTATTAATTCTTCTGAGATTTCCGTGAGATCCGTTTTCACTCTGTCCTCCCATCTCTGTCTTGGTCGTCCCCTAGGTCTTTTACCGTTAATTTATATTTAACTTCTCCTCATTAAATTGATTTAGCTCTACAAAATATCTTGGTATATCATTGATGAGAATAGGTTATTATATTAAATGAACGGCGTTATGCAGAAAGCAACCAACCCACAAAAACATAAAAAATGAGCTTTGCATACTACTAGATTGGGAATTACGTATTACGCATTTTTCCAAAATGCAACCAACCCACAATTCGATAGTAGCGCTATCTATCAATGTTCAAATATAGAACTGAATGTGTTATCTAACAAAAATAATTTTACACAATATAACCATGACACATAGTTTTCTAATGGCGATCAAACTGTGCAACCATACAACACATTTAACAATCATCATAAAATAACCAACCAACACATAAAGCAACCATACCACATTTTTACATTAATCAAAAAACAACCAACATAAGTCTTAAAATAATGGTTAGTATTAATTAAATTGTATTAGGATTTCATTAGTAAGTCATTGAAATATATACATCCAGTTAATAAGATATATTGGTTTTAGGTTATATGAGACATAAAAAAATTAAAAAAACCATTTTTCTAAAACTTGAATTATCTCCAAATAGAACATTTGTTGGTTAGTTGCTATATTAATATATCTTTTAAAAATAGTTGGTTTTTAAATGTACAAACAATGTATTATTAATGGTTGTTAGAACTTATTATAATTGACTTATATGATTATATTTGACATAATTTGTATACATTATACCTATTATTTTCTCCTCGATTTTCTCTAAGCTTAAGTTTCAGTTACATTATGTAGCATAATTAGTTACTTATATTTACACCGATTATATTATTCTCTTTCCTCCAGCACAGCCATAGAGATGTTATATTTTTCATTGTTTTAATATTATGCATTTATGCACCTATATAAATGTCAATAATAAAAAAAATGCATTATTATTGGTAGTTATATTAGTTTACGTTAAATAATATTTTTAATTTATCATTATTGTGACATAATAATGTATTTATTATTAGGTAGTGGGTACCTATATTTTAATCATACAATACCTAATATTATATTTGTATAACTTATATAAACCTGGAAATTAAACACACACCCGAAGATATAGTATTATTCATAAAATTATGTATTAATGTATTAGGTATCTCTTGTTAAATAATATTGTTTGTTCCTTAAGGAATTTACTAACATCATCTAACCAAATGAATTAGTCTCTAGGAATTCCCTTTTGGTCGCCCATATTTAACTGGTAGCTGCAGCATATTATTAAACATAACCCTCCTTATATTTTTTAAGTGCACACCGGATACTTTGCAACCAATGTACTCCTTGATTAAGGATGATCGGGTTTTCTACAACATCCACTTTAACATTAAACAATTTTTTCCGTCTCATTTACTTTATTTTTATTACACTATGCTTTTTGATTTTTGTACACTTGTTAAAATTCATAACTTACATAATAAACCTCTAAGCCGTTCAATGGCCAATTAACACATAAAATATTATAATATAAACTCTACTTTCAACTTATTGTATATTATATATTTATATTTTATATAGTATATAGGTACTTGAAATCACAACGTCTTAGCACTCGTATTACATTTAAATACCTCCTTACGAAATAGCTTTTTCGTAAAAATGTTACCCTTTCCTGTATAGGTTTTTGATTTTAGTTATTTAAAAAAATAAAATTCTGTCACTCATCCGCATTATATAATAATGTGATTTAAATTTTAAGGTTTTTCAAATGATACTCAATATCAATCGAATAATAGTTTTTTATTCTTAATTTTGTATATCTTATTTATTTTAATATATAAATTAATATGTTTTACAGTTTTCTCTTTCAAAAATTCAACCTCAGCCTGAAAATTGATCATTTGGTTTATATGTACAACGTATGTTATACAAGGCACCTATTATTTAATTACTATAATATAGTCATAGCAATAGGCATACTACTAAGCTCGAAAGTCCTGTCAAAAGAGTTTAAAACTCAGCTGTATTTGACAATCATACGACCAATAGTCATGTATGGTTCACAATGTTGGACGTTACGAAAGACTGAGGAGGAAAGATTAGCAGTTTTTGAGGGGAAGGTACTTCGTAAAATATATGGACCTATATATGATCAAGAGCTTCAAGGATGGAGAAAAAGACATAATCAAGAACTGACGGAGCTTTTCAATAGACCAAATATTATAAACGAGATCAAACGGAGTAAGTTGGAATGGGAAGGACACGCAGTTAGGAAGCAAGATTCAATGGTTCAAAGGGTACTCCAAGAAAACCCAAACAGGAAAAGACCACTGGGTAGACCAAGGCTACGCTGGGAAGATGGAATTAAAAAAGATTTCCTAAGTGCTGGTGGAGCGGAATATAATCACATGGACTGGAAGGAAGTAGCGGAGAATAGAGAAGAATGGGAAAGGATTTGTTCTATGGCAAGATGGTCTCAAAGGCCTTAATAAAAAAAAATAAAAAATAAAAAAAATAGTCATAGCTCTCGCCGCTCTCGGTAAATGAACCTATATGTATTTTTTTAAATATTTTTTTATCGTTATCATTAGATGTATTAAAATCGGTTCACAACAATGAAATATATAGTAATTTATAATAAACATTAATTGGTGTGACGAAACATAGAAATTCTCAGAAAAATACTCGGCTTTGATACATGAAAAAAAATCTATATTGTCGTTTAAAAAAAATAAAAAAAACTGTCTCAAGTGACCCTCAAAAGATGTGCAAACATAATATATATGAGCTTAGAAATATAATTTTATCGAAAAGATACCTAACTACCTATATCATATTGAATGTTTACCTTACCGTTTTATTTGTTCACTGTTTTGAGATGTATTTGTAGTTCCTGTATTTTCATTAGATGAATCATAACTTTTATCATCGTCCATGATAAACACAGTTAATACACCATAATTAACTTCATAATAATTTAGAGTTTATGCATACAAAAATCACTATTTAGAAATATATGATTATAAAACAAAATATTTTTCTCTCGTATTTAACGTAGGATTATAATTATAACCAGATTTGTATGGTTGTAGCTATTTATTCCATGAATACGATTTCATGGAAACGGCACTATTTTAAAAAAATGGAGATACCCGGTTCTTGCACAGGATCACGATGTATAGGTAAATGTAGGTGCACCGGACCATTTAATTGCGGTTTGTGGTACGACAGCAGCAGGCGGCGTCCAGACGGTAATATGTGGTCACCCAAGAACCGATATCGTATACCTACACGGAAAATTTAATATTTCTAATTACTATTAGATTAATTACATTTTTGAACTTCTCATTAGACGGCTCATCTGCACACTAGTCACGAAGTAGTAAGTACTCGTGTTTAAAAAATGTGTACCTACCCTACGTACATATTTACACTCGTATATAGTATATAAAATTTACTAACAAATTTAATTAAAAACAACATCGAATTAGACTGTTCGTGGCAAAATAATTTTCGATGTTTTTCGAAAAATTTGGAAATAAATCACAAGTCCGAAAATATCATCTCCATAGAAAATTCGCTCGGCACGAATTCCGATCTCGACCTACCTCCAAGGTTGATGCCCAGTCTGACGTCCGAATTACTCTGTTAGTGGCAAAAGAATTTTCTGTGTTTTTCGAAAAATATGGAAAAAAATCACATACCGAAAATATTACCTCCATAGAAAACTCGCTCGGTACGAAAAAGTTAACGCTCTAAAATGTTCATTGCCATGCTGAAAGACCTGAAGGCCCTATAACATGTTTTCACATCAATAAATATAAGTATGTACCTAATAAGTATGTACTTTTGATTAAAAAAGTATAAACAAATTCAACCACGGTAGGTATTGGTTATTGGAACTGAACTACTGAATAGACCAAACTCTGGATCATGGCTTTTGAAATGTTTACTTTATTGCTTAGCAAACAATAATTTCGAATTTCCCTGTTATCAAAGTTTCCAACGTTTACCGTTATAGAATTTCCTAGCGGTAACCGACAATAATTATTTTGATAACGGTTTCAAGCCCTGGACCATGTTTATTGTTTATAGTGTTTATGAGACGCGTAAACACGTTGCGGTATACCTAGTGTTAAGCCGGATTCACAGCTGCGTCGTGTGTCGATCAAATCGTACTGTGATTGGATATTACTTTTTTGGTATCATGTAATAACCAAATGGCAACAGAGTATACCAAAAATTGACTACAGCTTAACTTGTAAACCATATTGGTTACCAGTCGTAACTATATAATAAACCAAGCCATCACACGACTCGACACATGACGTAGCTGTGAATGGCCTTTAAGGCGGGTTTCCACTATACACGGATGCGAGTACGTGCATACAAATCATTTGCTGTGATTGGTTATTTACGATCAGTTACCACACGGTTAACCATGATACCGTGTTGTTGGACATAGTTGAACATTTTTCGTGTACACGGCAAACGTGTATAGTGGAAACCCGCCTTTAGTTGATCAACGGAAAACGCCCTCGTGCACTACCAACGCGCGACAACAGACGATGTAGGTACATGTGCATGTGATCAAATATTAATATTGCATGTATAGGTACAATACATTTAAAGTTAACTGTTCACGTTAGTTGTCAACGATGAACTAATGATACACTCTCCCCGGCTCTATGTTCGATGTCCATTATCGTAATGAGCCACTCTACCTTAGCACAAGTCGGCCTATCGTTGCGTCTCACCGATTCTCCCCCAATCAGCACATCAGCAGCGCTAGCGTTACGCGAAAGGGGTAACGCTCGAATAACGCTCAAAAAATTCCACTGCCCAAGCGGAAAAGTCTGAACTCCCCATAAGATGTTTTCACATCAAAAAAAAAATTAATTAAAAATGTATTGTTTATCCACTTTCTTCATTAGATTTCAAACATTATTTATCTCAATCACATACATTTTCGAGTATCATCATGTATTTTACTATTATTACTGCAATATTATCATTATATTTTAAAAAGCCATAGGTACATTTAAATGCTTTATTTATTAAAAGGTATATAGTTTTTAACAGTTTTTGTAAATTATAAATACCTCTCGGCTTGTATCAGCCCCAGAACGATGGAGACATTTTACAAAAATGTCAATTATTAACTAATGTACATTGTACAATACATTATATTTATATATTATATTATTTATATATGTTATATATGTGTATAATAATATGATAAAATAATTATGTCATGTGTGTTATTGTGACTACTCCGAAAAATCAATAAGATACTACCGAGTACTGTAGTTGGATACACATGAAAAAGGCACTTATAAGTAGGTATATTATTATTTTGATTGTGTGAGACTACAGTAGAATGCAATAAGTATACAGGTTTTTACCAGATGAAACATTTTTTTTAAATATTTTTTTACATAATTTAAAACCATTACAAAACATAATTTTAAAAAAAAATATTATATTTTATATTTTATCATTATAATTTTTCATTATTTATGGTTTTGACTTTTGAGTGACCAGTTACAACATGATTTGTAAGTTTCATATTTTGGAACTTAATATTTATTTTCATTTGAATTTCGATGTATATAAATGTAGTATACTATAATATTATGCTAATTCGTTCAAAATTAGATTTATATGTACCTGTTATTAAATTATAATCGTTTAAGTTGTAGGAGGTTTAAATTCTTGTAACACGGCGTTATGAATAGGCAATTTAGGTACACAGGTGTTGTGTGTCAATTTCCTGGTTATAATTATAAATATTTATTGTTAAAAATATGGTTTCATTTAAACTAACCTAACCAGATGCTAAAATCATAGGATTTAATAAAATTTTTCTGAATTCTTATTTTCAACTGTCACAGGTGAGAGTGATAAATCAAGTTTCTATTGTTATTTTATGCGAGCTAATATTTAATTCAAAATAGAAACAATATTATTGGATAATAGTTAGTCTGTCTTATTTGTGCTTTGGATATACCTATAATATACTATATGTTTACATTATGGCTTATGATTATCTGATGAACAATATAATTACCTGTTTAATTAATTGTACAAATATATTTTCAACAAGAAGACCAAAAAGATAATATTGCTTTATTTTATATCAGATTGTAATATGAGAAACATGAAAATAGTTTTGGAGTTTTGATATAATATGACAGTACCTTGCATAAAACCTTTGGACCTAATAATTAAATATTACATAATTCTAAAAAGATGTATTTTTGATATAGAAATTATCAATGCAATTATATAATGCTATGGATCTAGTTAGGTTACCTTATGGTTCTATGAACCTAACCTATAAAACTCGATGATGTTTATTATGACAGTATCCCACAATACTACATCAATAGGTAGAGTTGAGGGACTTCAATGTCAAAATTAGAAGGTAATATAATATATTATATATTATAAACTTACTGCGATTGGATTTGAAAGTGTTCACCGTATCACTGCAATATCAGTAATGATACCGAAACTCTATTGACGAAAACTGAAAAAATCCAAAGTAATTTTTGGAATGAGTGGAAGTATATGACAAGGATTTGTCAACTACAGGTAAAAATGGTCAAAAACAGAAATAAAAAATTAGTACAGATATTTTCAAAATTAGATTACGTCTAGAAAATGATTAGGTATATAAAATATATTTTGTGAACATTTCAAGTCTCTAAAGAAGTCTTCTCAAGAAATAAAGTTTAATTTTTAAAGATTTATTAATATTTTAGGAAACAATAAATGAACAATTTTTTTTTGGGGGGGGGGGGGCTAATCCCCCACCTAGTTTCGCTCATGATACCCATTACCCATATGGTATTGATGAACACATAGCAAGTTTGAAATGTATTGGATTAATTCGTTATGTTATTAATAGGTACCATAGTACCAATTTTTTTTTATTGAAATGCACTTAAATAAACGGAAATTCATCGACGTATTTTAAAATTGTATCTTCAAATAGACATTGAATACAATAATTTATTGTCGAAACAATGTCTAAAGCCTACATAATATAATATATTCATGAGCCACGTAAGCAAAAAATATTTATATAATAGGTACCATAGAATGTATTTATGTAGGTACCTTTAATATTATAATCGCATAACCTAGTTGTGGGTTTAAAAACCGAGTAAACCGACCACTATAAATTTATGTCCTATATATACCTAGTTAAAGTTCGGTCACTCTTGATCAAACGTCGTTTACGACATTGTAAAGTGTATATAGTATACTTAGGTAAGTGAGTTGTACGAAGTATCATTATTCAGTATTCTAGTTAGATTTATAGGTGGAAATCGGGTACTATAAATATACATTATTAGTTGTGGGAGGAGAGGGGGATAACACATAGGTAACTTCTTGTATGCAGAGTATATTTTGCACCTGCTGATTTTCATAGGGTTTTCATTAATTTTAATCCTTATAGCTATCAAAATTGGAAGTTTTATACATTTTTAACTGCAAAATAATTTGTAAATATTCAATTTCATAAATAATGTTGAAAAAAAAATCTTGCTTTTGTATTTTTAATATTTTTAAACTGATATTGTAACAAAGTGTGAGGAGTCTTGTATTAAATTGTCAGGCCTTTTGAACAAACGAATACAATTTTATTGACGTTTATATAAAAAAAACTAAAAAAAATTTAAAATATCTGTAAACAGATCAAACGATTCAAAATATTTTAAACAATTTATCAAATATATAAAATGCTAATATAAACATTTAGTGAAAATTGCATGTATCTGAGGTAATTTTTTTTAGTTACATCAAAAACCAAAATCAATAGGTATTGTCTAAAACCTTTTTTTTTTCCCCAAGCTTTTGGAAACTACTTGAAATTTAAAATTTTTACCTATTGGATACACCAGCTTCATCGTAGTTGAAAATCGAAGGAATATGTCGACTACTTATCGTGTATACACACACAAAAAAAATCAAACATCATTGTAAAATAAATAAGTATAGAATCTAATTATCGTTATTCCTCGTTTAAATATATAATTTAATCCAAATTTGAACTTTCTGGTTGTAATAATAATTAATATTATAATATATCACATTATGAACTACTTACGAGTAACCTTGTATTAAATTTTAAAGCATTAGCAAAACAAATTAACAATAAAATTAAACATTATAATAAATTTGAACTTTAAATTATTTTCCTTATTTTAA
This sequence comes from Macrosiphum euphorbiae, assembly GCA_949089665.1. Classification (NCBI taxonomy): domain Eukaryota; kingdom Metazoa; phylum Arthropoda; class Insecta; order Hemiptera; family Aphididae; genus Macrosiphum; species Macrosiphum euphorbiae. Next base: position 52,477,343 of record CARXXK010000001.1, on the reverse strand, counting down.
TACGTCACACAGCATAATATATTTCCATTGTATATTTTATCTCAATACCGTGTATGCTGTATATTAGGTTTAAGGTTTTTAAAAATCAATAGAGGATATGCATTTTTTTTTTATAAATTCCAATGATTTTTGAAAAAACCTGTTTTAAGATAAATACCGTCGGTCGTTGATCCACCTGCTCTAAAACCACTTATACCTTATAAATTATAATCGCTACCTAATTAACTTTTCAGCTGTTTCACTATTATTAATTATATGTTGTTTGAAGGTAAGTACCTATTTTATAATTTGAATCCTACACTTTGTTCTCGGAACTTAGCATAGATATTAGACTTATTACAGCTGTTTACTAGTCTTCATGTATTTTTAAGATTTCCCACACGGTCATACCTAACCAAATACGTTCAATATTTATTGCGTTATTTCTTCTCATATTTTCTTTAATAGTTTTGATTAAACCTCTCCCCCTCCAAATGCTTTGTGATCCATTAACTTTAATTCAGTATGTAGTAGTTCGAAGTAATCTCCCCATTCTTTTTCGTTTATCCTTCACCTATGATCTATAGTACTCAACATAGACATTTTTTAATAACTTTTCTTCAGTTCTCCTTCTATTAATCTCTTATCAAACTGTTCTCCCGTTCATACATATATCTTGTTCAGTGACTTCTGAAGGTACATCATATCTACACTAGGTATAAATCGTACGCCAATGTACAGATTTTCTTTTTAAATTTCATAGGATGTTACTAGCTTTTCTTTGACTGTACTTGTTTCTTTACAAAATTACTTCTTTATTTATGTCTGCCAGCCATCTATTTCTACCTTGCTAGTTTTTTCTCTGAATCTCTTCTATTGCTTCTTCACATAGTTTATTGAACTAGGTCTTTGATTCCGATATCTTTAAACCCAGCACCTCTAAAAACAAATTATTTATAGTTCCCAAGCTTCATCTGTTTTTGTGGGCCATCTGCTTCTTTTTAAGATTATCCATTTCGCAATCTATAATTTCACAGGCCCTTTGGTTAAAAAAATGTATCAATATCATATCTCATCACCATCATGCAAAGCGTCCAAGTGAACTATTGTGATTTTATATAAAATTTAAAATTGTATTACTTCAAAATCATTCTATTATTTTACTAAGTCAATGTTTGCGTGTTTAAATCACAACATAGTTGCAAACATGTAAAAAGTGATAGAGTAAAAAGAATGATGATGTTATATCAAATTTAAATTTAAAAAACTATATTTAAATAAATAAAACTACTACAACACATTTTTTTTAAATGAAAATGTATTTATTCAAGAAATTATTTGTTCAAGAAAAATATTGTTATATGCAGTAAGTATTATAATATGTCTTTGTCTGAAACTCGAATCGTCCAACTGATTATATCGTTTAACAATTTACCAATAAAATAAATTAGTGTCTCATATTAAATGAAATGTATACATGTTTTATTATATTATATAGATTATAGGTAATGAATAAATAATAATAGTATAATCGAAGTAGAAAAAAACATTATCTATTACTTTGGAATAAAAAATTGCACATTCCAATAAATATTTTGATGTATTTTGTAAATTCAAAGCACAAAAGTTGAGCAATTGAAATACACATTTAAAAAAATTAATAAACAAAAGATTGTGTAACCAACATAATATTGAAAAATCGTAAAAAGAACACAAGGTTTTCAAATTAAAATTAAAATGTTTTGTTCGTATAATTTATTGTTTCATATAAATTTAATCATTGTTCATAGTAAGTTGATACTTTGTTTGGCTTCATTTTACCTCCCCGATTATCGTAGTCCTTTACCCTGTATATACGAACAAGCCAATGTTCAGTTGTATATGCTTCGTCAACTACGTGTAATGTTACATTTTTTACCCCAATCTCTGCATTACGAACACGATCATAACCAGCTGGCTTACCTAAAATAATAAAAATAAATATTGTAAATTATAATGAATGTATCATTCAGAGAAGAAATAATATAATATGTATAATGTTTTGTTTTATAAAGGATTGTGTACAGACAAAAAAAATAATCAGTAATAAAAGATAAATTTACTTAGATTCAAATATCCAAATTTGAATTTGTACTTTGTAGTATCCTTCTTATAATAAGTAGAAACTCAATATTATTTTTAAACTTTTGCATAATTTTTTTTCTGATTAGTGAATTTAGTACAGTATTATATTCTCAGAAAGACACTAATAATTATCATAATTTAAAATTTAACTTAATCAAAAGTTTGTTTTCTTTACTTATTAGTGGATATACAAAAAACGGTGTACAATTTTAACTCATATAATAATTGTTAAAAACATTTAATTACCTCCTTCTGAAAAAACTTGACCAAATCTATAGTAACACATTTTATACATCAATGAATTTTTCAATTTCTTTGAACCTTCTTTATCCACACGAAACTCTCCACTTGGTGAGTAATAATCAGACTCTTTAATATGTCTACCTTTTTCAGTCGATCCTCCAATGCGTACCATCCATAAAAATTTGTTTATATCTATGAAAAAAAAAATATAAATTAAATTTCAGAAATAAAATATTAAGTGGAATATTTTAATTACCATCTGATGAATAACCAACGACACCACCAAAAATTACTAGCACATAGTCAACATCTAGTTCTCTCATTATCTCATAAGCTTCGTCTTCGCCAGATGACATAGCTTGACCAACTCTAGAAATATGAGTGTTATTCCAAGTGTTATTATCCACTAAAATTGTTCTATTGGCCATAGCTGTAATTTGATAACCATAATCCCACCATGACATTACTCGAGCATCCTAAAAATAAAAAATAAATAATTTATAAAAAAGGCAAACAAATAAATATTATTTTAAATTACTTCGGCTGTATTCATACGTAGCCAGTAATATGCTTCTCTGAAATCATCAAAAATAACTTGAGAACCATCATGTGAGCGAGCTGACAACACAATACTTGGCGAACTATATGCTTCCGAAGTAACCCATGTACAATGAAACACATAAGAAATCAGCATAAACGTCAACATTGTTACAAATGCAGTAGCAATCTAAATGTTAAAAATAAAAATAAATTATTTAATATTTAGTTTAATTTAGTATTTTGACAATCAACTTACTTCGCTTTTCATCGATTTACTACTTTCATTTTTCTTCAATTTTTTTTCAGGTACTTTTGATGAACCCTCGAGGTATTGTGTCATGTAAGTTGATAACATAGAAGAAGCACCAATACCAGATAAGATACACATTACCGGAGCAAGAACTAACATTAAACGTACCATTACACCCTAAAATGAGATCAAAATGTTTTAATATTATAATTAAAACAAAAATAAATTGAAATATACTAACAGCAAAATAAATGCTGGTAACTCCATAAAGTATCACAAAAATATTAGCATCTGTAAGTTTTGAGAAACAAAAATATAATCCAACAGGAAACAGGAACACCTGTATGTGCAAGTCAAAATAAAACGAAGACCAAGATGTAGGTTGATGTTCAGAAACAGATGCTATGATCGGTATGTGATTTTTAGCATAAGATGGATCCAATAATGTATAGAAACGGCCAGTCCATGGAGCAATTTTTCCTTTAAAATTTATAATATTATGAAATTGGACAAAAATGTTTTAAATTATATTTATTTATTTTTACCAGTTATTGTAAGTAAAGTACCAAAAGCAATTACAGTGCCTCCGATTAAATATATAATAAACTGGAACAATGTCTGAAAATCATCTCCAACAATCTTTGTTCGCATGTAATTTATCCCACCAAGTATTTGACACAAGCCAAATACACCTAAAGCCTATATAAATAAGAAGGAGCTGATTAAAAAATTCAAAAAGTTTTAGTAAATATTATTCATACCATCATATGTTCAGAAGTTTGAACTGGTTGGAACCCAACAAATGATATTTGCATTGACAATATAGTACCAATACAGTATACTGTACTATACGCTACATAAATTCTATGTGAAAAACGTCCAGTTACCATTAAAACAAACACATGCATTGGTATTAAATTGATTAAGAACACATATCCACCCCAAGATGATACCTAAAAAATAAAACACAATTTTATCAAAAGTAGCGATCAGATATATAATATATATATGAATATTATAAATAATAAAATTATTATTATTTATTACATATCGTTTATAATTTTGAACTAAAATTTAGAATTAAAATGTTTTTCTTACCATGTAAAAATATGCAAGTGCAGTAAATGCAGACCACAGAATACTACCCGTTTTCACCGATTTGATCCATGCGTAATAAGTCAAAAGCATACAAAAAATAGCAATAGCTGGAAACAAATACATTTATTATGTTTTTAATTTAGATTATTTTATCAAAACATTTTAACTATAATATTAAATGTACCTAAATAATTTACCTTCATTATCATAAGATCCAGCAACCGAACGAGATATATATCCTGGAACAATTGCTATCATAGCAGCTGCAATAAGTCCGGCACGAGTGTCTTTTAACTCTTTAGTCAGAAGGAATGTAATTATAGTAGTAAAACTAGAAAACAAAGGTGCTAAAAATACACAAATGTTCCTAATTTCTAAAGTTAAATTGATAAAATGAAGAGAGTTGTATATGACAGTTGACGTTATCATTAAGCCTGGGTAAATTGTACCTAAAAATTGAGATGTATCATTACAATTTTTTTTTCATACATTTTTTAATTAAATTTTTTATATATATATTTATTCTTTAAAAATTACCTCCAATAATTCTGCCAAGTGGATACCATGCTCGATCATCGAACCAATTATGAAACTTATAAAATCCTTCTTCTGCAAGATATTGTGTTGTCCGATAATTGAAGTAAGGATCAAATTCATGAATTACACTTTCAAATCGAAGCACAGAAAAAAGTCTCGTTGCAAAAGCTGAAAATATTTTTATATCATTAAATTATTCAAATATTAAAAGTAAAACGAAACTATTTAATATTATACTTACATAGTACTGCTGCAGTTGTCAAGATTGTCATCTTTAAAAAAGATTCTTGTTTTTCGCTGGACATGCCAAACAGCAATGGCTTGTATAGCACGGTGGAACTCATTATTATTGGAATCTAAAAGAAAAATAAGGTTAATATCTACAATTAACTTAATTTAAGTTTTATATTCAAAACAGGGTATACTATCATTTTATTTAAAAGTACCGTAAATGGGGTGACTTCGGACATGTGGGGTGATTCTGGACAACACTGTTTTTTTAGTTATCTTATAATTTTAGAATACACGTTTAATAAAAGTTGAAAACTGATACTCCACGTTAATATCTATTACCTATAACCTCCATAGAAAATAATATTTGTTGATGACATAATGTTGTCACAGTACATATGTTATAGAGGTAAATACAAAATATTATATTTTAGGATTTTTAAATTATATAACTGATAACTACTGTAGCACAACTACAAATATATATTTGAATGCGGTTTTCGATAACCTACTCGTTATATTGTCTGTGTTAATTTGTATATGTGAAAATTGTTAAGTTATTTGATCTCACACTGTAGTGTTCAATCGTATTACAAAATGTGGGATGACTCCGGACAACACATAAACCATGCCCAGATAAAATGACAACAATGTAGGACGTAGGAGATAATTAGTAAAAAATGTATTATAATCTTAATAATATTAAAAATGTAGTTGATGCTGTTAGACATAAAAAAAATGACAGTAAAAGTACACTTTTTAAAAAAAATATCTATATCGTCTGAATTCAACCATTGTAGTTATAACATTGGTGTTTAATGAAATCTAATACGTGTCAGCAGTCGCCCCATTTTGCGGGTCTCTCCAGACAAAATTCAACTTTCAAACAAAAAAAGTGTGAACTTTAATGAACTTAATGATTATTCTTCTGCTCTATGATTTCAGCATACTTAAAGATCAAAGCATATTTTTTCATAATTTTAAAAACAATATTATATTGAGGTAAATTTTTTAAAAAACGTTTAGGTAAATCTGTCTGGAGTCACCCCATTTTACGGTACTGTAAGTGATTATTTTTTTTTTTTGAAACAAATTTGGAAACAGTTACCCACCTACTTTCTAAGTACCTATTCATATCATGATAAATCAATATTCTAGTCGATTGAAAATTGTCACAAGAATATGCAATTGCAACCCTTTTATTATTTGGAAATAACAATTTAATATTTTAATTGAAAAATACAAAAGAATTAGTTATAGTTATAAACTAATTAGGTATTAAAAAAACATACATAAAGATGTATTCATAAAATATTTTTATAACAGTTATGTTTGAAGAATTTTAGGTAAGCACAAACTTGAAAATCAAACTATGTAGGTAATCCAAAAAAATATAAGAATATCTACCTACTTGATAGTTTGAGATCCTATATCTTTGAATTGGCTTTAAGACCTAGGTAACTGAAACTAGAACAGTATCTAATCAGATCAAAACATTAAACTACCAAATGCCAATACTGTCCATTTATCTTAAAAATGTTAATTATGACATTAAAACACAAGAATGTAAACAACAAACGACATTACATTGTGCATTTGAAATAACTAACAAGCAAAAATGCATACACACAACAGATGTTGGCCGCCTCGGAGTTGGTAGAATATGACACTTCGTTCAAAACACCATTTATTTTACAGCACTTATCCCTAAACTTTAGTAAAAAAGTTACTTACGTTTAATATGGCTTGATTAAAATATATTCGGCCGGCGTTTTACCACCAGCAATCACGACTTAATAATAATAGTAATATTAATAATATTAGAACTTTATCGATAGGAATGTTAAGTACATCTTGACGTGGTACATAAATTGACTTATGGCATCGAATAATATTATAATTTATCGATATCCCAGCGCAAGACGGTAACGGACATTTCTTTAAAATTCGAAGTCGCGGGTCGACTAACTAATAATAATTTTACGCTACAATTTATTATTATTAGAGGAGTCACAGAACCGAATGTACCGCAAGCAATATTTGATAAGAAAATTCAGGGGTTCCAAAAATGTATTGTTATGCTCTAACCAGTAACCATGATAATAACGTTCTTTATAAACATTTTGGTAGCCGGGTTCAAAGATACGTCGCCTTTCATGTCGTGTTCCTTTTATTGGATTCTGATTGGCCGTCTTAAATTGTAATCGTGGTATTAATCACTAACCGTGAACGGCGTGAACTACCAGGAAAATTCCAGAGTACTGAGTAAGGGTCCAGTACAAATTTTGAGACACAACTACACGACGGACAGACTACAGAGACAGATATGGGACTATGATTCCGGCTTCACATAAAAACTATTGATTGATAGCTATATAACTTTCCTTATTTTTCAACATGTTTGAAAGGCATACCTACCTACGTCATAAACCTTCCTAATTAAAATACTAGCTGTAGGTACATGGTGCTCACTACTCTGGCGTCTGCATAATAAGCTAAAGTCTCAAATGTCCATAATATATCCATAATCCATTCGAAATATAACATAATATTCTGTCTGAGTATATTTATCATTGCCAAATATTATTTTATAAATTATTTAGTCATAATATTTACACTTACTACTGAATAGGTAATTAAGAAGTCGTGAAATCGCAAATTAAATGTAATTCATATCACATTATCACAGCTAGGTTGAATAGGACATTAGGACATCATAATAGTATATTATTATAAATGTTGTGATGCAATAAAATATAAAAAAAAACTGTAAAAATATTATTTTAACACCATAAGAAGAGAATAACTTATAAGTTATAACAGTAAATATACTTCCATAGTTGATGATATATTAAATTAAGTATTTTATGGGAAGTTGTGGAGCTACAATAATTATTTAGACATTGAGAATTTTAGATTCTAAGTGGTATAGTTAATGTATTGATTTTACAATGATGTGTGTGTTTTTTTTTTATTTTTTTATTTTTTTTTTTTTGTGTCTGTCATCACGGTTTGGGGCAGTAAAACTGCTTCGATTTTCTTCAAGGCTCCTAGTATATTGTTTCAAAGGCAGATGAAAAATATTAAAAATCCTTAGTCACAGTTTTTTTTTTGTAAGCATTTAAAGTCCAAAAATTGACAAAATATGTAAAAATCACGAAAATTAGCAAATTATTTTGAGTTAAGAATTCGTAAAAATTTTTCTTTTTAAATCTAAGGTTATAAAATGTAATACAAGATTCCTTATAAGATTATCTACCTTTATCAAAAAAAAAAAATGTTTATAAGAAAAACAAATTAAATTTTTATGAGCGTTTGAAATTCAAATTTTTACAACATTGGATATTTACTCGATTTCTCATGTAGCGATTTCCTTATTTTGTTGTAATTCAAAAACGAATAACTGTAGATACATGGAAATTTCACTGAATATTTTTGTTAACATTTCCTATACACCATACAATTTAGAAAATATTTTGACTCTTTTTGAGCTGTTTACGGACATTTACAGTTTTCAATTTTTTTAGTTTTTTTTTCTATAAATATCAATAAAGTTTTATTCGTTGGGCCAAAAAGTGTAAAAATGTAATACAAGGCTCCTGATATATTGTTACAATATCAGTGGAAAATATTTAAAAATTAAAATACATAGGCACAATTTTTTTTCATAAGCATTTAAAGATCGAATTTTGACAAAATTTATCAAATTCAAAATTAAATAATTATTTTGTAGTTAAAAATATATAAAATGTTCAACTTTTATATCTAAGGATTGAAAATGTATAAAAAGATTCCACGTAAGTAGTTAATTCTGTTACCAAAAAATCTAAAAAATAAATATGCACAGTTTATTTTTATAGTCATTTTAAGTTCAAATTTGGACAAGATTACATAGAAAAAACCTAGAATAACTATTTTAGTTATTTTGTTGTGATTGTATAATATTATTCGTGGGTACTTGAAACCAGTGGCGTCCGCAGGGGGGGGGGGGGGGCTAACGGGCTGAAGCCCCCCCCCCATTGCCCGTATTATTATTACTTTTTAAATAAAATATTAATCAAGTTTAAACTGTCAACTATAGTAAGTAAGAGGTAAATTTCATATATGTCTTATCAGAATCATGAATTCATTTTTGAAAAAACATTGTACCTATTTGCATACCAATTTTCATAAATTATCTGTAATTTTTCGGTAAAAGTATGAACTACTTGTATGAAAGACCTTGTATTAAATTGTCTAGCCTTAGCTTTACATATATTTTAATATTTTATAAGTTTTGAACTACAAATTAACTGTGGTTAAATTGTTTTGAACTTTAAATGCATATGTATCGTTAATATTTTAGCTATAATAAAAAAACTTACTTATTACATTTTTAAGCTTTTTGACCGGATAAATAATTTTTTATTGACATTTATAAAAAAAAATTTTAATTAATCAAATACAATCCAAGTGAGGATGGTATAACCATAAACCAAGCTATTGTTACCAAACAATTTAAATAAGTTTTCATTTTTTTTTCTCCGATTAGGTACTTTTAAAAGCACTGAGCAGATTCAATTTCGACCTCCTAAAAGTACCAACTAGATCCAATTTGCTTCCAAAAACATACACTGGGCATCGAAGCTTATGATAAGAGCATTTTTTCTACCAGAAAAGTTGAAAAGTTACAAACATTTTAAAATACCTCAAATAAACGTCTGAAATTATTAGACTGGACAAAATAAAAATAAATTTGTAGCTAATTTTCAAGCCCCCCTCATTGAAAAATCCTGCGGACGCCACTGCTTGAAACTTCTAAAGTACACTATTATATATTTATAATAGTATCACGGTTTGTTGTTGATGTACGCGCGTTATAAAGTACCTAATGGATATTGTGATATGATTAATTTGGAATTTATTATAAGTACCTATTATAGGTCAATTTTTTTTAATACCATAGATAAGTATATAATATGTCTTATACCTAGACTGACATACCGTCTCCGCTCAGAATCGGTTTTTCTTTTACAATAATATTATATCATTGATTATTGAATTCAAATTTAATACCATCCATTATACAGTGACCCACTTGTAACCTACTGTACAACAGTCAACAGAGCACCTTGTTTTTTCTTTTTTTCTTAGCTTCGAGCTACTACCGTCGTGCTGGATTATATTATAATTGTTACTATGCGACAATAATTGTGATTTATGACATAACAAAATGCGTCAGTATCTTCAACGACTAATGAAAAATTTAAAAATTATTGCAAAACTGATTAACAGAATAACATTTGATGGAAATTATAATTTTAAACTTAGATCATTTGGAATTGTTCAAATAATTAATAATGATGGAAGTAGTTTATACATTTTGTACTAGTATTTTAGACCACATATTTGGGTACTTAGAATATATTTTGCTTAATGGCAGCGGAAATAGTGTTCCACTGCAGAGCGCCACTACTACTACTACAGTTCTTTCAATGGCTGAAATTATAGAATCTCCAGAAATAATTCAAATTGACAAGAATGAAACATGCCGAAAAATGCAAAATAATGTTCGTGGTCCTGGAATCAATAACAGATTTAAAAACAAAGAAACTTTGCAGAAAAAAATCAATTTCGAATTTGGAAACACAGAACCTGAGTGTTATTATAATAATATCAAAACACTAAAAACAGCCATGAATAGTAGTGGTTTATACTACGGACTATTCTATGAAAATATGGTAGGGTATTGTAGCTCTAAAATTGTATAAATAATATTAATTTACCTACCTTTTTAGTATAATAATTTTTATTAGTACTTAGTAGGTTATTAATCTAATAATAATATGTCTTAAATATGTACTATTCAGAAATGCAACGAAACGAAAATCATAGAAGACGAAGTGAAGAAGTTTCTATTTTTTGAATCCATGCGCCGAGATATAATGGGTACTGGGAAGAACTCGTCGGTCTCTACCAAAACTCAAAAGAGCATTGATTAATAATTTTGAATGTATAAAATATATAATATTATAATGTTTAAAGTATTGACTATTGACTACCTAGACTACTAAGTATTGATTATTAATACAATAATACTATTGTTATTTGTTAAATACATTATAAATTATAATATAAACTACCATAACAATAATCAATATGACTAATTTTTATAATAATTAATATAAGCTGCGTAGCAGTGTAGGTACCTATGTAATATTGTAATATTTATAGGTACAGTTAATTCCTGCACAGTGATCATAGCCGTCCCAAGGGAGGGGGGGGCAAATGGGCAAGTGCCCTAGGGCGCCTAAAGTATTATGAATTACCTACTAAAAATGAATGATAAAAAGAATTTAATTTGCCTGGTAAAATATGGAGAAATGGCATCATGTTTTATACAGAGTGTTGCACAATAAAGGTGTCAAACTTCTAAAGGTGTTTCTACACCTCAAGTGGAACAAAAAAAGTTCTTATGACTCCTGCAACTAGGTCTAATCCAAGTACACAACCCACAATTGTTGTTAGATAAAACTGCATTTTTTTTTTTAAATTTTGACATTTTAAAGTTTTAAAACATTTGTTTCATTCTTTTTACCCAAAAAATCAGGTGGGAACCTTGTAAGATATGTTTTCCTAATACCAATTTTATGAGATTTTCATCAATGTATTCAAAGTAATTGTAGTACCTACGGATTAGCAGATATGAACATTATTATGAATCAAACTTGGGTTTGACCAAAAATACACAAACATAGAAGTTATCACCCTTATTATTGATAATTCGATTATGGTCATAAAGACTTTTTTTGTTCCATTTGAGGTGTAGAAACACCTCTAGAAGTTTGACACATTTATCGTGCAACACCCTGCATTTATCGAATAATATTTCAATAATACATCAAATATCTATACTGACAGTGAAATTTGATTCATACATTAAAATAATGTGAATTTGATATTTCTTATCAAATACGAAAATAGTAAATTATTAGTTGGGCTGGGGCCTGGGGCCCCTGCAGTCTATGGGCCTCAGTGATCAACAACCCCCACCCTCGGGTAGTTGAGCTACTGTAATTATTATACGCAAAGATATATGTATATTATATTATAAGTTATAACCAACTCATTATCAATTTTACCCACTTCTTAAAATAAATCTAGTTAGTGTATTTTGACTAAATTCTGTATACAGAGCGTAACAGAAAGATATGACATATACATATACTGGAAATGTTCCTAAACAGTTCAAAACAAATCAAAATGTTTTGAAAATTTATCGTGTATAGAAAATGCAAATATAAACTACCAGTGAAAATATCATGTATATACGTTCATTTGTTTTAGAGTTTAACCAAAAACAAAAATCGATTTTGTCATATATTTCTGTTACACTCTGTATTATATTAACTTGTACAATTTACAATGTTGACTGTTGTACACGCCACACGCAGAAAGTATGATTTATAATAAAATCTACTAATTTGTGAAATTAGTTATATATATTTTCTTTTTGTAATGTACGAATGTACCAAGAATAATGAAATCGGGGTCAACTTCGAAAAAATTATAGAAACAAAATAAATATGATTCCAATAATAATATTAAAAAAATAAGTAGGAACCTTTAATTAGTAAGTATTAAACATATTTAAGGTATGTGGTTAATTATAAACTAAAAAATGTGAAGTCAAGATTTTTTGCGGGAGAGAGGGACGTCATTGGTGGTTAGAGCGGCACTGACAGGGATAGATTTCCGCCTAGAAAAATATCCTCGGCGTCTTGGCTAGTAAAAACTAATTTATTTTCTAATAGACACTCGAAAAAAAAATTTACAAATCTATGCTGGCGTATGGAGCGATTATACCTACTATAGTCAAATCAGGTAAGGTCAGTCGTTGGGTTACTCGTTTTGTATTTCCATCGCCGTAGGGCTTAAGGACCAAGTCCCAATCTTGAGTTGTAAGACCACTGCCGGTACCAGTGCCGGCATGCGTAGGGTCTAGGGAGTGACTTCTTGTCATACTTTAACTAAATATGATTTATGACTTATGATTTTTTGGAAGACGAAGGCTTTAATACCGGTGCACATGATTGTATGTGGTATCGTGGTGGCATGCAACATTTCAAAGTGATATTTATAATTTACAAACCCTTTACCCGTGGTTACTCACTTACCATGTTTCTTCCCATTGAGCCAAGACTAAATTTTGGAAAAAATAACTAATAGGAAATTTCCATTTGCCATTTAAAAATGTTTAAACTAATTAGCATGAACATTGAACACTTATACCTCAGTGACTTCTATTTGACTTAGGTACCTACTTCCATAGTATAAGAAATAAGAAGTATTCTCAATGATGAGACTGTGCATATTTTTGTAAGGGGCAACGTATAATTTATATAGGAAACCAACAATAAATACAAGGCGACGTCACGACTCACGAGTATACATTTAATCTTGTGCAATGCAGTATGCACAAAAACACAAGGCGATGCACATGCGCGAACTAAGACGAAAACACGGTTATAGTTGATCATACTTCTTATTTCTTAAATCTTATACTATGGGTACTTCAAGTTGCAAATCATTTCCAAGAAAACAATACCTACCAATCGAATTTACCGTTTTTATTATTCCATAGGTACCTATTAATTTTTTTTTTTAGATAAATTTCAATGTTTGTTTTAATGCAGACATGCAGTGCATGGAGGAATCCGAGGAATCCTGGTTCACCATTGAAATTTGAAAGATAATATGTAATTTCAAATTGATTTTGGATGTGGGAGTGTTTGGACAGATCTGTAAACCATTATATTATCATATATCAATTATCAATATACCTATATATTATATTCAATTTTGCTTCACTTTATGACTATTAGGTAGTTATTACTTATTAGATTACGAACATTAGGTTGAAAAAATTATAATTTATTGTAATTTTAACGTCCAAATATGAAAAAAAAAATAAATACGAATAAGACAAAATATAATATTATAATATACACCCAATGGCCCATGTTGCCGCGGGTTATCCAATAAAAAAAAAAAAAAAAAATATTATAATATTAAATCTTACTATCTACTATCTAGTCAGCGAATAGTGATGTAAGCTGATGTTTCTCCATGTTATCAGCGGTAGTTATCGCTTATCACAATGTGTATATTATTATCTATATATATTTTGCAACAGCAGGCTATCAATGTCTGTCAATTTGACCAAAATCGAAATTCGAAATTCTCTCCGATAACAGCGACACAGTCGTGACTCTCGTCCAGCAGGCTGATGACGTCACCATAATTGAGATCCGTGATTCTGGGAAAGGTGTGGAGTTTCCCGATTGTTATTGTTTTCGTTATTTTTATTATTTTTTTTTCGTCAGTTCTCGGTCGTTTTATTATTATTATTTCGACCCCCCGGTGTAAAATCGACGGTAACCAGTAATACAATATTATTATAATAGTAAATAGTTTAGTAATAACAGGGAAATAATAATAACAATAATAACAGTCGTACACTACCCATTACGAGCTACGGCCTACGACGACGACGAGTGACGACGAACAACGCCAGCCAACCCGTCGGCATGTCGCGTGTACCGTTTTAGCACGTCGGCAACCACGACCGTCGACTACCCACATACGCATCGGCGGACGTCTGACTAACACCGCGTAATAGCCGCGCGCCGAGGCCTCACGGGCAGAAATCGTCGTTGACGGACCGCACAGCGCGACCACCGCAGTCGCCGCAGAGTCCGATATCTGCGATCCACTCGAAACGGCTGTCCGCACCCATGTTGAACATGGCTCACAACCTGGCACCAAGCGTCAACTGTTCGCTGGACGACATCGATCTCAACGCGTTAAAGGTGAGCACCCGTCCGTCACTCCCCGCGCCCCCCCCTCGTCCCACCGTGTGTCACCAATAATAGCGAGCTTTTAATCACCTTTATAAATAAAAAAAAATTCCATCTCTTTCCAGGATCCGGCTGGCATATTCGAACTCATCGAAGTCGTCGGCAATGGCACCTATGGACAAGTGTACAAGGTAAGCGATCCCTATCAATATATTAGGTATAAGTATCTCTGTGCGCGTTGGTCTATGGTTCGACAGTGTCCGCGAGACCTCTACTAATTTTTGATTAGCACAAACTCATCCAGTTTTTAATGCCGATCGATGTTTGATTCTCTCTCTCCACTTGATAGTTGTTGACAAACGTACCTGTAAAATAAGTTGTTGTTATTTTAATGCAATTGAGATCCCAGACGAGTACAGTGATTGCACTTTTGAGCAAAGACGAAAGACAAGTTTCTATAACC
Source organism: Macrosiphum euphorbiae (assembly GCA_949089665.1). Lineage (NCBI taxonomy): Eukaryota > Metazoa > Arthropoda > Insecta > Hemiptera > Aphididae > Macrosiphum > Macrosiphum euphorbiae. Next base: position 52,462,039 of record CARXXK010000001.1, on the reverse strand, counting down.
CACATGTAGTACATCATTTGTATTGTTTGGTTTCGTTCATAACAATATGTATCAATAGCCTTGAAGAAACTATGTCTCAGATATTTAGACGAAGGTGTGTCATTTTTGGTACAATTGATTGTTGACCCTTCAAAGTCCACCAACATTTATTAAATCTACCTACTGTTGTTACATGAAACTTTATTGTTCCATAGCGGGTAATGTTATAATTTACCCACTTCGTTAAGTTATAATTGGTTCATAGTTAGTAGTTATTATTGAACACTTTACATTATTTTTTCATTTACAATCTAAATGCAAGTTTATTGATACAACTAACAACTATTATGGACTTAACATTTCTTTGTTCAATGTGCTTATATATTCAAAATTATTCAATCAAGAAATATTGCATCTAATAATGTTATGATATTTAATTTTATTCATTTAAAAAATCAACATCAAAGTTTTATGAACCTTGTTTGAATAAAGGTCATCCTAATAGCTCTTTTATTATCACACCAATTATATGAACAGCCTATGTTATTTAATTAAGTGAATCATCACACTTGTTATGCATCAGTAATTTTAATTTTCATAGTGGTACTTGATGTAAAATATTTTCAACTCTCATGGAACAAATACTTAATATTATTAATCACTAAACATTTTATAAATTAACCAACATAGGTAGATTTGAGATCATAACAAATTTTTATAAATATTATTTAACATAATATTGATAGAATAAATTAAAACTGTCAAGTTTTGGTTTTAATTCATATACCTAATACATTTTTAGATAGATAGGTAGGTAGGATAGATATCCTTAAGATATTATTAAAATTAATGTTATGTGTAATTTCATAGTATGCAATACTGGTATTACTAAATATGTAATTTTATAATATTATAAATAATTGATACCTATATAGGTATATCTTAGTTAATACTTTAATTATTTATTTGTTACCAAAAAAAAAAATATATATATTATAATTATTAGGTAATTTAAGATATATTTGAAACGTATTAATTTATTATCTAGTTAATTTGATGGGCCATTAAAATGTATTAACTTTGAAGCTATGTTAAGGAAACAATTAGGAAAATAAATAATTAGGTACCTAATTTCACATTTTAAATTATTTTTTAGGGAAGACATACCAAAACTGGACAATTGGCAGCAATCAAAGTTATGGATGTTACTGAAGTATGTATATTGTATGCTATGAGTAAAATCATTCGTTTTATTTTTTTTAAATTCATTACAGTATTTGTACAGTTATTACTTATTATATTTAAAGATGTATGTAATTATAAATTTGTTATTTTGTTTTTCTTTTCAAAAGGAAGAAGAGGAAGAAATTAAATTGGAAATCAATGTTTTGAAAAAAGTAATTTCTCATTTAAAATAAACTTCGTAAGTACTTAACTGATAATGGTTCATATTTTATAGTATTCCAATCATCGTAATATTGCTACATATTATGGTGCATTTATTAAAAAAAGTCCACCGGGCAAAGATGATCAACTATGGCTTGTGATGGAATACTGTGGGGCTGGATCCGTAACCGATTTGGTTAAATCCACCAAAGGTCAGTCACTTAAAGAAGAATGGATTGCCTATATATGCAGGGAAATATTACGTGGTCTTAGCTATTTGCACTCAAACAAGGTCATACATCGTGACATCAAGGGTCAAAATGTTTTGTTGACCGATAATGCCGAAGTGAAACTTGTTGATTTTGGAGTCAGTGCTCAGTTAGATCGGACCATTGGGCGACGTAACACTTTTATTGGTACTCCATACTGGATGGCCCCAGAAGTTATTGCTTGTGAAGAAAATCCAGATGCTACATATGATAATAGAAGTGATCTGTGGAGTTTAGGTAAGGAAATTAAAATTTAATGTTTCAATAAATTATATATTACTAGTAATTGTTTTTTTTAGGTATTACTGCATTAGAAATGGCTGAATCCCAACCACCTTTGTGTGATCTTCATCCCATGAGGGCTCTATTCTTAATTCCAAGAAACTCTCCACCTAGATTGAAGTCAAAAAAATGGGCTAAAAAGTTTCATGGTATGTTGAATTTTTTTGAAAATGATGTTATTTTAGCTGAATTAAAATAATAATTCTATGGTATTTATTGTATTTAGGTTTCATAGAAACAGTGCTTGTTAAAGACTATCATCAGAGGCCATATACAGACCAGCTTTTGAAACACCCATATATTAGGGACCAACCAACAGAGAGGCAAGTTCGTATTCAACTTAAAGATCATATTGATAGGTGTAAAAAACGAAAGCAAGAAAAATGTAAGTATTTTAAGTTATATTTTGAAATATTATATAAATTCTAATAATATTGGTTTTTAGCTGAAAGAGAAGATTATCGGTATAGTGGATCAGAAAATGAAGAAGATGAGGACCATAATATTGCAGGTGAACAACATTCATCTATAATTCAAGCTCCTGGTGATAATACATTGAGGAGAAACTTCCAACAAATCCAGGAGGGGCGAACTTTAACCCCTCATGGTAAAGAAAAACATGGTAAAGAAAGAGAAGAAATACCAGAACCAGGTCCTCCGGCTCGACCACCTATAATACCTCACAGATTAATCGGTATAATAATAATAACAGATTTTGATTGTTCTCTTATTTCATGTTGCAATTATTGATTAGTTGTTCCAGATCCCCACCCACCGTCTAGACCTCTTCCGCCACCACCACGCGATGATAGACACTTCCATCCACAACAGCAACAACCACAGCGAAATTCAAACGTATTCCAACCAATGGTAAGATTATATGATAAATATTTAAATTTTAACTAGAGGGCAAACAATATAGGTCTTTGATGTTTTGGCTGCTCAGTTAAATGAAATAGGTGGTTCATCAGCCAGACAGACAGATGTTTCTGTGTCACAGGTACACCAAAATGGAGGTGCCAAAGTGATACCACAAGGAATAATAATTGAGTCTGATTCTTCTGATGAAGATGAAGATGACGATGATGATGAAGAAGATGACACAGCTCATAGACACGATGCTCGCCGTGCACCACCCAGAAGAAAACCAAATGATGGAACATTACTTGCTAGTGATCCACCTAAACCACTGTAAGTTACTTATAATATAATTGAAATAAATATAGCGTTAATTATTTCATTTTACTGTTTAGACCCGCTGATATAAATCCTAATGGACTAAATTTAGAAGGTATTGTACTATTTAATATGTAATTTATCATTTAAAATAATAAATCATCATTTGGTTAATTTCTTAAATTATCATAGAGATTATAACTGAATGTTATCATGTTTATAATGTTATTATTCAATTTTGATTACTATGCAATAATATGATAAAATAATGATTTAGATTTTTAAATAGAATTCAGTCACTGAATTGTTTTGAACATGATGAATATTAAAATATTATTAAGTGATTTTGTTCTGATATTTAGGATCATCATCAAGCTCTAGTACTGTTATGGGACCTGGTGGCGCGCCTAATCGTCCTCTACCTCCCACTCCAGATGAAGAAGAAAGTGGAGACAGAACATTGGTATTAAGAAGGGTAAGTGTTTTAATTTGCTTTATAGGCTAATGCACACCACATTACACTTTTCACAAATTGGTAAACATCAAACAGTGTGCAGTATCAAAAACCTTTTTTTTTAGAAATAAAAAGCTTAGAATGGGACATTCTGACATTTTTTTTTAGCATGAAAAAGAAAAATATGTTATTTAAGTGGTTTTGTCTTTAAGGTTTTTTGGACAGTTGTTTGTTATATTATATATTGAGATTTTATATTATTCATTATCTGTTTATTGCATTTAATTTATAATTTACATTCTTGACATTTATTGAATTTAAATGCATTGACTGCAAATATTAATATTAATAGTTTTTATTTTATAAAATGTCCCATTAAAGTGCATTATTTTGTATAAGTTTTATTATAAAAATATATTAATAGGATCATTTTTAAATTTGAAGTTAGCTCAGTTGCTTAATTAATTACTAATAGTAATTTGGCTTAAAAAAAGTATCTTTGTATACTTAGTGTGTATTTTTTAAAGTAGTGAAACAACTAGTTTTTTTTTTTTTTGGTGGTAGAATTTGGTCCATGTAAATGTCCATTTCCCAATTGTAAAGTATTACTATTCTATTTACTTCAAAGTTTTTCCAAAGGTATATAAAGGTATACAACTATCAAAAAACTTATAGTAACTGATATAATGCTTATCTAAATTGTCTTATCTAATCTTAATAAATTTATAATAATACATTCTAAAGCTGGGTCCACATTAATTAACACTGTCTAGTCATTCTCATTTTTAGTTATTTATCTATTGTACGGTAGACTAACAAACTAAGAGCGAAAATGTATTAATTGTTACAATATTTTATGCATTCAAGTATATAAAATGTATGATCCATTGTTCAACTGTAATGTTTTCTGATAAAATAATAGAAAATAATAAATATTCAGTTTATATGAAGATGTTTTAAAAGTTTTAAGTGTGTGGATTCAGCTTAATGGTGTAGGGTTTTCGTTATCAACATTTCATTGCATTCTAGATTATTTTACTTTCTAGACAATATATTTACAGTATAAATTCATTCTTTGTTATGATATTGTTCTTTATCATGAAAATATGATTGTTTAATAGTTTTCAAAAAGGTTTAAAATTCAAAATTAATAACAATACATTTTATTTTAATTGAAAATAATTTTTTTTTTATTAAACAAACTGAAAATCTACAGTTTTTATTTGTTATTATTTTTAATATTTTATTTCATTGTAAATCTATATAAATGGCCAAAGTATTACATTCAACTAATCACTAATGAATTATTTATTTTGGGAGTTATTTACTATATGGAAAACTCATAAATTTAAATGTAGTGTATACTAAATTTTAGATAATACTTCAATATAATATAATTCAGGATTAGTATTTAAAATATAACATAAACATAAAATTGTATTTTGTTGTTAAAGTAAATTAAAAATCTGTTATTGAGGTATTCTTGCGTTTCATGACTTCTAGTTGTATTTTTGTTTGGAATTTTTTTTGAATTTTTGCTTAGTTATATTTGCATGGTATTTTTTATTTATGATTTATGATTTATAGGTAGCTCCATATTAAATAATAATTATTTACATGAGGCGTTTAATACTCTGTATTTATTAAAATATCATCTAAGTTAATTCAAAAGAAGTTCCAAAATAATATTTTTCATACATCATTTTAAGATTAAGGTTTAAATGTTATTTCATCAAATTGTTTGTTTCTATGAGAAGACAAATAAATTATTATTTGTATTACCAATTATTCAAATGAATTGAATAGATTTTAATAGAAGTTCTATTATCAAGACTAACCCTGTGGACGATTAGGTTTCTATTATATTATTTTGTTTTAATATTTTAAAAAATTCCTACACCAGTTGCCGCAACAAAAACCAAGTTCAAGTGATGGGAAAGTAGATATTGATGAACAAAAATTGCTGAAGGATTGGGATTTTGCCCGCTTTTTTCATAAATCAAATAATATAGCAGAAAAAAATTCTCAACAAAAAGCCAAAGAACAGGTATCGTCGGTACCTAGACGAATGCCACAACATAATCGTAATGGTTCAGAATCATCCGGCCCTTCCAAATTTATACCCAATGTGTTCAGACGAGAGAATACAGATTTTTTCGTACCATCAGCTCGTCATTCTGCCATGTTTTTTGATGGAAGACGTTCTGATATTCAGCAGAGAAGAAGTTCAGATGTTAGTAAAAAGTCTTTGGAACGAACTGATTCCTTAAAAAAACCGTGGAAACCAACTAGGCCAAGGCGAGAAAGAACTGATGGTGATATAGTATTGCAAACCAACCGACAAAGATTTGTCAGACCATTGTTAGAAAACAGACGTTTAGAGAATGATCCCAGGTTTTCACGAGGAAGTGCTAATAGTAGCAAGAAGAGTAATGGTCAAGATAATGGATTTACCAATGAAACTAATCAGGTTAGAGATAGAAAAGTAAAGGTTTATATTTCATGCCATGTGTTTTACTTTAATACTCGTTGTCGCTAATAATACACATATCAGGTGTCTCAATCACTACTAAGAATAATAGGTACTTAGTGTATAGACACCTCATATATATAGAGAGGATGATTAGGTTTATGTCATTTATTAATTTCATTTATATCACTGTTGATCATCATGTCCAAAGAGTCTAATAACGTGTTAGATGATTTTAATCTTGTACATTATGGTGATATGACTGGTGAGTGGTCAGTGGTATTTGTGAAAATTGCATGACTTTAAACCAATTTATCCTGGTTTATATTTTCGGTACAAACAAATACTAACTGACTGTAAGTGATGTGCTTCGATATAAAAAAAATCATATCTTTCTTAATACTTATTGTGAAATGTTAAATGTTGTTTTATTGTTCGATTTTACATATGAAAAATATTAACTATCCTTTATTAATGCGATATTATAATCAGTCAAATGTTTTATCAAAATATGTTCTACTCATTAGTTGGAAAAAATTTCAACTTATAACTTAAGGAAATGTATGAATTAATTATTCATAATTTGAGTTGAATACTCATTAACATCTATTAATTTTGAATTTCCAATAGGTACTATGTTATATGTTTGATATTAATTTCATTAGTAAGAGAGATGCAAGATAATTCCTAAATTGTTTGACTAAAATCAAATTTAAAACAATTAAATTTAACCTAATGTTTATATCATTGCACATCTCTAAATAATTTTCTAAAATAAGAAAAAAAAATTGCACATAATCCAATACTTATCGCGTATGTATTTTGGAATGCGCGAGAATGAAATTGGAATTGGTTATTTTCCCATAATCTTGGTTTAAAATTCTGATCTTATATATTTATAAAAAAAGTTTGAATGTTAAATGCTATATTTAATACAAAAATGCGTTTGTGTTGTGTGCATGTAATGAAGTGTTGTGTTTGTGTTGCATGATTTGTGTACATATTAGCATTTTGTAAATAGGTACCTAGGTTTTTATTGATGATAGTTGTAGAATAAAACGTATAAATGTTAATACAACAAAGAAAGAGGTTTAGTAATGGCAAAGCAGTTTCATACAGATATTTATAAATAACTTATATTTATACATTTAGAGTCAATGAGGTAAGTATTTAAAGATATGTATGTTTTAATTACTGGCATAAATGATAATATTTCATGGGAATACTAGCTCAAATTGGTTGAGCATAATATACGCTAAAAATTGTTCACAACTAATACACGCTGAATAACCTTACTAATGCAAAATTACAAAAAATTTATGTCTTACACAAAATAAATGTATATTGAATTAACATTATGATACATTTGAATTTATAGAACCGTGATGAACGCCGTAGTGATTTCCATAGACATGACATATCAGGTGGATCAAGTTCAAGGACAAGTTCGGTTCTACCAGATCTACTTTCTCAGGTTTTATTGTTTGATAAATATAAAATCTGTATTATACATATTTTGAACATTGTTTTTTTATTTTATTTTCTAGGCTTCATCTAGTCCTGGTACTCCGAGTCAAAGACTTGACAAAAGCAATAGTGAAGAGGTAAATAATCAAATTAATAGACAACATGTCAATATAAATTTTCAATTTATTTTAAATATTGCCATTTAATTCTTTAACTGTGCAATTAGTGTTGTTTTAAAATAATATCTAATCGTATTTGATTTTGTTTTATGTCCATTAACATCATTAACTCAAACATCATGTCCACGTTTGTTAAAAGTAAGTGTAATTAATCTTAATGCTTTTATTATCAACAGTTATTAACATGTGTGTAAAATGTAAATATAATGCTTACAAATGTGGCTGTTGGTATTAGAAGACACTTAGTTTATTATTTGTTTTCTGTTGATCTAAATAAAATTGCTAAAAGTTTTTTGTTATTTGTTTCAGTACCAAAACGCAATATCTAAAACTTATTCCTTACTACAGAAACAACGTTCATTCCTGACATTTGGCTTTGGGGCTGGTGGTACTGGTACTAGTACAAGTTCACAAGGGCCTGGACGTCGTGAGTCACACGTTAACGTTAATGTTACACCAACTGTACATGATTTAGCATCTGAGACACCCGAGATACGTAAATACAAAAAACGTTTCAATTCTGAAATCCTCTGTGCCGCATTATGGGGTATGTAGATATATCTATGTATATTTAGGATATATTGTTTTGCAAATATTTAAAATAATTTTTGTTCTTAGGAGTTAACCTTGTTAATTGGTACAGAAACTGGACTAATGTTATTAGACAGAAGTGGTCAAGGTAAAGTGTACCAACTTATTTCTAGAAGACGATTCCAACAAATGGAAGTATTAGAGGGTCAAAATATTTTAGTAACTGTTTCTGGCAAGAAAAATCGTGTTAGAGTCTATTATTTATCTTGGCTGAAATCTAAAATTCTTAGAACAGATGGGGTGAGTTGAATGTGAATGTGTGCATATACATGATAATTATAGTAATTGTTATTATTTCTTCTATGTATATTTGTAATTTACACTATTTTTTTTCTTGTTATTTATGCAGCAAGTAGAGCGTAGGAATGGTTGGATAAATGTTGGGGATTTACAAGGTGCTGTACACTTCTGCATTGTAAAGTATGAACGTATTAAATTCTTAGTGATAGCACTCAAAGACAGCATCGAGATCTATGCATGGGCTCCTAAACCATATCATAAATTTATGGCTTTTAAGGTATAATATTATTGTTACTATGTGTATTCATTTTTTATTTTAATAATTCTGTAAAACTTTTCTTTAGTCCTTCGGAGACCTTGTTCATCGACCCCTACTAGTAGATTTGACAATTGAAGAAGGGGCACGACTTAAGGTGATCTATGGATCAGCTGATGGATTCCATGCAGTAGATCTTGACTCCGCATCTGTGTATGATGTATATTTACCTAAACATGTAAGTGATTTTTTGAATCTTATAAATCATTAGCCTTTATTAATATTTTTATTGTTACAATTACTAGACTCAAGGAGCTATTGCACCACATTGTATTGTTGTGTTACCAAACTCTAATGGGTTACAATTGCTGTTATGTTTTGACAACGAGGGTGTCTATGTAAATACTTATGGAAAGGTACTTATTTAATATTTATAATCTTTGTTTGTTTAAAGCTTTTTTTATTTTCTTAACCATGTACATTTATAGACGTCAAAGAATATATTATTACAATGGGGTGAGATGCCTACGTCGGTTGCATATATTGGCACTGGTCAAATAATGGGTTGGGGCAACAAAGCAATCGAAATACGAAGTGTAGAAACTGGTCATTTGGATGGTGTATTTATGCACAAAAAAGCACAGAGGTTGAAGTTTCTTTGTGAACGAAATGATAAGGTATGTTAATTTTGTTAGTTGTATAATAAATCTATTATTTATTTAATTCATAACTGTTTATTTTTGGTGTGTTGCATGTTATTAATTTATTAAATTTTAATATAAAATAACATTTCGCAATAGTCTTGAGATTGTAATATAAATCTTTTGGTTTGTAGTTTAATAGTTTTATAATATACTATTTAATTTTGAATAAACAAAATAAGTTAACATTTATGTGTACATTCTAATATTATCATAGCTTACTTAGAAATAATAATATCAATAAAATCCTCCGAGATCCCTTGATAATATTCTTACTTTTAAATTGTATTAGAGGTAATTTCACTCTAATTTTAGAAATGTCGAAGTAAAATGTGTTATTGTGAAGGCAAAATTTGCCATGGTTAATTAGTGTAAGACAGACAACAAATGCTCTTGTGGCGTTCTCTTAAGATGATTTTATAGTATTTAATTTTTTTTTTTTCAGGTATTCTTTTCGTCAGCTAAAGGTGGGTCATGTTGTCAGATATATTTCATGACACTCAACAAACCTGGCATGGCCAATTGGTAAATCAATTATATTCAGAGTAACGTAAATTTGTAATTAATGATAAAACATAATGATTAACATTAATGGCCGATAAGTATATTTAAACGGACCAAACTATCTGGATACCATCTATGATGTGACAGCTTACAATTAATTACCAAGTTATATTATGTATACAAATTTATATCTATATATATAATTTTATTATATTATATGTTTATACATATAATAATATTATTGCTTCAAAACAAAAAGACTTGATTACCAAGTGTGGTAAATATATAGAAAAATATTAATCCTCGACACTAATGTATTTTTAATAATTTTCATGTAGTTTTTTACCTTATATTAATGTGCTTGTGCACTATAAGATTTATTATTATTTTTTTTTTTTATCAAAACACTAGAGGCCATTTTACACATTTAATATTGTTTCCTATGATGCCCAGTGTTCCCAAACGGGTTTGAGCTGTGAAACAGAAATTTATGAACAAATCTATAATAATATATAATACAATTGTCACTTAGAAAACATTAATATGTATATTCTTTGTGTTTTGAAAGCTCACGTTTATTATTTTATGTTACTGATAAATTATTCAATATAAATATATAATTATTTTATACTTTAAATTATTTATTTTAATTTGTTATTAGTTTAAATTGCAAATAAACAATATTATTAGTCCATAATTTTTATATTTATAAAATCAATTACATTGTTCTTAAATCCAAATTATAGGACTATGAACAAAATTACTTGTACATTTATATGTTTAGTATTATTATTATTATTTTTTTTTACTGAAAAATAATATTAGTAATTTTTCTATGGATTGTTTTAGGATTTTAGTATTTTATATTTTGTTGTATGAAAACAAAACAATTGCTAATTAAACTAGACAAAATTGTGGTGCTTCAATCTGATTTGCAAAAAAAGCAAAACAAATCTTTTGTTGTACTATTATCATTTTTCTTCATCTACTTATGTGTCTACATTTTTGTATTGAATTATAATAAGTGTTTTAGATACATATTATTTATATATATTTTTTTTGCATAAAAAATAATAACCTTGTAATCCTATACAATAAAATACTCATTTATCCATGTTATTAATAAAAAACAGAACAAGAAATGTTATTAAATTATGACTTGCGAGTGGCTAAATTAAAGATCTGAAAGAAAAAAAATTAAGCAATAAATTGCAACCTTTTGTACAGATTCGTAAAGTTCACACTATATGAGTATTTGACATCACCACCCTTCGGTAGGTAGCTATAATAATTTAAATGTGTATACTACAATATGACATTGTGTAAAATGTATTTCAAAATGAGTATGGCTGATATAATAATTTGCAATAAACCGTACTGAGCAAAGTTAAATACATGCCGTCCATTATTCATGTCATGCATTGTCTGACACAGGGGGGGAGGCAATTGCTCCCTTAGTCCCCCCGTTATATCTGAATGGCTACATATTTGACCCATAAAATAGAAAAAAAGATTGAAAATCTGCATATAAATGGCTGCAATAGTGCAATTATATATGAAAATCGGGTGAAAAATTTAGAAAAACTTAATGTAAATAAAAAAAAAACAGGACAATTTTGGCTCCTCTATACAAAAAAGTATCCAAAAATTGTTTAATATTTTTTTTGAAATATTTTAAAGTTAATTTGGAAATAAAATCCAGTGTTTGCAGTTTTACAAAGTATGTTGTTGATGAGGGTGATAGTCGAGCGTTCATTAATTTTACGCGCCGTCACCGATTCCAGGTCAGTACTTTTAGATTGACATTGGCCATGGTGTGACGAGACGCATATGATAGTTAATACTAAATAGACGAACGTGGAAATCTGGAAGTTTCCAAAAACCCTGTCACCTAACCACCAATATCACGACTTAACTTGACGGTAACCTTCGATTGCGAGACTACTTTATCAAGGTTTTATTTTGATTTTACCAACCTATATAATAATAATACAATATACATTCTGGCCACTGTGTACTTACCTACATAATATTATCTAGGTATTGCTATTGCTATGGGAGGCGATTTGTTGACGCTGTGTTTGGGTTTAAAATTCTAGTGAAAAAAATTGCTACTGTCTAGATTTGGAACTTTGGAAGGCAATTTGTGTGCCCTCAAAATTAATCATAGCAATATTTTTAATCGGCACAACATTAATAACAATAAACAATATTAATAATAATAACATTTATGATAATTGATACCTAATTAAAAAAAAAAAAAAAATGCTTTTATATTCCCTTATTACGACATACAAGTTCGTCGTATTATAATTTAGTTCATTTAAAGTTCAAACAAAAATTACATTATATATTTTTATCCTAAAAGTTCAATTTCTTTTATTGATGACAGTGCATTTTTGGCCCACTCGTATTTTACATTTTTGAGTATCTTCGCGTTTCATATAGATTCCGAAAATGAGTTTGCCTTCCCACTTGTGTTGGCCCAATATTTTCATTGGCTTATAAATGCTCTCCGATGTATCCTGATCGATATTCACCATTTTGCACCTTTCGCAACCTGAAACGAACTGTGGAAAAATGTGACATTTATGATAATTGATAACACACTGCGAGTAAAAAGAAATATAATACAGATGAATTGTCTGTCGTACTTGAAATTTGACACCTCCAATGTCCAATTTGTCCCAATACATTTCACCAAAGGGTGGTAGACTGTTGCCAGAAATCAAGAAGTTACCTCGGAATCGGAATAACAAACTATCTTCATCCTAATGATTCGATACATTATGGTTGTGAATAATATTACTAGGTAACATTATAATAACATCTAATTAATAAAACTAATTTTACTATTTCCGCTATGTTGTCTTCCATTTCTTGCTGTAACCACTTGAGCGTCGATTGTGTGGACAATAGGTACTGGCATTGATTGTTACCAAATACCAATGGATCTATCTTTTCTAAAGTCCATACAATTAAAATTAAATAGTTGGTACGTAGTAATCAGTAATAATACTTATTATCATTATTATTATTCATATACGATTGTTTATAATGTTTCATTAAATGATTTATAATACCTATTTTGATATCCAGTCAATTATAGGTACCTACGTGTAGATTGCTACTACAGGATAATACCTACCTACATAAGGCAAACCAGTATCGGAAACGTTCAAAAACGAAAAAGTTAGTTTTACAATTAAATGAGATTGTCAATAAATAATATTGTTATATTATTTATTTGGTAAATAGGTACTAAATTATGAAATCGTGATGGCTTTTTTGAGATAACTTATTTTAATTTTATATTGTCTGTATGATATAATAATTAGGTTATAGGCGTAGGTTTGTCGGTTTGTGTATTTAGCATACAGGGCGATTCACCAAGCATGTTCACCCCTTTCAATTTTTTAATTTAATTATGGATTTCTTCAAATTCCAATTTTTGAAATATTTAAATAATATACTCAAAACATTATTTTAAAATTCTTGAATTTTTTTTTTACTTTTCTATTAGTATCCTTCTGTGATACAAACTTTTGTTTTTCAATGGAGTTGAGAGTGCTTATACAGTGAACCACTCTTTACAATATAACTAAAATTTAATAAAATTTAACGAGCAGATTTTCGTGTCATGATTAAATCAATTGTCAATGCTTTTAGACAACATTATAATTTATAATATTTTGTGGCCACTGAGTGAAGGAATTAGTTTACCATATCCGTTGACTGCTGAAGTGCGGCTGGTGATTCTAACGAGTCTTAACCCAGGCCGATCAAGATTCCAACTGAGCCATTCGGACACTTCGTCGCCACAGTCGATTCCTTCCAAATGTCCACCCCAACATATTTTTCCCATTCTCTTGGTATCACTGTGTTTCGTGTCAAGTGGAACTACCATCGGAACTTCATCTTCGTTTTCTGGAATAGAAGTAGAAATATTTTTTTATTTGTTTTTAAGGAAAATAGGTACCTAGAGATAGTCAATAATGTTATGTTTTGATACTAATGGTTAAATTTTTTCATCAATAAATAACATAATGCCATAACGATTGGGGTTTCTTAGAAATGCTGGTATCGAATATCGATCAAGGCCATAAATGAAAAAAATTTCGGGGGTCAAACATTCTTTCATATGGATACTCATACTGGACACTACTGGATAGTGGATACTGGGTCATTTTTTACGTTCAAAATATAAAAACTTTTGTTCTACTTTTCAAAATTACAGGGTGGGGGGTCTGGACTACTGGTCTCCTCCCATTACCAGTTACGGTCTTGGTATCGGTTGTGGATGCGTAGATACCTATAGCTATTGCACGTGTTACGAATAACAATATTTTGAATTGCAATGTCATACATGAAAATATATGGGTTAAGTTAGGTGTATACCTATAGGTATTTTAAGGCCACATTCTATTATATACATCGCCGTGTTCCGTCTAGACCGTGCAGTTATTTTAACTGTTGTCCGCGTCAAAATAACTGCACGTCCGCTGTTATAATAGTTGCGAGGAGAATTAGTGGTTAAATATTTTCAACTGTTTGGCATACTACTGTGGTAACGTGTTAACCACGCCATTAGATACATGGGATCCCAAAATGCCGCATTTACACTTTTACTATAATACCTATCATAATATAAATGTATAATAAGAACATAGCTATATATTACTATATTATCATTCGTTAAAAAAAACAGCAAAATATAAATAACAACTACGTCGTTTGTGTCAAAGTCTGTTAGATTTATCGGCGTATTACGTTTACTATAATACCTATCACAATATAAAAGTGTAATAATAAGTAATAATATATAATATGTCAGGTATATTACTATATTATCAAGGTGCGCAGTGCCAGATATTGTTTTATTCCTAAAAAAAACCTCAAAATACAAATAACTACTATGTATGTGTCAAAATCTGTTAGATTTACCGGCGTATACGAGGGTCATGGTTCCTTTTTGCAAATCTATATAAGGCCGGACCAGACACAATTTCGGATCTTCCATTTGCGTCATACACACCCCCGCCGTACTGACCACCGCCCAGCATCGATCGTATTGAAACCCGTACGATTCCAATTGCCATTCCTCCGCTTCGTATGCTCCGCAAGACTTGATCGGGAAAACGAAAATCCTCGACACGTGCAAATCCATTGTATTGTACCTGTACAGTTCGATAAAAACGAAATCGATAATACAATATACAGGTATTGACACAAGTCGGTGAGTGATACAAAGGACGTTTGTTTGAGTATCATTTTTGAGGAGGGGAGGAGGAACGCGGCTGGTCATCTGAACACGTCTTTAAGTCTTAACACTTCAACACTTTTAAACTGTAAGAATAATATTATTGTTTAGCAAACAATAAATGTGGGTGCTGTATTAAAAAAATGTATCTCCTCCACCCACATCCCACTTATCGAGTTTGAGTTGCACCATTATTGTAAATAGGTACATTACACATCTTGAATTAAATATAAAAATAATATTTAAATATGATATTAAAATACATACGCATTGTAATTACACGTAATTATGCATTAATCCTATATTAATATTATAAATTCGAAAGTCTGTGACTTTGTTACTCTTTCACGTAAAAACTGAATGATTAAACTTTACAATAATATAGCTTATACATCAGAATAACACATAGGCTGCAAATCACATCCCTAAGTTATGCCAGGATATATGCTCAAACGGGGATTTAGATATTTACAGTGGACATTTTTGTTTATAAATCGTCGCCATGAGTTTTAAAGCTATTATAATAATAATTATTGGTTGCCGTGAAAAAAAAAACAATTAACCAATCACGGATTATGTCTTTTATTTAGTAAATTAGAATTGTTTGCAAGGATAGCATTTTTAAAGTATAAACATTAGAATAAATTATTATTCTGAAGTGTAAAAAAAGCACGTACCAAGAATTATGCCACGAAACTACGAAAGGGTAGGTAAGTCTAATTATTGGTTGCCGTGAAATCAGTGTATTCATTTCATGTATTTAGTTTTTATGTACTCTTTGTTATGTATCACAATTACGTAAATATGGAGCGTATTATACTCACATATAAGTTACTTACATCAATACATGGTAGGTACATAAAACAATCACGATGCCGCCACGTATTCGTGGACAAGGAGGACATATTGGTCGACAGACTCGGCATTCACAATTAGTCCAACCGTTTAGGAGGAGTTCAGTAACATACTTGGTATAACTTTGATACTTAAGAGTTAAATTATAAAGTTACGTACAAACATCACGGGGCCTACCTGATAATATAAGTACTGCTGCGAATCAGAATTTTTATTCCGGGCAACGGAAAAGTTAAGATAAATTTTGAACCCCGTATACTGAATATTAAATAACGAATTGAACAAAGTTTGAGTCATGTAGAGTTGATCTGTTTAACGGGTAACGAAGTGCACGGGATCAGCTACTATATTATATTTTTCACACGATCAACACTATTATCATTTATTAAAGCCAGTATAATGGCTCATATTTAAAATAACAAAAGATTATATATGTACTTCATGTTGACTTAATCCTAGAATATTGCAAATTTCAACCATGGTAATATAATTATCTGCTTACTAATAAGAACATTATAATCAACAATCAACACTTAACATATCTAAGTCTAAATATAGGTATAGGTTAAATTGACATTCATAAATCTTAAGACCATTGATTATAAAGTAAAAATACACTAACCTCGTGAAACTCATCTACTCAATTAATATTTGTGACATTAATGATAAATGTGATAATACATCAGAAATTTATCTAAAATATTATTTTCGGTTTCACTAGTACCTAGCTTTTTATGGTTTTTTTTTTTTGAGAAATTAGGTAGGTAATTATTGTTTAACGTCCTCACTCCTAATTACTAAATTAGTTACTTTTTTAAATTAGTTACTTACAGTAAGACTGTAAGAGTGAAAGACTACAGTATATTTTGCGGTTTATTGACTTAAAGTAGGTATAGGTAATTGAGTTAATGTTGTAAACATGACGTTTTAATTAAAATAAACTTTTACTTTTGTACCTAACTTACCTACTCGTTATTTAATATTAGGGGGGTACTATGTTAGGTAGATACTGAAAAATATTTAACTTTAAGTTTTATGGATTCAAGAAAAATAATTAACTTTTTGCATTTATTTAAACTAAGAGCAAACTCAAACAACTAAAATTACATTAAACTTAATACTACCTAATCAATAATCATATAAGTAGTTACTTACCTAATTCTAATGACTTTGTTTAAGATAAAAGTTTGTTAAAATACAACAAATTAACAATCAGTAAAAACCTAAGCTGTTACACTAAGACATTAAAACATTTTGTATCTAATACCTAACTAAAAAAAAAAAAATTATAAATTCAAGCCAAAATTTATTTTTTTATAAATAAAGTAATATGGACATCTGTTAAACTTATCAGTACCTACTGCAATTTATAGATGTTTGAATTTTAATATTTTGTATCGAGCGTATAATATTATTTACTACCTACCTATTTCAAACAACGCACTGTTTTTATAGGAACACCCGAACACTGCGCTATTATTCTTATCTCGTAGTAATAAGTGGGAATGAAGAGATTGAAAAATATTTCCGTATACAGAGAGATCGTTTTTTTAATTAATTATTGAACTACTTAGCAATAGTTTTATTACATTAAATAACTTTGTAAGTTTTAAGTTAATTTATTTATAAACACATTTATTTTATAAACTTATCCAGATATCATAATAGAATTGTAAAAATATGAAATATTATATAAATTATATTAAACTATCACTATGGTATACTTCAGTATATGTCATGTCATACAGTGTTGTTAACAATAATAATTTTATCTTCACATTATATTTTTGCTTACATTAAATTATGTTCTGCGTCGTTGATAATTTATATTAATTGTCCGGATGTGTTATCGTCTTACATACATTAATAAAACTAGGTGTGGCGCGGTTGTCGTCCTCAGTCACAAAACCAGCTCTGAATGCAAGCACTGCCCGGTATCACCATAGTTCCCGGATGGGTGACCAGTGACCCACCCGAGTCTTATAGTGACAAATCCTTGCCACATATACTAGTGTTCAAACCAATCGTACCCTCCCCCATAGAAAAAAACCAACTTAAAAATAACCTTCATCCAATGGCCTATGCCTATGTACCTAGTCATGGGTTAATTAATAAAAAAATAAAATAAAGGTTTTGAAATCCGAGAATGTTACATGCTGTATATTATTATAAAAATATGTGAGACTAATAATAACTTCAGTTGTTAAACTATATTAGTCACACAATAATATATTGTTTAAGAAAAAAATTAATATCCCATAGGTAAGTATATATGGAAATGTCAGATTCAAAATAATTTTAAAAATTCATATCATTTTGAGCTTGTCGCCTGATCGTATAGAAATACGCCTATTGGCTATTGTAATAATATAGACTATAGATGGATATTTTATTTTCTTCATCGTGCAACATAACATGCGTATTGTAGGTACCTACCATTATTATAATAATACTAGCTGATGGTCCCGTGCACTCCGATGCCCGTTAAATGTACCAACTCTATATAACTCAAACTTTGTTCAATTCGTCATTTAATATTCGGTGTATGGTGTTCAAAACTTGGAATTTAATAAACTCAAAAATAAAAAATTGGCTATTTTGAATTTATTCAAAAAAATGTAAATCAAATTTTTAAAATTTTTCATTTTGAGTACCTATTAAAAATTAAAAATAATTTTTTTTATTACACGTGTATCGCAAGTGGCTATATATACAATTTAAAAATATTGATTAGAACAAAAGTTATTCCAAAATTCAGTTCTATCTGTTACACCCTGTATATAGATAGAAAACGGTTACCGAAATAATAGGTATTTACCTATAATCATTATCAAATATTTCAATATTATATATTAATTATTCGATTGTTCTAACAAGGAGTGAGGATCTTATTTTTTACCCTCGATTCTTTCCCGCAAAATAAAAAAAAAAACGAAAACAATCGGACAGATCGCTGTTGCAGAGGTGCCAGAAATGTCACTGTGGGTTCACTGACCTCATCGTTGTAGCCGACGTAATCGCCGTTGGCCCTCGGCACGTTGAAGTTCACGACTCCTCCTTGAGTGCTTTCGCACTGGTACTCTGTGTCCGTGTACTTCCGGAACACAGGAAGTCCATTTCCGTGCCTCGCCCCAGACATCCGGCCGTACAGGTATATGTGGCCAGTCTGAACGTCCACCGTGCCGTCTTCGAACCTGCGGTAGATGCGTACTCACACTCGGCGCTTATATATGTATATGTTTGAGGGGTTTCTCCAAAAATATGGTTGGGGGGAAGTCATAATTTTTGGAAAATGTCGATGATTTTTTTTTGTAATTTTGTTTTCAACAGTATAAAATTGTTTAGAATTACAGGTTGGTGGGGGGGGGGCGCCTGATATGTGTGTAATAGGTACATTCCAAAGCGTGCAGTTAGGTATATATATAATATATGCGCCTTAATGCCTTATTATAGTTATTATTAGGTATTGAAAAAATTATGATAATATATCGGACAATGGATCACGATTACAGCCTACAGGTGTACTTTATGTACATTGTACATTTGTACAAGTATAACAAATTACAAGGTTCAACGCGTAAGTAGATAAAAAAAAATAATAATAATAATAAATTGTGCCATAATTTATATAATATATTAAGCACCTTCCGCAAAAATTAACCGGGAAAATTAGTCGAGTGACATTTTGTGTGACATAAATTCGCATAATATAATCATTACTTTTAATAATACAGGATCTTACTTTTCATGAAGATTTTATGTTTTATTACCGACCAACAGCGCTCCTATAGACCGGTTGGATAACCGAATATTTTGTAAAACGAAACAGTGATAATGTCTGGTGAATATTTTTCCAAGTCCAGATGGTTTGTGGGTACGTAAGACGAGGCGTCCAGAACAGTAAACCATCTACACAAAGGTTATAAAAGAACAACAATAGAATGGTCCAGTTAGCGTGCAATTTTAGCTCCTACAAATAACCGAGAATCTGTGATTAATGATTCATTTTTTTGGCTCATTTGAAGGAATTGTAGCATAATATAATATAGAATATCAGTTGATAAAGTAATACAAACAACAGTTAATTACCCAGTAGAATTTCTCAGTGCGCTTAACCCACTTGGATTTCCAGCACATACACTTCGTATAAAAGTACTTAATACTTATTATACATTTCTTTTATACTTTAATTTGACAGCCGCGGATACCTTATAGTATATTATACACGGGTTTACTTATTTATTCATTTGATTTTGTCATTATTTCTGTTATAAATTTTTGTTTAGTTAATGGTTTTTTTTTTTTTTAAACTAGAGCCAAGCATTACAGCTGCAAGTGTGCTCACTATATCAACTATTACAAATTTACAAAGAACTTGTTAAATACAAAAAATTCAATTTCTTACGTAGTAAAAATATAAGAATTATTAAGTGATCTTTAGACTAAATAAAATTAGTGTTAAATAAAAAAGTGTCACCTCGTGGGCTCGTGGCTATCGACTCTGCAGGTGGTGGCGATGGAGCTAGATCGACATTTGAGTATCAGTGTGTAGTTGTGACAATATAATTATAACAACTCGTTGCACACAACACACGTAAACTTGAGTATAATACTGTCTCTATAGGTAAATATTATCTTATGATAGCACATATAGACGATGAATGAAGACCATGACAAACACTGGTCGGCGGTCGCTCTCATAGTCGTCTCATCTCATGGGACTGGTGCGTTCTCAATATTATAGCTACAGCATAGAGCAGCAATGTAGTATTTTAATATAATTATGTTTATGCAATCAAGGATGCAGAACCTACTTATAGTGCATAGTGCCAATTGTCATCGACAAAATAGATGCCTACAACTGACACCCATTTCAACTTTTTTTTTTTGGTGCGAAAATGTTTGCAGGCCATTTAAATCAATAACAGGCTACATGGAAAATTTTTTTGGGAGGGGGGAGGGGTTCCAGTGGGGACAAACACTGTAGAATATTTGTATAATTTATTTAATATGTTACTTAACTTATTTTATGGGTACCCTTCTTCACAATGTTAGTGTTATAATTTTATCAATTGTAATATTGTGGGACCACAAAACCACATTCTTGGAAATTAAACATTAGTAAAATAATTTTTTTTTTTAATAAGTACTGAAAAAATATAAAATATATATAATATAAAACACTTAGGTATATCGGCGCTTATAATTATTGTTGTCAGGCCAAAGAAGGCGTTTTAATGACTCAAACTTTGTTCAATTCGTTATTTAATATTCGGCGTATGGTGTTCAAAATTTATCTTAACTTTTCCGTAGCCCCGATTAGAAATTCTGATTCGCAGTAGTACATTTTCAAGTAGGCAATCTACCTTCGGTAGATCGCGGACCCCGTGCTGTTTAACTAATTTAACCCTTTCCAAAATAATCTATCTTCTTCCCAGAGGTCTAATCTACCTACAAACATTAATTTTTAGATATATATATATATATATATCTAACTAGGTATATAAATGCATAGACTTAACTCTGGAACTACTTCTCAGATCTTCTTATATATCTTATACATAAATATGTATCATGTATATTGAAAAAAGATAATAATACAATTAATCAACAAACATGCCCAATTAACCAATAGCAACCAATCCTATTAATATTATAAAAGTGAAAGTTTGTGACTTTGTTACTCTTTCGCGTAAAAATTACTGGACCGATCTTGATGAAATTTTTACTCTGTGTGTATTTTGGTCCAACTTATGACCTAGGCTAATTTAAAAAGGGAAAGGACCAACCCCGGGAGGTGCTCAAACGGGAATTTTGAGATTTCAGATGGAAATTTTTGTTTATAAATGGTTGCCAAGGGTTTTTAAGCTATTATAATAATAATAATAAAAAAATAAAATATTTGCTTCACTTTTTAAATATAAATTATATTTAATGGGATTAAATAAATTGATTATCCGCAGGTAGATTGCCTGCCTGATAATGTACTACTGCGATTCAGAATTTTTATTCCGGGCAACGGAAAAGATAAGAAAAATTTTGAACACCATACACCGAATATTAAATAAAGAATTGAGTCATATAGAGTTGGTACATTTAACGGGCAACGAAGTGCACGGAATCAGCTAGTATTTTATACACCGGTGGATTTTCTTAAAATTTTCTTTCATATAAACCTTCTCCATGAAATACTCTTTTGTTTAAAAAAAAAAAAAATCAAGAAGATCTGATAAGTACTTCCAGAGTTTAGCCTGTACAGAGATTTTTATTTCACATTTTTATAGTTAGATATTATATTATAGTTTATATTTAAAAAGTAAAACAAATAGTTTTTTTTTTTTTTATTATTAATATTATATAGCTTAAAATCTCATCATTGCTTATAGAAACATAATAATAATACTGGTTGAATATATATAAGTACAATAACAAATCGTCGATGTATATAGTAAATGGTTTGTTTGTTTTCGTGGAAACGAATTAAAACGATTCACTATAATTCTGTAATTCTGAAATTTCTAGAACGAATCATTTTATACGACGTCACTCCTGGCAACTATTTATAAACAAAAATTTCCATCCGTAATCTCAAAATTCCCATTTTAACACCTCTCGGGGTTGGTCCTCTCCCTTTTTTAAGTAGCCTATCTTTAAAGTTCAGCCAAATTACACACATTGTAAAAATTTCATCAAGATCGGTCCAGTAGTTTTGGAGTTTATCCCGGACAGAGACGTGACACGAGATTTTTATATATAAGAAGATAAACAAAATTACTTGTACATTTATATGTTTAGTATTATTATTATTATTATTATTATTTTTTTTTTTACTGAAAAATAATATTAGTCATTTTTTTATGGATTGTTTTAGGGATTTTAGTATTTTATATTTTGTTGTATGAAAACAAAACAATAAATTGCTAATTAAACTAGACGAAATTGTGGTCCTTCATTCTGATTTGCAAAAAAAGCAAAACAAATCTTTTGTTGTACTATTTATCATTTTTCTTCATCTACTTATGTGTCTACATTTTTTTTTTTTTTTATTATTATTAATTTACATCGGCGACAAAGGCCATTAGTTTCAATTGCTTACAATTACATTTTATTATTTTACTGTTAGACTTAAATTTTACTATACAGATTTGTTTTGCTTAAGAATTTAAGGACTTTTATGGTATCTGCGTCAGGTCTGAGGGCTAAATCCTAGTGTGTTGGGTATGCGGAATCTATATTTTTGTATATAACCTTGTAATCCTATACAATAAAATACTAATTTATCTATATTATTAATAAAATTCATAACAAGAAATGTTCTTAAATTATGGCTAAATTAAAGATTTGAAAGAAAAAAAACTTAAGCAATAAATTGCAACCTTTTGTACAGATTTGTATACTATACACACTATTTGAGTATTTGACATCACCACCTTTTGGTAGGTAGGTAGCTATAATAATTTAAATGTGTATACTACGCAATATGACATTGTGTAAAATGTATTTTAAAATGAGTATGGCTGATAATAATAATTTACAATAAACCGTACTGAACAAAGTTAAATACATGCCGTCTATTATTCATGTCATGCATTGTCTGACACAGGGGAGGAGGCAATTGCTCCCTCAGTCCCCGAGTTATATATCTACATAGCTAAATATTTGACATTTGACCCATAAAATAGAAAAAAAGATTGAAAATCTGCATATAAATGGCTGCAATAGTGCAATTGTATATCAAAATCAGGTGAAGAATATAAAAAACTTTATGTAACACTACAATTTTGGCTCCTCTATAAAAAAAAATATCCAAAAATTGTTTAAAATTTTTTTTGAAATATTTTAAGTTGATTTGGAAATAAAATCTGTGTGTTGATGAGGGTGATGGTCGAGCGTGCATTAAGCTTACGCGCCGTCACCGATTCCTGGTCAGTACTTTTTGATTGACACTGGCCATGGTGTGATGAGACGCATATAGTTAAATAGGCTTAAGTGGAAATCTGGAAGTTTTTGAAAGCTGTTTCGAAAAGCACTGCCTAGATTTGGGAGGCAATTTTTGTGCCTGCGAAATTAATCATAGGAATATTTTTAATCGCCACATTAATAATAATAAACGATATTAATAATAAATAATAATAACATTTATATTCCCTTATTATGACATACAAGTTTGTCGTATTATAATTTTATCATTTAAAGTTCAAATGAAAATTAGTAATTACATTATATATTTTTATCCTAAAAGTTTAATTTTTTTTTTTGATGACAGTGCATTTTTGGCCCACTCGTATTTTACATTTTTGAATATCTTCGCGTTTCATATAGATTCCGAAAATGCTTTTGCCTTGCCATTTGTGTTGGGCCAATATGGACAGTGGCTTATAAATGCTCTCCGATGTATCCTGATCAATATTTACCATTTTGCACCTTTCGCAACCAGAATCGAACTGTGAAAAAATGTGACATTTATGATACCACACTGCAAGTAAAAAGAAATATAATGTATAGATGAATTGTCTGCCTTACTTGAAATTTGACACCTCCAATGTCCAACTGGTCCCAAGTTAATTCGGCATAGGCTGGTAGATTGTTGCCAGAAATCAAGAAGTTACCACGGAATCGAAATAACAAACTATCTTCATCCTAATGATTCGATATATTATGGTTGTTAATAATATTACTAACGTTATAATAATAGGTATCTAATTAATAAAATGCATTTTACGAATTTACTATTTCCGTTATTTCGTTTT
Organism: Macrosiphum euphorbiae; assembly: GCA_949089665.1. Lineage (NCBI taxonomy): Eukaryota > Metazoa > Arthropoda > Insecta > Hemiptera > Aphididae > Macrosiphum > Macrosiphum euphorbiae. The sequence continues at coordinate 52,437,220 of CARXXK010000001.1, read as the reverse complement.
CCATTTCTTGCTGTAACCACTTGAGCGTTGATTTTGTGGTCAATAGGTACTGGCATTGGTTGGCACCCAATACCTTTGGATCTAACTTTCCTAAATTTCATATAATTAAAACTAAATAGTTGGTACGTAGTAATCAGTAACAATACCTACCTATTATTATTATTATTATTATTATTTATATACGATTGTTTATAATGTTTCATTTAATGATTTATAGATAATTATTTGGCTATTTTGATGTCCAGTAATTTATATGTAGGTACGTATAGACTGCTACAGTGTTACTACAGGATAATATATACCTACCTACATAACACAAACAACTCTCGGAAACGTTCAAAAACGAAAAATTTAGTCAATGTCATTGCTCCTAGACAACATTTTAATATTTTGTTTCACATGGTCATCGATTGAATGAATTAGTTTACCATAGTTGTTAACCACTGGTGGATTGCGGCCGGTGCACCTAATGAGTCTTAACCCAGGCCGATCGAGGTTCCAACTGAGCCATTCGGCCACTTCGTCGCCACAGTCGATTCCTTCCAAAGATCCACCCCAACATATTTTTCCCGTTTTCTTGGTGTCACCGTGTTTCGTGTTCAATGAAACTACCATCGGCACTTCATCTTTGTTTTCTGGAAAAGAAGTAAAAACTTTTTTTTTTCAGAGAATAATTAGCCATTGACAATAATGTTATGTTTCTATACTAATGGTTGTTAATTTCTTTCATCAATAAACATGATGTCATTGTACTGATTGGGCCGTAACTGAAAACAATCGTTTTTTTCATCGTTTTACGTTCAAAATATAAAAACCTCTTGTTCTACGTTTAAAAATGTAGAGGGTGGTGGGTCCGGAATACTGGACTCCCCCCACTACCAGTTACGGCCTTGGTATCAATTGTTGATGCGTATATAATAGCTATTGCATGTGTTTCAAGTAACAATATTTTGAATTGTGATGTCATACATGAAATATGGGTTATGTTGGGTGTTTACCTATAGGTATTTTTAGGCCACATTCTATTATATACATCACCGTGTCCCGTCTAGACCGTGCAGTTGTTTTAACTGTTGTCAGCGTCAAAATAGCTGCACGTCCGCTGTTATAATAGTTGTGAGGAAAATTAGTGGTTAAATATTTTCAACTGTTTGGCATACTATTGTGGCAACGTGTTAATTATGGCATTAAATACATGGGACCCCAAAATGCCGCATTCACACGTTTACTATACTACCTATCATAATATAAATGTATAATAAGAACATAGCTATATATTTCTATATTATTATTGGTTAAAAAAAAAAAACAGCAAAATATAAATAACAACTACGTTTGTGTCAAAGCCTGTTAGATTTACCGGCGTATACTAGGGTCATGGTTCCTTTTTGCAAATCTACATAAGGCCGGACCAGACAGAGTTTTGGCTCCTCCATTTGCGTCATACACACTCCCGTCGCGCTGACCACCGCCCAGTTTCGGTCGTATTGAAACCCATACGATTCCAATTGCCATTCCTCCGTTTCGTATGCTCCGCAAGACTTGATCGGGTAAACGAAAATTCTTGACACGTGCAAATTCATTGTATTGTACCTTCGATAAAAACGAAATCGAATCATTATACAATATAGGTATATATTATATAGGTGAGCAATACGAAGGACGTTTGTTTGAGTATCGTTTTTGAGGAGGAGGAGAAGGAAGAACATGGCTGGCCATCTCTTAACACTTCAACAATTTTAAACTGTAAGGATAACATTGTTGAGCAAACTTTTAGTCCCTACATATTATACAAAAGATGTATCAGATTCTATTTTTGGGCATTTAGGGGGTGTGGGTGGATTATCTTTAGCCCCTGTGTCGGACTATTAAATACTACCATGGACTCAGTAAATACTACCATGGACTCAGCAGACTATCAAAATATTATGTCTGTACTCAAACATTGTTCGAATCAATTTGGAAATTAATTAAAAATTGCCTATTACTCGTCGACTGTCTTCGGTTGACGGTTTAAGGGTTTGACCGGATTTCTCTGCCAAAATTGTTCGACAAGCGTATCGTAAAGTCTATCAGCATCCGATTCGCTGGACTGGTAGCCAAATGAAACCCGAACTGATCCTGTCGGCCGTCCGTTAATAAGATCAATGTGATCGCCGCAAATGTGACCTCTGTAATAATAATAATAAAAAATATGTAAAAGTACCTAATGATGATACTGATGTATAATAGTAGATTTCCAGTAGTAATAATATTGTAACAATTTGGTTATGGATATACTCACATCACCTCTTGGTTTCGTCTCAACTCCTCGTCTGTATGACCCAAATGCTTCTGACACGCCCCGGGGTTGCAAAAACAACCCACTCGGAGTACTATACCGTGACTACTGGCTACGTATTTCACCTGGAAACGACAATGGTTTGAATATTGTATGATGTATGTATTATGAAAAAAACAAAACATACAATACGAACATATTATGAATATAGGTATCATACATAAACCTAAAGGGTCATCCCCCGCTACCTAGGAATAGGTGGGTCTTGATTTTTTTTTTTTTAAAGTATTTTTATTTTATTGTATTATTCACAATATGATATATAACAATTGTAAATTAATCTTTAAATAAAAATAAAACCGTATATAACTACGCAGTTAAAAAAATGTATGAATTGATTAATGTGGGTGCTGTATTAAAAAATGTATCTCCTCCACCCACATCCCACTTATCGAGTTTGATTTGCACCATTATTGTAAATAGGTACATTATACATCTTGGATTAAATAAAAAATAATATAATATTTAAATATGATATTAAAATACATACGTATTGTAATTACACTTCATTATGCATTTTTATATTATATTTTGCACACGATCAACACTATTATCATTTATTAAAGCCAGTATAATGGATAATGTTTAAAACTAACATACTACCTATACGTAGGTACTAGGTACTACATACATGTTGACTTAATAATAGAATATTGCATATTTCAACCATGGTAATATAATTACCTATTTACTAATGAGAACATTATAAATAACAATCAACACTTGCCTAACATATAAGTCTAAGTATAGGTATAGGCTAAATCGACATTCATAAATATTAATGCCATTGATTATAAAGTAAAAATTCACTAATCTCGTTAAAACTCATCAGAAATGTACTTAAAATATTATTTTCGGTTTCACTTGTAGCTTTTTATGGTTTTTTTTTTTTTTTTTTTGTTAAATTTCTTTTCAATTAATGTAATAAAACGATTATGTTTTTTTTACTCAAACATAGTTAAAGCCTTTAATTTATATTACTTATGTATTATTGTCTACAATATGTTAAGCGATGTATTAAAAAGCAATAGGTACCTATTGTTGAACGTCCTCACTCCTCGAATGAATATTAAATTACTAATTTTAAATAAGTTACAGTAAGAGTGAAGAATGCAGTATATTTTGCGGTTTATTGACTTAAAGTAGGTAGGTAATTGAATTAATGTTGTAAACATGACGTTTTAATTAAAATAAACTTTTACTTTTGTAACTTACCTACTCGTTATTTAATGTTAGGTAGGTACTGAAAAATATTTAACTTTAAGTTTTATGGATTCAAGAAAAACAATTAACTTTTTGTAAATATTTAAACTAAGAGCAAACTCGAACAACTAAAATTACATTACATTTAATACTACCTAATCAATAATCATATAAGTAGTTACTTAAATAATTCTAATGATTTTGTTTACGATAAATATTTGTTAAAATACAACAAATTAACAATCAGTAAAAACCTAAGCTGTTACACTAAGACATTAAAACATTTTGTAATACCATTGATTTTATAAAATCAATGATAATACCTAGCTAAAAATAAAAATATTATAAATTCAAGCCAAAATTTATTTTGTTATAAATTAAGTATTAAGGACATCTGTTAAACTTACCAGTATTGCAATTTATAGATGTTTGAATAAAATTGTAATATTTTGTATCGAGCGTCTAATATTATTTACTACCTATTTCAAACAACGCACGTTTTTTCATAGGAACACCCGAACTCTGCGTTATTATTCTTATCTCGTAATAATAAGTGGGAATGAAGACTGAAGAGATTGAAAAATAATTTCCGTATACAGAGAGATCGTTTTTTTAATTAATTATTGAACTACTTAACAATAGTTTTATTACATTAAATAACTTTGTAAGTTTTAAGTTAATTTATTTACAGACACATTTATTTTATAAACTTATCAGATATCATAATAGAATTGTAAAAATATAAAATATTATATACATTTTATTCAATTACGGTATACTAACATACAGTGTTGTGAACAATAATAATTTTATCTTTTCATTATATTTTTGTTAATTTATATTTTGATAATTTATATTAATTGGTGGATTATGTGTTATCGTTTTATATACATTAATGAAACTAGATGTGGCGCGGTTGTCGTCCTCAGTCACAAAACCAGCTCTGAGTGCAAGCACTGCCCGGTATCACCATAGTTCCCGGATGGTTGACCCACCCGAGTTTTAGTGACAAATCCTTGCCACATATACTATAGTGTTTAAACCAATCGTACCCTCCCCCATAGTAAAAAACTAACTTAAAAATAACCTTCATCCAATGACCTATGCCTATGTACCTAGCCACGAGTTAATTAATAAAATAAAAATAAAAGAAAGGTTTTTGAAATCCGAGAATGACTTGTTACATGCTGTATATTATTATAAAAATATGTGATAATAACAACAATTATATTTAATAATAATAATATATATATATAATAATAATAATGATAATAATATATACATAATAATAATAATTATATATATTTAATAAAAATAATATATATAATAATAATTATTAATAATAACTTCAGTTGATAAATTATATCAGTCACATAAGGGGGAATGAGTCGATGAAAAAAAGGTGAATTTTAGACTGATAAGCTAGACAAAACTGGAGGAATTTCGTTTGACGGATTTTATTTTTGAAAACGGATTATGATTGATTAACAAGTTTACTAGGTTATGCCATGGGCGATTTTGAATATTTATTTTTTCAGCTGTGATATCCAAGAATAAAATAGGTGCTCTCCTGTACAGTAGGTTACAAGTGGGTCACTGTATAATGAATGGTATTAAATTTAAATTCAATGATATAATATCATTGTATGAGAAAAACGATTCTAAGCGGAGACGGTATGTCAGTCTAGGTATATAAGACATATTATATACTTATCTATGGTATTAAAAAAAAATGACCTATAATAGGTACCTATTCCAAATTAATCATATCACAATATTCATTAAGTACTTATAACTCGTTATACATCAACACAAAAAGTGATACTATCATAGATATATAATAGTGTACCTACTTTATATGTTTCAAGTACCCACGAATAATATCATACAATCACAACAAAATAACTAAAATAGTTATTCTAGGTTTTTTTTATGTAATTTCGTCAAAATTTGAACTTAAAATGACTATAAAAATAAACTGTGCTTATGTATTTTTTTGGTAACAGAATTAACTACTTATGTGGAATCTTGTTTTGCATTTTTAATCCTTAGATATAAAAGTTGAACATTTTATAAATTTTTAACTACAAAATAATTATTAAATTTTGTCAAAATCCGATCTTTAAATTCTTATAAAAAAAAACTGTGACTAAGAATTTTTATTATTTTTCATCTGCCTTTAAAACAATATGCTATGAGCTTTCTATTAAATTTTCAAGATTTTTTAACCAAGAAATAAAATTTTATTGATATTTTTAGAAAAAAAACTAAAAAAAAATGGAAAATGAAAATGTCCCTAAACAGTTCAAAATAAATCAAAATATTTTGAAAATGTTATCGTGTATAGAAAATGCAAATATAAACAACCAGTGAAAATTTCATGTATCTACGGTCATTTGTTTTAAAGTTACACCAAAGACCAAATTCGATTTTGCGTAAAAATTCCCGTTTTTCCTTAATTTTTTTTTTGTTTTTCTTGGCGCTTTTGAAAATTACTGGGAATTTTGACCTCCCCAATGCACCAACGATATTCACTTTCCAATCGAACAAGTTACTGAAGTTTAAAATCGAAGCATTATTTCGACTACTTATCGTGTACACAGACAGCACAAAAAAAAAAAAATAATAAAAAAAAAACACACATTATATATTTACAACATATCATTGTAAAATCAATACATTCATCTTTCCCCTCAGAATCTAAAATAAAAATAATTTTTTTATTACTACACGTATACCGCAAGTGGCTATATACATAAAAAAAAATTTTAAAATATTGATTAGAACAAAAGTTATTCCAAAAGTCAGTTCTACCTACCTATAATCATTATCAAATATTCAAATATAATATATTAATTATTCGATTGTTCTAACAGGGAGTGGGGATCTTATTTTTATGCTCGATTCTTTCCCGCGAAATGAAAAAAAAAAAAACGAAAACAATCGGACAGATCGCTGTTGCAGAGGTGCCAGAAATGTCACTGTGGGTTCACTGACCTCGTTGTAGCCGACGTAATCGCCGTTGGCCCTCAGCACGTTGAAGTTCACGACTCCGCCCTGCGTGCTTTCGCCCTGGTACTCTGTGTCCGTGTACGTCCGGAACACCGGAAGTCCATTTCCATGCCGTGCCCCAGACATCCGGCCATACAGGTACGCGGCCAGTCTGAACGTCCTCCCGGCCACTTCCCGCATCGGACCAGCCAGCGCGTGCAGAGTGTCCAGTCCATGGCCGACAGCGATCGCCGACAAGAAGTCCACCGTGCCGTCTTCGAACCTGTGACAGATGCGTACTCACACTTAGAGCTTATATATGTATATGGGTGATGGGCGGCTCTATTTATAAGGTTAAGGGGGAGGGAGGTAAGTCATAATTTTTTTTAAATTACAATGATTTTTTTTTGTAATTTTGTTTTTAACAATATAAAGTTGTTTAGAAATACAGCTTGGGGGTGGCCCCTGATATGTGTGTAGTAGGTACATTCCAAGTTAGGTATATATGCGCCTTATTATAATAATTATTAGGTGTTGAAAAAATTATAATAATAAATCGGAGAATCGATCACGATTACAGCCCCACAGGTGTACTATGGATGTACAAATAATACGAACAGCGATGTTTAACGAAGGTAGATACAAAAAACTTTACAAAAAACACGATGTAAAAAAATAATAATAATAATAAACTGTGCCATAATTTATATTATATTAAGCACCTTCCACAAAAATTAACTGGGAAAATTAGACGAGTAATATTTTGTGTGACATAAATTCGCATAATATACTCATTACTTTTAATACATTATACTAATATATAGGATCTTACTTTTCATGAAGATTTTTTTTTAACACGTGATGGCGATTACGTGCAAGGACTACTTCAACAGTGCCGCCGCCAAAGTATTTTTTCCGATGGAGAACCGCCGCAGCTGTTTTATTACGGACTAACAGCGCTCCTAGACCGGTTGGATAACCGAATATTTTGTAAAACGAAATAGTGACAAAATCTGGCGAATATTTTTCCAAGTCCAGATGGTTAGTGGGCACGTAAGAAGAGGCGTCCAGAACAGTAAACCATCTACACAAAGGTTATAATAGGTATTAAAATATTATCTTATATTATGCGATTATCTATATTAATATAATGTGAATTATAAAACATATTATTATGTAAAAGTCAATTATGGGCACCTATATTGTTATGCCAAGACAGAAATCTGTGTTATATAGTATACAGATGATCAGAACATAAAACTAGTGGTACCCATTGAAAGATCGATATTTTATAATCTTATAGTATATATAGTGTAGACAATAATATTTCAAGTTGTAAATTAATTTTACAGTTACAACTTACAAGTATTATAATAAATATATAACTATAAAATATTATACTTGACAAATGTTATTGTTTTAATCAAATATAATTTAATTATTGTGTTTATAATAATCCGCCAATCCTCTATATTTAAAATTATTGTAGTTTTCACTAATTTAAAATTAAAAAAAAAAATCATATGATTTAAATGTGTAAATTTAATAGTACACGTTACATGAGTTATGTTAGGTACCTATACAATATACATATTACTACCAAATAATATATATATAAATAGCTGATCCCGTGCACTTCGTCTCCCGTTAAATATACCAACTCTATATGACTCAAACTTTGTTCAATTCGTTATTTAACATTCGGTGTATGGTGTTCAAAATTTATCTTAACTTTTCTGTTGCCTGGAATAAAAAAAGTGTGTATTACCAGTACTCTCGCGGGAAGCGAAACTTCTTTTAAATGGTACACGTGAGTTAATATTAATTAGTTTAAAAAATGAGAGGAAGTTATCCGGAAATATTTATTATTGATACTTTTATTATTTTTTATTTTTATTCGACAGATCGATAGATAATTGATTGTAGTATTGTTTTTATCCAGGTAAAAAGTTTGTGAGTGAATCAATCAATTAATAACAATTAATTAAATATACTAGAGCTATCTGATATTGGACTCTCAGTATAGATGCTATAATAATCGATCATTTATTATTCATATTAATTAGTATGTTCCAAGATAGGTGAATATGTTTTTTATTTTGCAACGTTTATATAATAATTATTCGCAGCAAAAAAAAGTCATTTAACTAACGCGGCTCACGACCACCACTTACCTCGAAACGCTTGTACCTCTTATTTTATTTTTATTTGGTATTAATTAATAAATTCACTCACAAATCTTTTTTCTGTGTAAAAACAATACTACAAACGATTATCTATCGATCTGGAATCTGGATAACTTACTTTCATTTTTTGGGATTAATTAATAATAACCGAACTGCGAACTAACAAACATTTTGAACGTCAGTATAATATTCTACAAATTCATTACACACACTATTATTATTTAAGTCGTTTCCGGCTAATCACATGGTAATGAATCAAACAACGCGATTAAATATCAACAAACGCCGGCATGTGTATTTTTTAATGTATGAACATATCTATATATTATTATAGTTAGGTACTGTATAGGTACCTGTATTGGTGGTGTACAATCAGACCATATACTGGTGTAGGTATAATAATATATCGTAAATTCGTAAATCCCATCGGCACCACGAAGCTTTTCGAGTGCATATATACACGCTGCAACGCATTATATTGTATGCATATTCGTCGTCTCCGTCACGATAACATAATATGTACTGTACAAGGAGCATGGTATATACTCGTGTTGTGGACTGTGGTACCCTAACCGAACGCGTTATGGGAGTCGAAGAAGTGGCAATAACAAATCATGATAATTGAACTCGCTGTTTAGAGAGACGCTGTTTAGATAGCTAGTCCCAAGGTTTATAGATTATACAGGTTGCCTCATAGTCATGTAAACAAAACGTTTCCCCCCGTACCGTTCCTCGTCTACTGACGTCATTGCCGGAACAATCGACTGCCGTAGTGCGGTACAATGTATCATTTACTTATTTTCAACAGTATAATAATTAATAAAATCATTTTTTACATACTTTCTTTTGATTTTGATAACTTAATTATTAAGGAATTATTCATTTGATTTACCAGCTGTTTAATTATATAATAAATAATAATTATCGAATATAATATATTTATTTTTAATACAGTGTAAAATCAGTAACTCGAAGCTCACGGCCCACTGGGGGAAAAAAGTCCGAATTATTAAAAATTTCGAGTTATCAAAACCTTAATGTGTTATTATGTTACTTGAAGGGGAATTTTATTTGTTTGAGATGTCGAGAATTTCTAGTTATTAAGGTTCAAGTTACCTATTGAGAGTACACTGTATATCACAAATAGCTCCTACTATTTAACTAACAGCTATGTTCAGCATGCAATAGGTATATCATTTGGTAGTAAAATAATATGGTAAAAATACTTACAGAAGTTAGTAAAACTACAAAAAGTTCAAACATAATATGTCGTAGGTACCTATTTTGTATTTTTACATGATAAATAAAATTTAACAAAACTAAAATTTGATAAAAACGATTGATCTATTTTTTCTTTCAACAAATATTAATTTGAAGATAGAAAAATCAACTTTCTAAAAAATATTTTACACTTATCTTGCATAATACCAATTGTAATTGACCAATAAATAAAAATGTTGTGCAGGTACAATTAGAAAACTATCAATAAATAAATAAAGACGACAACCAAGAAACCAATCTGCAAGTTGTGTACATACATTTTTAATATTCTTTCATATAAATACAAATATTACAATATAATATAATTCATAATATAATAATATTATATAATAAAATAATAATAATATAATTATTAGTGAATCACTCTGTATAAATTTTCAAGTCATAAGTTTTCTCAATTTTTGTAGTTCTTGTAACTGTAACTTTGCTTTTCTTTTTGAAGCTAAAATTTGATGATTTTTATTTGCATATTTCATACGAATAAAGATCCTTTGCCTTACAAATGTATGTATAACTGGTCTATACTTTTCTTCAATATCCATTCTATTCATTATTTTATGTAAAAGTTGTTTTACTACACCTGGTCCTTTAGGGATTTTCTGCTTGGTAATTTTTTTAAAAACTCTTTCAGCTCTAAAAATGTGTTTTTTAAAGTTATTACTAGGGACTATTAGGCCACCATATGATAAATAATCAATCCACGAAGGAAGTAGATAGTCATGTTCATGGAACTCATGATTATTGTATATTATACTACTCTAAATTATAAAATTAATATAATTAATCAGCAATTACGTCTAAATTATAGAAATTAAGCATAACGTTTACGCATAAAACATGTTTTTTGCGGTGTGTGCCGGTGTTCGTGTTCCGGCAGTGACGTCAGGAGCGTTATTCCCCCCACTCTCATTTTTTCGTAAATTCAGAAGTGAGGCAACCTGTATTATCTATAAACCTTGAGCTAGTTCACCGTCGTCCGATAACGATTATAATACGCTTGTTGTACGGAGATTTAAAACGCGTGTCTCGTATTTGGAGTCCATTAGTGGTACAAGATAACATAGGTATACAAATGCGATATACGTGCTCATAGTAATAATATATTATAGAACTGGTCGAAAAAATCGGTGAGTTGTAATACGAGTCTAAGATGTTGACTGTATGACAACAATATCGAATGCACACTTGTGTTGGTATATGCAATATAATATTATATACTATACAAGGTATTATAATCTGTTCACTGAAGCAAAAACAATTATTACGATAATATTAGTTTGAGTGTCTGGCAACACTGGCGCGTGCGGTTCGTACTCGCCGCCCTTTACATTACGTTTTTTCCTCACTACAATGCTTAAAGAAGTTTGACTTCAAAATTCTGATTCGCAGCAGTATAATATTGTCAGATATTGAATATACCTGTGGTAGATCTCGGACCCCGTGCTGTTTGTACCTACGTAACTTTATAATTTAACTGTAAAGTATCAAAATTATACCAAGTATGTCACTGAACTCCTCCTAAACCGCTGGACTTATTGTGAATGCCGAGTCTGTCGACCAATATTTCATCCTCGTTCACGAAGACGTGGCATTGTTTTATGTACGTAACTTATATGTGAGTAAAATACGCTCAATATTTACGTATTTTTGATAACTATATATAATGTCAAAACACAGCGTAAAAAAAAATTAAATTCATTGAATGAATACACTGATTTCACGGCAACCAATAATTATTATTATAATAGTTTTAAAACCCATGGCAACCAATAATAAACAAAAATTTCCACCGTAAATCTCTAAGTCCCCGCTTCAGCACATCCCGTGGTTGGACCTAGGTTGATGATTTGTGAATCTACACAACCCGGGGAGGCACCCAAATGCATAAAAAAAAATTCATTCAAATCTGTCCAACCGTTTAGGAGGAGTTCAATCACAACACACGTATAGTAGAATTATATATATATGTTACGGTGAATGATGTAAACGTGGTAAATGTCGCCATTCCCCGGTAAATGACGTAATTTACCTAAAAATTGGTAAATGTTGTAAATGTAGACATTCCCCGGTTATTGACTTCAATCCCCAGTTTAACTGGAGAATGATGTTCAATACATTTATGGGAAGAATTGTATCGAATTTTAAAAAATAGTGTTGACTATTAATAAATAGTTTTGACTTGAATAAATTGTGTTGACTTTTAAAAAAAAAATTTTAACTTAAAAAATAGTGTTGACTTGAAAAAAACGAAGGTTAAAAATTGTGATTTGAACTTGAGTGAAAGTTTTTTACGCACTCCTCTCTGGGAATTTTTCCTTGTTTAAATTGATCAATATAATATTTATAATTTTATATAACTGACATTATATGTCATTAACTAGATATCACAATACGTAAACGTAATGGGACGCAATACGATCACTTAACTGACGGTAAGGAGTAATTACACAGAGCCGATACGGTGTCATCCCATTTGCGTCGGTGTGAACGATCAGTGATAAGTGAATAGGTATTAGGTGCGTGACAAAGCTTTGTTAGTTACAAAACTGTACAAATAAATAATTTATAATAATATTCACCTATTTTATTCATTTCAATTAACCTAATCTTTCATTAATTTCATTGAAATCAAAAATAATGAGATTCAAAAATGAATCACCCACCAACAATAAATTATTAAATAGTATCTATATTAAAACAATCAGTGTATTATTTGAGATTTATCATCATTTACCACAAGTTTTGGTAAATGATGTCAATGACCGGTGAAACATATATATTTGAGTTTAAAATATGTGTTTTTACAACATTTACCTACATAATTGAATCATTTTGGTTAATGACGTCATTGACCGGAGAATGACGACATTCACCAATTTCCGTCTTTCACCGTAACATATATAATAATAATAATATTATTCAGCATGCATAATTTAGTCTTTGAGTAAACCGTCACAATTATTGATGTATTTTCATTTTTACCATGTCGATTTATATCCACCGGTGATACAATATAATATAAGAGACATACTAATATATTATTACCTACATAAAAGTATTATATTTTTACCGATTTTTGTTACCTGGACTTGACATGATTGCCAGTGTATTGGTCAAGCGCGCCTTCCTGGCACGTTTCGATCCATTCCAAAGGATATTTCGTACCATCAAAGTTGGACTGGGCGGGAAAGGCGAACAGTGAATTTCTGGAAACCACCGAACGATTTTTTTTCGCAGACGAAGACGGCATCTTGTCCAAAGCCTCGTGAGCTTCGTTTCGAGTCAGACACAGCAGATTCGCCATCGGAGCCAACTCTCGCATGCCCAACACTGAAGTATGATTGTCTTCAGTATATGCGAATGTGCTGCCCCGTGACCGGCAAACTGAATCTGTGGGTAAAGTCGAGAGAATGATACGCAGACATCGAAACTCGAACGTCGTTTTAAATATTAAGTAAAGAATTTTGTTAACGCAAGCAAGTTGCAAATATTGTTCTAATATCATATTGATAGATATACATTCAGCTTCCCATTTCGATTATGCTAGTCCCGCCGACCATTGTAAGATAAATTATATTTGTACATAAAAAGTAATTACCGCTATCAATGAGTTTGATTGCCTCTATTTAACTCTGCGATGGTAAGTTGGACGCATGCTAAAGTTTAAATGGCGATTTTCCACGGGACTGTGAGGGGTTAATGAACTCAAAAATAAAGAATTGTGCACGAAACATTCCAAGATATGCGAACACAAAATAAATTCATGATCATGGTTAACGGTTTTTTAAGTTACCAATAAATAATATGCGTACATACCTAGCATACCTATACCTATATCTATACCTACCATCTATGTATATTAAAAAAAAATCGTTTGATCGAATACAATTTTAATACAATAACATTTTAAATAAAATCAAATCGTAATAATATCATAGTACCTATGAAACAAGTTACAACAAATCCATATTCATTTCGCTAAACATGCAATAATAATAATGAAGGAAAACAACTATGCATTATACAGCTAAAATATGCAAATAATTTCGTATTTTTTCAATGTGTTGAATCAAATTTGTTTCGTACTTATTTTGAATTCAGATGAAATGCAAATTCATTGAATTCACATAGCTGGTGAATGATGGTCATATTATCATGTTTAGTACTATCGTACATTCGTACGCATATCTACCTATTATGTATCACGATAAATCTCATTTATTAGGAGTTCGGTGCAAACGATATAATATTTTTCTTCAAATGTAAAATATCTGACGCCGTTATCATACTATTGAAGTGGAAGTACATACTACATACTATGTATAATATATGTGTGCAAATGTGTTAAACTCGCAGAATTTATGTATTTATACGTGATTTTCGGTGACTGATAGGGCGGTTTATGCCGTTTATGGTTGTCATTCCGTCGCGTGACATTCACATTAGACGCGAATCAAATTATATTAACGTTATTACGACACGTCATAATATTATACTATGACTTGGAGTTATAAGTAGATGTGTACGATGAAGAGATTGAGAGAGTGAGAGAGAGAGTGAGAGAGAGAGAGAGAGAGAGAAAGAGAGAGAGAGAGAAAAAGAGATGTCTCATTCCGTACATCGTTATAATAATATATTATATTGATATATTCTGTCGTCAGCGCGATGCGTCAAGTTCAAGTGTAGGTATATTATTAAATCGAATTAAATCAACCGGCCACACTCATGTATTGCTGGTAGGTACACTATGAGCATAGGCGTGCGCAGACTTAAATTTCTGGTCGAGCCTAATAGTGCCCTAATATTTGGACCGCGCCCCTAATTTTTTTTTTAACACACCAACATAAATGTTGATAATATATTAACCTATTAATGTCTATAGTACTATACCTAGTTATTGTATTTGTACCTATAAAGGTATAATGTTTTTTTTTAGATTAATAAAATGTATGTAATGGTTAGGTTAGGTAGGTACACACAAATATTTTTGATTTTTTTATACCTTCACGACAAACACAATTTTCATGATCTCCACGAACATATTATTATAATATAAGCATTATAATAAAATATTTAAATATATACGCACATTTTACTATGCCCCTAAAAAGTTTCAGGTCGAGCCTGGGCTTGACCGGCTCGCCCCGTGCGCACGCCTATGACTATGAGGCACTGCTTTAATATTACAGTAACTGGTAGATGTTTGATGGGTGATGACCTTTTTCGGAGGCGATAACGCGTTCCACATTTGAGACGATCTTTGACATTTGACATATTTTAAATTACAACAATCGATAATGTATGTTATAAGCTGTCAAAATATATTTTATTCGTCACAGATAGAATTCATATTTTTTATGATCATCTCAAATTTAAAAGATTAAGTCATTCGTCTGTTTTGGTACACATTATACACTGATCTAAATGATATATTACTTGTAATACCAGTCATCGAGTTAGTATTTACATTTGCTTGATTTATATTTTTGCATATAACTAATTAGGTATACGATTTATTGCTATAATTTCATTTCATGACATTATAAAATAAATTAAATCGATTGAGTATTTATTGTAGGTTTATTATTACTTAGAAGGACAGGAAATTATTTCATGATTTAAGGACTTGTTAACGAATTTTTATGTGATCAGGATAATTTTTAATATTAATATGCCCACTGAAAACTTGGAAAATCAAAAATTTGATTCAATTTGATATTGATCATGAATTGACCAACAATATCTTTTAAAAATACATTATTTTTAATCGAGTTCATTATTGATTTTTAGTGCCTATAATATTACTACTTTTTTAAATCATTAAAGTACGAACACTGCCTAGTTACATATTTATCGATCGTTTATCGTCATATTTAATATACGTGAAAGGTCGTGATCTCACCTACACCGTCCTCTGGTCGGCCGCCTTCTTCGTCTTCCCACGCGAAACATTCGGCTACGATCTTCAACGCTCCGGTGGCACCCGACGTGAATACCACGCTGTACTTTTCGGGTCCAGTGTTGAAGTGTTTGAGGATCCTTTGAGGGGACGACACAAAAAACACAATCATGTCATTATTATATTAACGCGCGGTTGAACGATTATAATTATTTAAGACGAAGGTATAATATAATATATAAATTAAAGCAAGTAGGTATGATACATATTATATTTAGGCCCCCGGCGCCCCCTCGCTCACATAACATATTGGGCCCCAGTACTTAATGTTCTTGCGGGCCCTATCCCAAACTTCCAATCAAATACAACCTATTACAAGCGATACAGGTGTCTCATACCCGATTTCTATGGATATAAATCAATGGCTTATATAACAAAATTACCTAATATATTATAATAATATAGGTATACATTTATAATAGGTAACATAAAACGTTATTTGATATCCATATTATATAATATTATAATATATTATTATATATTATAACCGTAATGTCTATAAAGTTGTAAAGAATATCTATTATTATTGAAATTTATTATTATAAATGTATTATTGAAATAGGCTGACTGAAAATGATTCATTGTAATAAATCTGAATTTGTGAAGTAGCCCACCCCTACAGTATCCAAATAATTCCTTTTTTCTGATAAGCTCGAAACCCATTTCATTTTTACAAGTAGATAATTCATACTAAATAATACCTACTCCTATTATATTATATTTGTAAGCAACATTTTCAAACACGCATACTATTATACTCTCCGAACATGCAGTTATCGAAGTTATTTAAATCGAGTTTTGGAAAATACAGCCAACTGATGACCTTTTATAAAAATTATTCACAACTTAGTGAGTAACCTTAGTGAGTAAATTTAATAATGTTCAAATTATCGTGAAAAAAACTCAATACGCATATTATAGTGCATGCCGAATATGCTTTTTCGTGGTCAACGGTCT
This sequence comes from Macrosiphum euphorbiae, assembly GCA_949089665.1. Classification (NCBI taxonomy): domain Eukaryota; kingdom Metazoa; phylum Arthropoda; class Insecta; order Hemiptera; family Aphididae; genus Macrosiphum; species Macrosiphum euphorbiae. The sequence continues at coordinate 52,420,302 of CARXXK010000001.1, read as the reverse complement.
TAACTCTTAACACCAACTATACCTACTAAGTAAAGGTTTTAAGGTGAATTTTTTTTATTCATTAACCCGTGGGTCGTGGCAACATATTGGGCCATAGGGTAGAGGTTATTTTTAAGTTAGTTTTTACTGAGTGTGTACTACCGCGGTTGGTTTGAACACGTGGAAGACGTGTGACAAGTATTTGTCACTAAAACCCGAGTAGTAACCCATTTGGGAACGAATGACACCGACCGGTGCTCACTCAGAACACATTTTGTGACTGTGGATAATCACCACGCCACACTACCAAACACCAGGCCACTAAGTTGAATTTGACTACATTGTAGCTAGTATAGTACTTTAAAATGTATATATTAAAATGTTGACTTCAATAACATCATTTTTATTTATAATATTAAAATTTCAGCAGAATAATAAAATATAATTTTAAAAAAAGATGGGCAAGTGGGTGTCGTTCGTATGTACAGTAGGTTACTAGTGGCTCATGCAATTTATAATGTTAAATTTGAATTCAATAATATAATATCATTGTATAAGAAAACGATTCGATTCTATCATAACAATTTAAATTAAAATGCTTATAACAGCTCAAAATAAGTCAACATATTTTGAAAATTGTATCAAGTATATAAATATTACTGTATTGGACATTCCATTCCAGAGAAATATAAATTAGAATTTCCTAGTAAAACAGAGAGTATATAAAATTGGACAAGTGGGTACCGCTCTAATATACATTAGGGCTCTGAATTTAATGCACTAAAAAACCAAAAAAATTTCAAAAAAATGAAATAAAATATGCACTTAAAATGCAAAAAATGCAATATAAAATGCTAATAATTTAGTATAAAATTCTTAAATGTTTATATTTATTTTGATATTATAGGATATTATTCATTACATTTTTTCATATCATTTTACACGAAAAACGAGAGTAAGAATTCCCCTTTTTCCAGGTGCTTTTGAAAAGTACTGGGAATTTTAAATGTTGACAGCTTCAATGCAGCAACTAGATTCATTTTCCCATCGAACAAGATACTGAAGTCGAAAATCGAAGCATTATTTCAACTACTTATCGTGTACACAGTCACAAAAAATTAAAATTAAAAAAAACACACATCATCGTGAAATCAATAAATTGCTCCTCTTAGAATCTTTTATCAGAAAATGTTTACGAAAATCGTAAATCGGTATAGTATATAGTATATAGTATTTGGATATACTCATTGAGATAGATAATATATTATATCTTAGTGAATGTACTTAATAAGGTACTTAAATCGTGATCTATCCCCATCGTCCATTTTAATAGAGGGAACAACAAGTTTTTGCGCCCTCGCCAATCGACAATCACTATAAAATAACTAATAAGTGGGGTCTATGTTGGTACAAAATATGTCTATTCGAGTCTATTCACTGACCATTATATTATGTTCACAGGATACAGAAATGTGTGATTATATTATGAATTATTATATAGTAAAAGCTTTAATTCTAATGCTGCAGGCCGATGAGAACTATGAAGTAGCTGCCTAGCAACACACATCTGGGTGATTTTCGAATTAATCGGTCTGTGTGTTGACGGTATCTATTTAACTCATTAACAAAACTCAATTCAACGGACGTTCCACACATATATCCGCAGAATAATTTCATAATGGCCATTACAGCTATAAAAAACATAAAGCCATACTAGAAGCAAACCTTGAGAGGATAGTGGAAAATGTAGCAAATGGCAATAAAGAATTTTACGTGGATGGCGGCGATCGCCATCGTGGTGATACTGGTGGAGCCACTAGTATTTGTATTAGCCCAAATAACTTCGTCACTCTCTAGCGGCGAGTCGTTGACCATCACTGAAATCACCTATGACAACAACTGTGAAAATAGCCCTGAACTGGTCGCACCGCTAGAGAGTGACATGTTAAAAGGCAAAGACAACATCGTTTCGGCCGAGGAGGAATTGAGCCGGCAAAGGAAATCGAAGAGCAGAACAGTTGTGAGCCGAACGGTGAGCTGGTACAGGCAGAAGCTGCATGCGGGAAAGTGAGAAATGTGTGAAGCGCGTCTTCCGCTTGCTGTGCTGCTGCGGATGCCGTCCGTAGCTCAGACTGTCACTACCCCTCTGGGCAAAAGACGACGGACATGATGACGTTGACGAAAAATAGGGGAGGACACGAGAAAGAGCACGGAAGGTGCACGGGGGTATGTCACCCTTGCACTTTCTCCGGCTATCCATGACACGACCGGTTCGCAGGCGTAGCGCGCTCGGTCGTCGTTGACGCTCGAGACCCTCTGGTGGCAGGTTATACGGTGGCGTGGAGCGACGGACCACGACGGCAGTGGCGACGATTTTGGTACGGAGTAGAGAGTGAGAGTGTGCTGTCAGCGGCGCCAGACCCGTGGAAACTCGACGGTTTCAGGGTCCGGCGGCGCGGGACTCCACTTCGGGGGTGATTGCGGACGAAGACGCTGCTGAAGGGACATCGTCAGGATGAAAATTACAGGGAGTTGAGGATCGCAGCTTATTGTACTTTTCGGTAATCCCACATCGGCCGGGTCACTTGTCCGCGGTCACAGCCGATTCCACAAGACCAAGTCTCGGTTCACTCGCTCAGCGTCTATTGGTCTCCGCTTTCCGTCGCCATAGTCGTCACCGTCAAAGCACACGACATCGCGCACTAGTCGCCGTGTCGACCATAGCTCCCATGACTCGGTCTGACCTCTCCGGCTGGTCGTCACGCGTCCGAGCAAACGCGCCCGCGACACCCGTTAACCCAAGGGACCGGTTACTACTAGGACGTTGCAGAGGTGACCAGTAGTCATTTTGCATATCAGCTCTAATTCGCCATCCTGGTTAATTGTGTCTCCTGTCCGTCGTATTTTTTTTTCTTTATAGTTTTAAGTGTTAAATTTTTCACAAAATATTATTTTGTCATTTTCAATTTTGTATACTAAATTCTTTGTCCCACCCTTTTTTCGATAGAATATTAAATATTCCTGTTTTTGCAAAATTTTTCCCCTTTTCGGAATGTTTGGTACCTATTTGTTTTAGTTCAATCAAAATATTTATGTGAACACAAACAAATATTGTTTCTTATTATTTTTATATTGTTCAGTATATAAATCAATTGTTACAGATTTAACGACTAAAAATCGTTAAAACATAAATTAGAACGTGTGAACGTCAATATAATCGAATTGTCGAATAGTTTATACAAAATAATATTTAAAACAAATTCAAAGTTATATTTTAGTATTTTACATTTAGCTGTGTTATGTCAAAAAATAATACTGTTTGAAAACATTTCCTGGGATGTTTAAACCTCCATATTATGTGGCCATGTATATGTATTATGGGTTAGGTTTTTGGTACTCGTTTTTTTATATGAGGCAGATAGATCGTCACAAAGAACCCTGGTGGTCACCCATCTGAGGGCCTGCTCGACCGCCGACACATTACTATATTAGTGACTGCGTCTAATCAACGTGCTTCACCAGGTCACTATAAAATGAACTCTAATAACAACCAAGTTAAATTGTATATTATATGTTTATATATTCACCACTTTATAAATTCTTGCCAAATGTATTATATTATTGAAACTTTTGCCGTATTAACAAATTGTATACAATATTAGAATCCTTAATATAGCAAGAGTACCTACTGAGTAGTAAAATATATAATAGTATATACAGACTAGTGTAAATTTAATCATTTGTTGGTCGTTGCCTCATCGATAAAATCAAATATTTAAGTACCTAACTTGATTGTCAATTTAAAAGGTGATTTTAAAAGGATTTATAATAGATACTTGTATATTTTAGAAAATTAAGGTTTCAGAAATATAGTGAAAATATATTGGACTAGATACGTTATGTTATTTGGTATTAGCATGACTTAAACAGTTAATCTAACTGTTTATTAATATATTAAAATATTAAAAATACATAGGCATAATTTTTTTTTATATGTACTTAAAGTTCGATTTTTGACACCATTCATCAAATTTAAAATTTATTTTGTAGTTAAATATGTATAAAATGTTTACCGTTTATAGCTAAGGATTGAAAATTTAAAACGTAAATAGGGGAATAAATTACTTTATTCACAAAAATATCATCAAATATACTTAGTAACTAGCTGATCCGAACTTCGTTGCCCGTTAAATGTATCAACTCTATATGACTCAAACTTGGTTCAGTTGCTTATAGACGCATAGTAATAATACTGATTGAATATGACGTATATTATGTACAATTTCAAATCGTCGATGTTTATAATAAATTATTTTTTTGTTCTCCTGGCAACGAATTAAAACGATTCATTATAATTCTGGATTGAAATTTCTAGAACGAATCATTTTATACGACGTCACTCATGGCAACGATTTATAAACAAAAATTTCCTTTTGAAATCTCAAAATTCCCGTTTGAGCACCTTCCGGGGTTTGTCCTCTGCCTTTTTAAACTAGCCTATCTTTTAAGTTTGACCAAATTACACACAGTGTAAAAATGTAATCAAGATCGGTAAAGTAGTTTCGGAGTTTATCCCGGGCAAACACGTGACACGAAATTTATATACCTATTATAATATAAGATATTATAGGCTGAGTCCTGATTGACTGTCTTCGCTCAGAATCGTTTTTCTTACTCAATGGTATTATATCATTGAATTCAAATTTAACACTATCCATTAAAGACTACAGTGATCTAATGACTAATCGTAACCTACTGTACAGCAGAGAGACACCACTTGTCTACTTATCTATGCATTATCTAGACAAATATGAGTTAAGTTATCTTTTATATATATCTAGATACATTTGAGTTGCATTTTCTTTATCTTTATCTAGATAAAAAAAATACTTTTCGCTGATAAATTATTTAACTAAAAGCTGTTTTTGAATGAATCTGGCTTATCAAATCTATCCTAAGTGCACCTATAAATTGTATAATTAATTTTAATTATAGAAAACTACGACCTGCAGCCACATCTTAATTGGTTGACGGAATATCACTTCACGCGTGAAACTTTGCACGCTAAGTACTGTGTTGGCAGCTATTTTAAATCGAGGAATAGTAATACAATTAATTGAAAACATTACTTTGATTTACTTTAATTTAAACACTATAATATATAAATACCAAACTTAAAAAAATTAAATTCTTATTGGATACAATTTACTGTCGAAATATTACAATATAAATAAACTAATTCTAGTCGATTAAACAGTGTATAGGCACAATCGTCGTCAACAATAAACCATACTAGCCAACACAGTATAATATCAATTTTATATACGACATAGTGTTAATTTATTGTTTATACTTTATAATAATAATAAAAATTAATAATAGGTATATATTAACGTCATTGAAGTTACTTCAGGTATTACTTGTAGGTATATATACAATAGTATATTGTGTGGCAAGGGCTGAATGTGAGCAATTTCAGTCGCGGGCGACATGTGTAGCGAGCCGCAGTCGAGTGCCGCATTACTCTAAAGACTGAAATTGCCTTCCCGCACGAGCCACCCATACTATTTTTTGTCACACCTCTGCGTCCATCGATCACGACAAGTCGGCAAAGTTTGTGCATATGCATTATACACTATGCAGGGATTTATGCAACAACCAGACTATTCTAGGAAAACAATTTCATGAAAGAAAATTATTTGCTCGTCACGCAGGGAGGTTATTATATGAATATAAAATTAACCCACGATGTAGATAATTTACATTTTATGTAACCTAAAGCTTAGGTTTTGTAAGGACCGTGGTATAGATTTCAGTGTTGCCCCAATAACTTATTCAAGAGGGAGTAAAATTTTTTTGGTCAAAATTCAAACTTAAAAAGCTTATAAAAACAAAATTGTGCCTATGTATTTCTAATATTTTCCCACTGCTATTGTAACAATATATAAGGAGCCTTGTATAACATTTGGAATTTTTACTTTCGACCCCCCCAACGTTCCAACTAGATTCACTTTCCTATCAGAAAGATACTGTTGAAGAAAATCCAAACACTATTTTACTGTTTTAAAATGTGGTGACAGAAACAAAAAAAAATTTTTTAAAAAAAAACATAGATCATGGTAAAATTAATACATTTATCGCTCCGCTTAGAATATAAAATAGTAGTAAGTAATTAAAAAAAGATGATGTGTAAAATTACCTGTAAATTATATTTGATTTCCAATTACTTACTAGAAAGTATATTATTTAATAAAAATACGTTTATTATAATACTTACTATACTACGAAGAATTTAATTGCATATAAAAACAAAATATTTTACACGATTTTTAAATAAACAAGAATAAACAATTATCATTTTATGTATCACAATTCACTACTAATTATGCAGTTTTAATTAAAACCAAATCATTATTTGTTAAACTTGTATCACTATATTATTATGTTTTACTGAAATGACATTTTCAGATCGCTGAACACCTAAATTATTAACACCTCTGTACATGAAATGTAATTAAAAACTTGGATTTACACAGAAAATTGATGAAAACATTAATTATGAAATACTGAAATATAGGTACTTATAATAATTAAAATATATACTCTCAATTTAAATTTTTAAAGATATATTGGCATATTCAGAACAATTTAATTCTACTGAATATATGACTTAACAGAATTAAAATTAAGTACTAAACAGTAAACACATTAAAAAGTTATGCACCTAAACAAAATTATTAATATACCAACGAAAATATTAGAATATTGTTTATATATTCAATTCGGTGAGAATTTTTAGTATCACATCCATAATCAGGTATAATAAAAATCATTTTTTATGTCATTCATATACCTACTTGATATTAAAATATCAAATTATCTTTAACATTTTGGAACATTGACATAATTATGTTATTAGATATGCCATGATGTCGTGTAAATTGATTTAAAATATACTTTGTGATATGTACATTTTAATATTATACTTATTCATTACCTACATATAATATGAACCTTTTATAACTATAGACTTTACAACAATGTACCTACTCGAAGTAAACTTTTAAACGTAGTATATAACTGACTAAAAATGTAGAAGATAATAATAATAATAATATGATGTACCTACCTATATTGTACATCATAGTTTACAACCAACTAAAGAAAATTGTGACTTTTAAATGGTGTATAATACACGATTTTGTTCACACGGATTTAAAACAAATTAAGATAAAAGCTTTTTTTTTTAGGAAAGTGTGCACAGTCATGTGTAAGTAAAGACGCATTCCGCTTCGTTGTCGAAAAACGAATTTTACGAAATTCAAACTATACTCCAACAGCTTTGTCCCACCGTCATTTGTCTTTCTAGTGCGCTAGCCAGCTATACACTATTTTGTCAGCTCCACAAGTTGTTTATGTCACCAAACGAAATTCGCACGACTGATGACTTGTCTTGTAGTTCTGGCTCGATAATAAATGACATCGTTACCGAACAATATCCCTTTGTCGTTTAAACGTTGACATCAGATTATTCTAAAAATAATTTATTAACTAATATTAACTATACTGCCTCAGCCGAGAAGTATGAAAATGTTGTTAAAGTCTTGAAGAGTTACTTATTGTACAACGCGTAAAATAAGTAGGTACCTACCTAAGTTATGAGCTTCGGTTTATAATAACTATAGTCTATAATAGTGTATTATTATTATGCTCTACTATCGTTTTACGACGTTCGTATTTTATACCACCCTACTCTCAGTTATCACATAAATGACAAATGTATAAAACCGTTTTTGTAAGGTGCTCGCTATATATTATATATAGGGTAATACGTATTATGCGAACATCAATAATACATGGCTGGTGAGCCTTCGGTTGCTTAAGTTTTTAGTTGAATTTTACGTTTTATTATGACAGATGAGACAATGTATATTATTTCACGTAAACGTACAGTTCCTTAGTCATTCTTTTAACAATATTTACGTACTTAAATCGAACATTATTTATGAGTTTTTCGCAAGTTGCCGACGGATCACCGGTTGAATGAGGATTTCCGTACAAGTGCATTTTCAGGTCTTTCATCACGTTGTCTATTTGACTGTCAGCGTACAGTGCTGAACCAGCGTGGTCCAGATAACAAATTCCTTTAAAACAACATCGTAGACTGTAGTAGTATAGGTATATAACATGAATATAGCTTGGCAAAAAATACGGTAACTATTTGGTTGAATGTTTACAAAATCCTAATGACGTTACTATCGTCGTGTGTCTCGTGATGTGTGTCCTTTAGGTATTAATAAATAATAATAGATAATATTTAATTCGTGAATATTTAAATCGTCAAGCATATGACTAAAGTGTTACTATCACGGTCCACGGTAGGCATATTAATTAAATTTATATTACAATAAACTAGCTGTATTACGTCCGAATTCACCCGAGAAAATATGAACAAATAATGAAACGTATTTCGGTGTAATGAATGAAGTCAACTTTATGAGCAAATCGGTTGAAGTGTACTGTGACCGGGTAAAAAATTAACAACGAAATATTATGCATAATTATAACACATTACATAGGTCACAGGCGACTTTTATAACAAGGTTAAGTGAGTTGTTCCGTAAACTTTTTTTTTTAAGTTGCTAATTGCTATACAAAACCGGACAGATGTTTTCTGTTTCATTGCCCACTTTTCCGTGGACATGAAATGGGTGGGTCGTATAATATTATAGTCTATGTTTCAGGACTTCAATAGTAAATTACAATTGTATACAATATATTCACACACTCGCGTTTTTGTAAATGTTTATTTTACATAATTTTAAGTCGTTGCTAAATAATATTTTTAGTATTTTTATATCGTTATAATTTTTTTAATGTTTTTACTTTTTTGAATGATATCATTGGTACATTTGTAATTTCATACTCCTAAGCAGAATATTTTATTCAATGTCCTTCGATGCTTCAAAATCAAATTTCTGACAAATAGCTTATTAGTTAAGTACCTATTCAAAGTTTATAAGGACGGAGTAGTGGGACCAACATTTTTCAGTTTACCACTCTACCCAGCTCGTCATAAATCATAAACGAATAACTTAATAAAAATCGAAGTACTCCAATAAGTATTCAGCTTTGGAATAAGAAATTACAACTAATTGATGCTGTTAAAAAAAAGTTAAAATTAAAAAAAATGATAACGATAACAAATAGTAAAAACAAATGATAACGAAAACAAATGGTAAAAATATACTAACGTCTTAAAATTATGTAAAAAGAATTTTCAAAAACGTATTTTTATTTCATAATCATTAATGACCATCTTATTATTTATCGTTAAATAGATCACCCTATATTTCTTACAATACTCCAAGGTCAAGTTTAATTACTCTTTATTATTAATATGAACCAATTTAAAAATTTTTTTTCAAATGAACTGTGATTGGATATAATATAACTGCGACTCTATTAATTGTCTTTGTGATTTATTTTATAGATGCCTATTTATTTTATATTGTATGTATAATATCATATCAAAATGGGTTTTGATCAAAACAAATGTTGTAATACTAATGTGCCTATATTGTTAGGTAAAATAAAGGAATCGTATTCAAATTAAAATTGTTCTATGTTGACTAGTAATTGTAGATTCAATCAGTAGCTCTATATAATTTAAATATTCAAACTATATAATGTATAATACGTCATATATTTTTTTCAAGCGAATTTAAATATTTGATTTTAAAGAGAAAATAAGTTATAACTAGATATTAGTATTCTGCTAACGTTTTGTTTAATCACTATAAATATTGTTTCGAATAACTTTCTGATGAAAAAGTTAAAAGTTAAGACTTAATTAACCAATGCAAAAAAGCAACACTCGTTATTTTTTTGTAAATATAAACTTTCATTAAGTTTGTATTTTTTTAACTTATGGGAATATATCTTTAAAAAATAACTTAACGATAAGTAAACAAAACTGTAAGCTTGGAAAAATATATAATTAATAATTACAAAAGTAACGTTTGTTTCATTAAAATGATGACTTACCTTTCAACCTGCTAAACTCGTTCTTTATTAGCTCCGATTCATCGACTTTTGGAAACATTATTTTAGATATAATGTAATAAATAAAGTATTTTAAATTAATTTCTTAAGCCAGTAATTGTTTATCTTTATTATTTATTTATTTATGATTATCTAAATGGGTATAATACTTAGTTTCCATTAATATTCAAATTAATCATCGTAATCAAAGAAATGCAAATTAAAACAAGAATATAGGTACCAGCTACCTATAATATTATGAACTTATCTCAATCGAAATAAAAGAAGAAATAAACGTTTAGTTACTAATAAATAATAATATTATAAACTCGTGTCTCTTAGTGAGGGGAACTTGTAAGACTTTCACCCGAAATATAAGCATGTGATCATAATAGCGTAGCATATTATGTCGAAATCGGTAGTTGTTCTAGCAACCTGTAAACTAGTAGGACTTCTTTTATATCTGTATTACCCATTCTAGTATCAACTGATTGACAACCATCAGTGTGCCGTAAAATTTGGCAAACGATTTTCAAAACGTTGAAAGATCCATCGTTGAAAAAAAATTTTGGAGTTACTATAACGTTATCCTGGAAAATCAACAAATTTTTTAAATTTTAAAAGCATGGTTTATAATATGCAAATATTTTATGTCATAAAATATTATTATAACACGCTTACAAAATAACTTACTATTACATATTATTTATAGGAAAAATTTTATGTCTCATTAATGTATTTCTAAATTAGGATTTTAGTCAAATTGGTCAATTTTCTGAACGTAAATTTAGACAACTCTACAAAACTACATTATCGCATTAGTGGTGTTTCCAGAATTTTTTTCAGGGGGGGGGGCGGGTGGTTTTTTTGAAAAATGTTACCGGAAAATGATTTATTATTGAAAATGTTGTTATTATTTTAAATCCTTCTCCCATGGACACGCCAACAAAGTATATTTTTTACACCGAGTTATAATATATTCAATTCATGTTAAAATATTATATGATCTCATCAAAATTTATAGTATAATTTATATAGAAATATTGCTGAAACTTAATTTTAAAATAAAATGTTTGGAATTTTTTATGTTTTTTTTATTACAATTAATTATTGTCTTCTAATTTGTTATTATTTTCTTAAATTATGGTGTCTAATTTTTTAATCAAACTTGTATTAATCATTATATAATATTTCTTAGAACGAATTCATGTTTTGTTAGATAAGCATAAAAGTTATTTAGTTTATTTTTAGACATTAATACAAAGTTCTATAATATGTTAGCCAAGCTTTCTTGAAAAATGTATTTTATTCATAACTATTGGCTTTGTAATCTTACTCATATTAATATCATACGACCTAAAAACTCTACAACTTGTGGTGCCCGTACAGTCATACAGGATTACAAGTAAAGTAATGTAATACACTTAATAGCCACTAAATTTAAGTAAATTATCTAATGAGTTATTTTTTCCTCTATCGGAGGATAGTCGAAGGTTGGCAGGTTTAAATAAAAATAAACAAATGCGTTTTGATATACTTGTTTTATTGGTTAGAGGAGGAGAATAATGACAGGAAAAATGATTATAATTTAAAGGAAACGAATAGTGGTAAAAATATTACAAAAATATCACTAGTAGGTATAATAGGTATTATAAATTAATTTTAAATACAATGTAAAAAAACAAAATATTGTGAAAGTGCTTTTAATCTTAGTCTAAACAAATTTGAGTTTAAAGAAACAATATACATGGTTGTTTAAGATTAATTTGACATGTAAAGTAACTAAATAGAAAGTTTTAGTATTTATCACAAAGGGACAAAAAATGTAACGTGAACAAAATATTACATTTATAAAAGCAAGCTGCTCTTTTGAAACGTCTAAATTTATTGAGCAGTTTATTGCGAACAAGTATTATTAATTAATAAATTAGGGTAAAATCTTAAGGACAAATAATTAATGTAGTTTGAATAATTTTTAACATCTACCATATTATTTTAAAGATATAATTATGTAATTAATATCTATTGATGGAAATAATTACAATTGACGAAAAGCGGTAAGAAAAAACCGTTATTTTTATTTAAATTTTACGCTTACAAGTTCTAAGGCGTTTTTGAACTCGAGAAAACCTTCCCTCTGTTTTCTCAAGTCTCGAGATCCACCTTAGACCCCTGTAAACGGTTAAAAATAATGGTGAGTCCATATCGCCTTTCTGAAATGCATTTATAGAAATAAATACATGCAATAGGTCCTAACACTATTATCGTTTATGTATATTATTATTTTTTATTTATAATATTAACTTACAATCTAAAGAATAAAAAATGTCTTGTCATACTTATATTATTATTATTATTCATAATTATTATAACGATAACCTACCCTACTTAAACGAAATTACGCGCTAGGTTTATGTATATAATTAAATATTATAAATATTATATATATAATATAATTACTTATTCAAAAAAATTTTAAATTTATACTTACAATACTTAGATTACTTAAACGAAATTGAAAAAAAAAATCTATACATTGTTAATTGATGGATGATACGTCGTATATGTAAGTAATTATATGATGATATTATATTTAATAAAAAAAAAAAATGTGTATTAGTTATAGTTACGAATATTATTAAATTTCGTGAGTCTAAGAGTTAAATATATTATATTATATTTATATTGTGTATAATATGTTTTATATGTATATATTATATTATACTTATATGAATGCAGAGTTCATAGCATAATAATTATTATAATAAGTACGTTAAATTATTTAGTTATTTTAAATATTCAAGTAATACAAATTCATGTTGTAAAATATTTTTACTGTGTGAAGAATATAGCTCTCGGCTAATATTGCCAAGTGCTTAGTTCTACGTATTCTAAGCATCGTGAGTTCCAAGTATTAAAATAATTTTAAAAATATAGCACGCAGTCATTGCGATTTATCGATATATATCATAAATATATATATATTCTTAAAGAGATGTTTAAAAATCATAATAATGTAATATAATTATAATAATATTATATTATGTTTAGATACATATTATTATTATTATGTTCGAATATTATTGAAAAATTAATAAACCATTAGCCGTGGTCCCAAAAGCAATCAAGCCCATTTGCGGATAAAGTAGAAAGAAGAAGAATAACTTTGTTTAAAAATAAAATCATTGTCTGCGATGTCCTGACACCTGTTTTAAGCATTAAATACACCGTGACGCGACGCAGGCATATTATATTGTTATATTTTTCGATGTCAAGATTCACACGTCGGGCTGTATGTCCACAGCCACAGATGTTTTTGGTTCCGCCGGAAGTGCCACGGGACTTTTGGTCGTCGGAGACCTTACGGTTTCTGCATTTCCGCCGTTGTTGTTGCCCCGAACTCCGCGACCTTAACATTTTTCAATAGGAAAAAAAAACATGTCGTTTATTTTTCGATATATATTATACAACTCGGTATATTTATATAATATATATGTATATACATATATATATATATATATAATAGTTGAAATATGTGTGTCGAGAACGATGATTGAAATAAGTCGAAATCAATATAATTATATTTCCCGGATATCCGGTGTTCTACGGTAGAATAAACGGGTGTTCATGCAGTACGTCCTACTGTTTTAATACTATACAACAACATTAACTATATATAATAATATAGAGAAGTGATAAAACGTAAAGTAAAAGGAAAATATAAATGTTTAAGGAGTTTTGTTTACATTTAAACCGAGTCTAGAGCATTAAAGTATAAGTAATATTAAAACATTTTATGCCATAACTCATGAAAAGTATCGTGAATGTAATTTTGTAGCTTGTTGTCGTTGAATTTTGAGTTGTTTGTAAAAATCTATAGACACTATCATTTTACAGTGTTGTAATAGACCGTCGTATCACCATATTTGATTGAGCACATTGAACTTTAAGGGTTTTTATATATTATATGATTAAAATGTTCGAAATAATGTTTTGTATCATGAATAATAAACAAACGACTAATAACTTTAAACGGTAACACTCTCTGCAGTACTTATTATAAACGCTTAGTGTATAGTGTACATATTGAAATTTTTTTGATCAAATAATAAATACAATTTGTATACGTAACTTTGAAGACATATATCTTTGGTTTTAATCTGAGATGAATGCAAATAACCTACAATGCACTCAGGTATAACGAATCTTTTTAAACAATAAGAGATATGTTTTAACAGTGATTTAAAAAAATGTCTGCGTTTCAAACATAATAATTAATATAATAATATTCTAATACGTAGAACGGAAGTACAACAGTCTGTTTTTTTTTTTTACTTAAACCCCTAATTTTATTTGTGTAAGTACTGCTAACAAATTCAACACAACCTAAAATACTCTTTGGTCTAACATTCAGTAGTAGTAGCATATATCCCCAAAACCGGACATGATAAGAAGAAGAACATTCAGTAGTCATCTGAACATCATTATGAACGAGTTATGAAGCACAAAAAATACGAATTCTCCAGTTAAAAAGCACAAGACTCGGTTTGAATAGAAGATATTTTAAGTTCCAAATAATTAGTAGGCAAATAGATGAATTTAAAATCAAGAAGAACTATGTAGGAATGCACGTACCCATGTATAATGGGCATCGCCACTCCGACCTAACCTACAGTAGTGATTTAATCTACGAGAAATAGAAAAATAGTATAAATGTAATAGTATAGAATAATATAAAATAATATCTCGTAAAAGAATACAACTTATTTTCGACTTTACCTATTTTATATCATTTAGTACAGACACTACTATGTTATAATATTATGCTTAATAGTTATATGTATTAGTTGTAGTTATCGGTGTATGAATACTATAATTCACGTGTGCTGTTATTTAATAATAATAATAATAATAATAGTAATAGTAATAATAATAATAATAATAATAATAATAAAACAACAACAACAACAACAACAACAACAATAATAACAATAATAATAATATAATACCTCTAAATTACAGTGTACGAAAACGATGACTATTGGACGTGTTTTAAAAAAAGGAAAATTAAAAATACACAATATAAATACGTCGTATTAAAGCACTGTGATATTAATTAGCGATGTTTCACATAAATCGTGGCGGAGAGTCGCATAAAATAAAAAAAACTGATCGTAGCAATAATTTTTACGTCGAGTGAAATCCCGATGACGATTCTCGTAAAATGGTCTATGATATGTGACGTATACGATATAATATGCTTTATTAGTTGCGAATGTAGGGAACGACTGAAAAACGTCTATGAAATCAAGATTGTCGAAACAGTAATAATATAATATCGGGGTAAACATTTGTCGGTCACATTTGAATAATTAAAATAAATTTATGTTTGAAAAAAAGTGACACGATGCTCGTTAGTGTGTCCAAGCTCGACGTAAATGTGTTATTGCTGCACATTTAAATTTTGATCGTGTTGTCATGTACTTTAGATTCCGCCTTGAAACGTCGCGGAAGAGTATGTACATATTTGTCGATGTTAATTCAACGGTAATAATATAACAAAATATTAAATAACATTCTATTGCACGACGTATGAAACGTCAGATGGTTACTGTCATGATGACGTTATAATATTATTATTATCGAACATTGAGCAAGAACGTAATCGTAAGTATTGTTTGGCGATCGGTCAAAATAAATACCTTCGTGAAAATATCTCTTGTATAGACAAAACTGGTCTCGAAAATCAAAAACGGTTCAAAATCATCTTTGGACCTCCGTTACCGTGGTAATCATGCGATTGTCGGTAAACAAACGTCATAATAACCATAGAGCGAGCCTTTATCGGTCAAGCGTATTATGTCTGGCTACTGTCTACATATAGTGTTTCGTTTGTTTTGTTTGTCCAAAGCAAAGAAAATAACGAAATTTCGAAAACTATACACAACTTAGTCGTAGGTATCGTACCTATGTCCTATATACCTATAATGTTATTAACTGTAAATATTATAATAATTAGGGCTCGGATTTCGATGCGATTTCATCTTCTGGAATGCTTGGCATGATACATGATACTTTCCAAGATGCAATTAATGGGTTTCAACACTATGCTAAAAACGGAATTTTTGCGTTTTTCGGAGTTTTTGACGTTTAAGTGCAATTTTAAACGTTTTGAGGGCATTACTTATTTATTTAGGTCATTTTTTAACCTACCTATATCCAAAAAAACAAAAAATTATAAATAAATACACATACCTATTGCACTAAAAAGGTAATCTAGTTTTTAAATAAAATGGTTCAAAAATGTATCTTGATCTCTGAAGAAATATGGGGTAAACTCCGGAAATTATTTTAGAGTTTTTAACAATGTATTTTTTGAAAGGCAATTTTCAGAGTTTTAGGTGTTATGTCATATAATTGCATTTTTTGATGTTATTAAGAAGGGTATTTAAATCCGATCCCTAATTTATTATAATTAAAACGTCAGTATTTTTTTTCAGAAACGTTTCGACTGGTCTGATGGATAACATTTTGTCGAGAATACTACGAAGAAGACTATTATTATGAAGGCCGCACATCGTATGAGTTGTAGACGACTGTAGTGAAAAACGATAACGAAACGACTGTAAATTGGACACGATCACAATACAATGAATTATAATCTATTTACGTACCGATGACACGATATTCGTAGGTATAGTTTTAGTAGGTACTATTCATTTAAGACCGGAAGACATATTAAATTGATCTTCTTTTGTTATTTTTTGTAAGAGATACAGAGATTTTATTTCGAAGATATCCATTCGTTCGCATGCCAAAACAAAACGATTTCCGCGAAAGTGCAGGTCCGATGATTCGCATATAAGTCATAATAATACTATAATAGTGTTTGGAGATTTAAAGACCGTATTTTATTATGGCGTGTCGCGTATATAAATGATCTCCACGGAGTCGACGAAGAAGCTTTATATAGATAGAGATAGAGGTTTCTAACCTAAAGAAGGCGAATGGGGCTTCAACGAGGCCATGCTTGGTTGTCTCGAAGGGGAATGGGTCTTTGTACTGGATTTGCTACCTCTACGTTCGCCGGCTGCTCCGGGCGGTGGTTTGTTGTCTCTCAGTAGCGACACGTTCATCAATCTCGGGTTGGGCGTGTTGAATATCGTACGGTTTTCTCTCCAACGTGCCCTATAGAAACAGAAACATTAAAATCCAGTCTGTTTTCTAGTACAGTTTCCTTATAGTTTAATATTATCATTGTGTTATTTCAAATTAAAATAATTTTCAAATTTTTTCACTTGACGATATCGTTCATACTTTTGAACGGTTACTTTATTTTAGATTACAAACGGGAAGCGAACTTGTATGGTTGTATACAGAATGGTGTGTGTGTGTGTGTTTTGAAATTTATTTTGAATCATTTCTGAAGCGATGAAAAGCGTGAAAAGTTCATGTGATTTCTACGAATATACCTATACAAGAAATTAGTAAAGATTTGAGATTTCATATACTTTGAACAAAAAATTTTAATAAAAACAAAAATTCAAACAATTATTAGTTTTGAATTAAAGTATTGCAAACTGTTTTTGTAATTTTTTAAATTATTTCAACAACTGCAATGATTATAAGCTACTTAAAAGACACCCGAAACAGTTTCTGATTATTCCTGTATCACGTTTGATAATATTTGCTTTTTAGAAAGCATATTAATTATCGAACATTGTACTAAGAAAACAGTTAACTGGCTCTATTATTATTATTTATTGAAAATGTGGATAGGACGGAGATTTAAAGAATTTATGTACTGCGTAGTTTGATTATACAATAAATATTAAAAGTTTGGTATTTATCGTCCACACAACTGTGACAAAAACTATTATTATAGGTCGACTTTCTCATTACGGATTTGTAAAATATGACTATTACCCTCACTGCAGCTAAACTACGTTTTAAAATACATAGCTTAAATTTAGTGGTGGAAAATGTGTATGGAAACGTTTTCAAAATATTTTATGCATGTCAGCCATGTAATTGGATTTAAAAACTTTTGTATTACTTGGATTTTAGTAATCACATAAATACATAATATTATATCCAATTAGGAATAAATCTGAATAAGTCGCGTGCGAGACAAATGTTTCAAACACCTGTAACTCCTCAATACTGTGACGCGTGATATTATTATGTTGTCGTCTGATATTTATCATAATAATAATATAATATATCTAAGTATCTAACTGGTTAATTAATATTATTGTCACGATTAGTGATTACTGATTATGAGACAGTCATAAAGATACAATATTGTCGTCGCCTAACGGTCGCAGGGAAATGGACGTAGATTAATCATTAGTGTGTGGAGTTCGAATGTAGAACAACTAACAAGCATTTGATTTACGAAAGTAAAAAAACAAAAATCTTACTTGCTAAATAATCTCAGTACTACGCATATAATAATGAACATTAAACACATCCCAGCCAACACGCACAGCATTGCTGGATCAGTATAAGGTTCGGAGTTGGAATTGTTCTTGGCTAAAAATAAAAACAAAAAAAACGAGTAGGTATAACATTATACGTATTATAAAAAATAAATATATTCTGTTTTGAAAACAATAAGTATTGTACATGTTTTTTTTTTTATATATAAACGAAAACGTATTTTAATGTTGTCGTCTTCAATTGAAGTTAAAACGAATGCAACGTTCAAGTACGTCGAGTACGTCGTGTAATTTGAACGCGTTTTTCAAAATTTTATTTATGTGATATATTACACCTATAGAGATGTAGAGTATTTTTTTCTAACGTTCGACACAGAGTATATTAATCGACTTGAATATATTTTAAATATGTTAAGAAATATCGTAATTTATGTATCGAATACTTTATTTTTGTAAGTACAATTTATATTTTTAAAATAATGTACATAGTATGGCGAGTATATTTTAAAAATGTTATAAAAGTTTTCAAATTATTTAATAATTAAAAATACCATATTATGCAGGAAATTAAAATTGCATGAAAACGTTTTTATCGAAATAGACAGAATAAATATGAAAGTGTTGAGTTAAAAAAGAGTCGCCTTGTGCTTACTGTTATCAAATCATGATTCATGATTATTATTCAATACATTTTTTTTTTCAATCCTTAACGTATAATATTTGTTATGTAATAATGTCGGATATTAAAACAATAATATGTTCAATACCTACCAATACATTGTACTGATCCATCCGTTTGAAACACCGGAGTCCTCTCGAACCGACAAGAGCAAACATCATCTCTGCACTCTGTTTGGAATACGAGGTTCTCACATTGCTCGTTGAAAAAACACGGTTTGTTAATCGCTACGTCTGAAACATTTTGAGTGCTGATTTTTAGAAAAAAATGATATGAATATGTTTGAACGTTTTTTAAAATATATATACTATGTAGGTATAACATGAGCGGTCGTACTCAAACTAAACCATTTCGTATGAGTACCAAACTCTGAAAATGTATTTAAATACAGTTTTAATTATAGAAACCTAAATAATATATGGGTACTTGTCAGTTATAATCCTAAATATACTGAAGTAAGTATAAAATTACATATTATTCACCAACATTTAAGCATATTACATGGTTGTTATATTTTATGAGATTTTTATTAATTCTTGAACATGAAAAAAATATTTTTCAATTTTTTTTTCTATGATAAGATCTGGGTATCGAAATGATGAAGGCGATTCGATACCACCTGTTCTTAAAGAGTTTAATATTGGCAATTGGACCGCCTTTCCTACAGATATTTCATATATCAACCCTTTTTTTCTTCTAAATAATCAGCCTACCCAAATTAGATTTTAAAAACAAATATCAATATCAATGTATAACTAATAGTTAAGACTAATATTGCATTATTTGTAATACAATTAAATGCAATTGTAGATAACAGTGAAGATTAATAATTGTTAAAAGACAACAGCTCTAAAATAATAATAATACAAATAATAATACATAGGCAATAATTGTCTAAGTATGATTGCATGGTGGGTCCATGATTGCATTTTGGGTCATTGGATGTAGAAGTCTTGTTAAACATGAAAAAACCAGCACGGACGTAGAATAAGTTAAAGAAGAATTCCAGAGGACGTGGATTATATATACTGTTAATCATATAAGAATCTTCAGATAGTACCTTAACTGCTTGTTCTCTGGTGTAAGTTCTAAGAGTGTAAGCACATATTAACCTACACGTTCAGCGATCATTGTTATTCGAGAGTATGTCTTGTTCACTTATGCAGTTAAGCGTATGACTTAACTGATGAGCATACCAGAA
Organism: Macrosiphum euphorbiae; assembly: GCA_949089665.1. Lineage (NCBI taxonomy): Eukaryota > Metazoa > Arthropoda > Insecta > Hemiptera > Aphididae > Macrosiphum > Macrosiphum euphorbiae. The sequence continues at coordinate 52,399,958 of CARXXK010000001.1, read as the reverse complement.
GTGAGCCTATTAAATGTTACTTGTTATGCAGAGCGTGTTGTTTTAATTATAAAATAACTTTAGCCATTTATTCTGAGTTATATTATGGTTTATAATTCAAATTTTATTTTACCAACTGATCATAATATTATACTATAGGTATACACCATAATATTCCAATTTAAGACAGGATTAGGAGTGCCTAGAATCCAGCCATCTAGGTATGCTTAAACGTGTTGGTATAGTAAGTCGATATACAAGTATAACTTATAGCTTATATACGTATATACTATATCAATACTACTAAATTAATAATAAAATAGGTATATAATAAATAATACAGTTCAACCCAATTAAAAACAAGTCAAAGGTTAATTAAAATAAATTATAATAAAAATAAGAATGTCATACACAGATACACTCATACATTTTAACGAGTTGTAAATTCAAAAATTGGCAGTTCTTTGAATTTTTTTTATTTGTTCACCAATTCCCTTTTCGTATTCAGCTGTATTTCTTAACTTTAATTTAAGAGTAGGTACTTCTTTGATTTAGATATATTTCGTATCGGATTTATTTTTAAATGAATAAAAAAACGTTGGGGTGAGAGGAAGTCGATTCTGAATAAAGGTGTCCGTCAAATAGTTGGCATATAGGTTTGTATATGTAGTTCGTTTTGAAGTATATGATAATTCTGTCCGGATGTTTGGTGGGAAATCAAAGTCATCAGATCCCATTAATATTATTACCAGCCATTTGTATGAGGACCAATTCGAACAGTTGTATAAGTAATTTTTATCGAGAACCAACTTGTATATTTTATTTTGACCAGGTAACCATATTCCGTATTTCCCGATCTCTGTATAGGTGCACATACTACCTTCATTCATTCCGTTTCGTCAAGTGGACACTGGACAACGAAAAAAAAAACGTAGGTATGAATAAATATGTAATACACTTTAACGACGAATTCGTAAGCCTTTTAATACTGGCCGATTGAATTTCGAGGGGCTAATTTAAAGGATAACCCCAGTTATCTGTGTTCAAGGTAAGCTTTTTTAGTTTTAGTAATGACTGTATAAGGATTGGATTATTTATCGAATAATACTGGAATATACGAGTCACAGTTCATAATATTATTTCATGTTGAATAATTGCGGCATTATAATTAAATAATTTGACGATTTTCGATATTTTTTTCATACCAGAAGCATTTCAGCAGAATAATCATAGAGGGAAAATAATACCCTTTTTTACGGGGGCACTTAAATTCAATTTATACTGCGCGAAACCGTCAGAAAATCATTCATTATTTATATCCAATTTTCAATAGTGTTGCGATTGTGTGATTACATATTTTATATCAGAGGTTAAAGTATTGTAATAATATAATACGAGGGCACCACGTGTATACGAACGAGTGAATAGTGTAACGACCCAAACGATTTACACTCTATACCCTCATCGTATGACGGCAACATAATAATATTCATTATTTTATATTATTATTTCATTTTGAAATATTATTATTTTGTCCCACCACGAACACGGACATTGGCAATTGATAGGCGTTTGGACGGAGAAAGTTGTTGCACCTAGTGGTGGATTTTCAACATTGTTCTAGGTAGGGAGGGGGATGAAAAATAATATGTATTTCAAAGGTAATAATTTTATTAAAAACAAGTATTGACTGTATTTTTAAAAATATTAATATCGGGGTCAGTATCGGTAACCAGTACCCCTAGACCCCCTCCAGGTAAATCCAGCACTGACATCAGTGGGTTGGGAGGTCGGAACGGTCAATACTAAAACCTCACGGTTACTTATATCAGTAGTTGGCCATCGAGTTGAAAATTCCATTTAAAAAAAAATTAATTAAATTTAGCGTTAATGTCGACATGATATTATCACAATAACATAATATTATATACCTACCTAGTGCATTTTTGAAAAAAATTTACGAAATTTGTGTGGGCCAGTACATGTAAATTGTTTTACCGATTGATTATAGGATCGATTTTGGACTGATATATTTTTAATTGTTCAAATTGTTCAGTTAAACTATTACTACACGAATGAATTTTATTGTTGCAGTATAAATTGCTCGTACTCGATTTAAAAATCCGGTTATTAATTGTATACCGAACCTAACCAGTAGATAGTTACGAATAAAGGGTAGTCAACGTTTGACGTAATCCGTGGAATTTTTCCCCCATCCCTAGGAAACTCAGCATCTAAGAAATTTTTTTTGAAAATCGTTATCCATAGGCCGCCTGGGGTCAAAAGTGCAGGCGTGAGATGACCACGTGTGTGTGTGTATTGCAGACAATACAAAATAATGCTGTACCGATTATACTACTCAACGGCCACGACGCCACTGAACTTTCCTGCCACCGACATTTCACAATATTGGTAAAGTTCGTGTTATTTAAGTCGACGTATCCGACGTAATTGCTAGCGGTCCGCAGTTTTCCCAGTCGGTCAATTCCAAAACGCATTCCGTCTTCGCTTGTATATTATTGTGACGAGCAAACAGCCTGCACTGAGATACGTTCGGGTCTTTCGGCATTCGACTTATTGTCTTCTTCTATTTTTTTCCCTCGAGAAATTTACGGTTACCCGACCTGCTGCAGGTTTCGAATGTCTATATTATATACTGCAGACCATACAATGACGTGGTTCCCTGAAGAAGTGACCGTCCGACGTCATAATAATATGATAGTACACATTGTACACCTTAAGTTATGACAAAAAACCAATTTGAAATGGTTTGACTTTTTATTTGTTTATCGTTCAACTTTTTTTTAAACAAACATACCACACATTTGCTGACGTATCTTCAAAACTTGTCAACTTTTTACCGTAATTTTTTTGATATTTCAAAACTATTTTATTGTGCTATAAACATACGCAATCAAACCAGAAATATACAAATTATTTTTGTTAAATTAAAAAGTAAAAATGGTTGGCCAAAATTAGCATTTTTAAAAGGAATCGCGTATAACTTCTAATTACGCAGTATTTACTACAGTTTTTATTTGTATTTTATTATTCTACAGAATTCTACTGTTTTTAATTTAATAAAAATAATTTGAACATTTCTGGTTTACATACACAGTAAAATAGCTTTAAAAAAACAAAAAAGTAGAAATATTTTGAAGATACATCAGCGAGTGTGCGGTAGGTTCGGTTTGTTTGAAAAAAAGTCGAATATCCCAAAACTAAAAAAAAATTAAAATGTCAGACACACCCTTTAAAGGGTTTTTTTTTTGCATAACTCAAGATGAGTACTATCATAATATTACGACTCCAGCCGGTCATTCCTTTACGGGACACATTGTATTAACCTATATTGTCTATCATTATACTACTTGCTGGATCGTTGCGTCGTCGGTGCCGAGTTAAACTAAACGTGATAAGCTTGTGCCGACGATTATAATACATAACGTTATATTGCAGTCGACGTACACAATAGCTATAGTTGTATAGTAATATTAAGCGTAATATTCTAATACGTCCGAGTGAACACCGCTGAAATTGTCACCAACCGTTGACGTTTAATTTTCGCGAGTCCTATGGCAGGGAGAGGCGATCGATGGATTCACATCTGGCGATCTCGCGACGACGACTTCCGGGCGTAACGTGCCGTAAAAGGCAATTATATTTTTATCCTTTTACAGTTTTTTCTTAGCTTCTAAAGTAGTTATCATGGCTCAACAATTAATTGGATATTCACACTATTATATTTGTACAGTTAAACGGACTAGTTGTATTATAATAACACCTTATTTTAAATGACGTGTCCCCATCTAGTCCGTCTGTCCATTAGTAACCTATAGCAGTGCATACGAGTTGTGGTTGTTGACATTAAGGTATTTAATTATTGCCCGTAGTTACCATGTAAATACATTGTATATGGAGTAAGTTAAAATTTATTGCGCTGTATTAAATTACGTCTAGAAACCGGGAATTTAGTACGCGCGCAGAGTGATGGAAACACAAAATGTTTGAAAATAAATGTATTTATACTATTAATTTTTAAGATTTGTTTACTTTCAAATGATAATAACTTGTATATTTTTAAATTTAAATTTCATAATACAATGAAACAGAATATTTTTATGGTTGAAAATCAAAATTTGAAACATCAATTCATTAGTATTAATAATATTAGAATTCTAAGTATTGAGAATTATTATAGTGAACAGAAATATTGGGCCAATATTTTTCATGGTAGACCAGTGCCACTTCACTCTGAATAATATGTACATTTTTAATGTTGATTTAGTTATAAGTTATAATTGAATTAATTACAGGCTCATTTGAAATTCAATTTTCATAAATCGAAATATCCATGCATACATTCTGCTTTAATAATAATAATAATAATAATAATAATAACTTTATTGCAACAATAACATCTTTACATATTAAAATAAAATAATAAAATATAGGAAGTTTAGGTAGGTATATACATAAAATATAACTTTATAAATTTTATGAAAATTAAACAATATTGCAGCACTCTCAAAAAGCAGAGCTTGTGCTGGAAGAGCCAGTTCTTAAGAGAATTTAAGTAAGGTATAAGTACTATAGTAGAATATGATTATTAAAAAATATAAATTACATTTATTAACAGTAAAAAGAGACTTAACTAGACTAAAGACAAATATATAAAGATTATTAAATGGAGTAAAACAATATAATAAAGAGGCCAATAAATAGGAGGCAATAACAAACATTAAATACAATCTAAATTTAATTTTTTTATATATTTTTTAAAAGTAGAAAGATTTTTAAATTTATTTATATTAATATTAAATGAAACACATAAATGTAAGCCAATATAAAATGTACTTTTTTGACCAATAACTTTAGTGCAATTTGGTAAGCATATATTAATATTTTGTTTAAACCTAGCTTTATGTTCATGATCAAATATTGGTATCAAGTGTTTATGCTTATATAAATCTAACAGAACAGACAAAATATAAATAAAATTGAATTTTTTTAAATTTAGAGACTCATATAAAATGATAGTACTCGTTTGAAAAGGTAAATTAAATAAATATTTAATAAGACAATTTATAGTAACTTTTAGTCTGGATAAATGGATATTATAGGTTCCTCCCCAAATTGATAAACCATAAGAATAGAAAGATTGTACTAGGGATAAATAAATAATTCTTTTATAATAATTTTTAAAAATATATCTAGTATCTTTAAATATCTAGAAGAATTTACGTAAATTGTTATTTATAAAATTTATATGCCTATCCCATTTTAGCCTATAATCCAGAATTATTAATCCCAGATATTTAATTTCTAATACATTTTCAAGATTAATACAATTATAACTGCAGGTTTAAGTGAGATTAGGTATACAGTTTAATGAATGAACTATTAAATTATTATTTGTAAAAATATTTGATGAAAAAGGTTCAAAATTAATAAATTTAGATTTTGTTAAATTCAATTTTAATTTATTCTTACAAAACCACTCATAAACAATATTTAAAATATTATTAGCTTCATAATATAGATTATTAACCGCTGGATCAGATATTAAAATGGCAGTGTCATCAGAAAAACTAAATAATTCAATGTTAATATTTGTTTTTATATTCAAAAGATCGTTAATAAAAAGTATAAATAATAATGGGCCTAACACAGTAACTTGAGGAACTCCACAAGAAATTTCTAAAGATTCACTAAAAGTATCATCAATTTCAACTCTTTGGTTTCGTCCACTTAAAAAAGATTTCAAAAGGTTATTTGCCAAACCTCTTATACCAGCCCTATCTAATTTCTCTAGTAAAATATCATAGTTTACACAGTCGAAAGCTTTATGAACATCTAGGAAAATACCTAATACTTTATAGTTTTTATCAATATTTTTCCGTATAAAACTATCAACCTCAAATAGCGCGTCATTTGTCGACATTTCGGTTCGGAAACCAAATTGTTTTTTAGAGAAAAAAGATTTTGTATTTAGGAAGTTTACTATTCTGACCTTGATACATTTTTCAAAAATTTTGGATAAAGTTAGAGATAAAGTGATCGGTCGATAATTTCCACAAAATAATTTATCACCCGATTTAAATAGAGGTATAACTGTACATTTTTTAAAATTTGAAGGATATTTACCAGTTAATAATGATTTATTAAAAATAATTGCTAACGGTAAGGAGATAGATTTACGTACATTTTTAAGTAAAAAATTTTTCACATCATTTTCATAAAAAGAAGTATAATTCTTAATTTTCGCAAGGAGTGCTTCAATTTCATTTTTGTCTATTTGTTTAAAGAAAATACTGTCTTCAATAATATTATTATTAAATAAGAATTTATCCGAATTTTTAGAATGTTCAATTTCTAAATTAGACCCAACATTTACAAAAAAATGTATTAAGTTCATTACAAATATCAACTTTAGATTCAATAACAATACTATCTTTATTGATTATCCTATTAATTTTACTCGTATTTTTATATGGTTTACCTGTGACCTCGTTAATAATGTTCCAAACCTGTTTCGTATTTGATTGTGCGCGATGTAGTTTTGTTTTGATAATGTAGTTGTTTAGACTTTCTGATTAATAAATTTAATGTATTTCGATAACAAATGTAATATTGTCTAAAAGTTGAGTCAAAAGGCCTACCTAATTTAGCGTATAATTTTTGTCTATTTCTAATTGGGGTTATAATACCAGCTGTAATCCATTCTTTGATTTTAAACATATTTTTAGATTTGTACTTAATATTAGAATACGTAGAATAATTAATAAATTCCTTAAGTTTAGAATTAAAAACTTCGATCATAATATCAACACTTTCATAGTCTAAGCATGAATACCAATTCTCTGTTTTAATTAATAAGTCTAAATGACTAGTATTTATCATATCAGATTTTAAGGTATATGAGGGAATATTTTCATTTGTGTATAAATCTGATAACATTAATATAGTCGCATAATGACCAGTAATATTGCATCTTAGTATATATGAATTGACTTTATTAATTTTAATGTTTTTGATAAAAATATGATCAATGCAAGATCCCGAAAGATTTGTTACTCTAGTCTGCTTTGGAATACGAAATTAAAAATATATGTTGTGATTTAAAAAAAAAAATGATTAAATATTAAATATATCAAAAAGGGTATATTTTTATTTTACCGGACACCCTTTTTTGTTTAACGTATGCTAAAAACAGGTGAGTGAAGTCCGAATTCGGCGCTAGGACTTAATTTTGAAATTATAACTGTTTGAAGTCCCAGACCCAACCAATGTTTTCCATAAAAAGTTGAGAGATATTTTCGATTTTAATTGTCCGATAGAACACAGTGAGTGAGTGACCACGCCGGGTATATATTATGTGCTTTTAATAATTTTGTTTTAGCTCTGAAACCCAAAGAAGGTGGTTTTACATAACAAGCCGAGGGATGCCTTAGATTTTAATTGGCCGTGTAATGATAACGTACAATTATCATTAGCATTATTATTATTATTATAGCAAGTTATGTTTTAGTTATTATAAGTATAGGCAGTATAGCTTGTACACATTCACACGTCTCGTGCTTTTTAATAATGCATTAGTTAATTAATTATTATTTATGACAGCAATGTTTGTTTTCAATAAAATATGTTATTGTTTAATGTTGTAAAATATAATAAAGGCAGTATTACACAATATAACAGCCAGAGTGAGCGAGTGATGACGTCGGGTGAAATTTAAATTTCAAAACCAAGTCCGAGCGCAAAACTCTAACTTCATGATTGTTTTCAGTATGCTTAACTCCATACGTTAAAATTCCAAAATTAGTGTGTGTGTTATCAGTACGCGCGCGGAAGGTGAAACTTCTTTTGAACGGTACACGTGAGTTAATATTAATTAATTTAAATAATGAGAGGAAGTTATCAGGAATTATTTATAATTGATACTTTTGTTATTTTTATATTTATTCGACAGATCGATGGATAATTGTTCGTAGTATTGTTTTTATCCAGGTAAAAGGTTTGCGAGTGAATTAATAACAATTAATTAAATATACTAGATACTAACTGATATTGGGCTCTCAGTATGGATGCTATAATAATCGATCATTAATTATTCATATTAATTAGTATGGCCCAAAATATATGAATCTGTTTTAGATTCTGAGTGAAACGACGAATGTATTGATTTTACAATGATATGTGTTTTTATTTTTTATTTTTGTGTCTGTGTACACGATTGGTAGTCAAAATAATTCTTCGATTTTCAACTTCAGTAACTTGTTCGATGGGAAAGTGAATCTAGTTGGTACTTTTAGGAGGTCAAAATTTAAAATTCCCAATAGTTTTCACAAGCGACAAGATTAACAACAGAAAAATTAAGGAAAAACGGGAATTTTTAAGCAAAATCGATTTTTCACAAAATTGAATTTGATTTTTGTTGTAACTTTAAAACAAATGACCGTAGACACTTGAAATTTTCACTGGTTGTTTATATTTGCATTTTCTATGCACTATAACATTTTCAAAATATTTTGATTTATTTTGAACTGTTTAGGGACATTTTCATTTTCCATTTTATTTAGTTTTTTTTCTAAAGATATCAATAAAATTTTATTTGTTGGCTGAAAAAGCTTGAAAATTAATAGAAGGCTCCTAGTATATTGTTTCAAAGGCAGATGAAAAATATTAAAAATCCTTAGTCACAATTTTTTTTTCTAAGCATTTAAAGTTCAAAAATTGACAAAATATGGATAATTCACGAAAATTAGCAAATTATTTTGAGTTAAGAATTCGTAAAAATTTTTCTTTTAAATCTAAGGTTTTAAAATGTAATACAAGATTCTTTATAAGATTATCTACCTTTATCAAAAAAAAAATGTCTATAAGAAAGTCAAATTAAATTTTTATGAACGTTTGAAATTCAAATTTTTACAACATTGGATATTCACTCGATTTCTCATGTAGCGATTTCCTTATTTTGTTGTAATTCAAAAAAACGAATAACTGTAGATACATGAAAAATTCACTGAATGTTCTTATTAGCATTTCCTATACACTGTAAAATTTTGAAAATATTTCGACTCTTTTTGAGCTGTTTAAGGACAATTACAATTTTCAATTTTTTTAGTTTTTTTTTCTATAAGTATCAATAAAGTTTTATCTGTTGGGCCAAAAAGTGTAAACATTTAATACAAAGCTCCTGATATATTGTTACAATAGCAATCGAAAAATATTTAAAATACATAGACACAATTTTTTTTTATAAGCATTTAAAGATCGAATTTTGACAAAATTTATCAAAATCTCGAAAATTATCAATCATTGTAATTAATAAATTATAAAATGTTCAGTTTTTTTAGGTAAGGATTGAAAATTTAAAACACAGGTTATCATAAATAGTTCATACTGTAACCAAAAAATCTAAAAAATATATGAGCACAGTTATTTTTTACAGACATTTTAAGTTCAAATTTGGGACGAAATTACATAATCAAAAACCTAGCATACCTATTTTAGTTATTTTGTTGTGAGTGTATAATACTATTCGTGGGTACTTGAACCTTCTAAAGTACACTATATTATATATCTATGATAGTATCACGGTTTTTGTTGATGTATAAAGCGTTATAAGTACCTAATGGATATTGTGATATGATTAATTTGGAATTCATTATAGCTGGTACCTATTATGGGTCAATTTTTTGTTTAATACCATAGATATGTATAAAATATGTCTTATACCTAGACTGACATACCGTCTCCTTTCAGAATCGTTTTTCTTATACAATATGATATTATATCGTTGAATTCAAATTTAATATCATACATTATACAGTGACCCACTTGTAACCTACTGTACAGCAGAGCGACACCCACTTGCTCATTTTTTTAATTTAATTAAATTAAATTTAATAATATTTATTCGCAGCAAAAAAAAGTCACTTAACTAACGCGGCTCACGACCACCACTTACCTCGCAACGCTTGTACCTCTTAATTTTTTTTTTTTTTTTGATATTATTAATAAATTCACTCACAAATCTTTTTTCTGTATAAAAACAATACCTACTACAAACGATTATCTATCGATCTGGCTAACTTACTTTCATTTTTTGATTAATTAATAATAACCAACTGCGAACTACCAAACATTTCGAACGTCAGTATAATATTCTACAAATTTATTACAAACTATTCATTACACACACTATTATTATTTAAGTCGTTTCTGGCTAATCACATGGTAATGAATCAAACAACGTGACCAAATGTCAACAAACTCCTGCATGTGTATTTATTTGTATAAGTCACGTTAACATATGTGTATATATATATATATATATATATATATATATATATATTATATATACTGTAAGAGGAGCATAGTGTATACGAGTGTTGTGGTACCCCAACCCAACGCGTTAAGGGAGTCGAAGAAGTAGCAATAACAAATCATGATAATTGAACCCGCTGTTTAGAGAGACGCTGTTTAGATAGATAACGTCGTCCGATAACGTTTACCTATAATACGCTTGTTGTACGGATGATTTAAAACGCCTATCTTGTATTTGGAGTCCATTATATACAAGATAACATATACAAATTCGATATACGTGCTCATAGTAATAATATTATATAAAACTGGTCGAAGCATCGGTGAGTTGTAATGCGAGTCTAAAATGTTGACTGTATGGCAACAATATCGAATGCACATTTTCGTTGGTATATATGCAATATTATATTATTTATTTTTTTATTTATTTATTTATTTATTTAATATAAACGGACGTGAGTCCTAAAACATAATAATATTACATTGTGAGTGAAAAAACACATTAATACGTAAAACAATAATTAATAGTTTCTACTTAAAATTAGAGAAAGAATAAAATAATAATGCTAAATTAGAAATAGAATACAAATCAAATATAAAAATTATTATTTAAATATAATCAAAGACAAAAGTATTACCTGCAGTCATAAGAAGGTTAGCAAGAGAGTTCAAGATATAATTTTTTGTTGAAAAAAGTGGATAAAAGGGTTTATATACTATACAGGGTATTATAATCTGGGCACTGAAGCAAACCAATTTTTGGTGTACGATAATTTTTTTGAAAAACTATAATTATTCAAATACTTTACGATAATATTAGTTTAATATTAGTTTTACTCGCCGCCCTTTACATATCGTTTTTTCCTCACTACCCTGCGTAAAGAAGTTTCACTTCAAAAAAATTGCAAAAAAATAGGATGTCCGGTTAAGCAGAAAAATTCATCATCCCGTATACAGGATGCATTTAAGACGGTCAAAAGTGTAATAAGTCGTGTTTTCGATGTAAAGCGGACGCTCGCTACGATACACAATGCGACAAAAATGTGTGGGTTACCTTACCTTCCAGCTATTACCTACGTTTAGGACAGGCCGTCGGTGCAGAGTGTCCGTTGGTTTCGATGATCGATGTACCATATTATTATTTATTATAATATTGTAATATGATTTATGCGTGCGTAATAATAACGTCGATACATTTACCGTATTTACCGTTTTTATATCGTTATCGCCTAGTGAAATGTTTAAACGAGGAATAAGCCATTTTAAGGATATCCTGCAAAATCCGGACCTGTCCAATTTTATTCCAAAAAAAAGCACTTTTTCAGGAAATAAAATGGAGAAAAGAATTCTCTACAAGTGCTGGGTGCACAAACCACATTACTCCGTCGTTATATATTTTATAAGAGAGTATAGTTTTTATAGCAAATTAACTGGTTGTTGAACCTGCAGATAAGTACAGATTTGTCGGACTGCTTCAGAAAAAAAAATTGTCATATCTCAATATCTACATAATAACTACATATAAATGGTGAGTACCTAGTAATAATAGTATGAATACATGCCACAACTTGGTTAGTTTCAAACGTAGTCTTGTCTTATTCAAAATAATATTATTAATACATTTTTTCAGGAAAAAAAAATGATAATTTTAGGGAAATACCTGAAATACCTAGATATAAGTCCATGTCAGATCAAGTTCATTAATTTTTTATGAGATGTATATTAAATAGAATAAAGTTCAACAAGTGCAGCAATATTATCATTTATCATACATTTAGGTATATCCAACATCTTTCATAGAATTCAAAATTGTCAAAATTATATTATAATATTTTCAATAACAATAATAATTTCAAACCGCATAAGTGTACCTATTATTTCGATCACCCCGAAAAGTTTCAGGAAAGATGACTTGTTAGCTCGTGTTTGCTCTCAATTTATGAAGATAGCAACAGCAATTGCTATTGACTAAATAATATTAGGTATATCTTTTTTATATTGTCACAGTATAATATTAATATAATATAACACTTCGCCAAGCTCGCAACCGTTTTAGATTCCGATGTATAAGTAAGCGTGAGTACTTATATGTGGTGAGGGACCTATAATAATATATTATTATATAGTTATTATATTATAACGACACGTTTCATTTGTCGGACAACGAGGACGTAAATAAAATTGAGAACCGTTGCATTGACATTTTTTTTATTTTATGTAGATTGGAAACTCAACAACAGAAGATTCAAAGAGCGGGGAAAACAACGAAACGAAAAAATCGAGAAAGAAATCGGCGTACGGTACACGATTTGGCCAATATCTCGACCACTTTATTATTATTTCGGGCGAACCGATAGCTCGGAATAATTGTTTTTATCGAATTCAATGATTTATCGTCGCCTTCAGACAACGAAAACGACAACAACAATAAAAACACTAGTCCCGACGGTATATATACGCCGAGCAACAGTACTCGGGCCGCTATTATTTCGCTTTTTTAATCTTTTAAAAATCTCGAACAAATCCGTATCTATAGTATAATAATATAGTGTATTACTGTATTATATATATATATATATATATATGTTTGGGTGGTTTTTTATTTCATTTAAACGTGTGTTCTTCAGTAGTAATGTAACAATACAGTAGTATTATTTTGTACCATATACGGACATTGAATATCAAACAATATAATATAACGATTTGAACACCCTGATTTTTATCTCAATAAAACGTCGGAAAAACAACGAGACGAGACTTATTGTGGATAGACAAGCAGACAATTTCAAAAAGGCCAATTTCCTAAAAGCCACCCGACCGTATAAGTCTCACGAGTTCTGCACAAAAGTTTGTTTATACATGCGACCTTTAAACAAATCACTTATTATAGTTTATAAATAATCTAATATTACGTTGTTTTATAAAATAATAATAATAATAATAATATGGTTTATTGCTATGCACGTCCTCCTCAAGACCTCCGTAATCAGTTTAAGATAAAATATAATACATAATATATATTGTTATCTTCGACAGAAACAAAAATGATACTAGCGCTCTATCGTGTTTCATGTTTGACGGTGTAATTTATTATATTATGATCTGATCTATCTTTGTCATATTACGAAGAGTGGTTGCTTCGTTATATTATGTTTTCTGAAGGTTGAGTTTTGTTTACAAAAGCCGCGCACAATACAATCATATTATTATCATTGTTATTGATTTTACCCATGTTAAATTCAATATCGTATTATTGCGGGTAAATAATATATACATTTTACTTTAGATACAATGTAGAATACTTGTGTATGCAGACGATAAGAGTCGGCAATTTCTTTAAAGTCATATTACACATCGTGTCTCATTAAATAATATACTTACGGCTATTTTAAAAAGTTTCCGAGTGAAATTTGAATAGATTTTTACTATGACTATTTTTATTCATACAACGTATGTCCATTGTCCAGTAATACAATAATATTAAGTACATATTTTGATCAGAAAAAAAAATAATTGACATGAGGTTCAAATGATCAAAGAGAATATTCATTGATATTACTATTATTACTTTTTTTCTTAATAAAATTGAATAATTATGTTAAAAGGTCTCTGGACCATTTTCTTTTCCGCCGTTCACAGGCGATGGGTTGTATTGATGATTAATTTTATATGAGAGGAATTTGAACAATTGGGTATGTAGTTTTTTTTTATTTATCTTTTATGAATGCTTGATTTGGGATTGTCATTACGGAGGGTTCGAACACTGCGGAGCATTGGTTATTGTTCTGAGGGATACTGACTGAAAAGATTCTATAATTTTTATATTACGTCGATTTTATGCGATTTCGATGAGTTTAATAAATTTAAGTTGTATAATCATAGTATTAGGCAGTCGCGGATCCAGGACTTAATTTTGGGAGGGGCGCGGGGGGGGGAGGGGACAAAAGTACAAAAAGTTCCAAAGTTAGCTGAACACAGTGTAAAACAAAGGGAAACTACGGTGATTAGGAGCGGAATGCCCCCTTTGCCCTCCCCTGAATCCACCACTGGTAGTAGGTAATGTTCTAGTATCAATATACTGTCTATCGCGAGTGCTGACGGCAAGCATATTGTTTTGTTTAGGGATATACAGTATAGACTATGTAGAATTAAACTCTCACTCGGTCCGTAATTATTCATCAGCCGATTCTGTCCATAGGTGCGGCTCAAAATCTAACTATAATTGTGTGTTTTCCGAATCATCAGAGTAATATGCACTCGTAATATTTGTTTCAACAGTTTTGGGGATCTATGTCCGAGCTGTGATTAGCTGTATAGTGGGCGTCGAGTATCCGACAAGAGTTTTTTGGCTGTTTATTGTTTCGCACTTCAATCTCGAGGTCGTCTACCCGAAAACGTGACCTCTGGAGATTGCGTGAGTCTTACCCCTATACGGCGGCATAACCTTTGTCGTGGGTATTATACGTGTACAGTATAGGCACCATTGATCCAACTAGCTTTTATTGTAACTTTTTTTTATACAAAACACATAATAATACGTACAAAAGAGTCTCATTATATTATAATATTATATACTTATTATACGTACGAAGAGCATTCGTTTTTTTTCTTTCATACAACATATTATTATTGTTGTCATTACTTTACGGCGTGTGCATGTTGCAAAGGTACATTATTTTGTTTGTAGAGAACATTTATATATACATTATAATATTTACACTTATATTTATTAGATTTTGGTGTGCAAAAATTCGATAAATAATAGCACTGAGCTGAGCTAGTAGGTACATACTATATACCTAATAGAGCGATTCTATTAACAGTAAACACTCATTATCTGGAAACTTAAATACTTATAGAGTAATAACTACTCTTTTGAAATTGCGTTTTTTTTAAATTGGAATTCTTAGAATACATTTTCTGTTCTGGGATATGAAACTAAGAACGTTTGCTCTCATTCAAAAATAGTAAAACTATAATATTATATTATTTTTTAAATAAAAATATCATTTTATGATAACTTCAAAATTATTTTTAAATACCTACAATTAATACTTTTTGATATTGCGAGTTTACTGTTTAAATAATCACCTCAAATGTATAATATAATATTATTGTAAAGCAATGGAGGTAGGCCCAAATTGTATGATACATCCACGTCTATTTGTAATTTATTTTTAGCTTAATTTCCACTCTTTATTGCATTTTATGACGCGTAATGTTTTTTGTTATGAGTTAATCACCGTTAGTTAACAAATTAATTTATGACGACTGACGAGTGAGTGGTATTCTGATTTCTGATACACATGTATGCGTGATTAGACGTTAAGATTTGATTTTTCACTTAAAATACAACATTATACACAATAGGTATATGGTGTATGGTTTCAGAGAATAATGAGATTTCATAAACACTCATTATAGGTAGTTGTAAGGTAACTAAATATATTTTTTATAAACATAATATGACGTGAATTACATTGATAAATATCGACTTAATAAATTACTATAGTGCGATAAATGGAAAGTATAGTGTTATGTAAGACCAAACCCAATAATAATAATAATATAACGAAATATGTCGGTAGAAAATAAGAGATAGGTAATATTAGTAAGTATAAAAAAAAAAAACTTATATATTCAAATTGAATTGCTTTTCAGTGTGTACCTACTGTACCTACATACAACGTTATAAGGTAGAAATGTTTATTTTATCAGTGTTCATGGAAACATATTTTATCAAGATCAAACATTTTCTAAAATGAAAATAATACAGTTTCTAGAATAAATAATGGAAAAAGTGTAATACCTACGTATGTTAAATATGCTATGAAAACTGAGTGTTTCGGTTCGCATAATAAATCAAATATAATAATGCGTAGGTATTATGCTTATAGATTGTCATGTTTTAAAAGAGGAAGGCACTCACCGATTTGTTATGCTTACACCTGTCAAATTGTGGCAAATTTACATTCCATAAGACTAATACTGCGAACCCTACAAATTCATATACAGTTAATTGAGATACGCTTATTTATTATTGTTATTTTTTTTTATCAGAAGGCTTAAAGTGTCCAAATACAGCTCTGTGTCTTTTGTCACGGAAAATGTTTGTATTCAAACTGCATACAACCTTGTGGCAATATATTATGATATTATTATGATAATTTTAAATATTATATTTTATAATTATTAATAAGAATTAATCGTGAACCATTATTGAATTTAAAACATTAGGATAGTGATTAATTTCACTGAACAGTTTCTTGCACAGCCAAATTTTATTTATTTTAACATCAACAGTACGTCATCTTAATCCTACAAAATCTGTAAATTTAATTAATATATTATTGAAATATTTATTAGTTTTAAATTATACATGTAAATGTAATCATTATATTATTATAAACCTTAACATCGGGATAACAACAAAGTGTTTTGCCTAATGCTGCCTAGATCTAAACACATACAATGAATTTTTTGAAGTTTTCGTGACATTTCACTCAAACTATGAAATTATATTAACCTGCAGATAGCCACAGTTAGTTTATTACAAGTAAAGGGATTTCATAGTACATTCATTAAAAAAATATTTATATTTAATTAATACAAGCCCCTGAAACCCACACGAAATGTTTAATTTTTGTTCCATGCTTAATGGTGTCTAGCCATTTTCAATATTACTTAAAAAATATGTTTGTACATTTGTTTGAAAACTATTTGTCAATATTCGTGATTTTGGAGTAGGTGAGTGCATAAATTAAAATATTACAATAAAATTTCTAAACCAATATATTATATTATGTAAAAGGACAATACATTTAGACAAAGACAATGTATCTAAAATACTAATCTTTGTTATATCTTCCCCATAAGCAAAATTACAATAGTATAATAATATTATAATGTTTACGTATTTTTTTTTTTTTTATGTAAGTTATTATTACTTTACTTGCCTATAAATAACCAGGTTGGTAAAATATTATATATAAAAAAAAAACAGAAAAAACAGATTTATATAGCCAACATGCATTTTTTTATTTTTATAATGAATCCAATGGGTAGGTTAGGTTAGGTTATCTTTATAGCGATACGGAGTTACACAACTACACGTTGATCAATTTTTGACAGAAGAAAATATGTAAATAAAGTGTATTTATTATCATTTGGAATAAAATAGTGTATAAATATAATTGAAAAAGTTTGAAACTAAATAAATAAATGTTGAACAATAGAATAAATATATGGTATTACTATGTTATTATAAAGCATACTGCATAAACAGTTGTGTTTGTTTCAGTCGAATAAAAAAATGATAGGAAACTTGGTAGCTAAATAATAACCAAGGATAAAAAGTAATTATATATTTACTTATATTTTTAGATAGGGACTTTGTAACTTCGTTTCAACAAAAAATTCGAGTTTGTTATGTTAGTAAAAAACTTTTTTTTTTTATAATATGACGTCATAATATATGTATGCTAGATATATAACTGCTTTTCCAAATATTCAATATTTTGTTTGAAGCTTAAACTAATACATTTTAAATAAAATACTGCCTCATAATTTATTTGGCCTGATTAGAAATATGATTATTATTAAAATAAAATTATTGATTGGCCCTATGATAATTAACATTCGCAGATGCTTATCATAATAGATGTTCTGTGTTAATTAATTGTATAGTTTTTATTTGCACCAGATAAGACAAAAATATTAATTTTAATTCATTTGGCCTAGGTATATACTTTTATCCATGTGTTTTCTCTCTCTAAGAAAAAATGTTAAGGAATTAAAGCAAAATCGCTTCAATTTCTTCTTTCACCAAGAATTTTGGAATGTAGTATTTAATTCCTCTTTGTCTCTGAGCTATGTTTGTTGTCCGCATCAAAATATTTCCAAAGTATACCTATGCATCTTTAATTTTAAACGAATAATGTTTTGCTATCCGGTACATTTAATTAAAAATTATTACTTACTAATACTTTTAATTAAAAACTCTGAATATTAAAATAATAATAATAATAATATGTAATTGTAGTCAGCTAGACCCTGTTGTTTTTGACTGATGTTACATTTTAGACTTGAGTCGTACCTCGGCTGCGGTATTTAACAGTCAAATTGATTTTTGTCGGTGTGGTTTTAGAAGGTACGAAGTAGCTAGCTAACTATAATATATATAATATAATATCGTCACAAAGGCAAATGCAGATATCCACTTTTGGAAATTATACCACGGTATGTAACGTGGGTACATAATACAATATACCTACATATAAGTACATGCCACGAAGAAACCGCAACAACGTCACGCGATCGGTGTCGATCAGATAAACACGAAATTACCCACAAGTCCGTAATAATTATCGTGGTGGAGATTTAAACATGGGCAAGACAGCGTTGGGGTGAAATCGGACGAAGGGTTTTCGACAGGACTTTCGGAAGTCGATAATGTGATTTCAAAAATTACGCAATGTTCGTATTTGGCACGATTCGTTTTTCGCGTGGACTCGCATATTATATTATTGGCCAATGGACATAATAATATTATGTTGCACTAGATAATTAATATAAATAAATGATATTTATTTTTTTAGATTGTTGTAATTATTATTATGAATACAATAATAACGTTAAACTATTTAGGTACCATTGTTTGCATCGACGATTTGATCCTTGGAAAAAAAATGTTTGATTCTATATTTTTTTTTTAAGCTTCCTGTTCTTGAATAATGTTTCAAGTCTTCGTATTATTATAATAAATACATTCATCGGCTTTAACCTTTTTGGTCTTTCGTCGAATCAAGGGTGTTAAAATAGATTTGAAGCGATGATTGACAAATGAAGTTCCTAAAAGCTTTTTAAATCTTGACCTCAATCCGAATTAGTTTTACAAATTACTTTATAGAAGACAGTTATTCTGCGAATCATCTTAATATATATAATAATTTATTTTCAATACTTTGAGCACTGTTTTTCATTGACGATAGTTAAATATTACTGATCGCTGGTTTGCAATCAATTTTTATACTTTTACTTATAAATTTAATTTAATCTAGAATTGTATTGATATATTATTATTATTATTTTTTTTTCAACTTATAAAAATGAAATCATATAAAATAAATTATAAAATGTATAAGTGAGTTTATCTATTAAATTATTATTAAAAACGAAAATAGTTATTTTTAGGGAATTATTTAAGTATTTAGTGAATATTGATCATAATATTCTAATGGTATACATTTGTAAATTTTTATTTTAATCGACAAACCGACAAACCATTACAGTATAAAGTCTTAGATAATCGTTCAGTGTTCATATTTTTATACTTTTAGTATGTTAAAAAGTTTTGTCAGACGCATAGAAGCTTCTTAATTTAAAGTTTAAAGAAAAAATTCAATTACAACGATGTAAAAGTATTTGCAATATATATACATTTAGTAATATAACATAATATATGAACGTTGAGTCAACTTGTACTTAGAAATTGGATTTACGTAGGACGTAACTAGTATTTCACAGTCTAAAATAAAAAAGTTTCGTCGAATATGTTTTGATAAAAAAAAAATCGAAAAATTATAAAAATATATATGTACTTATATAAATTAACAGTAGCTTCGCGTCGTTATTCTCAATTCATATAAGGAACCTATGTATAACGTAAAGGTCGGCAGTCGCAGTATTGGATCGTTAGTGTTATTTATAAGTAAGGGTAATAAAAACTTAAAACCATTTGAGTTGTGATCGAAATGTTTCGATTTGACGGTGAACATAAAAAAGGCGTTAGTGGTGTAATAATGTCTTAACCGTGATTTGCTCGCCGGGATGGAAAACACTATAATATGTGTACCTACCTCTGCTTATATTGTACACGAGGACGTATGTAAAAAATCAGAATCTGAAGGGAGTGTTATTGCATCTATTAAGTCGTCACTTTTACTTTTAGTAACAGAGTCAGGTTCTTGTAGGTTTTTTATGTGCCTATAAAACGGAGGATCGTTTAAGTGCAATTTATTTACATTCATACATAATATATATATTATATTATATACACGAAGTTTTTTTTAACAGTAAATTACTTGGCATGGATTTACGTTACCCAAAAAAGTATTCGGATCACGTGCCATCTCAGGTCTGTATAATAATCAGGCACATTAAATAATAAAAGGATCGAGAAAAAAAATTCAGCAGCGTGCAATAATTTTCCTAAACCTTATTGGCTGTTAATTTGTTTAAAATGCAAGCGAAAACCGTTTTTTTTTTTAGAATTAGACAGATTCATAATATAATATAACGTTTATACGTCTACATAATATTATCTCATCACCCCTATCATAAATATTAGTTTAAATTTAACATAAATAAAAAACAGTTTTTAATGAACAAGAACAATATTCTTTTCATAAGAAGAGTCTCTAAACTGATATAATTGTGAAGAAAATCAATTTAATACAGTTTGAAGCATTTCAGACACAATATTATGTTCTAGATTTTATTCCAACCTAAAATACTATTGTATGGGTGTCCCAGCAGAAGCGCACATTTTAATTAAACCGGGAATTTTTCGTTTCTGGGCTTACAGCACTGTTCCAATGTTTTTCTCATCTTATAACATCCCCCATTTGTCATCGCAAAGCAGTTTCTGGTATTCGTCGTCATGGAGAGGTTCACAGTGGACACGTAACAATAGTGAAAACGCACTACAAGTGCTGAGAGTGTATAGTGAAAACGTTGGGAAAGCTTTGTACGATCTTCGGATCCTTCTTGGGTTTGTCTTGGGATTTCTGTCCTCCAAATTCGACAGTTTTGCGACAGTCGCTCGCGTAGGCGCATTGCTTCGTCCGAAGATCGTCCGAAGCTTTCGCAACGTTTCGGCGATACACTCCAGCACTTGTAGGGCGTTTTCACTATTGTTACTCGTTATTCAACTGTGAACCTCTCCATGACGACGAATACCAAAAACTGCTATACGACGACAATTAATGGGGTATATTATAAGATAAGAAAAACATTGGAATAGTGCTGTAAGCCCAGAAACGAAAAATTCAAGGCTTAATTAAAATGTGTGCTTCTGCTGGGACACCCTATATTATGCATGCTGTAAATACGAAGGTGGAACATAGTTTTTTTACCATTGAATAATATGCAATCAACATCTAAATTTGTATTAATATTCATCATTCTTGTAGATCATCGTGTATTGTATTTTATATATTATTATTATCTTAAGAGATGAAAACTATAGTGATCGAAATTGAAAAGTACTTAAATAGGTAAAAATGTGTATAGAGTATTTCCAACCGAATGGAAAGGAGCTTAGCGATAGGTTTTGAAAAGCATGAAAAATGAGAAGTTTAGGACTGTGAAGTCCCTAATCTGAGATGGAAAAAGCGCGTAGAATATATAAATATCATAACATGGAATATCGAAATGTAATTCTATATACCTACTCGAATAATGTCAAAGTTTAATAAAATAATATTTTAGATACTTTACCTAACTTTCCCCGAGTTTAAAAAAGATAATTGGTGTTCCTTATAATATTATTGTACGTTAAGGTAATATGCTTCACGATTAAAAATTAAAAATATTTCATATATTTTGATGGCACATTTGTTTTAATGTTTTTTTTTTTTTTTTAATAAGTCGATATATTTATGATTATGCAAGGACGTCTGTTGTTTTTTTGCAGTAAAGACATGAAACAATAATAACGCTCATTATATAAATTATGTGCATACAAGTTGTATGTCTACCAGTTAGTTTTTTAAATATTTAAATAAATTTCTAAGAACACATGTAAAATAAAAAGAAATTCGATCAATATCTATAAATTATCCGAAGCCCTCTGCAACTCTAAACAGTATAAACCCTTTTCGGTTACATGATATTCGTATAATATAATATTGTATAGACATAATAATAACTATTTGATATTATGTAGGGACATATTGTAATCAAGTTGTGTCAATTATATAAAAAAAAACGGTTTCATATTTCTCTGAATCATTATATTTGGGAGAAATTTTACAACCTGTAAAGATATAATGACGTTATATTATCAAGCCAATAAAAATGAAATTAGTTTCTTTGAGGTTGGAGAAAAGAAATTAAAAAGCCAATATTTCTTCACAAATGCCTGCTGATATTATAACGTTACGAAACGTTGACTTAACGTTTATGTTTTTGTTTCTGTTTCAGGGTGGTTTTCGCCATAGAGTTTTGCACAGCCAATGCGAACGGTGAATTCTTATTGACAGAACTGTGAGTCGGCACTCGGCATAAGTTTATTATATTATAGTGTTGCGCCAGTGACTTGATGAAGTCTACTGGAAAGGGAAAAACTTGATTTATTTTTTATTTTTTCTGTCGTGTACCCACCCGCGTACACACCGCCTTCGCCGTGTATAATGGGTTCTAGCACGCATGTCTACGTAAACGATTATAAAATGTATAATAATACGAAAGTGTAATATTGCAGTGAAGTTGGAAAAAAAAAAAAAAACAATGAAAATCAATATAAATGCATAGTTTATAATATCATTATGTACGTACTGTGTCCGCATTTGTCTATGTGGTTGGTGGCCTCAAATTCGGGTTGACACAGACATTTTTTGTTGCTCCGGTCAATTCTACATATTGACCCGTTGAAATGACAGTCATCGTTGGATTCGCATTTGTCACCAAATTTTCTCTCTGTGACTGAAATAATAATAATAATAATGTATAATATAATAGGCATTACGATATAGTGTTTAATGTAACATCAATGTAACAGTATTATAATGTATAATACACTCTGCAGTTAATTAAATTATTCGAACGATGTTCAAAATCCGTTCGACCAAATCCGATTCGCTTACGGCTATAATTATTATCACATTTATAATACGTATCGTATTGATAACTGCGAGAATTCAATGAGATTTCAGAGATTGTGATGTTTTGTTAAAATAACAACAAAAAGCGCAATGAGAATATAATGATTTCAATATTTCGATAGTTATTTATAATTTTATTAACTGTGATAAAAAAGTAAACAGTAATCATATGTTTTGTACGTTCACAAAAACACGAAAAAGAAAAAGTTTATTGGCTCTATTATTGTAATTATCTTCAAAACTCGACGTAAATCAAAAACATTATGCACAGTAGACATAAATATTATATAATATTATTATTTATAATGATCAAAGTCGGGTGAGTTCATGATAATAGATAGGTACATGATCAGTTGGACTGTGTATACTTGACATTTTTAATCAAGATATTAAA
This sequence comes from Macrosiphum euphorbiae, assembly GCA_949089665.1. Taxonomy (NCBI): domain Eukaryota; kingdom Metazoa; phylum Arthropoda; class Insecta; order Hemiptera; family Aphididae; genus Macrosiphum; species Macrosiphum euphorbiae. The sequence continues at coordinate 52,376,369 of CARXXK010000001.1, read as the reverse complement.
TATATTATAATTTTTAATTTACATGGTATAGGTATATATTATGTAGCTGAATCTATATTCGTATTACTCCTAACTATTATTTCTGAATATTACCTAGTATTAACTAGCTATGCTTAGTTATCTTACATTATATTATAACTACTCATCGTCTTAAAATTATTTCCATAACGTTATCAAAAATTTAACTGTACAACTTGGCATAATATCCGTAGGATATGAAGATAGAAAATAAGCAACTCGTTATTTCAGAATAAATAAATTAATAATAAAATAAAATATATCAATCATAATTTTTTTCTCATCATAAAATATGAACATTTTGTAAGATATTCAAATAGGCATATAATTAAATATTAACTTTTTATTATTGATGTTTTTTTTAATGTAAAAATAGATAGGATACCATGTTGGTGGTGTTATAATAAGTTGGTAAGTTCAAATAAGTTCAAAGTATTATGATTATATTTTTTTTCAAAGCAATTATAAAAATTACAATTCTTTTTTATATATTTTACATCTACTTTCAATCCAATTTTCATTGAATTTTTTTTCAAACAACGACTTATAATTAATATGTTTTTGAAACAAAATAAGATAACTACAACTTTAAGTGATAAAATATTTTTGTATCCGATAAGAAACGTTTGGTTTGTATTTTTATCGCCTATAATATTATAAGTTTAAAATATTTAGACGGGTTTTTTTTTATTATGTGTATTGTGTATAATATTAGGATAATTGTGTCATGATTTTATTTTGATTCCATAAATAAGCATTTTTTTTTTATTGAAGTCTTGTTTAGAAAAAAAAATAGTAATAAAAAAATACATGTAAATAAAAAATAAAAATAGGTAACTATATACACATTACTGTTATATAGTAAATAGATATCACTTAAAAAGTTGTATTTCGTAAAATATTTTTTAATCATTCGTATTTTTCTCAATATACAAAGTGGTCAACCATGTTTTCTGTCATATTATTTGGAATTATGGCAGACTTCCGTGAGAGACTGAGGTCCACCCTGTATAAATACATAAAGTCTGATAGTTATTGATTTGATATAAAGCAATTCACTTGTTTGTTTCTTCAAATAGTAATAACAACACTTGGATAAACGAATTATAACATTATTATACAAAATATGATACTCATAATAAAATACAAAATACATTCTCGTGTGTTTTCTAATGGAATCGGTCCTTAAATATAAGACATATTATAAGTTATAACATATAATAGAATTATTTTTATTATATTAAAATGTATTATAAAGCTTCCTAAACTTTTTATAGGTAATTTATTTAAAGACTTCAGCAAATAATATCTTATTGAGAAATTAATTATAAAATCAGATTAATTGTAAAAGTTCACTTAAAATAATATGTGATAGAATTTTATTGTACAACATCCAAACGTCATAAGTTCTGGTATTTACACTATCCGAACAAATTCAATTTAAGTTAAGTATTCATTTTTTAAAAATTGTTTGTTTTTCTTAAAAAAAATGTAATATAATTTATATTTAAAAAGGTCGAGCAATATATCATGGCATTATTCGAGTAATATAAAAACATGTAATAATTCAAGTATTCAAGTATCACACCGCAAAACATTCAATCACTTTAACGGTTTAAGAAAATCCAAGATTTTGAGCTTTACGTGTTGTAGTTAAGTTAACGTTTTTCAGGCTGAATGATGAAATTGCAAGTTTTAACATTTTAATTAAATTTAAAAAAAGAAGATAAAATACAGACATCGTTACAATAAAATGGTGAAAACAACCTATTTTTCCAAAATTCAAACTAACGTAACTATATGTGTCGGACTAACGATAAATAATATTTTTGATTATAGTTAAAATTGCATAGTCGAGAGATAAACCTTGAAAAAATAAAGTTGAATGAGCATATTATCATATTATCATAATGTACATTGAATAGTTTACCAATGAAGTTGTCCTGCTCTGTAATGTATCACTTTTGCCTATACTTTACGCCGTGTTACACATTTATAATATAATGCGAAATCCCGGTTACTCAGTAGTCAAGAGTCAGGGACTTGTGCTGATTGCCTGATCAGGAATTTACTTGATAGCCATATAAAGGTATAGCTGATGGTTTCTCATATTAGAAATTCATGAGAAATTATAATGTAAAATCATAAGTGGTTTACTCATGACTTTAAAATTGCATGATAAAATCTAAACGTTAAACTAAATTTCGTATCTCGAAGTATCAAAACCAAACAAAAAACTGTATAAAATCTTAAGTAGGCATCAACTTTGAGTATTTTAACATAATATTATAATTTAATAATTTCTCTGTTACATCACGGAAAAATTATTGTATATGAGTGTGGTGTGTTAAAATGTCGCAAGTCCCTGCTAACTACGGAACTGACGTTCTTTGAAATAGCAAAATTCGAAAAAAAATCCATCTACAATGAAGTGTTCACGTGGTTATTCGGTTGGCGCCGTACAATATTAAATAGACCCTATATCATAGGGTATAATATCAGGAGTGAAATAATTGGCCGAAAGCATAGTGCACCGAAATTTCGTTTAGAAATTTTCTATCAGCTGTCTGATATATCCTATATGATATGAGCGTATACAAGTTACTGCGTATTGTGAAGACCAAGTGACATATTTTTATACCCGATTTTCATCTAAAATCTTTGGACCTCCGTGATTCTCCCTGCTGCCAATACTCGTTCACGGTCGTCGTATTTGTGTGTAAGCTGCGTCATGTCGCTATGTTTTACCAAAACGAGATCGAAACACGTGGTTTCTACGGGTTCCACGTCGTTGTAGTGTTTCGCCCCATGGGACGAGCGATTGTGCGAGCCGACCCTTTGCCCGAGAGCGTAAAATAAAAAAAAACCCCCGAGGTACGAAAAGTGGAAGACAAGAATAAAAAAAAAAAAATAGAGCGAATAAAAAACGTCGAAGTGGTTTGTCGCTGCTTCAGAGAGTAAGATGTATGTAAATTAAAAACCACTATGTGTTTGTGTGTGTTCTATGTGTATATATATATATATGTGTGTATATATATTTATAAAGACACGTCGTCCTTTTACGTGTTCGTTCTTTTGTTCCTTTTAAGTTTTAGAAATATTTTAAAAATTCCACCACATGCACCGCCAACTAGTATAATATGTCTTTGTGCGTGATTGCAAGATGCTATATTTGTTGTTGTTTTGACTCAACGCTAATTATTTTTTTATGTCAATTTTTGTCTTTTTTCTATCTCATGTAATAAAGCGATTGATATGGTAATATTCTATTATGGCAGTGATACAATATTTCATTGTATATATCATAACGGTTCGTAATAATGATCATAATACTTACAGTCTTTATATTTGAATTATAGATATTAATATAATGAATACAGATTATTATCAAAACGAATATCAGATTGTGAGATGTTTAAAACTGAGTAACTCTCAAAGTTATCTCATCTCATCTCATCTTTCTACTTGTGTTAGTCTCCAACTACTGTGAATTCAAAATATTATATAACATGACTCCAGATGATTCCTCTAATATTAAGACTGTAGTAAATCATACACAGTACAATAATATGTTAATTCGTTCGTGGAAGTAACTAGAGACAATGTTATCAATAACTCATCTTTATAAAATATATTTTATTTAGTTTGATTAAGGATTTTTATTTTATCAGTGTCCAGTTATTAAAGTTCTCAGCTTATGACTCACATAATGTTTATTTTCGTAGTAATCTTTCCACTTCTATACTTATCGATGAGAATTTTCAGCTAAAACGGCAATTTTAGGATAAAATGAAAAAATGCAAAATTCATCAACATCCTATCTTTACTTATTATGCATTAGTTATACTATTAATGTATTGTTATATATTATACATTATGTTATGTTTCATTGTTCTTATGTTGAATATTTCAATTGTTGGGGTGTATAGCAACGTTATGTTGAATAAAATAAAAAGTGTACGTGCCACGACGGTTATATTATTATAATTTAAGTTTTTAAGGCATTTCGATAAACTAATTGATGCCCGTACCTATACATTTTTAATTTAATTAATATCGGTCACCACAAACATTAAACGACGTGAGATATAAAATATACTCCACTGTAAATAGGTGACTAACCTTTATTAATAAAATTATACCTACCAAAGTTTAAATTATAATGTATTATATTGTAAGTACAATAATAATAATAATAATATAATATATAATGCCGAAAAAATGTATGATAATATTATTATTTATACCTTAATGATTATGCAAACATTGACTTACAACAACGTGAACACATTTACGAGTGTTTATGCAGATCACAGAGTCATTAAAATTGTGCGGTTATTACGTTGTTATGTAGTATATAAACCTCACCGTTTGTGTAACTGAACGATGCTAAAGCGTACCCAACTTATATACTATTTTATTGTAAATGGAGTTGACGGGGTTCAACTACGTAGTTATAACGAACACGTTTTTTAGTTGGCCGTTTTATGGAATAGAATGTATATACGTGGCGCGCATATTTTTTTTCTCGAGAATATCCGCAATTAATTTACCGGAACTGTCCTTAAACTAAAAAAAAAATTATCCTCACATAATTTCTATAGGGATAAAAGAAATAAAATAACACGACGAAGGTCGTATTTAAATCGGTATTATATTATTATTATTATACAATATACGCGTATTATGGTGTGCGGGCTCGAAAGCGTTCGTTTCCGTCTTCGGGTTAGTTTGGCACGAATCTTTCAGTATTGATACTGTCTGGCTGGCGCCAAGTTTTACTTTAGTAACAGCGTTTTACACTTAAACGTACGTACGAACAAAAATTGTCATTAGGAAAACCGTTGGATTACAATATCATACATGTATACGAAGTTTATATTATTACAATTTCCTATTTCAACTTTTGCACGATGTTCGGCAAGAACCTCAATATTAAAATAATAATAATACGTGACAATTATTAGTTCGGCATTGGGGGTCAGCGCGTGATTATAATTACTGCAGCTGTCAGAATAAACCTGCTATTATACTTCAACGACAACAATAATAATATTATCAGAATGCGATATTGTATCGAAATCGATATAAATATATAATAGGCGTAATAGAATAACTATAAAGTCGCTTATAAATGGCTGGTAATTATACTATATATTATATTATTATAATTATACATTGACCTATTCAAAGTAATTTTTTTTGTTTGCCTCTCACTCGCTGTAATAATTGCTGATCTCGATAAAATTAGGCGTTACTCTGAAAGAATATCTTTCGATTTTTTTCGAAGAGTCCCAATGATAATTTCGATTTTTAATTTGATTAACACGCCCGAGATCACAGCTCATTAATTCTTAAAACCATTATAACTTTTTTAATTTTTAAGATAAAGACTTCAATTTGAGCTCATTTCAAAGCTTACGAAAATAGCTTTAAATTACCTATGGTCGTTTTTTATTTAATTTTTGCTATATTGGTATATTTTATTAAGCATAGGTATCTACTTATCTGTATAAAAAACAAAATAATTGAAAAAGATAGCGATCAAACAAAATTACCATAGATAATTTAAAGCTATTCCTTTTAATAAGATTTAAAATGAGCCCAAATTTAAGTCTCTATCTTAAAAGTAAAAAAAAGTCATAACGGTTTTCATAAACATTGAGCTGTGAACACTTGTTAATCAAATAGAAAATCAAATTTATCCATGACACTTCACAAAAATAAATCCTTCAGGGAAACACTTAATCTTATTAAAAAGACAATGACAATGGGTGGGATGCAATCAAAAAAACATATAAATATTTTGAATAGGTCTAATATTTATACAGAATGTAAAAGAAAGGCCTGACAAATAAACATAAAAATTGATACTAGTTGAACAAAATGAATATATATGAATATTAAAGAATTAAAAAAATATTATATTTATGATTTATTTCCAGAAATTTCCAAAAAGAATGTTTTGAAAAAAGTTATTACTTTTCAAAGTAATTTACTACAAAAAATATTGGTTTTTAAAAAAATTGATATAAACTACTGGACTTTTATAAACGTTTTTACCTTCAAAATTTGTCTAAAAATTTGATTTAACGATAGGCTGTTTCGAATTTTTTTTTATTTTCAGTACCTATCAAAAATAATGATAATAATAATTGTTACTGGTAACGCAAGCATCTATACATTAACATTAAAAAAAAAGATTAAACATGGATAGGAAGTAGGAACAAAAGTTATTATATTTCAGGTATTATATTTCAGATCTTTCTTTTACTTTGTATAGGTAATAATATATAATATTAACATAATACACGAGAAATGTCCACTAGACTGTTATTCAAGCTAATATAATTATCGACTATTTTTAAAGATATAGCTCATGTACATGAGATCACTCAATGCAGTCGTTGTATAACTTTGAACTTTTAAATGTCAAACTGTGTACATAATATAATATAGGTACAACAATTATTACAAATACACCACGTACGAACATAATTGAACGGAAAAAAGCATATCTAGGCCTGTAAATATTTTATTTTTAACCGAACTAAATTCTGAAACTATTCATTACATGATAACAGTATAATAATAATTATTATATAACTATTATGTTTTTTATATCATAATTGCCTTTTACCTTTATGTTATTAACATCAACCTAACACAAACACGAGTTAGCCATTCTTTTCCACCTGTCAAAATAACTGCAAGCACATCAGTCATCTTGTTATACACATTGCAAACGTACATATTGTTAGAAACTTTGATTTTTACACGCAATATTTACATAAACAGTGGACTAAAAATGTTAGTTTTTCAAAGTGATTGTTTTTTTTTTTTTTTACATTTTTTTTTTAATAACGTACCTATGTTTTTTGTGTTCATATATATATACAACCAACACGTAAAAACTTGATGAGAAGTATAATAATTTAAGTTTTTACCTGCCGGTTTTGTTGTAAAACTTCGAGAAAACTTTTTGTTCAAATAAATGGTACCCACCTACCTAAGTTGTACAAATGAACTACGAACATCTTATTCGGTTGTCTGATCACAGAGCCAGGCATAAAATTATTTATAAACATTTGATATCCTATCACGACAAGACATAAATGATATAACATCGCTGTCAAGCTGTGTCATTGCAGCGAGCAGATTTAAATTCAACTATTGTACCTATTCCATAAACATAATATTAATTATCATTGACTTATTACTGTATATTTAAAATTTCCATTCCACCACATCGAATAGAAATGAAATTACTGTCTTGAAGCGTCACTTAACGTAAATAAAACGTACATAATTTTCATTGGCAATGAAACAATTATTTGTATGCAATTGAAATACTCTATAATTAATCAAAGTTAATAAAGTAATTTATATCTATAATTAAAAATTTAAAATAATTGCAATAAATATACATTATTTTGGTTATATAACACTAAATGTTCAAGATGTCATTATTGGCATTAAAATTAATAAATTAAATTTGACTATGAAAAAAACTTCTCAGTGAAAACCGTAGTGATACTCGATGATTAAAAATGAAATAACTTTCGATGGTTAATTCTGTTTCGCCGTATTTTTATTAATTATAAAATATATTTTCAATTAGGTACGGTGATTATATAGTATAGTCACTCACATGATATATAGATATTTTAAACCATTGTATATAACTAAATATTATTGAAATAATTGGTGTACTCCATAATAATATTATTAAAGTTATACCTTTTATGGACATTAAACGTTTAATTCTTTTTTCCCCCATTCACTGAATTAATTGCTATTTTTTGGCATTGCTTCTACCGTTCCATTACGCTCTACAATTCTTCATGGCGACTTTAAGACGCCGCCATAGGTAATAATATAGTCCTTTGGCACCGCAGAAAACGACGTAAGAATATTATTATCTGGACATTAACGCTATAGCCACAGTGACGACGAAAAATTGTGACAAATAATTTATCAGGCTTTTCGAAAAAGTTTCTCGACTTAAACGGCTTGTCTTATTCGGCTTGTCTACCGGCAGAGTATATAAATACGAGCGAAGTGTAATATTGCTCCCAATTTTATTATTTTATCCACCGACAGCTCCCAGGCTTCATTATATAGACCTGCACACGTAGAAAAATATTGTTCAGGACACTATTGGTATAGAACACCCCACGAGTTCACTCAAAACGACGCCCCCGTTGACATCAATAATAATATTGTCGAACTGCGAATTTATTGAAAAAGGTAACCGCGAGATACTACCAAATATATAAACGGGTAAACGGTAAGTGGTTATCACGGGGGAGTGCGGACGACTGCGGAGACATCTGTAGAGAAAACGATCGCACGAAACAAGGCTTGTTTTGATTCATCCGAACCACCAGAGTAGTACAGACTGCTCCTATTAACAATATTGCTTCATTAAAATTCACCGTCGCCGGAACCGATTTTAGAACGTGACGAAAGCCGCGTGGAATTTATAGTTTTAAGCAGTTTGATAATTAACCGAAAAGGTCAGGGGAGGGCCTGTAAGTTTATAATACGGTTGTTTGAACGTCATCGGTCGTAGGGTGTACAGGGTGTTTCTGGGTGTTCCGTACAAACATCGAGAATGATCTCCCGTCAGCCAGTGAAAGCGAAAACCTATCCGTAGCGTCGCTCGAACACTCAATTTTTAATGGCACTTGACTGTATCCATTTCATTCAAGTGTAAACGTAGTGCAGTTAAATACACAACAAAAATATTGCCGGCCTCCGAAACACTCGATAAAATGTCACAATATGGTTTTTGAGATTTTCAAACGGCGTCACGCCGGTCGTGGGAATATCTCAAAAACTTTGTGGCATATCGAAACAGAAGGTTTGTGGGACGAAATGTCTCTTAATGGATTATATTCATTTTGTTAAAATACAAATTTAAGGATTTACTGTTTCCGTAGTGTATGTATCATCAAAAATCTCAAACTCCCAAAAATATACAAAATAAAAGTTGAATTCTACTCTCTATTATACCTGTCTAAAAGTTTGCAGGAAAACTCGAAAATATTATGCACATAATATATGTTATGTTTATTATAATTTTTGAAAAATAAACATTTTCTTAAAATATTATAGACATTTCTATGTTGTGCTTAAGTTATAAGAAATACAATCAATAAAACATGTTTAAAATTAAAATACAAAATAAAAATTATACCTAAACATGTACATTTTTATCCCGAACATTTATAATTTCTTGAATTTGATAAAAGATAATGTTACATACTGGTACACACTTAATAATATATTTTTAGAAAACAGATGATTATTTTTGGGAAATATCTTCTTAGATATTTCCTACTTCAACATCGTTACTTTAGTTTTATACGAGTAAACTGTTATTGTTTAAACTCTAAACTACTTTATACGTCTATACTTATATCACAGTTGGGAAGGAGCCCCGTGGTCAGGAGTTGGATTTGTGAAAAAAATCTCAAAACAATTTTTCAGAATAATATATAATATAATATAAAACAATAATGCCAGACAGATAAAAAAAAATATGAAAATCTAGACCGAGTGCAGGGTTTCAATAATATATGCTACTATATAGAAATTCCAAAAAACTTGAGTAGGTAGTCCATTATTTAAACTCAATATAATACCTGATTTTTTATAATATCGATTACTGAGACTCATTTAAGGAGTTACAAATTAAATAGAACACGACAGCGAACAATGTTAACATCTTAATAAATAATTAGCTCATTATTTAGTTTAAGAAATGATAAATCAACACCAGTTTACTTCACTTATCAGTATAGTAGATAACGTAAATATATTCATGCCTTATATTTCTTGGTATAATATAATTTTATTTTAAAAACGCACACATTTATAATTGTTACTAATTAATAGTAAATAATTTTAAAAGCCAAAACTAATTGATATGTATAGCATAATAAATAAAGGTGTAAAGGTGAGTATTTCAGTCGTTGGAGTATACATATAATGATATAACCAATTTGTTGGTAATATTTACTCTCCGAATTGAACTGTCTAAAGAATAATAGTGTGTTTAATCACAGTGAGTGACTCCTTGTTAACTTGTTAAAAACTTAAGGTACATGGTGATTTTTTAAGCATGCTCACCCTATTGTTATGCTAAAATTATGCATATATTTAGATTATAATTTTTGAAATTGTTATATGCACTGGAAGATCATATTTTCGAATACTTGAGTTTTTTTGTACCACTTAAGGAAGATCCTGTGACAATATAAATTTCTCTTTTTAAATAGGACCCCCTTTTTTCACTTTTAATTATTCAGCAGATATTTATTTTTCAAATGTTGATGTATCAACTATCTAAATCAAAATTCGAGAGAGTAGTTTTTAAGTTAGATAACTTTGTGTTTTAAGGGTTTAGGGAAAATAATATTATTTATATGGTAATGGTTGAGTAGGTATAGGGACTTGATAATTTGAACATTTTGATAGTGAACTGTGAATAAAAAACATTTGTAAAAATGAAACAAGTATAATAAATACTAGATATAATATTACATTTAAGTTAAATTATTGTAAAACTATTTTTAAGAATTATTATCCTTAGTACAACAATTTTAATAACTACCAATCAAAATTGTGATTTAGATGCATTCTAATTTCCAAGAAAATCATCTACTAAATAATTTGTAGTAAAGAAGATGTTTTTATTTGAATATTAGAAATCTGTATCGCCTCAGGACTCATCTTAAATGGTAGGTACAAAAAAATATCAGATGTTTGAAAATAATGTCTAAGTATACTTAAAAATTCTAAAAATAAGAATTTGAATAAATGTATTATTAAAGATTAAAATGGAAGTGAGCATGCTTAAAAAATCACTTTGTATATCAAATAACTGTTCTGGAAATCATATCATTTTTTATAATTTTCATATACCGAAACGATTAGTTCTACCTAATGCTTGGAAACTAAATCCACTTCCTTATTATGTCAATAATTTAGAAATAAAGTTCACTAGGTATGTATGAGATAAGGGTAATATAAAAAATATATGAACGTATTATTCATTCAACATCGCGTGATACTCTAACACGAACACCATTTTTAATGAATTCAATGTTCATTTGGCTGTTGATTAATAATATTATTCTTACGTATTAAAAATATTACTAGGTAGTTTTTTAAAACAAAAACTTCGTACTGTCAAACGTATTGTAAACTGTAATACACTGTTATGCAGTAAAAATTACAAACTTTCAATTTTGTTTTAATATTTCGTGTTATAATTTAAATAGTTTGGTGAAAGAAACGCATAAAAAAAATAATTATTATAAAATCTATTGTATTAGATTTATATAAAAACCTCTGAGAACTTATAGTATTTTAACAAAGTTTTCTTATTTCGTGTTTTTCATAATAAATCAATATTAGGTATTTAGTGTTTAAATTTATTTCTATAACAGATATTATGTAAATTAAAATTATTCCAATTTTCGAGTATAGATAACTATCACAGACTAATGACCTAGTTGTTGAAGCTTTCATTCTAAATAAAAAATAAAAAAAATAATTATTTTCTATTCACAAACCATATTAAGTTTTGTCTACAATTATTTACGACATAAAATATAGTCAATTATGATATACATAATATTATATTAGTTATAAGTTATAACTATAATAGCAGTTATAATCTATAAACCAATAACTAAAAGTAAACTAACGTAAATTGTTCACCAAATTGTCACTGTTGGATATAATATAATATTTATACATAGCACCGAGTTATTTTTAATGTCAAAGTTGGCGAATTAAAATGACTAACTAAAAAAAATTGTTATAAAGAACACTGAAGCAAATATTAAAATAGACTGAGAAAAATAATGTCATCCATGAGGTTTTTTTGGTGGAGGCTTAGTCGTATTTTAGGGAAAGGGCTTCATAATTGTTTTTAAGGAAAAAATATATTTCATTAAAAAAAAAATGCAGCAGACATGTTCCACTCCAAACGCCCTATAATTTTTTTCTATATTACCTATTATGGGATAAATTTATTATAATTGACAATGAATAATAATCAAACAAATATCTCCTTAATATAGCAAACAATGGGTTGAAACTTTTTAATATAATATTATATCGAATACTTGTATTGAAATAAAAATATTTTATTTCCTGATCGAAACGAGGGGCTGGCCAAAGGTAATACTGTATTGACTCCAAAAATCAATCCTAAATAATGAATAGTTGTAAAATAAGAACAAAAACCGTTTATATGTAATATTATGTATGTTACGATATAATAATATTCATCAGACGTGGTGGAATTTAGTTTGGGGGTAGTGAGAATTTGTTAGACTTGCCAATGTTGGTTAATATCCCTCACACAGATACCGGAAACTTATATGTTATATACATAATATTATGGTGTAATCTAATGGTGCGTTGATGGCGAAAAAACATTGAAAATCGGCCTCATAGTTGTATCACATTTCGAGTAACCCGTCGCACAAAATACTTCTTACCCGGTCAAAACCTTTAGGCAACATCGGTTCTGGTTCGAGGTTTGGTTACACACAAATAAGGTTTATAGGTTATGGTTCTGACTTTAGTTTCACAAGTATAGTATTTAAGGTTATAGTACTGAAACCAATTTAAACTAATGTTCGGGTTTGGTTTAGGTTTGAATTGGTATTCAAATAGGGTCCCAGTTTTGAATATTGTTTTTTTTTAGGTGTATACATAAATTATTTCACTTATGTGGATGGAAATACTTTTATCCGGTACCTATTGGTATGATAAAACTGTTACATTTGTTTATTCTAATTTGAAAATTTTGAAATACAATTTAAATTCAAGTGGTTAAAAATAATATAGCAAATACATTTTCTCATCAACAAGTATTGAAAAAATTATGTGATATCGACATTTTTCATTTGTATTTAGTACAAAAAGTTTTAGTCGATAATAACCGGTTAATATATTTAAATCATTGCCCGGTTTCGATTAAAGTGCAAACATTTTAGTAGCAAACAGTACCAATACCTATTTAATTTAGATTCCAATACATACTACATAATATACAGTAATAACAATATTATTACGTATTAGGTCAGTTCAATTATTACCATTTGCGGACGGTGGCTGTTGTTTTTATCGCATTTTTTTTTAGTGCACTTCCTCTTGGATTGAATAGTAAATTCGCCATCAATAATAAATTACGAAACCTATATACTATATTGCCTAACTCACAGTTACTAATACATGCGGCCCGCGACCGTCAGAGTGCAGTGTGCAGTCTCTGAACCATTCGTGTATAATATATTATAAATATATCATCGGTATTATATTAATATGTGTTTTATGCTTATACAGAGTGTAATAGAAAGAACTGACCAAAAAAAAAAAATGTATGCTACTTAAGCATATGACAAACATTTTTAAAATTATATGAATAGTAAATAGTTTAAAAAATATATCCATGTTAGCAAATTTCCAATTATAATATTTTCAAAAAGTCAGTTCTATCTGTTACACTCTGTATACTTACAATGTGTGACTTATGTGGGAGAACAGAAGGATAGAATTGAAAACTTCAGAGAAATATTCAGAGATATATTGTTTTCTATAGAGAACATTTTCCGAATTGGTTTTACCTGGAGTGGAAATGAGGTTTTTTTTAAAGAGATAATTTGATTATTTGCTAAAAGTAAGGAAGGTGCGATAAAATGATAGATCAGATAAATTGGCTATGCCATTGCTTATATCGTGGTTAAATAGGGTATGTATGATAAAAATCAAGGATCCCAGGGGGGTTTATTTTGTCTGTTATGGCCATATTGGCGAGTATTAATAGGTACATTAATATGATTGACTCTTCATATAATATGTTGTTGGATAGATATCAGGATTTTCGAGTGCCTCGAGATCATTAATTAAAAACATAGAAAAGAGATTAATTGTTGAGACATACGTCTTTTGTCGGGACTGTGAAATTAAACATCTAGAACCCGAATCAGTGAATCATTTTGTACGGATTGAGATGGTGAAATGGGAGTGTCCTCTGAAACACTCTGTATTTTTATATTATTGATGCGGTTTTAGAATGTTTATGTGCCATGTTATTATTCGACTGATTTGAGCTTTTCGTGGGCTAACCACGAAAATTGGCCTAATGTATCTGGGCCGTCGCATGCCGTGCTAATTAGTATAAATATAATTACTGACAGTTATATTTATTACTACAAGTAATTTCATACTAACTTAGTTACCAAAGTTGAGCTGGCGACGAACCTTTTACTGACAAAAGCTGGCTGATTAACTGTCACTCTATTGCTTTATTGATAAAGTTGGTCAATTTTTTTTTAAAGAAAACTTAAGAAAATAGTTTAAAAAATGGAAAACATGACAACGGTGTATTACGTTTCATTATCCAACGGTTATGACTGAACTGAAACCTATACACATATCTGTGTTTCAAACTGTTGGGTCCTTTCGTCATAAATTTGATGTTTTGTGTAATAAAATAATGATGTATACATAACTTAAATTATAGTTAATAATCGTCAAAGATTATACAGTAGAAAATTGACTAGAATGTTATTAATTGTTCATGTTATATCGAATATATTTGATAAAACAAAATATTTTTATTTTCAGAATGAAACAGGTAAGGCACCATAGATGAAAAAACATTACTAACTCTGAAAATAAATTAAAATTGTTTTAAATGTATAAATAAAAACAATATCTTATCAAAATTACGAAATCTCAAATAATAATACTCATTAAAAGAGAAAATTTAAAAGTGAATGACTACTACAAGTAAAAATACAAAAAAATAATGTAAAAAAAACTATTAAGCCAATTGTTATGTTTTTCGTTACAATTGTAATTTAATAATTCCGTACCTATAATGTTAATTAATATTAGTAATACACGTCCTATTTTTGATAAAATTGTGAAGACTTTTCGAAAGTCTGTATAAAATAAACAATGCACTTCAATATTTTACTTTACTGGTTTGGTTTCGTCATGTCTTGATTTTATGTGAAATAAATTACACATTACTATATCGTTATTTGTATTTATGTACTTACTATATTATGCCGTATAATATCTGTCGTATTTAGATTAATTGACTATTAATTAGATAATTATTTTTATGGTTAGATAAAAATTGATTATAAATAATAATTATCACATCAAACATATTTATATTATACAATTTTTGAAAAGTAAAAATTGCATAATGCAGGTTTTGTATAGAATACAGATGATTATTATGATACGATATTTTGATTCCATACTAAAACTAATGACAACGAGATATTATTATAAATTGTAATCAATTATTTCGTATCTTAATAATTCCGTAGAACATACCAATGGATTAACAAAACTAATAGTAATTAAATAAAATCTAATTTACAGCACATTTCTATACAATTTATAAATTATTTGAATTTCACACATTTAAAAATAACATATAAAAATTAACTTTGTGACTAAAATGTATGCTAATTATTTGTGTTTTTCTTTGTTGTAAAAACAGTAGTAGTAATAGAGAAAAATCGTTTAAAAATGAACCTTTGAGTATTCGAAAATAAATTGGTTCGGAAAACTCGTTTGTGGTTGTTAATCGAAAACCGGCTGTTGTGAAAATAGAAAAAATTTAATATCCGTTGTTTGAAAATATAGCAAAATATGTTGATAGAGTAAATTTTTTTTCATTGTAATATATTATCAATATTGATTCACTTTTCATATTATTGTTGATTCCACGACACAATTGTACCTAATGGCTTATACAAGACGCTGTGTGATCATGATTGTGTTAATACACTGTTCCTAATGATCTAGAAAAATACAATATTTTTTTATAATGGTTGACGGATTTCTAAGACTTTTTTATATTGCCTATTGTGCTTCAAGACTATCAAAGCAAAACGAGCCGACTCTCAGATTTTTTTGTTTCTAAAATAATAATGAGTATCTTATCTTTTTAAGTATAGTGAGACTTTTAAGGTCTTTTTCTATTAACGAAAATAATGAAAGGTTTTATGTAACATAAAAACATCTGGTTATTTTAACTACTTTCATTATCAATCATTATTTCTGGTGTAAAGTTATAATGTTTAACACTGAAATGTACCTAATTACATCACTCCATAACTTTAACATTTATCTCATTAAAAAAAAGTAATGAGTATCATTTGAATATTAATTATAATGTTATGTTATAAAATAATATATACAATAATTTTCTGATACATTTTGAATATTTTTCTTTCACAAAAATATACAATATTTTAAAATCTCAGCTGAGATTCCATTACTAAACTATTTTCTTTGAATCCTGTTAGACATTATGACTAGATACTCACCTTAATACAACAAAATTATGATGTACACTATATTATAATACTGTCATTATCAGTTTATAATATTATATTAATGAGAACACTCGAATATAAATTTAATAACTGAGTGTTAGAGGAAAATAGAATATCTAAGAAAATCTATCAATAGGAGGTTGGAGGAATTTCACTAAATTAATGAAAGTAATATTATTTCAAATTAATCAATTTATCATTTTTGTTTTATAACACGTCCCATATCGACAATTGGTTCTTCTTTTTGAAAGGTCATTGCGACCGACATAAGTTTTAAACTTTTAAACGCACAAACTTTTTTTCTTTCATCTTGTTATCATTATTTTTAAAATTGGTATTATCATCTGAGGAGCTTTATAGCTGCAGTTTAGTAATTTTGATATTGAGTTGAGAAGTTTTTATTGGTAATTTAAGTTATTTAATTTTATATTATTGTATTGATATGAAAGGTAGCAGATGACTCTATTATTGGTATTATCTTTGAGAAGTTTGTACGTTTAAAACGTTTTAATTTGGTACTTTTCGGTTTCATTCTCAATGTTGCTATATTTCAAATTATTTCAATACCATAATATATAGATGCAACATCGTGTAGAATACCGATTTATAATACAATCGATTTAACTTCAATTTAAATAGGTCAATGTCGTGCTTGAAACCACAACTAAAAATTTAAAAACATTATTTAAACAACCGTTGTTAAAGTTAACATTTTATTGTATTTTTAGTATTTTAGCTATATTAGTTTTACACTTGTGAGTGTTTCGGAGTTTTATCTGTTGATAAAATTTTCTGTATCTCTTCAAAAAAATGCATAAATACTATTTTTGTTAGGACAGTTAATTCAAAAAAATAAAATAAAAAGATTTTCTCAAAATATTCCGTTTAATTTTGACAGAATTTTATTTGTACAATTTACGGATTACTCGTTATTGACAAAGACAATATGGGTTATTAAATGTTATTTTTTAGAAGTTAATATGTATAGATAATATGTAATGAAAGTTAATATTTGAAATAACCAATGATTTTGTATATAACTCTTCCCATGTTTGTTTATTTGATAACATATTTTGACTATTCATTTAATACATATCATATTAATATAGTTGAGTTTTGAAAATTTTAAAATATCTACTCCATATTTTTCACGTATTTTTCCCTGTCAGTTTTTTTTTTTTTTTTTGTCTATAGAATGTAATATTCGTAGTAACATTATAATATTTGTTAGATTATTGCTTACTAATTTACCATAAAATTGAAAGTTATACCTATGGAGATATTTCTAAACATGTTTTAGACTTTTTTTATAGTCCAAACTGTTGTCATGTGATTGTTAAATCATTATACCCTAAAAGAAATCTAAAAGAACGATATTAATTGTCAATAAATGAGACAAGAGTTTAGGATTAATAAAAATGAAAATAATATGGATTTTCAATTTACTTATAGAACGTATAGGTATCAAAGTTTCTGAAAAATATTATCTTTTTTTATTATTATTATTAGCTTTCAACCAAAAGTTATTATAGCTCAACAAATATTCCCCCTTCTTACTTAATAACGGCGACGTAGTACACAATGAAAAACCACGAAAAAAATTATTTATAGTTTCACTTTCAAATATACTTACTGTAATCATTTTTTATGAAAACTAAAACACTAATTGAGTGGTTAAAATATCCTACATAAAAATAAATTCATTTGAAATATAAGAGAATTAATGGAAATTTTTTAAAGAAAAATGTTGAGATTCCGTAGTTCACATTATAACACATATAATATACATTTTAATGAGGTGCCACAATTCACATTTATTCACATTTTTTCAAAGTCCTATTAATTAATTTCACGTTGTTCTTGGCATTATGTTATTAAATCAGTTTGCATAAAATTAGTTCTCTATTAATGTAATTCAAAATAATATGCTTTAATAAAAAACGAATACAAGTATACAACATTTGGTTGGAAATGGTTTGTGGTTTCGGCCGGTTACAAAGTATAATAATTATTAATTATTATAATATTATGCTTCGTAAAGTTCAACAGTAATTTTCGTTCACCGCGACCAGTGTTGTATAAAGAATTCGTTTATAAAATATTTGAATAAAATCTTTTTAAATACTTACTTTTATTATTTTTTTATATTGTACTATTAAATGTACAATACTGTGTACTGTTATATTACATTGTATACATAATTTAAATTCTCAAATGTTGTACATTATATCATATTAAAGTTTTTTTAAACTTCTTTACTAATAGTTTACCAATACAATAAGTATTAAATTATTATTATTATTATATAATGAGATTTTCGATTGTAATGCATGAAAACAAATTAAGTTAAATGATTTCGTCAGGAGAGTTGATTGTTATATGAATAACATTCAAATAATTTTAATATTATTAATATAAAATTAGCATAATGGTTAAGGTAAAGTTGAGTATGACAACACGTTTGAAGATAGATAAGAGTGTGAAGAAAAATATGGCACCGAAAATCGAAGACACACTGTTCTAAATGTTCTTCCATAAGTCATAAGTGCACCTATAGCTCTTTTATAGTATTTAGATTTTATAATAGTGTGGTTACATAAGTTAGCATTTACATACATTTAATGAAATTATGGTACCTACTCTAAAATTACTCGCTATCAACTGTTTGGTATCTCTGCTGTTTGGTTATGATGCAAATAATATTATACCTATCACAATAATTATTAGACTCGTGTACAATTTGAAGTTTTCCTAAAAAATAATTATTATGTTAGGTACCTAGGTGCTAAAGTTAAATTGTAACTACTCGTATTATAACAATTTAGACCTTTCAACAAATAAATTTATTATTCTCAAATTATTTTTATTTTTTTTTATTCCATGGGTCTTTAAGTCCGTATAGTAAGTAAATTATATTATGTGATTTAATAATTGTGTTTTTAATGCTCAATGACAATATTTTAGTGGCTTTAAGTCCATAAATTATTACACGTCTTGTATGTAATAGTTGTTTGTGTACGTACTGAAATAATTAAGCAACTATAATAATTCAAACATTTATCTTTTGATCTATAACCCGCCCATAGTAGGAATATAATATTCAATTTACAAACCAAACATACATTTTTGTTGAAAAACTAAAATCACCCTAGTTATGTTTCAATAATAGTATTTTAATTTTATATCGAAACAAATTATCAGTACAATACAATAATTACCTAGGAATAACAATAGTTCGAAGTTA
The DNA here is from genome assembly GCA_949089665.1 of Macrosiphum euphorbiae. Classification (NCBI taxonomy): domain Eukaryota; kingdom Metazoa; phylum Arthropoda; class Insecta; order Hemiptera; family Aphididae; genus Macrosiphum; species Macrosiphum euphorbiae. The sequence goes on along the minus strand of CARXXK010000001.1, from coordinate 52,356,716 downwards.
ATGAGGAAAACTAAAATCGAAACATTATTAAAAATATCTCGAGTGTACGCCAATTATATAATTATACAATTCATTCATACCTTTGTGTTAATGTGTAGTGTACCTTACAGTTAACCAGAATAATAAATATTATTATAAATTAATAACATCATTTTATATGAACCTAATTAAATCCCGAAAGTATCGCAAGTAAGACAATGTGAGAACCATTATAATGGACCGATAACAACAATACCTAATAATAATAGTTGTTGGGTATAATTCACGATTTAAGATATACAGGTTAAACATCGGCCTATAACGAATAGAGTGCTTTATGATGACTGGTGAACCAACTAACTGAAACAGCTGAGATCCCAAAATCACTAGCGTTTGTTGTGGTTTAAACATGTTAAATATATATATATATATAATATCATAACGCCATAACAACTTACCACGGTTATCTGCTTTTGATACCAATAATACCTACAGAATATAATATTATTGAATCTATAAACTTGTCCTTTCGGTGCGCTAGTAGTAGTGAGAACAGCTGTTTCAGATGGTTAGTTCACCGGTCAAACTAAGGGAGTTCGATACGCAACCTGTATATCTTAAATCGTGGTATAATTATTAACATGGTGAGTGGTATGATAACAGCAATCACTGTGTATATTATACATTTATAACATAATATTATTATGCATGTAGTAGGAATTTCATTTTTGGTATAGATAATATTGTATATCGATAGAATCGAAACGGAAAAAACGAATTTATTAAGTTCGCGTGCTTTTTATCAGTAAACCAGGGAATTATTTGGCACGCATTCCAATTTTTTTTTTTTACATTAATGATTGGTGGTGGGGAGGTGAAGATCAATGGTCGGTCTGGCGACATATAACCAGCGCATGCGAGTTGTTTTTATACCACAACGCAGTGGCAACTTTTATGGCCAAGTCATTTGACTGGTCTCGTAATAAATACCAAACGAATGTACATATATATGTGTTAGTATGTTGTATATACATGCGTATAATATATATACTGTGGCGTGTATTATATATGGCCCGTATGTATAGCTTTGCGTGGTGGTAGCTGTGGGGCGACAATGTTAGGAATGGCATCATCTAAGCCGATATTATACTGATATATAATATATATATAATATATATATATGTTTATGACATGTGTGTGTGTGTGTGTGTGTGTTACATATGAGTATATTGTGTAAAACGTATAATATAATATACATACCATCAGAATAACATATTATATATTACACCGTAAGAGCCCTAAGATTCCGAAGCTGTACTCTCCTCGCCGTTTACTAGTGCTGTCTGTGGTCTCGGAACAATAATATTATAATATTGTGTACGTCATCCGTTCTGGTGTTCGAATCTACAGGAAAAATGTTCAGAACTGGAGCCGATGATTCGTCATCGGGTGTTGAAAGAAAAATAATATTATGTGAAAATAACGCAGGTTTCGACGACGACGACGACCCCCCGGTATACTATAACAATACGACCACAAAGTTTGAAATCGATCCCCCCTCCACTCCAGTCGAACAATAAAAACTGCGGTAAAACTATTCGATACTAAATTCATACCTACCGAGTCGATCGAGTTAGATCTATTGTTCATAATCACAATTTAATACAGTATCATAATGAGATATTATACGTGAAGAATAACTACACTGCGTCGTTCATTCCGATCGATTTTTACACAAAAAAATACTTACATAATTCGATGTATTAACTGTGTATTTTATTAAAATCATATAATACTATATACTTAAGTAATTAGCAATTGATTTATTTTATTGAGCGTTGTAATTCAAAGTCTGAATAATGTACTGTTGATATATTTTTTATTATAAAGAGAAGTTGTTAGTTTTAAAAAAATACTAAAAAAAATCTTATAAACACCGAATTGAAAATGTATTTCTTATTCTACACGTTAGTTGGTTAATGAGTACATCCAAAATGTTATACTAAGTGATAGTTTGAAAGATTAAAACTTGTTTAACCTAATTACGTTATAAGTCTACTCATTTAATCAATACAATGTAGACGTAGACGTAGTGATGGCATAATAACATTGCAGCACATGGCAGCACCTATAGTGAAATGTCAAATAGTATGTTCTGACAAATTTAGTGCGTTAAAAAAAAAAATTGATTGTTTGTTTGTATAACTCTTATATTTTTATTTTGCTTTGTTTCCGCTTGTCCCCGGAAGCAAATCGGGACGAGGTTGAGTTTTACGAGTGTCGGATATACAGTAAAAGGTTCCGGACGGCCGAAAACAATAACGATAAAGTTTCTCAAATAGAATTCAACGGTCAAAAATAGGGATTTTTATCGACTCTACTAGCCATAAGCTGTAAGTATATTATAACAATGTACGTGTGCCGTGGATGCGGCTAATACCATAGGACCAACATATTAATACTTGTATTTTTTTTTTTTTTACAAATAACTCTCTTTCAGTGGTTCTATTTTCCGAAACTCATACACCAAATAATTTGCACCGCAAAGTATAGTGCCCTCATTATATCCGAGGAAAATTGACGATTTCGGTGCGTTTACGATATTGGACATATTGTACTATTATTTAATATCGTTAAGTAGTCAGCAAGGAAAATATAATATTACTGTCGCAACCGTGATATTGTTATTCGACAATAGAATTTTGTATGCACGGTAATAATACTACCAACGAGTGCGTGAAAAACATTACAATTTTAATATTTCAACGTGCAATAGTATTTAAGCGATTCTTTAGTTTTGTCTCTTAACAGTGTGTTTCCGTACAATACAATTGCTCACAAGTGTTTTCGTTTATATTTGTGCAATTGTTTTACTTCCCGCTGTGTGCTCCTATAGTACAAAATAAATAACAATAATTGTTACGGTCTACCATCCGAGGAAAATCGTTACGTTTTCAGAATTTTCACTGAGTAACGAACGCAGTAATAATACCCGTTATAACATATCAACAGACAATTTTATTCGCAATATTATTTTTGATGATAAAAAACAAACAGTGAAATATTAGCATATTGTGTATAATACTATAGAACGTCATTATGGAGCGACGGAACACTGGTGTGGACTTTCTGTTGAAATAGAGGTTACAATTTATCGGACACAGATTGGTAAAATTTGGATCGTTCTAAGAGAAACCAAATATTATATCGTTAAAATAACAATGAGTTTTTTATTCAAGTCATTATTTAAACACTAATAATACATTTGTAACACTGATAAACTAATGTAGGTAAGTCATTACTTATTGTAGACATTTATAAAAAAAAAATAAGAAACCGAGCAGGAAATAATGTCAAGTGCTATATAGTCTCATCCACTTTCCACAGTGCAGTCTAAAATATTGTAGGAAATCGTATGTGAACTAAAATATTTCTAAATTAGTTATGATATCATTATCATTGAATTTACAATACGTTTATGAGCGGAATTTGTTTAAAACATATTAGGTATTGAACCACACTTGATTCTTACCCTTCTGGGAGATATTTTATTTCACACTAATAGGGGGAAACTTATTATACCGAAAAAGTCTTAAAATAACATCATTAAAGTAAAATATAGTTACTTGTCTAAATTTCTGGCTGGACACTTTTATTTTTAACCGATCAAGACGTGTTGGCAGAAAATAAAAACAAAGACTACTGTAGCATATTAAGTAAACATCGGTATCGCCCGATGTTTACCGATATTGATTACCTAGTTTAATATTTAAACACGATAGGTAACAAGAGTTGTGTTCGTGATAGGATACGAATTTCATAAATAGTTAGCCCGGTTGCCGATACTTTGCCACAAGCTTTGGATAAATTAGTTCGGAGTATAAGTACCAATACTTTGTGTCCTTATAAATATATCCTTAAGATATTAAGTAAATTATTGTCCTTTAGTTTATTAATCGAAATTCATGTGTGTTTCATCTTGTCACTCTTCCGAAATCACAGTATTGTGCCCTCGTTCGTTCCATAATGGAATATGTTTTGGTTTTCCCTTCCCTGGAATGTTGCTGCTGGGAATTTCTTTGGTTCATTACACTCTCTATTAATATCTCTTGCCCTCCTCCTGTCCATCCTCTCTCACTATTGACACCCAAGACAAGTCATAATGCAGTGATAACCTTCGTTCAAACCTCTTAATCAATAATAAAATCGACTGTTCTTTATTCCTATCAATAACTAACATCCACGTACCGATTATTGTAACACACGTTATTCTCATATAGATGTATTCCTTTCTTAATCCCATTTTATACTTCAAATTATGACTAGAATAAAAAAATGACCCTATGGTTTGTTTAATGTGGCCCGCAGGTGATGAACTATCTTTTCTATTCTAAATAGCCACTGATGTACAATATTTAAGTTCCTTATATATTTTAGTAGTCCAGAATGATATGTTTATGATATGTTAAGGAAAAGACAATGGCCTAAGTGAATGAAATATTATATATAAAATCATGAGCGTATAGTGGCGTCGTGAAGTGTTTTGCTTCGAGTAAAATGATGAATCTTGGCAACTACATTATTTTAATTAATTATTATATATTATGACAGTCAAATATAGTCAATTGGAATCATTTTACGGCTAACGGAATTCTATAATAATAATATATTAGTTTGCACTAGGAAATCTTCAATCCTGTTTTGGTTTTATTCCAACGATGATAATATGATGTGTTTGAGTTTTCAGAATGATATTTTTATCGTTGTTTAGGGGTTTACGATGGACACAAACCTTCCAGTAGGTATTTTTTTCATTGTAACGAGTTCTTCATTACCTCTCCTATATAAGAATAGTTTATCGGCCAATCCGCATGATTCACGTTTCGAGGGAAATATTTAAGTTTGATGTCTTCTACGCACGCCACCATAAAAATTGTGACGTGTGTATAATTGCACAAAGGTGACCTCATTTTATGCAATGGAATCAATAACGCATTCCGCTTTAGTCACATTGCATATCATATAAATGATATAATATATTATTCACTGCATATATTATAATCATACGATTTTAACTCTGACTCGGTGCTTAAATTATAATGGATAAAATAATATATTTCATTTTTATACCAACGTTTATATAATACAATCCCTCTATTGAACGCTGTCGTAGGTTGCACTTGGTCGTATCGAAATTACGACACCTTGGATATTTTCTGATTTCTACAGCGCATATGAATCATTTGCGAAAATCGAAATATATTACTATTGATGGTTAAAATTCAAAACGTATACTCGGGAAACTGCCTAGATACTATTTTTTGTTTCTTCGAATATTTATCGGAAAATCAGATTGGTTGCGGTCGTCCGTCGTTTGACAGTGTTTCTTTCTTTTATTCGACAAAGGGGTGTACGCTATAAATCAAGAGAGACTACACTCGCACACCGGGTGCGCTATTATTGCGTTTGCATCTGTTCGAGAAACAGAAATCGTATCTAGGGGTTATCGTAAACTATAGGTTCGTCGGATGATTTATAAGCGTGAACGTGTGGGGTGCTCTGTTTTCCAATCGGTCGTAGGTCCATAATATTACATTCGGGTGTGATAAACGCTCGGTTTTTTAAAGATATGTTTTTATCAAAAAACCTGAACACTATAATTTATTTATTATTATTCAGCGGTCGACCCCAACGATGGTAGGTACCATATTATATTATTAAGTAACATAATATTATGATTTTTTACCCCGGTGAACACCGCGAACCGTCGCGTCGTGAGATGAAAACGTCATCCGAACAACAGTTGTTTTAATGTTGGATCAATGCTATCATCGTTTTTGAAGATTGACGGTGACGAGTAATCCCACGGGCCGTACGTCGAAACGGATATTATACTATAATTTATATTATTATTATTACTATCATACACACAATGTGTGTGTACATCGTAATAATAAATTGTATATTCGTGAGTGTGTCGGGACGAGGTGGTGGCGGTTCTTTCGACAGAGTTTCACACATAAAATGCACAATATGTGTGTGTGTGTGTGTGTGTGTGTGTGTGTGTGTGTGTGTGTGTGTGTGTGTTATATAACATGTAGTTTAAATATTATTATACTTTGTGGACGGAAAGGTTTCTGTATGGGCTTAATAATAGTTATCGCAGAAAGCTTTCGGAACAACAATAACTGATATTGGCATCGTTAATATTATCCGTCAGACGACGGCTCTTCGATAAATTAAAACGGTCGTTTCCGTCCTCGGAAGACGAACGGTGGGATTATGTTAGTACTTATTACTATAGTTACTACTCGCTTATATACAGCAGTGCTATAATTGAAACAATAGTAGTAATAATAACATATAATACGCACCGTCGATTCGTTAGCGTTTAATCTACCTACCTAATTATTAACGACGATCAATAATAACGACAACCGCTATCATTTATACGTCTCCGGCGAGAGGAAAGTACGCGAATATCATATTATTATAGTGTAACATCCGTTTAATAAAAAAAAAATATCAATCGTGTTCGCGTTAGTTATTATTAGACTGCATGAAACTCGGTCGAGTTTGAGACAACGCGTCCAAAAACAAATTTTCAACTCGCCGAGAGTCTTTAACATTTGCTTAAATATTTAATAATTCTATCGTACCTATACATTTTATCATTACACTCGACGTGTTCCCTATAGGTAAATACATGATTAATTGTTAATGCTGTGTGTCGTGTCATCGACGTATATCGAATGGCAAATTATACCGTTTGTACTTTTCGATATTGTCGTAGTCGAACAAGGTTTTAGTACAGTAAATTGGTCAAACAAACCTTTAAAGTGGTCTTGCTACTACGGTAAACGTTTCTGAGGACGTGAACGGTCAGATTGGGATTCGGTCACCGAAACCGGAACAAATTCGATCTTAAAACGATAATCATAATGTTATATTTTTATAATAACGTATCGACCGTCAAAACGTGTTAATCGGGTTGATAATAATAATATACTCTTACACCACGAAGGCACGAACTAAGATATAATGGACTGGCATCGTCTAGGTGAGGGGGATAGAAAGTAGAACTCCAAAGGTCTTCAATGTGTTATGGGACCTTAGCTGTTACTGCGCGAATGGTGGTTGAATTTTTAACTATTGATTAGATGTAACATATTATTATTATCTAGTCCGTAGTTTAAAATTAAAACCACCTTGCGCGCTAGTAACAGTAATTTATTTATTATATATTTTTTTTTTGTTATTATCTTTTATAAGCATTATCATCTAGTGAACATAATATTATAGTCAATAGTAGTTAATAAAACGGTTGACGTTTGACTCAAATTGTTCTTAATTATTATTGCGAGGGTTAGTCATCGGTGTATGACATGGATTAAGATACAATGTGTTACGGGACCTTTCTGTGCCGGCGCATTGTATATGCAATATTGATACAGGCGTGCGTATAGCAGAGTATTGGCCAAATCGTTCATTATTAATAAACAAAATCAATTTGTTTAAAAAATTAATAGGTAGCGATTCGTTCGTTATTTCACACGAGAAATAGGATAACTAGATTGTCCGATTATTTGTTAAATTAATACCATGTTGATATTTAATGAAATATATTATTAATAACTACAATTCCTACATTGTTTTTCGGAAAATATCTTCGTATTGTATTTCCTTCCTATATTAATTATTTAATGTTTTAAATGTGGAAATGGTAAATCGGAAGTGGAAAATATTAAATGCCAATTACTCGTCATAGAAGGTTAATTATAAACCACAGCAAAAACCGAATATATTTAAAAGTTGACCTCGTTTTTTTTTTTATATGACCGCTTTAATACTCATATACGAACATGATTTCAGAATTTTAAATACCAATGTATTATTTTCATTCAGTTGAAATGGCGTTTTATACGGTCAGTAGTTTAATAATCTACTTACATACTTGTAGGTACTACACAATAACAAACAAGTTTAGTATGCTTATTTCATTTTATACGAAATGTATATTATTTAATTATTAGGAATTTAATTGGTCTCGGTTTTTCAACCAATAAATAATATTTTATGTTTTTATACTATTATTAATATTTATTGATTTTTAATTATTTACAACTACTACATAACTACAATCAATTGTGTGCAATATTAGATTTTGAGTGGACTTATGATTGGTGTATGATGAATATTGTTTGTGTATTTTTAATTTAATATTTATTTGTTTCCGTAATCACGATTTGGAGCAGAAGAAAAGCTTTTCATCTTTAACTTTGAAGGTACTTTGTGGTGGATAACTGGATGTTTTTTGTTCTATTGTTAATTTCAAAATAATCAAGAAAAACTAAATAATTACCAAACACTAGTGTTTTAAATTAATTTTGTTTTTTTGTTATAATTTAAAAAGAATAACCGTAATAACCTAACCTTTTTTTTTTGGTATGTTGAATGTGAAGTATTAAATGCAGCTAGTTTTGTTGAGGATAATTTATTATTATACAAGACAATGACTAATTTTAATTTTGTTTAGTAACTTAAATCTGTGATAAAAAAAATAATCGATATATTGCTGCAGGTTATTATGTTTTTTTTTAATTCTGTCCTAAGAAAACACTATTTCGAAAAATCTTGTATATTTTTTTTTTTTAAAAATGTGGTGTCTTAAAATTTCAATGATAATAATATTATAATATCACGGTGTCCGGAGAACAAGTGCCGCCATCCCCCACTCCGGGGCATGGCAGAAACCTACGGGTGCCCCATTCAAAATTCTGCCAACCCAACACACACGTGTTCCTCCCCCTACCGACATAACAACACACAAAAATAAACCACTAACACCCAATGGCCTATGTTGCCGCGGGTCATCCAATAAAAAAAAAAAAAAAAATATTATAATATATAATAATTTTTTTTAGTAAAATATCGACTCTAGAAATCAGTATAATATTGTATTGAGCAATTATTATTCAAACGGATCACCCTGACTATATATTATTAAAATCACATCAGTATACTGTTACTATTATCCGTTATTGTTGTTGTTGTTATTAATATAATAATATGTACCTACCTTTGTCTTGTGGTAGAGCGAGGACCGACGAGGCGATAAACGAACCGGCCACCAACAGGAGCAGAACGTTGCGGGCGGCTAGCATAGCACACCCAGCTACCCAGCTAATCACGCGCACGATGCTCTCGTCCACCCGGCGTCACATCCCAACGGACACGCTGGTCGCACCTAAAACAAACAAACAAAATCGTCAGTTTCGATACGAAATATTACATTATCGTCGTGCTTAAAATACACAATGTCACATCCACACGATATTCCATCGATTTCTATCGATATAATATTATTAATATAAGGTGCACAGATCATAATTTTTGACCAATTTTGCTAGCATATGAAATACGATGACGGCTGAAATCGACGACCAATCGTTTTACGCACCTACCTCTGCGACAAACACGAAATCATATAACTTCATCCCGTTTTCACGTTGTACCAGCGATTTCAAAAAATAAAAATACAATTATTATTATCGTCGACATTGTCGGAATTTATTGTTGCTCTGAGGAGAGGATGTCGGATCGGAAGATAAATCAAAAACCCGTCATAACTCATAAGTTAATTGAAATAATGACTGTGGTACACGAAAATATTTACAGGTGATTCTATAAATTTATACGACAAATTGTGTTTAATATCTACTTAAATTTTATTAAAATTGACCATTCAGTATTTCCCTTACAAGATAGTCTCGATTTTATGTCAGGATACTAATAATGATATACGAGGCGTGTCCAGAAAGTAAGTTCCGTTGGGCAATAAAAACATGTAAATGTGTAAATTTTATTATAAATTTTATTTGAATATAAAATACATGTATTACTCTATTTTTCAACATAGTTACCACCATTATTTAAGCACTTATCATATCGAGGTACTAGTTTTTGTATCCCTTCATCATAGAAAGATGACGCCTGTGATTGTAACCATGCGCTAATAGCCTTTTTCACCTCATCATCTTCGTTGAAGTTCTGGCCACCCATAAATGATTTCATGTGTAAAAAAAGATGAAAATCACTGGGTGCCAAATCTGGACTGTAGGGCGGATGATTAAATTGTTCCCATGCAAAATATACATACAAAATGGAACTTACTTTCTGGATATACCTCGTATGATAGTAGCATAATAATGAGTATGTGAAGTGATATGCATTATGCATAGATCATAGTCCCAGAAGAGATTTTATTTTTAACCAAAATTATGAATATCCATACACTCATCGGTAAAATGTATAACTTTGAAAATGCACAAAATGTTATTATGTATTTTAAACTCCAAATATTACACACAGACATATAGGTAAATATTTTGTTTAGTCATTATATAATAATATCAATTACTATAAACCTGATAGACCATACACGTCATACGGCTGTCGATCAATAACAGTCAACAACATAGAACCACTAAAAAAAAAACTTCTAAAATTAAATAATAAGTAATAACCCACGGTAATAGTACTTCGTGATTTTATAATATAATAAATAGTAATAATAATAATATCATTAGCTATATTAAATTCATGAGTATACAAACAATAAACCACTGTGTAAAGAGTTTACAGAGATTAATAAATATTTTTAAATTATTAAAATTTGAAAATATAAATGTACTTTTGTTTAAACAAATAATTTGGTATATTTATTTTTAATGTTTATTATATAAGGATGATCCAATTCCAATTACAATTATATATTATAATCTATAATAAACAATAAACCATACACTATTTACAATCAATACAGATAAATAATTACTCTTCATATAACTAAACACTAAACATTTAATTTAAGACTATTTTTAAATGTTTAATGATTAAATACTATATTTACAAAAGGGTCAAGTTTATATTTATCTGCTGATTTTATAAAATTTCAAACTGAATATACCCTATTTTCTATAACTTATTCCTAGTTACGCATTCCTATAGCGAATTCACGAGTTGCACAATTCCAACATTAAAAGCAATTAATTCATAAAAGTAGCTACACACCTAAGTGTGACTGTAATGCACATTATTTGAAAAAACTCTTGTTCTAGGTTATTGAAAATAATGGTTTTTACTGTTCTATAAGCAGTGTAATTTATAGATGCTATTAATCTTATAATTTAAATTATTTTAGAACTCATCCGGTATATGGTATGTTTACAGCGATAATATCGCGGTATACCATTTTCGAACATATAATTTAAAAACAATTTTCGTACGCCCCGCTCTTTCAGTAAACAATTTATAATGGCAGCAATCGATGTATAATATTTATCTTCTTCGTATTTTTTTTTATATTTTCATTGGAATCAGTAGTTGTTCTAATATTATAACAAGAATAATATTATTCTGTGTTCGAAGCCTGGGTAACTGAATTATTATCAATGGTAAATCATTATTATAGGTACTAATATAATAAAGCTATACCGTGGTCGTATTTTTTGAACAAGTCGTCGTAAGTAACATATTATTATTATTATATAGGTACTATGTGGTTCGGAAAACGAAAACGGTTAGGGATACGATGCATTTGGCGTACTGACATAAAATAAAATAAAAAATATATATATATGATTTACGGTACACATTTTATATAGGTATACTACAGTGTTCATGCGTGTATACGCCGCCGGAATCGTTTTAACTTTTTGACATTTAATTTTTGCCGAAATTTTATATGACGTAATCGAGGAAAAAAATGCGTTTTTCGACGTCAACCATTATTAAAAACTATACTGCAACATTTTTATGGTCATAAAGGGGGTCGTGGTTGGTAACGTAACGACATGTGCTGGGCATAGGTATTATCGTACATAGTCGATGAAAATATAATCGGGAACAAGTCAGGTTCATAAACACGAATGTGATTGGATACGTGATTTATATTAACATGACAAGATCGGTATGTACGTCTGATGTGAGGATAACGTGGAGTATCCATGTAAATAAATATAATTACTGTGTACGAATCGATACGATTTTACAAGTAGGTAGCATGTAAATAGATTAATGAGATCAGTCAGTGATTAAAAAAAAATAAAGGTTGAAAATATATTTGAAAAATATTTTATAGAATTTACTTTAATTGAGTAGGTTTTACAGTATAAAGTAGTTTACGGAATTTCAATAAAACGATAAACATACATTATGTACTCTGGTTTGTATATAGGTGCGTTTTTATTTGTATTGGTAATTGTTCGTGTCCAAACAGAATGGACGAGCAGAGTAAAACACGCCGTAGTGGATACGTAGACGAAAGCAAAAGCCAATTTCCTAAAAGCCCCTGGAAAGTTTTATACCTTGTGTCGGAGTATTTTTAAGGGTCAACATGAAATCTTTAAACAAATTGTTTGGATATTTTATTTGTCGACCTCCGTAGTGAGTTAAAGATAAAAACCATGTTATACTTCTGAAATAAAACAAAAAATAAAGACAGGTACTATGCAATAATAATATTATGTTAGTATAATATTATAGTCCTAGCTTTTATCTAATATTTATATATAATATATATATATACAAACAGGTTTATTCTATTTTACTACATCAGTGACCATCAGTCATAATTTGTTCGGTGTAAGACGTGTTGTAACTTTCTTACCAAATGTAATGCGAGGTGCCGTTTGGCGTTTTTACGATTTTTGTCAGAAGTATTTGTAAGTTATTCATGTACATTGGTATGGTCTATCCACGAAAGTGCAGTAGACAAAACAAACTCAATGTACACAAGCTTCCTAAATTTTTTTTACTGATTCCAATTTCTCGGTAATCCGACATCGAATTATTCTTCTCGAAAGCAGACTTTTCTAACAATATTATTTCTATAGACTTAAAACTAACCATTAAGGCAACGGCATTATAAGAACACTCCTTGTACAAAGAACTCTCTATACGATTTAGTGCAAAAAAAAATTCAATAATTAATTTCAATGATTATAATGTTTATTTTGAAGGATAATTATTTTGGACGGTGATAAGGATTAAATAGTATCAAGCAGACATTTTATGTTTTTAGAATCGTACGTTGATAATAATTACGGAAACGTGATTCAACTAGGTATACATTATTATTATTAGTATTGTGTTTAATGAATTACCTAATAACAGCAAATTTTCTTGGACCAACATCTACTTTCGGCTTTATGAGCGTTCTTATAATATATTGTAATTATGTTATATTTCTATAAATTTCACAAGCTCGTTTCACCTAAACTATTTGTGTTACAACTTCCAGACTGCAGACTTTTGTCACGTTACGAAATTATATGTAAATCACGTAAAAAAAATGTGCTTTGCATAGTATACTATTTTTAGAGGAGAAATTAATGAGACCTCGGTTGGATTACTAACTGAAATTAGCATATTTTATTATTGTATTATTATATACACGTATGCACTATAATACACTATACACTATTCTAGGTACACGGATAACAATTTCAAGTACTCGCTAGAAATTTATTTTAATAGCAGTACATGCGACTAAAGTACGAGTATAGTAGTGACAAGTTTACACTTGAATGTTAAGCATATTTTGAGTGTACGCAGTGCACGGCCCCATTCGTTTTTTTGCTATAAAACAATTCCAAATTGTTTACGTCATAACATAAATCAAATCGTCATATATATAATATACTATGATATTATTATGTTCAGAGCTTGAAGTGGCTCAAAATATTAAAAGGTACAATTCTTTTTTGAGCGTTCCGTGTGTAATGAACTTAAATAAAATTTGAATTTTATGTTGTGGTCATTTACCGATGGTGGAAGGAGAGACTTTTTGTTCCTATGTATTTATAAATCTCTAAAATATACTAGTATATCATAATATTATCATAAATATTAATTACATACAAATTTATCATTTTTGTAACCAATATTTTTTATAATAAATAGGTTTTTTTTATATAGAATTAAATTATACCTTTAGTAAAGCAATATCTCCAGACTCATGTTGTAACAGTATTCTGGTACCTAATAACGATTCTATTTTCTTCTACTTTTAGTATTACTAAAAAAAAACACAAATGTATCCACTATTTGATGAATATTTAACTTATAGGTGTGAAATGTCTTATATGCCTGACATGTTTAGTTTATCATACATTGAAGATATATAATAGTTTTCATTTTAAATCTACAAGCTTTTGTATTTTGTTAGAATTTAATTAGGTAATCATTATTCGGGGTCTCGAGTATATAATATCTAAATTATACTTAATCTGTCCAAATCTGTCAGCGTTAAGAATTTTATAACATTAAATATGTTAATAATTGATGATGTTACAGGTGTTATGGTAAGATTATTATTTTCCAAATTAATTTCAATCTGATTTAAATTATAACATAAGGAGGACTTAGAAAACAAAGATTAACAGAATTATGAAACCCAGCTATAGGAACTGCAACGAATGTATATATATTTTTGAAATATTACACTTGCAATTCACATAGAAAAATATAAAATTATGTTAGGTACCATATCTAAAACTTTTACCACAATCGAAAATTATGAGATTGGAAACTTAGCTTTAAGTACAGTTAAATACTATTATGAACAAATAAATACTAGCTTTGTTTCTAATACGTACCCAAATATTTATTTTATTAAACATAATATGACCATTAACTTAAGTATTATATATTTGTTTTTTTTCCTTTCTAAATTTACTACAAATTGTTTTTTAATGACTCATAATTACTGTAATTCTCATTTTTACGTTAGTGATTAATATTTTGATTTTGATCATAACCTACTTAACAATACTTGTATGTGTATCATTTGTAGGACATTCCACTCTTTTTAGTTTTTGGTTGGAATAATGTACCAACAAGTTCAACTTTGAAGTTTTTTGTTGTAAGTTTGATTTCCAGGTAAATTTTTTACCTTTTTTTTTATATTTTTTATAATCGCCATCAATCTTATACATTTTTGTAAGCTAATTTAATTAGTTATGATAAATACAGTTTTTTCTTTTCAATGCAAAAATAAATAAATAAAACTTGATACATTTTTATACTTTTTCAACTTTAATTTTTATAATTTATAATGTATTTTATATTGAATTTGTTGAATTTTCAAGGTATTGTAGTACATTAAATTTACAGTCAAAATTGTTATACTTGAGGTACCTACCCATTTCTGTATTTTTTTTAAAAGAAGTAAGTATTTGTTTGGTGTTTGTTTATTTTTAATTCTATTCCAACTCACGAAATATTTTCGTTTTAAGCAGAATTTTTTTGTACATTGGAGGAATAAATACAAATATAATATATATTAGTAAAAATATAGCTCAGTAATTCAAACATTGAAACATCTTTAGATTGGGTCTGTAATACCTATGATCATTAAAATGGTGGTTTATTATTTGGATTTTACAAAACCTCTAGGTATACATTACATTTTACATAATGTGCAACTAAAATCAATTCTCAATAACGGTCGTAAATACGGCCTAAGTGTACGAGGGACCTTTGAGTAATAAACATAAGTGACTTATGTGCGTCTTAACTTGAAGCTCACCCTCGGATCGTAATCCTTTGAAAAGGCGTGACACGTGATTCGTCGGAAAATGATGATCTTATCACATATACGAAAACAGAAACCGTATCTCAGAAATTTCATAGTGAACGGCTATGAAAAGCGATTTGATCGAAAACGATTGAGAATCGGGTAGAAATATAGACGTGGAGAAAAAGAGTTTACCGATATAGAGACGTTCAAATTATATAGATAATTTAATAACAAATATCGATTTTAAAAATATCGATATTCAGACCCCGATAAATACGATGATAATATCGTATACAAAAATCAATACGTTAAATACTTAAATCCATAAATGCAATTCATCATACTTCGTACACGTTTTATAATTAAAAAAAAATAGAACTTTAATATTAGACCATATCTCATACTGGTGTACAACCTTTTTCTGGTGTATAGCCTTTTTAATCGAACAGTTGGGAACTTAAAAACGGGTATATATTTATTCCATATTTTTTATAATTTTTTTTGGTTTTTGTTAAAATATGAATACTTGTCTGCTAGATAACAAGTTTATACATCTCTTCGATATCGAATATATTAATATAGGTCTCGTGCGGTTTTGGGCCACCTATCAGTTGTTCGCCATCACCGTTTTCTATAATCTAACAAACTTAATATATTATAATATCGTGGTGACTCGCTCGCGAGAAACGTAAACCGATGTAGGTACCTGTGTTCGGCTCGGCTGTCAACTCAACCACGTTATAATAATTCAGCGACCGTACTACACATTGCGTTCGGTAAACTTACTCACAAACAGGTAATCGTACCATTATTTTCACAAAAACACCACCCAACTTTCCGGTTTTTTTCATCTTCTTCGTCGTCATTAGATTTTCGATCAGACCGTTTTGTTGTCGTCTGTCGGTGCGTATTAGTTGTCTGGTGCGAGCAACGAAATTCGCCGTAGCGAGTCTCACACGTATATTTTTGAGATCGTCGTCATTTACCAGTCCAACTTAACTGGTCACCCGAGAGCCACATCAAAGTAACACATCGTCTTCTACTACCACCGTTATTGGCGTGATTTATAAACTATTGTATTTCCCCATTAGAATATTTTATAACATGTGCACTGCACGGTAAATCCACCTAAAACTTTAGTGAAATAGTCACGTAATGCGGTGTATGACGAATGACTATTTTTAGAACAATATAAAATACCTATGAAATATTACTGTCGTAGTCGAAGTCGTTTAGTGTATTTGACCTATTGCTATAATATTATGACGTGTATATTAATGTACTATGTAGGTCAGTAGGTATGTTGTGTGTTAGATCCAAGTCAAAACTCTGCGAGATAGTCACGTTATGTTTTCAGCGGGGTTGTAAATATATTTAATATAATTTAGTTAATAAATGTATAACAAAACCAAAAAATATCGTTATTGTGTGTATTTTCACTTTGAAACATCGTTATTTCTTATGCACACGATGCTCTTTTGTGTAGTAAAACATTTCTAAATTAATAAAGTAAAAGCGATATAATATAATATAATATCAAGCATTTCAATGTTTATGGACGTTAATATAATACAATCATATATTTTTATAGTCTAGAGTATATGGATAAAAAAATCCAACTTAACCATTATATTTGTGCATTGCCCTATTTCTACTTTCTATGTCATATTATCCGATATTTGATGTAACGAGCGATACAAACCCGTATAGACTAATGCGTTCACACGAGTACAGCTATAACGAATATTCGTTACAGTGATAATATAAATGCACATAAACAGATTGTTTGACATTTTTAATAGAAGAGTGAATGTTATAACAAACAGTTTATTTTATTTTCGTGTTATGCTATTATATAATATTATTATATTAACTAAAAGTGAACTCGTGGAGCCCCGAGACGAATAAAATAATAACAAAAATTTTTTTTTAAAAATCACTCCGGGATTACAATTCCACACGCATAGAATTTCTCACAAGTAATTTTACACACGATAATTCATCAAATTAAAAACAGTTTTTCTCGCATGTCGCGCGTTTCGTGATAAATATCGTGTCTAATATTCTTGCAAGACTATATCCATTTGCAAAAAAAAAAAAAATGATTTATTCGATTTCACGTACGTTTTACAACTAAACGTATTATGCTTGACTATAATATTATTTATGATTTATAGATAAGTAGATTTGGCTAGTATAACAGTTGCCTATATATAATATATGTTATTCATGTCGTGTACGTTTCCTGCGATTTGACCTAATTGTTGCATGATTCCGACCCGATGCGACTGTATACATTTTTTAATCGCCTTATCTTTGACCGACCACAGAGAGATAATATGCAGAGAGTATTCAAATAGCTCCTACCATTGTTAGACTGTAAGTTTGAGTTGTTGGAGAAATTATAATAAATTTGATTTCATAACAATAACAACACTAATTATGATGAGACTTTGAATAACTTTTAGTTAGTAGGCAGGTAATTTATTGTTTTGAGGCACTCCGTAATGAAACGTCCAGGTTGATGGAGTTGTGGAAAAGCGATCGAAATTTATTTAAATTAATTTAGTTGATACATCCACAGTAATGCCAGTGGTTAATTTCTAAATTGAGACGCACTGATCTCAAAGTAAAATGAAATTAGAATGCGATATTTTAAAACAGCGTTTTATGAGAACGAACGGTGTACTGACACGCGACACCATACGCGTACGCCACTGCAGTGTGTTTATGCACGAAAGTTGATGGCATTTTAACTCATAAAAGCTAACTTTAAAACAAATATATTAAACGAGACGTGAATAAAAAACGCTTTACAGCGTAAAAAAATATACAGTTCAAACCTTTTGTCTTGAATTTAATGTGAACACTGTAATATAATATTATGTGTAGACTTGATGCATACTTATTATGGCAGAGGCAATATGCGCACATATCAGTGGCGCCCAACTTTGTGCTTTTGTACTTGGCGGTGGTGTTATATAAAAATATATTATAGTAATTCAGTGCGGTCAATGAGGTGAGTTTTTTTTATGTGAAATTTTCTACACCGTCGCTTAAAATTTGCAAATCAGAATATTGCATTGTTCGTTGTGGAATGGTTTTTTTATTATCAATTCATTCGCCAGCATGTGTTCACACACATAATTTATTATCATCTATTATAATATGTATACCGTAAAATATATATTATTACGTTACACTATTTAACATACACTTTTGGTCCGTGCAAATTATGTAAAATTAGTACAATTAAAACACCATCGTTTCCTAAAAAGCAATTAAGTAAATTGTTTTTAGTTGTTAAAATACATATACCTACTTAACTACACAGTACCTACATTATTTCGAATAAACAACAATTTAAAATAATCCTCTATTTAATGTATATTATAAAGCTAGCTATAGTTAGATTATTAAATTTAACAGTAAGTTTTAGTTTTTCTCCTCAATTTACTTAGTGGAAACACCACATTATTTTATCATTAAATACAAAGTACATAATTAATCATAATAATTTCACCATACGCTAATTTTAAAGTTGCCTGAAAATGATTCAAAACATAATATAACGTAAAGCGTAAAATACTGTGTTATTTATATAATAATAATAATAATTTAAATTGCACAATGTACTAAGTACTTATATAATAATATAGGTATATTATACCAATTAAAACGACCATTAATTTTCTTCATATATCTGTTACCTATATACTAATATAGGTACCAATATATTTTATTTATGTGTTTTAATATCACGAATAGGTCTATTTCGGTAGATATATGCTACGCCGCAGGTGTGTAGATTTTGTAATACTGATTTCGTTTTACGTAATGGGTCATATCATGAATATATTGGAAATCGTTCCAATATTGCGTACGAGGGTGGCAAATATTATGCTCAATAAATTTTAAAATATTAACAAAATATGTAAATAAAAAAAATACATATTAGGATAATAACCAATGGAATAAACATTTTTATAGAGTTCGTAAATTATATTTATTTTTTTATCGGTTTTACTGTAAATAAAAAATTTATGTGTGGGGGTATTTTTTTTTTTTTTACTTTTCGGGAATATAATAATTTTAAGTTACACATAGAACCGCACTATATAGATTGGAGATTGGACACATATGGTACATTACAGAGGTTATATTTGGAATTCCCAAGTAGTTTTCCAGAAAACTGCGAAAAACCACGACCATGCATGAATGTACCAGCCACTACTCGATTCCCCCCGGGAAGGCAAACTTATGCATTATTTTACAACTTTTTAACAATCCCAGAAACTTTAAAATTTCACAGATTATTTATTTTATTATTTAATAGACGTGATATATTATCATCTTTTGTTGACCGTTTTTTCGCTTTACCTATACACTATTTATAATTCAAAGTTTTGATGCGCACAAGACTATGCGAAAGTATGTAATTTTTTTTATTATCATTTGTTAAGGTTTTGACAACTATAATACCTATATAGTTAGGTTAGCTTGTTATAAGCCTACTGTAAAATGAAATACAAGTTATAATCATAACTTGAAACAAATGACAGTATTTACTATTGTTGTCTCGTTTATACTGAGAAAATATGAATAAATACTTCTTCCGTGTTTTCTTTGTTGAGTTTGTGTTGCAGTGAGGTTGCGTTAATGAAGTTTTTCCGTGATTTGATGTATTTGTGGAATTCGAACAATATATTATGTAAAATATTATACCGATACGATTTTTATACTGTTGTGAAATTAATTTATGGTCACTAATATTAATTGAATTTATCATATTATTTAAGGCTTTATGAAAGTGATATTTAACAATTTATTTTTGACCACATTTATTACTCTAGAAATAAATTTGATTTTTATGTTTAATTGATTTTGAACAAAATCGAAAAATTATATTCCGTATACCTCCGAGGCTCCAACTACAACATTACTATAATATAATGTACTTATATTTTATGTGTATATCTGGAGTATTTCACAGATAACGTAATCAATTGTTGCTGAAATATATTTTTCATTCGACCGAATTGCTTCGTACTGCTCAAATTCCTACAGCTATACCCTGGATATACCATTGTGACACGAATATTGGAAACGTTCGTACAAGTTACACATTATAAACATTGTAATAAATATTTTCTTCCGAACACACTCATCGAATCTTAACAAGTCACTTGGAAGAAATTTCTCACTCGAGTCGAATTTTCATCCAATACATATACTGGTAGTGATGTTAATAATTTATTTGGAGCACGTAAATATTGCCGACCCATAGCTATTACCGCTCTGCTTTACGAAAAATAACACTTAGCTGTAATTTAATTTGGCTGAAAGCCCAAAAACAGGTTTATTTTTCCCGGATAAATCAGCTGTTTACTGGACTAAATATTTTATTGAATAAATTGCTTTACAACCTAAAATTATTATACCTGCAGAACAATAACAACATTGCACCGATATAATAATGCTGGACGATGCGTATCTGCGGTAAACGGTAAAGAGCTTGTTGTTATTAAACTTTTTAGGTATCACTAAACCATTGTGCAGCATCATCATAATATTTTTAAAAAGTATTTTCCTCAAAATAATTAATAACCTAATTCGTTTATACTCAAATTATTAGTTTAGTCAATAATTTACTCTTAAGCTTAGGCAATAAGTACATTCAATAAAATACCAATAAAACTTTAAATCAACAGTTTCTGCAGTTTACGTTATGTCTTTGATGATATATTATCATTAATCCATAACTTTATCATATTATATTGTTTGAGAGTATGAGACTATCCAAAAGAGAATGGCTAGGTAATGCTATATTTTCCAGTTATTATTAACATTGGCTATGTTTTTAATATTATTTATAACAGTCAATATTAACGTAATGGTACATAATTTTAAGTTTTAATTTTTTTCAATCCATATAACCTAACTACTACGTACCTATAATAAGTTTTTATTTGTATAATATAATCAGGTATTAGGTCAGGCCTTATCTAATTAAGGCCTGACCTATATATATCTACACTATAGAGTATATTTTTATGGATGTTAATTAAGTTTTTAACGTTTACTTACTTACAGCCAATTATTGATCATAAACGTAATTATCATTTACACGGGTAAAACTAGGATTTTCATCACATGATAATATTATATACTTAACTTGTGATGTTTACTTTTAGGTTGGCCATACGGGCATATAATATAATGGCGAAGGTGGAACTTAAATTCGCATTCAAATGGTTTAATTTGGGATACCTACTTTATACTTTACAGCTGTATGATCTGCGGTCGTAAAATTTCGTTTCGTAGGAAACCACATAGGTACCTATGTTAAAAATTCAATAAGGGAATCTACGTAAAAGATAATGCCTAGGGCAGAGTGTCTGTTACAAATAGTCAGTTTTGCATTTCATGTACGCCACAAATTCTATTTTACGATCGACCTTTCCAGCGTTGGTGTAACTAATCAAAGTTGTATGGTACCTACCGATAAATAACTTATTCCGATATAATTTATAAATGTGCCTTATAGCTCGTATTTTATTCATACCTAATAAAGCATAATATTAAAGTGCCTATGTGTATAAATAATTACAAAAGAGTACTTACGATTACAAGTGTGTAATTCTCGACGTTATACACTCTATGAAATAAACAAAAATTGAATTGCTCGATTAAATACAACTAATTAACCAATTAAAATTTGTAATAGGTACAAAATATAGTTTGGTTTGAACACGCAAAGGATAGGAAAACACGCCGTTATGATATGATATTTAATTTATATTAAATATCTACAGCCCCTACATATACTTGGATATGTGAAATTTAAAACAAAAAAAAGGTAATTGAATAATCAAACTTGTTGCTTTTTTACGTAATAATTTTAAATAGAGGCGAAAAAACGCAGTTATTTGTTCCCATCGTCTTCCTTTTGGAGAATGCAATTCATTCACATGTTTAAGAGCGAATAAAAACGTCATTATATCTATACGGCTTAGTGAACTTCTGTCAACAACAATATCATATATTATAACAATAAATATTTGTTTTTCATTTTGATAGCTGATCCTGTAGTTATTTATTTTCGATGTTAAATACAATATAATCTTTTAGTTATATAATTATATTTTAGTTATGATAAGTAATTTTATTAAAATAATATAGTATTGTATGATATTATATTAGTTAAGAATATTTTTTATTTCAACCGACAATAGTAATAATAGCACAACTATTTCTGTTGACTTTTTCCTCGACTTTTTCATACTATTTGACCTAATTTTTATTCTGACTGTCAACATCATCACGCAATCCTTTTAGTAAAATTGCATAAGTAATATTGTATAATTTGAAATTTATTCTCCAATACTGCTAAATAAACTTAAATAGAAATTAATTTAGAAGAATAAAGAAGATCTAAACTAAGTACTAAAAATAATATTATAGATTATTAATGGCGGAGTGTGAATCCTATAATGTAAGGATCGTGATATTTTAAAGTAGTTATTTTAATGGCAGAAGACATTAAGAAATTACTAAAATTTTTTTTCCTAATAACATCAAACAAAGATTAATTAGTACTATTTTTAGTGATATGGTGCACAAGTTCTCCGACAAATAAAAGTTCTATAATATTATAAATATGTAATACATTTTTATGAAAAATGATTTATATTTGAAAAAGTTTTAAATCTACCATTTGGATGAAATAGATAATATTAGCTTCCACTATCCTTTCTGAATACTATTGGTCAATGTGGTTTAAACATTTGTTTTAAATTCAACAATAGGTAGGAACTTACCTATGTGTATATATAGCCATATAGGTAACATAATATACGAGGTAGACTCAAATGACTACTTATAAATAGTTGAATACTATAAAAATATTTAAAACATTCTATGGCTCAATATTTTAAATGTTTTTAAATTAGGTACTGGAAAAATAACCATTTTTTAATTTTAAAATTAATATACTATTGAGGACTACAAAATGAAATATTTTGTCAAAATTTATAATAATTATTGCCAACGACTATTTCCGGACAAAAAATCATCTATGTGATACCCCACTCCATTCATACTTATAAAGATGTAAACATGTCTCTCAAATACTCACAGTTTTTACTAATTTATCTGTACTAAGATACTAAGATATAACTTGATCATAAAATATTGTAGTTAAAAAAAAATACACAAATATTGAATTTGTATATTTTATTTTACTATGTATAAATGTAAATTTGTTAAAATCAATGTTTGGATAATTTTTGAGAAAATGGATGTCTTGTATATTATACACCATTATCTTCTTTAGACATAATAAACTAATTTGATAATATTTTTTTATGAAATTACGTTCACGTGGTCAAAGTATCAAGTGAATTATAAAATATAAACCCTGACTATAGAATTATTATTATTTTTAAAATATATATGATCAATGTTGCAACTTATATCTTTCAATACTATTATAGTATTTTGAATAAATATTTTTATTTACTAAACAAGCATAATGAGTTCCTGCCTATTCGTAAATGTATGCGGATAATATAATTACAATTTTTCAGCTTCATCATTGCAATTATTTGCCAAACAATATTAAAAAACATTAACATTTTAAGGGTTTTGATCCACGCATTCTGTTTAAAAATAAAATCTCAAGAGAAATCAAGTTCTATGCAAAACTAAAAAATAAAAACAAAACAAAATCTGGAGTGTCACAAATAAATATTTAATTATTTCGTGAAATTCCGTTTTTTCCTATTTCCTAGTGGCAATAAATTCAGCTCGGAGATCAGTCGAGTACGTTCTAGAACAAAAAACGAATATTGTATTTCAGGGACGTAAATACGTAATAATCATATGCAATGAAAATAGTTGAATACGAATCGTTAAACAAAATGTCTAGTTATTAGTTTTCAAATAATATCATTTCGAAGAGGTTTTTTACCATGCAGGTATTATGCGCTTGACATTCGGACGATTCATTAACATAATAATAATACCGTTGTTATTGTATTATTACAGAATGTTCAACTGTTCGACGATGCACTGACTCAATAGCACTGACGCAATATTGTAATAATATATGTTATTATACAGTTATTATATACCCCACGCGTTCTATTTTGTTCGTGAATAATAGGTAGAGGTACCTATATATCTATACGTGTTTTCGTACAAATTATGTGTATGTAATTCGTTTATGTTTTGATTGCTCGGTCGTAAAAATAAATACGGAAGTGCATTCGAAGCGTTATTTTAATACGACGTACCTATATATGTATAATACCGGTGATAGGCACGAAGAATCCCGGACGGGGAAAAAGTGCAAATAAAACGCGGACTTGAATCGCTAAGCGTAAAATTCCACATTACCAAAGTTTTTTGGCCAGGCAGAACGGTAGCGGCGCCGGTATGGGGTGTGTGTGGGGGGGGGGGGTGACGGTAAAAGTGGTGACCAAGTATTGTGTCTAGTGTAAAAATGTATATCCTCTATAGTTAGGGTGAGCGTATAAGGGAGTGTGTGGGTGTGTGTGTGTGACGGTGCGTATTATAAGGCGCAGAGTGTGGGGTTAACTATTATTATTATAATATATACGTCGGACTTGCTGCGTCAGGTGGAGCCTTTTACAGACACTCGTGCATGGCAAAAATATTATATCCCCATACAAGCACCAAGACGGAAGTATAATAGAATATAGTATAATACGTAAACGTGTATAAAAATATGAAAAAAAATTACGGTCGTCGTTGCTCGCCTTGTTGCAGGGGATATGTACGTATACCTACGGAGGATGCTTACCAATAATATTCTACACACGTGGTTCAAACGATCCAGATTGACTATTATTTGCTTTTCTCCCTCTGGCTCTCTCTCTCTTTGTCCGCCTCTGTCTCTGTCTCCGTTTTATATTCATTCAATTCGATGAATAAACGAACACGCGCCGCCAAGCAACAAGAGACCGGAAGCGCGCGTAATACCGTACAATAATATTATGTACCTTCCGTGTAGATCGTATTTATATGCGTCTAGGATATATCTTATAGGTATCATTTACGTTTCGCATATGCGTGCAATATCAAAATATTATTATCTACAACAGTCAAGAAGTGAACCTGCCCTATACTTTAAACAAAATGATACTAAAAAACCGTATTTGAAAAAATAATAATTTCCAGAATATATTTTTACTATAACTTTTTTACATATTATTATTATTATTTATTACAATACAATGAAGGTCCCATCGTACTTCAGAGGTTATCGCTATGCAATCCATGTAATGGATCGTCATTGAAAAATATCGATACAACTGAAAAAAAAAATTTTCAAATTTAGGACAGTTAATTAACAGGAGTTTAAACATTTAAAAATTGGTTTCGAAATTGCACAATAATTGTATTTACTATTTTGCCATTTTTATCATTGCATGCATCTCCGCAAAAAATAATTATCATTCATAATATTATTATCAACTGCATTTTTTTTTAATACCTACCTACACATAACAATATGTAATATACAATGTTTTATTTATTAATATTGCTTATTTAAAATACGTTTTGAATTTGTTTAATACTTGGTTGTTCCGCGTTCCAAAAACGTTCCCGTTATCTTATAATATGTTATTTTAATTGCTTTATAGCTTCAAAAAATCGAATAAAAATACATACATTTAACGTTATTATAATTATCAACAAGGCGATCGTTCCAAAAAGCGTTTTATTCAATAAAATATTATATTCTGAAGAAAATTAAGTGTCAACAATAATAATCCGTCTGATATCTAATTATTACGAGCTGAATGGGATGTTAGCGGAAAGACCCAATATAACAATGCATAGTAAATGCCAACTGAATTATTTAACTACGATTTATTCGGTGACTGCAGTGCTCTCTCTCTCTCTCTCTCTCTCTCTCTCTCTCTCTCTCTATCGCTCGCCATCCAAACTCGGAATCTCGATCTCTGGTTACTAAAATTAATTGAGTAATTTAATATACATTTTTAACGTATATATACACGATTTACAAGTCGACGTTTCCGTCGTATACACGCTTGTAAAGAAATATATGGGTCTGCCGATTTCCCCGTTTCCTTCCGCTTGCACAAGTCTCCGCCGTACCGTATTCGAATCTACATCAACTAGGGCCCGACAACATAACAATAAATCCCAAGAGGTGGTCAATGGGGAGGTACCTACGACGTAGTGTACCTACACAGTCTCTGAATTTCCCGTGTACCTTGAGATGATTTCGCTATAATATGTTAAATCCGTGTATTTCGCGTGTAGGTACAACCGTAGACCGTGTTATCCCGTCAAGTTTTTTTTTTATATCGATTTTCGGTCGTATCTAATTTAATCGCATACGCACCATGTACATGATACTATATACAGATGTGCTATTGAATTTGCTTTGCTGTGCGAAACGAAAATAATAATTAAACTATATATATATATTATATATTATACGTATATACGCGATCAACAAGTAAGCAATAACACGAATCTCTGAGCAAATATATACCTACTCATATTACGTTTAATATTTGTGTTTGAGTACAAAATCTACAAGATGAACAACAACTATGCCAATACAGTAAAGTCTGTG
This sequence comes from Macrosiphum euphorbiae, assembly GCA_949089665.1. Lineage (NCBI taxonomy): Eukaryota > Metazoa > Arthropoda > Insecta > Hemiptera > Aphididae > Macrosiphum > Macrosiphum euphorbiae. Next base: position 52,329,519 of record CARXXK010000001.1, on the reverse strand, counting down.
TGGACAAATAAAAACGATTGATTTTCATGATACCATGTTCAAACTTTAAATCATAAGTCGTATATTATCTAAAATGCGATTATTAATATAGGTTTTGAATTAGTTTATGCGTGAGTGCGTGTGTGTGTGTGTGTGCACGCAATATTAAATACCTAATAAATTGAATGACAATCGTTTAATCCGGTAATAGCTAATAGGTTATACATTTTATTTCGTTACTGTCCATCATTGAGTAATACGATTTAATATGTAAAATTATGTACACACATTAAAATGATGATGCAGTTTCAGTATATTCATATTTTGTTCTATTGTGATAATACTTACATTGAAAATACATAATGTATGAATATTGTATTTTTAAAATAACATTCCTGTATTAATATTATTATTGTCGAATACTGTTTCAAATTATTACTGTTTAATTTATTTTCCAATAATATAGATTTACGATTTATGTGAAGTTAATAATTTATACAATGTTGGTATTATAATGTGGATGGGTATAGGAATACCATCAGCAATAGACTATTCTTATAGCCTTCGTGTTAATTTTCAATAAAGACGACCCCCGGCTCCCCTAGAAATTCAATAGCCTGCAGTATTTCCAGGAACCGATAGTATAATACTACACGGAAAAAAGTACTTATGCATAAATAAAATTAAGTTATCTATCCATAACTGGTGATGGGTACATAACCCGGCGAACACCCAGATATGTGAGGATTATCCCGAGTCAGTTATGTTTTTAATTTTCACCTTTTTCATAGTCCGCAGTCTTATCGACAAAGTATAATATTGCCAGTGTTCGTTCTCAGTCCACAGCTATATGGGTGCCAATTTGAGAAAAACTAATCGACTAAAAACTTATAAGTCACAGAACACACGATCGGATATGATGGTTCGAATGTATGACTATAATATTTTATACGTAATTGTTACGACTATGGCTGTGGCAACTGCATTTTGTTTTAACTTCGATAAAAACTAAGCGCGACCAAAACTTACTCATTTATGGTCAATATAAGTTCTAGTGAATAGTTTACGTCAATATTGAACGTATTATGACAGTTAACACAGCAATCATTGCTCTGAATACTAGGGGGGGGGCAGAGAGACCCAAAATAGATATCATACAATAATGGGCTTCTGGAGTACGTTTCCTATAATATATGGATAATGGATAATTATCTTAATCCAGGCTTGAGTATCACTAAATGAAAACTATGTATGAATTCGGTAGAGCCTCGTCTATACAACACTATATAAAGCTGTAAGTGTCGCTTACTATAAAAGTGTCACTCATACCAAATAGCCTTTTAACCAACGGTCGATGATATATTAATATTATATGTTTTTGAAAGCACCCTGGGTAACTTTAAATGAACAGGAACGCACTCGGGCTGCGTCAAAAATAAGACCTTTTTTTTTCTTGGGACGCACTCGGGTTATACCTTATTCAGTACGAGCTAGGAATATTAAATTACGGTAATTTTGGAACGCACTCAGGAAACTCCCTATATGTGCGTTGTTCTACCTGACAATCTGACAATCGACTAGAAAGCTGAAACGGCCAGTCACCTTGAAAGAGCCCAGTTTTGCAGCAAAACTAAAAGTATTCACCATAAATATTTTACTGTTGAAATTAGTAAACTTAGAGTGCTCACCCCAATACAGTTAGAATTCTAGCTCGTCCTTTGTTTCTCGGTGGCAGAAAGTATGCATATATTATAATAGAAAATAACGTTAAAAAACAGCCCAAGGGGGGGGGGAGAACGCACCTTCGCCAGCACTCGTATCCACCACTGAATCAAGAAAGAGTATCCTACATTATACTAAGAAATTAAAGAACATACCACAGGAAGCTAGAGTAATATTATGGAACAAAGAAATCCAGCTACTCGTCGCAAGGAAATTACCGTTGTGACACGTTAGTAAATTTACAGTTTGGAGAGCTCTAAACCACATGCGATCGGAAATTGGACAGACGAAGGAGAAAACGAAAAATATGGTGAATAATAAGATAAAAGGAGACATTGACTGCGATTCGGAGTGGTTCAGACAACGGCCTGCAATAATTTTCCTTTCAGACGCGAGATAGCAGTCTTAGAACCAGCAAACGAAAATACCAAAGGTTTCGAAGTACTGGAGCCATATAATATAACATAATGCATTACCAAGAACACTCATATATGTATTAACATAACTATCCGCATCGTCCATTATTTATTAAAGAAAATTATACGAGTAAACGAGTTATAAGGTATTAAAATCTTTAATAAGGACTATCGGTACAGACTTGAATCATATTCAAAAATATTGCTGTGAACTTATTAAAAATATCAAAATCTAAATATTACCGAATGCCGATATTACTGTTATTGAAATGTGGCTAAGCTCTCTTGAGACCCCATCTAGATGCACCAAGAGCATCTGTAATTTTAAAATTTATGTAAGTACAAAAACCATTACAATTTTTAATAACTAATAAATACACATTTGATTAATTGGCATGGATTGGCATTGGCCTAAGCTATTGAATTAGAAAATGTTGATATCTAAAATAATATGATTTCTAAAATGCCAAAAGTACATTTTTATGTTTGAATTTTCACCCATGTTTGTACATTTAATTTTATTAAGTGACATAGTTTATGATATCCTGACTTCCGCCTAATAAAAACTGCACAAGACATGCACATTGCACATGAATAGCGAGTAGGTACATGATACTACAGCAAATCATGCCATTAAATGTCTAAATAAATATTTTACATTTTGTAACACAAAAACCCAAATTAAATTCGTCGGCACATAAATCTCGTCAAAGAATTTTACTATAACAAGTAACATGGAAGTTGATGTATGTCAAACATAATACATTATTAATAGTGATTTATACAATATTTTTTAATAATAATTTGAAATTAAAATAGGTATTTTATATATTATTAATATTACACTGATATTTTCTTTAAAAAATAATACTAGACAATAATTATACATTATACACATCACTTTACTTTTTTTCAACGATATTTAACGGAATTATTCTACCAATATTATAACGAATTTTATAAATACTTGAATACTTTATAATATTAAAACAGCAAGTTGGTCATATATTTACTGTAAGAACATACTACAGCCATTATTTTATAATGACTACTATATCAGTACTTTGTTCATCCTTGAACTTTCACAGGCAAATTGTAACAAAAACAAAAACCTTGGTACAAAATATTTACGATTACAACATATAATGTTATTAAAAATGTAGGAGCATTTTTTGTACAAAATTCCATATTAAGTGAATAGCAAAATATTATAATTTTATAATTAAATCAGTTACTTTATAATGTTGAATGAAATTAAAATATATAATAAAAGTACTTTAAAATACCTATCGTAACAAGCATATAAATATGTTGATGATAAAGATGTATATAGGTACTATATTTTTTTAGAAGATTAGATGTATCTATAAGAATGAAAACATAAATGAAATAAACGTTTTTTGATCACTCAAACGTAGTATAAAGTATTTATATATTATAATATTATCAATATTTAAAAAATATATTAAAGAAGTGAAACAAGTTTTGGAAAAAAATTATAAAATAAATTATGTACGACATATTTATCATGATATTAATGAACTAATTTTGTCTATAATAAAATTACACATCTATGATATTTTAATTTTTTCGTTTTTAAAATTCGTTCTTTTTATCAGAAAATAAAGAATATAATAATATTATGATGTTTTAATTTAACGTTTGAACAATGTGAAGAAATAATTTATATATTGCATTGATTTTTTTTTGTTTATGGCGCAAGAACTTTTATGTTAAATACGATTTAGTTTATAGTACTCTATTTTATTATATCCTAGCACACTACCATTAAAATGTATTATGTTCCATAGAATAAATATCTTCTGTAAACGTAATAAACGTATAACTACTCGTATTGTTAATACTAAATGATCGAGATATTTTGATGTGTGTATGAGTATATAAGTTTTACTAAGCATTTTCTTTTTGTTTTTCTATAAAAGTGCTCAAATATTTTAAAAATACTGTGAGATAATAATAATATGTCCATAATAGTTTATGAAAAAAAAAATATTGAAATTTATTTTTAAAGACATTTTTTTATTCATTGTTTCATACTTAAAGATATTATTATCTATGGGAGTGTTTATATAGAGGTATTCGAAAGTAGGCCATAATGTGTAATTATCGACAGTTGAGAATAAATATCATTGCATAAAAATTCCGAAAACAATTTGGTCGATAATAATAGGTAGTTTACAGGGTATAATTTTACTATTTTAGAAGTACTTTGAATTACTTACTGTACATATTTTTATCTAGTACTCACATCTAAATTCGTTTAAGTATAATATTCTCATCACTATTTTCAAAGCCACTATCGTTGACATTTTGTAATGTATAATATTATGCACAAGAAACTTATAAATAAATAATAAACAAAAATCAATAATAGGTTTCAATAAGTATATATTATTATTTCCAATGGTAAAAAAAAAAGAACTCTAAACTATCGGTGCCTATATAACAATATCGGTTTGGTAGAAATAAAATGCTTAAATTTGAAATATTCTTTCAACAAAGTACTAAAAACCGATTTTAAGTCGCGTAATATTTGTAATAGGTATGTAATAGGTAGATACGTGCACAGTGGAATGTGTTCTGTAGCAATGATAAAGATTTGACAGCAGATATGACGAAGTGGAAATTTAAACGATAATTTGGTCTTACGACAATATGCTCATAATATAATATAAAGAAAACATAATAATATTTAGAAAACTATTTGAAAACACCGTTTATGAAGTAGGCGCCTGACGCTATAAAAAAAATATAAAATATATATTATATTCCGTGCGCGATATATGTGTATAGAATTGGAATTTTTCGAGAACACGACCAACATGTCAAATTTGAATAATTTGGGATAACGATAGAAGAAAATAAATATTTATACGTGCGAACGGGGTGGGAAAAAAGTGTTTATTAGGGGCGAAATTTGGCTTTCGGATCACGTAATACGGCCGTGCCATTGGTTGCACAGCGTGGGTAGTTTTATATTATTTTTACCTAGCTAAGCTTTGTACGGTGGTTTCTTGTCGAGACCGCCGAAAACCAAAAAATTACACCGTCTTTTTTTCGTCAACAAAATCGAAAACACTCCACCACGAAAATACTGCCTATAGAATCACGACTGTCTCACCGACGTCGTCGAGGAATCGTCGATGAACAACTATATATATAGAACCGAGTTTTATGTCGTGCAAAAAGTGCGAGTACGTGGAGGCAAATATACGTTGACTGTGATTTGTCTTTGGGAACATGACTTCAAACAAATAAGGTCTTAGTCAAAACGAGTACCTATACGAGACTTTCCTTGTGATTTTCCTGGAGTTAATCGCACTGTAGTCTGCAGCAGCGTCGGCTCGACGTGCTACTTGTAGCTGATAAATTATTGTAATAATAAGCTGTGATGATGATAATATTATGCTTTTGAACATATCAAATACGAACGCTTAAATACATGCACTAAACGTTTTGAAAAAAAAAAAAAAACAAAATAACAAAAAATTAGTATTTTGAAATGGGTAGGTAATATGTATTTTAGCAACACGTCATGAACATTTGACAAATGATAGTGTTTCGTAACAAATAATACTACAGGATTAATCCCATAATTTTGGTAATTACCTATAAACGGATGAACGCTAATAATTATAGTACAAAAAATTGGTATTTAAACGATAGCTAATGTACGATCAGCATAACATAATATTATCCTCGGACGTACAATATTACCTATACCTACGAACGCTAATTCGTTACCTAGGGTAGGTACCTATTTAATATTTGCGTTATACGATAAATAGCGCCTACCTGTATTCTGAGGAGGCGACGGCGGTGGCCGTCGTGACCGCGTGGATATCGCGTTTCCGGTGCTACGGTAGCTTGACGACCCCGGACTTCCGGTATACAGTGTGCCGGTACAGTATATACTATTATCTCAGGTATCCTCCTCGTCCGGCCAATCACCCGGTGGCGACCGCCGATACGGTCGCGGCGTAGTAGCGGACCACGACGAACTGATATACCATCATCATTAAAAAGCGTCGTGCCCGTTCGCGTCGGCCGTCGCCGCCGTCGTCGTCCCGTACACTAAGCAACAGAGTGTACGGCGCGAGTACAACGCAACAACAGAGAACCGTCTCGGCGCGTCGTCGGCGTCGGCGGCGACCGTGTGGCCCAAACGTGCCGCCGCCGCCGCCGGCAGACGGTCGGTGGCAGTCGGCGCCAGCAATACGCCGCCATCGCCGCCACCGCCGCCCCTTTTAGCGCCCCCTTTTCCGCCACCCCTATACCGAGTATCTACCCTCCCCCCCATACGTGTGGTGGTGCACACTACCCCTTTATCGCCGCCGTCGTCGTCGTCGTCGCCACTGCGGGGCGCGAGCCAACGTCCGAAGAGAGAATCGCCTCGCGGCAGGGTGGAGAGTAATATTATTATCGCCACTGCAGGGCTATACGACATATATAAATAGTACAACTACAACTGCCATTGCTCTCCATGTATATACAGGGTACTTCTGAATTTACCAGACACTCTCAAACGCGTTTTATACTTCACATTTATTCGAATTCTGGTTTTTGGAACTCCTATATAATATATTAAGTATTGAGACTACGATATTATAATGTTTCAAATGGATTGTTTTTACTATTTAAGTATAGAGCATACCCACTATCGTGATGGTACGAACATCATTTTTCAAATGAAACCCCCCTTTTATACTCTAAATCTATTATAAGCAAAAGATTTTTTTTTTTTTTTGAAAATATTGGACACATCTAAATCGATATTTCAACGATATTTAGATTTATCAATCTTCTTAATCTTCAACAACAATTACAAGAATATAATAGGTATAGTTCTTAAAAAATGGTTTCACATAAAAATAAGAATATATATTATGTATAATTACCCCTATTTATAGTCTACAATAATTTGTTATACTTGGGACAATTTTTATAAATTATTAACTGGTAACTAGTAAAAGTTAATATAATGTGCAAGTTATCATAATATGGACTAGTATCGTCAGTAGGTACCTATTAAAATAGTTTACAGTAAAAAGAGTGGTTCTTAGTTCATAAAAATAATTTTGTGCCTCCACATGAAATTCTTTAATTGATAAAAAATTTAAGGGTTTGAAAATATGATCTTTAAATATGCACTTAAAGGTTCCAAAATTTAAAATTTGAATAAATTCATTACTTGAAGACAAAACGAGGAGGGTATTTCCGTGTAACTGCATGCAATGGAAATATCTTATAACATTAATTACGTCTTAACTTTGCTTCGATAACGTTAGTTGGGATTTGACCTTGTCCTAACTTAATTACCACCTATATATCTATAATTTGATCACTATACTGTTATAATATGTACTATTATCATCAATTAAACTCGAGTTCGATGAATCCAGATTAAAGCGCAAATGCATAACATTATACGAGGTTAATCAGAGGTCATATTTTACTTTAAATTTCCTATAGTTAACTACGTCATGCCTATAACTTCAATTTTTTGTTTATTCAAAGTAAATGTTATTCGATTAGAACCATAAGCTGATATCCATTGAAAATGTTGAGGGGGGCTACAATTATTTACATACATATAAGACGTGAGGGGCTCAACCTCCCGCACCCCCATTAGTGTTCAATTCTTAACCAATTCTAAACATGTAATCCAAACATCTATTTTTTGATGGGTAGGTACCTATTATAAAATTATATATATTATACTACGAGAAATCCAAAAATTACATGAAAATATAAAATACAAAATTGTATTTAATGCATTGTATGCATAAAGAACCAATCAACATATCAATAATTCGATGATAACAGTAATTAATATTTTATTTTAAAACCAGCATTCTGTAGGATTTAGAATTCATTTCAAAATTTTTTCACTTTAATACTTTTAGTCAGGTCTTTTTCAATGTGAAGAATAGATAGATTAGTGAACCGATCTTGGTGGATAGAAGTTCTCACCCATGTACACCCATGTACACCCATGTATTAATTCTACGCAATTCAATGCAATTTCTGCATTAATTATAGCTAATTTTGGTAATTGCAAATAATCTACTTGAAATAATCGATTCTTTTGATAATTATTTTTCAGCTGATATATTAATAACAATTTAGAAATTCAAATGTTCAATAAACAATGTTACCAACATTTGTCTAAAATAAAAATTCGAATAACTTACTAACATACCTATTATAATAATATATTTATAAATTTAATTATATATTATATTCAAATAAATTATTTTGAAGTTGAGGTTTCCAAAAAAATTTAGAACTGTTGACCTAACATTAAAATGAATTACTATTATTTTAAAATTTTAGTTACCTAAGAATAATACCTGAATTTAGTTATCCTAAATCATCAATGGTCTGTCTGAATTACTTATATACAGGGTGAACTAACGGGTGCCTTGTATATAAGGAACATTTTCTCAACATTTTTAACTGAAATGTACAATATATATTTGAAAAAAAAATGTTTCTTAAAAATATTTTACTAAATTGTACAATATTTTTATAAAATTTTTTGGGGGGCTAAGCCTCCCCCTCCCCCCAGATACTCGCCAATAATTAGAACACACGATATCTAATGAAAATAATATATGCACTCAAAAATGTGCAGCTGTTAAGCCATTCAGTGACAATATAAATTATAATGATACAACTGACCCACATAGAATATCTTCAGAAAAATTACCTGTGGAGATACGTCGAGTGAACAACAAGACGATATCAATTTATTTCGTTAAGAGATGGATAAATATTATATTATATTTGAGGCAAAAATAAATTGATTTTCAACAATGGGTTTTCTTTTCTGAAATAGTTTTTAAATTCAAGAAGAGATTTTAATGAATAAAGTGCCATTATCAATCCACAATTGAGAAAACTAAAATAATATATAATATATATCAACCTATGTCAAGCGAACCGCAACCAAAGTACTGTTTTTTTTTTATATGAACAATGTTTAAATTACAATCAATCGTATATATATTATGTATCGTTGTATTAACTGTTATTAGTTTTAATTAAATTATGAAAAATACGGATAATTTAGTTAATTTTTAATTAACAACTGTAAAATAGTGCATTGTTATAATTGAGGATATTGGAACGGTTTTTATTCAGTATAAATACATTGTAATATTGTATACATAGTTACTTCAATGTTCGAAATGTAAGGTTATTATTAATTTATATAATATACGTCATCCATACCTATATATATTATATTATTTATCTTTATATATTATATATAATTATACTGTACGTGTGTTGTGATTGAACTCCTCATAAACAGTTGGACCGATTTGAATGAATTTTTTTGTATGCGTTTGGGTGACGCCCCGGATGTTTTACATTCACAAATCATCCCCCTAGGTCCAACCAGGGGATTTTATCAAACGGGAACTTAGAGATTTAAGGCGGAAATGTTTGTTCATAAATGGTTGCCATGGGTTATAAAGCTATTATTTAATAATAATTATTTGTTACCCTGAAATCAGTGTACTCATTCAATGAATTTAATTTTTTTGTACACTTAGTTTTGATATTATATGTATCGAACGTATATATTGAACTTATTATACTCACACATAAGTTACGTACATAAAACAATGCCACGTCTTCGTGGACGAGGAGGAAATATTGGTCGACAGGCTCAGCATTCACATTTAGTCCAGCCGTTTAGGTGGAGTTCAGTGACATATTTGGTATAACTTTGATACTTAAGAGTTAAACTATAATGTTACGTACAAACAGCACGGGGACAGTGATCTACCGTAGGTAGATTTCCTACCTGATAATATACTGCTACGAATCAGAATTTTTATTCCAGACAACAGAAAAGTTAAGATACATTTTGAGCACCATACACCGAATATTAAATAACGAATTGAACAAAGTTTGAGTCATATAGAGTTGGTACATTTAACGGGAAACGAAGTGCACGAGATCAGCTAGTACATACATAAAAAAGTTATTTATTTTTTTATTATTTTTATTTTTATAAGAATATTTTACAATCTGTAAAATTTGCACAATAAATAAATATGATACGAAAGATTATTTATAAAAAATGTAACAAATGTTTCTGAGTGTCTGATTATCTCGTCTGGAAAGAGTAAAATATATTTACATAAACAATGTTATACTTAAGTTCAATTAAATTATTATTACACTACAACTGCATGGGTGAATGACCATATTTTCTTTGAATGAACATACTTATAATATTACGTGTTATCGATCAATATGATTCATCAGTCATGACTAAACAGGCTGACGAATTAATTAATAAGAAACTAGACTGTTTTGGAGTGGGCTTGTTATAATTCAATACTAACAATTTAGTTTAAAAAAACAAAATATACATTTGTAATAATTTGTCTTGTGGACATTAGTTCTTAAATCGAATTTACACACGAGTACACAGTAAGAAAAATCACAATACATCTGTTTTGATACTATAATAAATATGTATAATATACTTAATATAATATAACTTACAAATGACTTACACTCAACGACATATGCATGCGACTGTCTAGCCGATCACTTTTCACTAATAACACGACACATACAGAGTGAATAAATAATAAACGTTTAAGATTTTTATAAGATCAGTGGCGAGAGTGCCGCAGTGGCGTCTTGTTTGCGTGATTGCACGCCCTCTACAACTGACCAATGACCACGACGGCAAGAATCTAATTTTCAGTATATATTGACTATATGGAACTCCTTAAAACCATTCCCCTAACCTCAGCGAAGCAAAATATAATCGAATTATCTCGTCAGTTTCGTGTAGATATTGTTATTATATCAACTGGCGGGACTAAGTCATTCTATGTAAGAACCCATAAAATCATTACCTTGTGGAAACCGATCGGGATTTATAATCTTAAATATTGTTTTCCTCTTTCACTGAATCGTATAGGTACAATCGTTTTTCATCTCTGCCAGCAATGGCCTTGCAAGAATAAAATAATATTAATAATGACTGCTAAAATACAAAATGTAATCAAAATTAACATTCAAGTCTTAAAGGATGCATCATTTTAGATAAATGATACGACCAGGTACATTCATGGTCACGTTTTCCGATCTTAGTAAAAATAATTTTCATTTTAAAAAATTAGCCGTAGTCTTATCAAAAACTTATCACCATGGAAAAACTAACAAATCGTACTATGAATAACGAACGCCACCTGGCGTTACATTGGTACATAGAACATACATATACACCGTGCAAAAACGAGTAGTTTGATAGTATGCGTTTTCTTTTTTCTTAAAATAGATTAATTTAGGGATTGGTTTTATAATATATTTTTAAATCAATGATTTAGGTAAAAATTGAATGCCTTAAATTAAACTAAATCACGGAATAATGTTTCAAAAAGTTGATGAAATAGTGGTAGGTATAATAGTAATAATGTATTGTCTTCATATTTTCCATCAGCATAATATTATACACATTGTACACATTTTAACAACGAATCGCTTCATACAATACCATAATATTTCACAAGTTATGTAGGTAGTTTAATATTAACTTTATGTTTGCATAATATACATGATAAATATTTACATCAGAGCATTCAGCCCACTCACATAACCGAGTTAATAGTTTACCAAATGATTTCCTAAAGCTTCCGAACAGTTAGCAAATAATAGCAAGTCAATTTTCAATAAGCAAAGTTTTTCATGTATATAGTAAGAAATGTTTTCAATCGTTCATTATAAATTACCAAAACTAATTTTGACAGATAAAATATATTTTAGATTCTGAGTGGAGTGAAAGAATGTACCTACTGGTTTTACAGTGATGTGTGTTTTTTTTTCTGTCTGTCAGCAACATTTCGGATAGTAAACATGCTTCGATTTTTGAGATCAGCATCTTTTCTGATAGAAAAGAGAACATAGTTGATACTTTTGGAGGGTAAAAATTAAAAATTCCAAGTAGTTTTAGAAAGCGTCTAGAAAAACTACAGACAAATTACGAAAAACCGCTAAAAATGGGATATTAATTTCTAACGATTTACTTATCACCATAGCAACGAATAAAAAATAATAATATTATAAGGACTACGCTCAGAATCGTTTTTCGTATACAATGGTTCAACATTGTATTCAGATATAACACATCAATTACAACTACTGTACAGCAAAGCGGTATAATAGGTACCCCTTTGTCCACATTTTTACTATTTGAGATATTGACATAAAAAAAAATTCAGAACCTATTCCAACGTTTGTCTTGAATTTAGCTCTAACATTAGATTATTAATATTTATGAAACTGATGATAAAAGTTAATAAAGAAAATATAAGTATTAAAAATCAGTAAGTAAACAATAATATTACCTATCGTTCGTTAAAAATTAAATTTGTTGATTAGTCAACAATCAATTTGACATTTTGACACTAATTGTTGGTTGTCCCCGTTGTCGTATGACCAGTTATAATTATTAATTTATAACATTATTAAATATACCGTTACTGTCAAATTTGATTTTGAATTTATTTCGTAGTAGAATTTGTTCCAAGAACATCACAAAAAAAAATCAAAGTTTAGAAAAATGTTAATTTTTTTAAATATTATTCCATGCAAATTAATAGGACATTATTCTTTTAGATTTGTTATAACGACTAATCAGATGATATTTATTGTTAAGAGAATGACAGTGTAATGCAGTTTGTATTATCTCTCTGACGCAATTTGCGTTTAGCAGAACCAAGGGTATGATGTTAGTTTCACTATTCAAGTGAATTGTAACGTATTATCAAACTTAAATTTATAAACATTATCTGTGTTTTTTTGATATTTTTTCTTTATGCAATAGTTATGAGTACATATGTAAAATAATAAAAATTCTCATAACTAGCTTTAAAATAAATTAAAAATCATAAAAAAAGACAATGTCTTACAAACAATGTTATGCTTACACATTCTCTTAATTTACAAAGAGTATTGAGTAAATACATTTTGCTGAATGATTAAATTATTTTGCTAACAAAAAATTAGATACATAAGTTTTTATCTTATTTCGCTATTTGGTTAGGTAAAATCATTGTTTCAATAAAAATATTAAATATTTACTTTGTACTTAGGTAGTTGGGCCCACCTACCTGCACAACTTGACAAATAGTTCTTCGGTCATCGATGGGTTGGTTCAATCGAAGTTGTATACATGTCTCGAGTACATTTCAGCTATTTTCTAATCAAACAGTGTACCCACCACATCTGATTTTTTTTGTACATCAAATCAACGTAGAATATTATTTAGAGAAAGAAATGGAGCACAGACATTTGCCTATAAATCAAGGGACACAAATCTTAAGTTTATTTTTAACTGGATGAGCCTGACACCAATAAAAATTGAAAACGTTGAGTAGGTAGTCAGTATACAATATTTTGTTTAAAATACTTAATCGTTTCAATAAAAACTAGAAACAATTTATGATTGAGTGTTAAACCAAAATGTACATTATTTAACTTGAGATTTTTTCTCATTCGCGTACGTAGCAAACATTTTATCAATTAATAGGTAATTTAGAAATGTTAACTATTTATACATACAAAACATTCCAAGAAGCTTGAAGCAGAAGCTGTACACAAACTCATTTGCACCAGAAAAAAATGTAGGCATTTTGAATTATTACCAGCCCCGTTGCAGTTTACAACTATTATTACAGTATCCCTATTTTTATCTAATTATCTATAACGCTATTTGTTTTCGTGAATTTGTATTACAAATTTACATAAAATAATAACCTAATCGAAAATGGACTGCCTCAATATTTGAAATTCAGATTGCTTCAATGTATTTCGTTTGATCTTACCTTACTTTATCATTCCCCTTTAGATAGTATTATTATAGTCCACTCTCTGTCTCTCTGCATTGTGAAATATGTAATTGTGAGATTTCAACATTAACGGCATACTATTAATCTAAATATTTTAAAAATTGTCCAAAGTAAATAATAATATAAGAACTAAGAAGTAACAAAAAGCTTCAAGTTGATTGTCAATGATACATTCGATTAATATTTTAAAATAACAATTAAACAATTTAAAACATTATATTTTTTATCAAATTTGAACTGTCTATAAACATTTTGAGCATATACAGAGATACTTATGAGCTAGGAACCTCGTTTTGTCAATAAAATAAATTAAAAACCTATTCACTAGCATGGTGGACAAACACAAAGAAAATAAATGAAATAATTATTATATTGAATTTATATTAGATTAAACATAGATTACATACAACATAGGACTATGCGTGCTAAGCAAAATATTAAATTTTCCTATTGTTAGTATGAATTTAGCAGCTTAGACTTAGCCTTGTTCGATAAATGTCATATTAAAAGTGAAGTCAATATTTATCAATATAAGAATTTTTATACTCCAAGGATCGTCATAAATCAGTACAAAATTGTTTGAACAAATAATATAATGAAATATAGAAAAAATGCAATGTGCAGTCTAGTGAAAATTAGATGTTTTATTGTGAGCTAACTTTATTTTATGATACGTCTTTACCAATGATTCAATACAAAGACACTTTTTCAGTAATCCAATTTAGAGACAATAAAATGTTTTATTTCATAAAAAAAATTTTGGGAATTATCACCAGATTTCCTTTAGAATAAACTGAGTAATGGACTATTGATGATATATTATACTCACATTACTGTAATACTATAGGTATAAGAACTACTGCAATAAATTCAAAAAAAGTAATGTAAGCTGAACAACAATATTAGGTACCTGCAAACATTTGAACGATGTATTTTTTAGGCAGCTTTTTATAAATGGTCTGTTTCCATCAAAATCGAAAAAGATTCAATTTCTGTTACCACCAAAGAATATTTTTTTAGAAAGACATTTTATCAAATATTATTTGGAAACCATTTATCAAATATATAAATAAAATACTATCATAACTATAACGATTGTGTATAATCCACAAAAATAATAATATGTTTAATAAAATACAAAAAGGTAATAAATAATTCGTAATTACTAATTGCATACCTACTTTTAGGTATACGATCATATACTATAATCATAATATCCGATAAAATTAACAATAATAGTATAAGACTTCAATAGTATTGATAGTATATATAATATAGTACTTATATTATAAGTTACTAAAGTAGTACATTTATCAAATTTTAGATTCTGAGTGGAACGATGAATTTATTGATTTTACAATGATGTGTGTTTTTTTTTTTTATTTATTATTTTTTTTTTTGTGTGTCTGTCATCACCAGTTGTAACCTACTGTACAGCAGAGCACCTTCTTTTTATCAAAATCCATAAAGCTTTAACAAATATTTAGTATTTACCAATGTTAAATACAATCCTTTTTTTTTATTTATTATTTTAAAAATATAATTTTCCAAACTGAACATTTTTCAAAAAAACTATAATAATCTTGTTTCTATGGGCAACTTCAGTGTAAATAATATTATTTACACTGAAGCTGTTTTATAATTCGTATTAATTGCATGTCAGTCTGTTCTATCAGTACCTATATTTGTTACAACGAACATTAATTATAATACAGTGCAAGACTTATTACGTATTAGTTTTGTATAATATATAAACATCAGATCAACATTATGTCGACTAACAAAGCCGTGAAGAGTTCGTCCGATGTTAATAAACAGTCCGCCACAGAAATCATGATCCAGGTTTTTGAAGACCTCCGGGAAAATCGGCCTAAAGTGTTGGAAGAGAGTGTGGTCACCAGTTTGAAGCTTCACAGGCGATACGCATCGTTGCCTAACATTTCGCTGCAGTCGATTTCCGATGGTGAAGCCCCTCTGTCCGAAACCGCTTCAATGACGCAAGTATTTAGTGATCTGCTTGAAAATCGTCCGATAACCCCGAAAATCGACGATATCAAGAGTTTTCAAAGGCGAAGCAAATCGATGCCAAACATACCATTCGAAACAAAGTCCATGGGCCATGCCCCAGAAGCGATTCTGTCCGTCGCTTCCATCACCGAAATGCAAGTTTTGACGGATTCGCCATCGGCCGAATCATCGACTAATAGTGAATAATTGAAACCTGCTGCTGTAAGAGCTAGCGACTTCGACTCTCTGTCACCTTTCACGTCGACTTTGCCACCTGTTCTGCCACTCGATTTCGACGCCCAGCATTTGAGTTCGATACCGAACACTTCAGAAACACAATTAATCGGTGATGCCGATTCGGCAAAACCACTGGAGCACGAGACGACCGGTGCAGGTTTACAGGACATCATGGTTACCAGAAGCGGATGTGGAGATACTGCAGCAACGGACGTAAGCGCTGTCCGATCTAGTCGTCGCACACTGTGGAGTCGGGTGAAGACATTTGCACTGCGAATGTTTTGTTGCGGTGTTCCCGACATAGACCGAACATAAATTATGTTCAGTATTGTGAAAGGTTTGGGGCAGTGGCTTTTAAACGTCGCTACAGTACTAACCTAACCTAGCCCTGGATCAAAAGAAGTATTTATGTAAAAAGATGATACCTACCTATAAATTATAAAATATATGGCTATATTTCCGTAATCTTGTGTACCTACATTTAGTATTTATACTAAACGGGTTATGTAATTTATTTGGTTTTATTTGATATTATGGAATTTTTAAGCTTTTGATCAATGACCGAAAAAATGTAACAACAAGTTACATCGAAAACATCAAAAACCCTCCGATTTTACGAGAAAAACGATGTGTAATAAAGCTCTCCGTGGATTTTAATTTCTCCAATTTGCTTAGTAATTTTATATTTTTCTTTAGAATGTTCTATATTAGAGTATAGTTTTGCCATTTAGAATTCTTGTCAATCTTGCTGTGAGTGGCGCTCATTCAGATTGTATTGTTATCAGTGTTATGTTTATTCTATAATAATATTATCTAACTAGCTAACAAAGTATATATTATACATATATGTTATTGCACAGAGTCCACTATAGGGCATAATATATTATCAATATAAATAAAGTATTTGTAACGTGTTCAATACGAGTACCTATACTACATAATATATTGTAATGTTATATAATATGACAATTTATTGGATATTAAATATTAATTTTAATGTAAGACACTAATTATTTCATAAGCTTCGAACGTTTTTTTACACCATTTTAAGTCACTAAAAACAACAATTTCTTAAAAATTAAAATATTTATAAGTGTTAAGAACCAGGTACTAGGTAATAAATTACTTGTCCAAAATTGGATTTTTATAGATCAAATACTCATAATAATTCAAATAATATTAATAATAGATATTTCTTTTGTTTTTCAAGGTGCTTTTGAAAACTACTGGGAAATTTTTACTTTTGACCCCCACAAAGTACCAACTAGATTGATTAAATTTCCTATCAGGAAAGATACTGTTGAAGAAAATCCAAGCATTTTTACTGTCCTAAGTAGGTAATAGGTTTATGGATACATATTGATATGGTATAAAAATATGATGTGGTAATGTATTATTAATGTCGTTCTTATAGACATTCGAACCAAAAAATAAAATTGATAATAGAAACGTTTGTTTGGCCATTGGGTAATATTATCATTTCCTGTATTAAATGTAAAAAAAATCACTCTGCTGTACAGTAGTATACAAGTGGATCGCTGTAATGGATGGTGTTAAATTTGAATCCAATGATATAATATCATTGTATAAGATAAACGAGATGAAGCCAAAATACAAGATTCCTTATAAGATTATCAATCTTTATCAAGAAATAAATGTCTATAAGAAAGTCAAATTAAATTTTTATGACCGTTTGAAATTCAAATTTTTACAATACTGGATATTCAATCGATTTCTCATGTAGCGATTTCCTTATTTTGTTGTAATTCAAAAACAAATAATTGTAGATACATGAAAATTTCACTGAATTTTATACTAGCAGTTCCTTTAAACCATACAATTATGAAAATATTTTGACTCTTTTTGAGGTGTTTATGGACATTTTCAGTTTTCAATTTTTTTAGTTTTTTTTCTATAAATATCAATAAAGTTTTATCTGTTGGGCCAAAAAGTGTGAAAATTTAATACAAGGCTTCTGATATATTGTTACCATATCAGTTGAAAAATATTAAAAATACATGGGAACAATTTTTTTTTATAAGCATTTAATGATCAAATTTTGACAAAATGTATGAAATTTAAAATTGAATAATTATTTTGTAGTTAAATATTTTTAAAATGTTCAACTTTCATTTCTAAGGATTGAAAATTTAAAACAAGGTTCCACGTAAGTAGTTAATTCTGTAACCAAAAAATCTAAAAAATACATGACACAGTTTATTTTTATAGTAATTTTAAGTTCAAATTTAGACGAAATTACATAATGAAAAACCTAGAATAACTATTTTAGTTATTTTGTTGTGATTGTATAATATTATTCGTGGGTATTTGAAACTTGAAATATGAATTCATATAATCGATGTTTAGTTTCAATTTTCAGGACGAAACTAGATTATACAAAAAGGTATACTTGGACGCAAGTTGACTCTATCGCCTGTTTTTTATATTTTTGATCCGGACACAATTTAGGTAGGTAGATAAAATCCTGGACGCAAGTAGTATATGTACCGAAATAAATCATATGAGCATTTGAAACACAATATTACATTAGTATTTAAAATAAATATTATTATATTGATTCGTACTTGTTCTAAATAGGTTCTTTTCCTAAAAGTTTTCCGAAAGAAATTACAGCTAGGTTCTCTAATATATTGGTAAAAAAGTCTTTTGGCGGAAATGGTGGTAATGAAATATTTATAATTTATGGCACAAACGTTATAAACGCCAGGATGAAATAGAATATTATAAACGATAAAACACTGATTACAGATTGGAAACTGAAAAGTAAATAATATTTAATAGTCAAGTAAAATCTAATCAGAAATGTATTTTTATAATGCACTAGGAAACGATAGTGACTCGTTACGGTCAACGCCAATATGTCCAAATATGTATATATGTATATACAATATAAAATATATTCTGTTTACGATAATCCCATTACAGTATTAAACTTTCATCTAAGTATTTTGTATTTATTTCATAATATGCAAAACCTTAGCCGAAGATTTAAAAGGCGTTGACTAGGTTGGCGTGGTGTATTTCCGGTCCAGGTCGATATGGGATAACTATTGACTCGGAACAAATCCCTAGAGCCTTCACTATCAGGATTCACTGATTAGGGTTTGAGGATTTTTCACGTGCCAGACTGAGACCAGCTGCGAGCTTCCAGTCCCTTGCGAGTTATTTCGACTTTCAAATATTAACATAGTTATTTTTTTTTTTTTTTGGTGAAGGGGATTGGGGATATGTCGAGTGATATGTAACAGAGAGAGGTAACTCTGAGTTCACAGACATCCTAAATTATATATTACATCCTAACATAGTCTTGTTCAATTTTCGATATTTTTGTAGTCTACATAATTAATTTGAACTCTATATTGATTATATATGCCTATGGTTACTTTCATTACACGGGTTTTAACCAGACTATTGTACCTTTATTTATACAGTTCATTTTCAATCAAAAATATATTGTGTTAGGTATGACATGTTTTTAGCTTACAAAGCCATTATTTTATATATAATATATTACGTTATATATTTTTATACACTATACTGTGTTACACAGTTTTATTGAAATTATAATATTATAAACTAACCTTGAATACTATTTGGTATTTCATACATATAAAACCTATTAAATTGTATATTTTTTAAATTGGATTAGTATAATACTTTTATTTTTGACAAACAATTAACATTACACGTACTTACCAGATAATGAAATTATCATCAACCACTAAAAATATTTTGTTTTTTAAAATTTATATTCTAAAAATATAAGAATTTGTGAACAAACAGGTATGAAAAATCATAATTAACGAAGTTATAAATATTAATCTATTCATAATTAATGTAATGTTTCCATTCAATCTCAAATGTATGATTTTTTTTTTATCCATATAATATATGTCATTTATATTGGCTATAATTGGTATAGTATTTTTTTATTTTATATTTTTAAACACATATTTTATTTAAATTTTTTTAGATTTAATATGGAAACAGATTATTTAGACTGCTTTTAAGCATATAATATACTAAAGGTTTTTGTTTCTTGTAATTTATTAATGTATTTATAATATATTCGAAGATGAGTTAAATTATGAGTAGTTGTACTTTTACATGAAAAGACTTAGAAAAACTTATGGGGGACAATCGCCTGTTAGTGCTGTGCTAAATATTAACAATGGACCTTTTTGCTACCTGTTATTGACGGGCCGAGTATTCTAAAAAGAAAAAAACTAATAGTGGTCGAGAGTTCATTCGCTCTAATTAATTAAACTTTTGATGAGATAAAGGATAAGAAATGTGTCATTGTTCAAAATTGTTACATTGTAATATTGTATTGGATAACTTAATATTAATAAGGAGTCTATACAAAGCAGTATAATATTAACAAAGAAATAAAGCATACAAAATAATAATTAATACTAAGTGACTATCTTAGTACCTAACTTCAAGCGATGGAAACGAGTTTGGACATTAATTGGTCGGCTTGCTCGATCCGGGAGCTCGACTCGATAGGACCACAATGAGATTCGTGGTATTCGACCGCAGGCGCCGGTCGCGTGATAATCTGAGGTTGCTCCCGACGCCAATAGTGTCCGTAAATCTCACCATCATCCCCCTTGACCTGTGGGATCAAGACAAGAAGACCCAGAGACCGCGTCTTGGGGATAGAGGTATAGGTAGGTACGTGAAAGTGAACTTTTGCGGTGGACGGCGTGGGCGGCGATGACGGAGACTATAGCGGTACCGTCGGGGGTAAAGACGCCACCAGACGGTACCAGCAACACACCAACCAGTGCTACTTGAAAGCGACTAGTCACGGCGGTGATAGAGAACTCGCAGAGTACACGGTGGGTGAATGGGTGAGTGATAGAACTATAATAGGTACCTAGGACGTCAGCTGCAGAGCCGGACTCGACAGACACTGTGGCGCCGACGAGATGTCAAGGTGAAATCCATGGAGAGTATCAGGACAGTGGTGCGTTGCGGTCATAGACATTATTTTACTACTAGACGGAGTATGACTGAATTCCAGCGGTCTCAAGTGAATGAGCTGATCTTGGTATACAACTAGATTTTTTGGGTTTCACTATACCTAATTACTATTATATCTGAATGACTGAATACCAGAATACATAACTGCTACAACCCACTGAACTAAACTCATGAAATACGTCTATTAATCAAAATATGATCCTGATATTATGCATTCCGAGTCATAGGAAAACGTGATGATATATTATGTTATCTATGAAAATTACTATCATCATAGTATCAAAATTAAAAATCAAATTGGAATGCATATGGCGTAGTGGTGTATATAGTGGGTATTGGTTCAACCCCCCCCCCCTGAAGTTTATTGTTAGTATGGCATTTTAATACGGTGATTAATTTTGGGATTGTAAACTCTCCCAATTTCAATGACCTGTTAAATGTAAACTCTCCCTGGTCTATTTTAGTACTACCTGATGGGAGAATGAAAACTCTCCTGGATCTACTTCAGTACTATTAAATTTCATTAAAAAAAAAGTAAATTGTATAATAAAAATTAATGTCTTTATATGCTGTCAACTATAATATTACAGTATAATACGACTTAACATTTATTTTTTTTATGATAGTACGAACATACCGATTTGAAAAAACTTAATTTTTATCTTACTTATTTTATTTTATTAATTGTAACTTAGAATTTGTATGTACACTTCAGCTTGAAAATCTGTCAAGGCATTAATAAATATAAATATAAATGTATGAGTGCTAGAGATCTATAGAAATAGCCGATTCATATAGTGTGAGTGTGATACAATAACAATTAAAACAACTCGGGAAAGTTGACACATTTCCTTTAAGCAAACATAATGTTGACCCGGGTCAGTTTACATATTTTGTTCGGGTAAACACCGCCCGACTAATTTAGAATATCAATTAAATATGTATTTTTTTATAATAGGAGAATCATACATAATACGCGTTTGATGTATTTAGTTCAGTGTTGTAACATCTCATCACGAGACCTCACCACACCACCCATCGGTGCTATGTCCAGATGCTCAATCTACTAGTACCTAGAATGTCTATGGTAGCAGTGCTGACTACCAATTTTCTCTATTTTTCGCAAAAAACCTCCCACCGTCCGAGTCGCGCCACCGATTCTTCAGCACCGATATAATAGTCTTCATCGCTGGCTCCGTGCTTTGCGTTATCACCGTTGCAACAATTCGTCTTCAGCAATATATTATATTGAGGGTGTTGGTCAAGTGAAAATTTTGGTTGACCTTTGGTCACTCTTTTTAAAATTTAATTTGTTGCGCATTTATATTTTATTTATAAGTTAAGTATTTTTTTTGTACGAGCATTTCTTAACCATAGACTCAATAATATGCATCCACCTACTACTATAATGGTTTAATTTAATAACGTAAAAAACAATAAAACGTATTATAGATTTATCAAACCCCAAAAATAAGTAATGAATAATTCAGTATTCAGTAATATATTCTCATATTATTACGATCCGGTCCTAATATTTTATCCTCTCCCCCCAAAAATGAGAACACAATATTATTAATGGTTTTTAGTTAAGCGGGGTGCATAATAATGGGGTTTATAAAAAATAAGTTTTTTAATAAAACTACAATATTTGTTAAAAAAAATAAAACATAAATATACCCATAAAAAGTGGCATTCAAGTCGACCTTTGTCCACTCAATTGTCGACTCAATTTTCGATTCCTTCCCAGACAGCATTTTGTAATAATAATATTATAATATTATAATAACGTTATACTAACATTATTCGTTATTATAATGTAATAATAATATTTTAATACAAAAAAATTGTTGTCTGGGTTTGGACATCGTAAGTATATAATATTTATACAGTGTAATTTTTTAAGCACGATAAAACCGTTTATATAAATATATAAAGGGTTAAATTAATGTATTCATTCCAATTTCTCATTCAGATTTTTGGATTTTATAACAAAACACAATATCTAATGGTAATTTTTTATGACATTTAATGACTTGGCAATTACATCACTATTTTATCAAGGTTTTATTTGGATTTTACCCAATTTGGTACATACCTATTACGCACATTCTAACTATCGGTCGTAGTCCATATAGAGATGTCTCCTATAATAATATGCTATAGTACGAAAAATCTGTGAATAACATACTAGTTACAAGGGTGACTGTCGACTGATGATAATATACGTCTCTACCTTGACGCGCCTTGGGCCCGTAATCATACGCAAGCGAAATGGTGATTCTCACAAATATACGTTTACAAGACATCTTGTTTCTTGTTTTGTAGAAGTTTTCCCCTCGATTACAAGTTGTAAAATATGACAAGTTGATACGTAAAGTATAATATTTCATTCTAAAAATCAATAATAGACCCAATGGCAGGGTTATATCTGAAGGAAAAAAATTATTCCGAAAATGATAACATATATTATGTACCTATGATACTATTGTTGTTATTAAAACTAACAATTATGCATTTTACTATTTAAATTATTGTTATATTAAGGTTGAAACTTCAAAGTAAGAATACATGTAGTCGTATTGCGCATATTATTCCTTTTTATATCAATATTTTTAGATGACGATTCACGTCAGCAAAAGCTTAAATAATAATACAGTCTATGATTTTAGGTATCCCACTCACGGTATTTTTTTATTCCTTCGAAATAAAATAGTTGCGACAGAGTGTTATTCAGTATTCTATAATATATCGTGTATTTTATCACGTCTATGGATAAGACTAATATAATATGTAATGCATGCATTGTTATCAGATCGAATGGACCGATTATCAAATGATATAGGTAGGCATAAAATATAATAATATTATATTATTATAATAAATAAAATTTGATCTATGCGGTTTTTAATAAAGTCATAATATTTTCTAGTCTGATTTTTGCATAGATCCCTGCATCACCTTTGCAGTGATCTATGGACTCAGAAGCGTGACGAAAAATAAGTATGTGTGGCTCGTTCGGGAAGACAATTTCAGTCTTGCGAACCCATAACTGAAATAAATAGCTCACTTCCCGCCCTTGCCACACAATATAACTATGATCTTTGACAAATCACCCGCCGGTGAGGCTACATCGAAAAGTTTTCCTACATATTAAAAAACATTTAAATAACGCAACATTTTCCATTACCTAATTATTGTAGTAGTATATTAATATTGATTATCTGATATTACGTACTCTCACTGCAGTTTTTCCATTGCGTTCTGGTTTTTATCGTTTTCAAACAGATGTCAATCTAGTCAACACAACGATACATTTTTTATAACACATATTGATGACAACAATAATAAACTATGATATATATTGCGTCTATATTATTATATAATATAGTTTTCTAACTTAATACGGACCTCCAGCTCGTACGTATTGCACTGTTCTGTGCTGTATGTGAAATACAAAAAGTCTAAGACGTATTTTATATTTTTATGTGTGTACAGGACATGTGTATAATAACAATAATGATAATGATAATAATGATCGAAAGTTGTGTTTTCCCAATTGTCGGATGTGATGTACATAATGTACGTACTGCAGCGTACGTATAAAGGAAAACGAATAAAACCGCTCGTTAGACATTTGGGCGCCTCAGATAATTTCAGAGGACCATATCTAATGAAATACTCGGGATGTTATTGGTCTCTTTATTTCCTTCTCTTTACATCGATTACAACTTTTTGGCGAGCGCGCGTACGTGTGGGTGAAGTGTGCACACGCGTGATAAAAGTTTTCTGCGATCAATTCTTATCAGACGTGAGTTCTAAACACACGAGTTCTATATTGTTATAGAGAACGGGTGCCCGCATACTGTTATAATAGGCAGGTACCTTATTGTTTTTTATTTAAATTTTATTTACGTATATTATTTTAAAGCATGACATACATAATATTATATGTGCTCACTCACTATTTCGTATAGCACCGTGTTTGTGTGATTGTACTTGTGTGCGTGAGTGCTTGCGATATGGAATAATAGGGGAACACTATAGTATTTACAATAATTATTATTATTGTTATTATAGTTGAGAAATAATTTGCACGGTTATTATATAATTTTATTTTATTCATTTTTTTATTTAAACATAAATATTGTTATATCTACTATCCAGAGCTTGTGTTCGTAGTAGAGGGTTACATGTTATACAAACTTAAATTATATAAATATTACAGTAGCATGTCGATTATTAAATATTAATAAATATAAATATGTAGTGACTACATATTATGTAGGTACACATACAGGGGAAAAAAATAAATTATAAATATAATTATTAATTACTTAAATTTAAATTTAAATATAGTTATTAAACTAATCATAAAATTATATTATATTAATTATATATACGTAGAAGTCATTACGTCATGGTAAAAATTATAGTTCTTATAGAAGCCAATAAGAAATAGCAATTTTGTGATTCGATTTGTGATTAGATCTTATAGTTTTTTTTTTATATCGAAAGGTATTGAATTGAAAAAAGTAGGTCCTAAATAGTCAATGAATCTTTGGCTAATATTTATATTAGTATAATTTATTGAGATATTGTATGTCTTATTATGTTTTGAAAATATGTTATTACTTATAGAGAACTTTTTCATACCAAACATGATTGCAAATTTAACAGAGATATTTACAAGATAATTAATTTTTAATTCGCAAAAGTTTCTCTATTCAGGTTACAGACTCCTACAGTCTACGATTAAATAGTAAAAGCTATTAGATATGCAACGTCATATTATTTACATTTTAAATGTTTTTTGCGACAATTAATCTATAAACGTGGTTAAGGTCTAAGGAACTCATTTAAACGAGTTTATATCGTGATATTGAAAAGTGACGCGTTTATAATGTTGTCATGGAAACAATTGACCATTAATTTGCATGAAATTACAACCAGTAATATTATACGTAAGATAAGATCAAAAACGTAATAATTTTAGTAAAATATATGTCGCACTGTTATAATAAGGAAAGGTTGAAAAATGAAAATGGCAAAATAAATTTAAAAACATTTTAATTTTTATTCATGCAGTTGGTTTGCCAAATGGCTTACATAAATTCTTTGAAAATCCATTATCACATAACAATAGTAACAATAACCAATGGACTTAAGAAAAAATATGCATATAGAGTACACTGGAAGTGTATCCATAGTTCCGTCCAATGACATGAAGTAAAATTCGAACCATGACTTGTGGGGTCATAATATGTCTATATGGGTGCACTTGCAACGCATTTTAATTGCATATATTACATTTACCTAAAGGCTAAAATAATAATAATATACATCATGTGTCAGCGAAAACAGGGTACACTGTATAATTTAATTACCCACATTACTCAGTTCCCTGTACATATTTTTGAATTCTGTTTGTGGGTCATGAAACTAGACTATTGGGTCATAAACCTCCATCGGACAGAGTTCTAAAATATGTATAAGGAGCTGAGGATTGTAGGTAATTGAATTATAGAGCGTACACAGTTTTTTCGGATACACCACAAATGCATAATAGTACAGTGAATAGGTATAGTACCTATCTTATATTATATATACATACAATTATGAGGAATAAAATAAAATAAATAAAGACACAGGCTTAATGAATAATAATTTGCAAACCTCCAATAATCTGAGCAGGTGGCAGAGGACTTGAATAAGAGAGTTTACAACATTTGTCTAGTAATTTATACTATTGATAATATATCTAATATAACAATATTTCAATATATTTTAAATATACATGTTGTAAGTATAACTTAAGATGTCTTATATCATAAAATTTAAATAAATTTATATTAATAATCGTACATAAATTATAAATAGCCATAGAAATTGCACTTTTTGCACCAAACTGTTTATTATACTCGGGCATTTTCTTATCAACATTTTCTTTATATTTAGTTGAATATTCATGTGTGATATTTAATAATACATTGTGTCTTTACTTAAATAGTGCAGTTAAGACATTTTCAAAATTATTATATTCAAGATCAAGCTTCCTAAAGTTCATTTAAAAATCTTACAAAATATTTAACCACAGCATTGTGTTGAGACCTGTAAGCCCCCAGCTATAAATATTGCTATTTGTTTATAAAATATTTTTTTTATTTTCAAGCATTCAAGGCTACTAGGTAAAAGCCGAAATAAAATAAAATACATATATATAATATTTATTTTTTCAATATTTACACTATAATATAGACGTTTTGTGTGACTACACGAATGGTAATAATAGTTTACTAACGTATAATTATATACCATTATAATGACTGACTCGATGTGAATACACAATATTTTATACCGAGACTGACAACGACAGTTACGTATAAACCTCTATAATTCCTGCTTTGCTATTGAAAAATATAGATATGGATATGACTATAAAT
This sequence comes from Macrosiphum euphorbiae, assembly GCA_949089665.1. Classification (NCBI taxonomy): domain Eukaryota; kingdom Metazoa; phylum Arthropoda; class Insecta; order Hemiptera; family Aphididae; genus Macrosiphum; species Macrosiphum euphorbiae. The sequence continues at coordinate 52,301,805 of CARXXK010000001.1, read as the reverse complement.
CTATTATTTATAAGAATATTTTGTATACAAAATAAAATATGTTTTCATTTATGCCACGCCGGGCTTGTTCCTATTTATTAATATTGTATAACATAAGTATACTATGATAAAATATGATAATAGATGGAGCATTATGGTTTTGAATAGTTTGATTTTTGACTATTTTCTAACCAGGGCATTCCAACTACACGATGTACCTACCTAACAGCTTATGTAAATCTTGTGGTTTAGTACTAATTTCCACCTTTAGTATAATACATATACAATGTTGTGGTATTGAATATCATACAGCTTTATACCCTTACGGCCGTACACCCAAAAATGTATTATCATGAATAGAAGGCGTTACAAAATATACATATGAATGATCATTCTGAATGGTTTATATCCCAAATTTTAGTCTGGCAAACCGGATATTATATCCACGTATTATATAATTTCGCATTCCCCAAACACACACAGTATAGATATATTTTTAATTTTATCGGCTTTAACGATTTTGTCGTAATATTCGGTGTCACCAATTTAAAAACCTGTTGTTTTAGACACGGTGTGATATAAAACGTAATCCGGGTTGTTTGCGTTCTCATCATACTTGCGATTCACGAGTTTGATTTTTTGCAATAATATACACCTTGATCTTGAAACGGATCACGACGATCTGTATTTGCACCGCGTTTGTTTGTCTGTTCTTCACGTTTGCAATGGAATACTGACATCGATCAGTGATGCATTCCTCACTATCGGTTTCTATAAATTGATTACCTTTCAGAATCTTTTCCAGTCCATCGTCTGATCGCGCCACCACTCTCGATCTAACTGTTGCTACTACAGTACTACTATACTGCTGGTTTCACTTACACCAGTGGTGAAACTTCCAGACGACCTCTGCCATTCATGCGATTCGTTCGAATAAAAAAAACGATCATCAAATCTATGGATTCTTTCGAACTATTGGATCTACTTAACTGCAAATGGTCTATTATAGTCGAGCATATAACAATATTTATACATTAGATATTTGACGAACCGTTGATGATCAGCTACAGCCTACAGCCTATATTTATACAAATCGGATAGACATGATTTATATACATTATTATACAGTAGGTATAACTATAACAATATACAACAAAAACTGTCGTTCTCGCCATATCACTATAGCAATATAGAGTATCCAGAAAGCTTAGTAAAAAAGTAGAGTCGTTTTTTATCGTGAAATACCGGAACTCAGTTACCGGTTGCAAAACATAAAAAGAGTTGACGAATGATGTAGGCCATTATTAAGGTACAAGCGATTTACTTGTTCCCCAGTTTTATTTCCTTGTTCATATAGTACATAATATTACACCAATATAATATATTATATGCATATAGTATAAACCATAATATATCATACAATAGGCAAGCACACATTTTTTTTTTTCAAAATGTTTGGTTTTTCGTTCTTAACATTTTAGTGGAATCAGAAATTACCTATCGTGTTTACTTTTCGTGTTGTGATATTAGGTGGGAAAATGCAAGACCGCAAACTTCAAAAGGTTATAACTCTTAAACTAAGAGCCCGACAAATTCTGATTGTAAATTGTAGAAATACACAGGTTTCCGAAAATAAATTTCAATAAATCGCTTGGAAGCTAATCCGCATCATGCTTAAAACTCGTATAATATGGTATATAAACAATGACATTTTTTCAGAAATATCGTTATCGACCAGTCGTTAACGTACATTTTTTGACGCTAATATCATTGCCTATATTCGTTTAATGTCAACAATGCTTGTCATATCTAATGCGTATTATAAAAATATTATTTAAAAAATATTTTTCCAAAAGTGCCTACGTTAGAGTATATGATGTATTTTCGGTATATCTGCAGTGAGTCACCGGTATTCTAAAATATAGATATATTTTTTTTCATATTGGTATACCGCTGTTTTGGTAGGTAACAGACAAACCGATAACTACTGCTATGTTAGTAATTAGTTAGAATCGTCGTTACAGGGAGATTAATTGATTATGATTTAGAATGATTCATTAATGAAAACAACGGGGTAATAAAAAATAACTTATGAACTCATTAAGCTGTTAACATTATTAGTCATTAATACGGACATATAAATGTTATAATAGACAAAATAATAAATCACCAAGTAATTCAAATAGTCAAAAACAAAAATTTTATCTATTCTAAATTTAATTTACTAAATCGCTGTAATGAATCATGGACTTTTTTACAGGTTGTAAAGTTAATATTAAACATAACATATTATCCATCACACTTTTATTTTAAAGAGAACACAATAGCAAGATACACTGAAACGTTCAAGACGCATAACATTTACATGCGGAAAACATATTAGTATTGCTAAAATTTTCCGTTGGCTACGTTGTCTTTAGACTCGTTGTAAGGTCACTGAAGAAGTGATTTGTGAGTTGAACTTTATATTGCTATAATACGACCTATTACGGAGTCATCTTGAATGGTCTATTATACATTTGTATAAACATTATATTTATATTTAAATAAAATACACATCATAATATAATATAGTGAACATTTTTAGATTAATGATTTATTATTTGATTAATTTCATTACATAAATTAAATAGATTCATTTTTAATACATCTGATGATAAGCCTCGTTGGATTTGTCGTCACCGTATTATACCATTTACCTAGTTGTTACCTAGTTGTCCCGGAGCCAAGTGAGCAGTCGATCGGTGCACTGTCTGTAGGACTCTACCAAGTTAGCGAACTTGTAATCGGCGAGATCGGCTGAAGGGTGTTTGGAGCCATTGAGCACCAGGCTACGGCCTTGGCAGTTGTAAGTGTCAAACAACACGATGCACTTGTCCTCAGTGCTGTCGATGTCGTTCACTATCACTGACTCGATGGTCTTGAACGCGGTTGTCGCGTAAGTGGATGAGTTTCCATTGACGTTGGAGTTTCCGGTGGTGTTCAAGACCACCGTGTCCATGTTGACGCAGCCGTTGGGATAAGTCACGTTGGTGCACCACGAGTAGTCGCTCTTCATGCATAGCGTAATCGGTGAATACCTGTTGTAGTAGTAGGCCGAGCTCGATAGAACCACCGACAATGTCACTAGTGTGATGAAAACAAAGGAATTCATTTCGGTTTTTATTTGTGTCTCGACTTTCAACTAATGTAGACGGAAGAATAATAAAATTGGATACCGCGTGGGGACAACGATGATCGACTGTACCGCGATTGCAAGTGAATACTTTTCGGATCCGTAGTTCTTATTTAAAGTGTTACCACGGAGATAAATCCATGAAGAGGAAATTAACCGTAATTGAACATTCCGTATCTCTAATTTTTAATAGATAACGTTGAATAGAGAGTGACAAATACTTCAACTTAGTAAAGTAGGCTACGTTTTTGTTTTAAATATTCAATTAATTATTGAGTTGTTTTCAAAATTCCTTGTAACGTAATAGACACTTGAGATTCCACCGAACAATAATTACTAATTTGTATGTGCGTTATTAATTTTATACTAACATTATTATCGTTCCACTTCATTCCAAACGCTTCCGAATCCCACTATATACGCGACTGTTGCATACACTTTAATTTCCTGATGATCTAACGATTTCTTTAACTCCTCTGAATCGATGTCTGAGGATCTAAAGTGAAACTAAGTATTTATACTAAACTTAACCTATTACACTAAAAGGTACTTCGATAGATCATTGCGATTACCAAATTTTGATTATTAAAGCAGTAATTTTTCTATACCGGTTTAGTTATTGAATTTTATTTATTTTTGCGAAAAATAAAATATATTCTTATTGTAATATTATGATCCTATATAATCATAACCTACAATATAAAGTGTATAACTTATATTATATAAAAGAAAAAAATATTTGCGTCCGACTGTTCTTTATGGATTCCTAAACCGTTCATTCAAATGCAATAGAGATAGACTAGACATCGGGAGAGAATCAGAGACATCGGCTACATTTTGTCACGAAAAAGGTAAATAAGAGGTCCAACCCGGGGAGGTTCTCAAACAGGGATTTTAAGAATTTTTTTTTTATATAGGGTTGCTACTGGTTTTAATAATAATAATAATAAATTATAATATCTCCAATTCGATCGATGCTGTTATTAATAAAGTAATAATATTTATATGAACGTTGACAAATAACCCGATGGTCAGACTACACCGAAAAGTAAATAGTAAATATTCAAGCTCTACTCCCCCCCCCCACAAACATGCCCAAATTACTCCACTGTAAACACTTCATAGTTTTTTCACTGTACATCATAATGCTGCATACCTGCAGCAGTGCAGCACAAGTGACGTTAAAATTAAATTAAAATTTCAAAGAGTATATAATATATATTATATTCGTATCAACGAATAATTGTTTAGAAAATATACTATTTAACTCGTTTATTTTCTAAGTCTAAAATATTGCTGAACGAAATATTCTAAGTCCTAATAATTAATTTAAACGATAGTCGAGCGTAGGGGTGCTCCACTAGCTTTGTAATGGGCCGTTCAGGGTTCTCCTTTATAAGTCTATTCCTCTACTTCTCTTGTCCCTTACGGTAAGTACCCACTGCACCTCCCACGGTCCGTGGTGGACGATGCCTCGAATTAATATTATTGCTACCCACGATCCTACATGTGTGGCCATGGATTTGTATCTATGTTTGTAGCTATACACGCGTATTACAATATCATCTAGCTGGGCTGTTCTGTGATCAATGTGGGGTTCCGTTAATAGAGTATTTAGTCTCGTCATGGTTCCAAATTAGACTATTAAGATATACTAAGCCGAAGGACTTTTCCACTGTGGTATATTATACCCTCAAGTAGCATTTCTCTGCGGTTGTTATTTTTGCCATCTTAGATCTATATGATAAAATGTTATATACTTGTTAATAATAACTTTTTTCTTTCCCATGGTCCGTTGTTTATGGCAAGACGATTCTTAATATTATAATTATGTGTAAGGCGATTAGTAGTAGAAGGTACATTATTCGTGTAAAATATAAGCTATATTTAATTTTGTTAAATTTACACTATTTTGGTACTCATAAAATTATTTCGAGATTCGAGGTGGAAATCAAAAATTTGTTTTTCATTTATAAATGGTTGCCATTGGTTACTCTGGTTGATGAAGTGAAATCATGCATAAAATCTTTGCGTTTATAAAGCCTCGGTCAATAAAACGATATCTTAAAACCAAATGTATATTTGTAGCTTGTTTGTACTCGTCGTACTAAACATATATTCAACTGATTCTTCTTAATGTCATAGATTGTTCTTAGAAATATTTTCACAAATTTAGAGAGTATTTTGAGCCACGTAAAATATTAGTTCTAAATCCAACAGCTACTTGAGTATGCCCATTTGGGTCGAATCATTTCACAAAGCAAAATGTACACAGACGCCGATTTTCTATAGAACTTACGTACACTAAAATCAAGATACATCTATATAGGACTGTATTTTATATTCGTTAATTTTTCATTAAATCTTTCTGGACTTCCACCATACGACCTAACGTTAAAGATTGGTTTATCCATCAAACACTATTCAAAAGCGCAAGTCATTCTAGTTTATGTAGTGGTGCGAGATTTTTAGCAAAAGATCTGCTAGATAATTAAGTCGTGGCGACTATTCTCACTGGACTAGTTGTAGCCGGACAACATTTTTAATAGTTATTACAAAGGTTGAATCTTATGTGCATTTTTTATCGCCAATGAAGTGCTGACGAAGTTGTCTCAATAATTCTACTCTTAATAAGCTATTTATAGACATTTTAAGATTGTTTTCTATATAGATGTTAAAAAAATATTTTTCGCTTTATCAAAAAGCTCGATAATTGAATACGAGGTTCCCCATAGGTTATAACTACTGGATTTAAAAAAAGTCGATCGTAATTCCACAAAATATAATATATTGTATGAGCGTCTAAAGTTTAAATCTTGACGAAATTGTATATTCACGCGTATTATAACGGTTTTAGTTTTTTCGTTGTTATTCAAAAAATTTTATTTTTAGAGACATGAAAAATCCCCCCGTTAGTTAAATTACCATATTCTTTAATCAATGCATTTTTCAGAATATTTAAGCTCAATGTATGCTATTTACATTTTACAGGCTCTTAGAATTTTCAAATTTTTTGTAGGTAAAAATATTATTCAAGGGTACTTGATATTTGTACGCTAATTATTATATTTTAGACTGGCTGTATTGTAAAACTAAATTTTGGCAATTATGACGCAAAAGATGGCGTGCCCTGTAACGTTAAAGAATTATCATTATTGCTATAATAACATTACTATAAAAAGATACGTGTGCGGTAACCCCACTTAAAGACGTGACTCAAGTAACGACAGTAAAAAATTATTATTTAATGCATTTTGGTACCGACAAAAGGCTGCAGGAGAATTAGCCATTAGGTGACAAAAAGCAATTACTGAAAATACGTGAATCCATAAAATTAAACAATTGATTACTTCTTGTTAAAAGAGGCTCAGTTGTCACACACAGGATTTTGTTTTGAGAGGTTGTAATAATGACATGACTGGTGAGCATGCACTAGCTATGCTGACCAGAGAGTGGAAGGCGGCTTTATCAAAGGGGTTGGATCTTCCAAGAACTATAGTTTTCTTTTCGATGGAAAATACCCCTTTCGACCATTCCGTTTGTTTGGTGGCATATAAGAAACCACACACCTTACATATTATTACCTACCGTTACAAATACATGTTAATTTATTAATTCGTGATCTCATATTACGGATAGTTCCTTTTCGAAGGTGTTAACGGGGCATGGGGGTGTCTGATTTCTACATGGTAGAATGGTACCATGGTACAATCTGGCAGTTATTTAATTATCTGTTACACTTTAGTTTACTTGTTATAATGATGTGTAAGCATATTACAATTTCCCACTGTTTCAAACACTTCAACTAAGTAACGTATATTACGTCTTTGTATTAAATTGTCAATCAGTTAGGTACTTCAAAATTCCTTGTATGGGCACTTAAAATTCCACTTAACAATAACCTGTAATCTGTATAATATGCGGTTTTTCAAACGAATATTATTTAGACCCCACGCCATCACCAATATCTAATGATACTCATCCTAATATTTGATAAATTTAGTGTTGATGTAAAACTATTAATTTAAACTTATCCTATTACACTAAAAGGTTTTTAGATCCATTATTATAAAACAAATTTTAAATCATGACTAAATAATTTTATCTATGAATTTGTTATGAATTATGATACATACTTGAATTTTTTTATTGAAATATAAAAGACATTATCATTGTAATTATTTCATTTAAATCGTATAAGTATAAACAAAATACATGTTAGATAAATGCCCTATGTTACATATTATAATAATGATTGAGGACTATCACTATTCGATAGTTGATTGGTATGTTTTGTTGCCGACTCCAATCGTTGATCAATAGAACTAATTAATATATTATAATATGTCGAAAGCGAAGTGTAAACTTAGCTTACATTCTAAGCTACAAATTTCGTTCTACAATAAACACCTGATCTTGAATATTGTGGGACTAATAAGCTCTTGTCAGACAATCATGTACGAAATAAGGTTGAATTTAATGTTTAGAATTGATCAAAAAGTGTTCTGCCGTTTTCCAACGGTCGAAAACTTTCTACACGCTGATAATGTTAAATGCCTAGTTCCCTAATGCATTCTTAAACAAAAACCTATTGATAATATATTTATATTGATATTTGAATTTAAATTTCAGAGTTTAGTATAGTTAAAAATTTAAAACAATATTAAAACAATTGTATTATAGAAAGACAGAGCTTCAATCGGTTTGTATACCTATGAAAATGATAAAAATAGAAAAATATAATAAATATTATGCACTAATAATTATAATTTTGTCGTTAAAAGTGGTTTAAATTTATGAAATTTGCCATTTTGTAAAATATAATGCAATTTTCATAAATATGAAAGGGACAACTATGCATTTGATTTCACCATTAGATAAACAAATTTATACCATATATAGATTATTCTACAACCCACTAAAACAATAGGTATACAAAATGCAATAAGTCTCTGTAATAAAATAAAATAAATCTACAGTCTACACTATATAACACAAACTAATAAAGTAGGTAATTGGACTAACACTGTTTTTGACGGGTAAATTTGTAATAACTGTTTGATTGTTATTTTAATATTACCTTGAAACCCGTAGGTTTTATATTTCAAAATATTTTTAAAAATCATTCAACAAAATTCGTATTTAGAGTTGTGAATATAATATAGCTCATAAAGTGGCGTAATACATTTTTTTTAATATTCGTATTTTATGCAGTTTACAAGTCACAACCCTGTAAAAAGTTGATGTCACTGATATCATATACACCTAGTAACTCACCAATGGTTTGAACCATGGACTCTTCTACAGGTTGTGAAGTACAGCTAAGACACAAATAGGTCATCCCACTTTTATTTTACATAAACCACAGTAAGAACATTCAAGGTGCATCCGAAAAATATAAATTTCTCAAATCTTCAGCAGACTACGTAGTCTTCAATTCGTCTGTGGGGCTACTGAAAAACTGATCGAGAGTCAACGTTACACACTCTATTACCTACGCAGTTATAATAAACACTCCATTGCACATTTATAGAAACATTATATTGAATAAATATAATAAAATAAATAAAATACACAACATAATATTAAGTGGACTTTTTTAGATTATAATACACTTTATTATAATTTATAATTGATTTAATTATATAAAATAAGAAATTGTTTACATTAATTATCAATATATCTGATGATAAATATAGTTATACATTTAGTTAAACTAAGACGTGTGTCTATAATATTTATTATTATACCTCTAATCATAGGCATGACATAGGTTTGTTGGAGTTGCCGTCGCCGTTATACCGTTAACCTATTTGTTGTCCCGGAGCCACGAGAGCGACTTTTCGGTGCACGGTCTGTAAGACTCCGCCATGTTAGAGAAGTTTAAGTCGTAGAGATTGGCCGCGGGGTGCTTGGAACCGTTGAGAACCAGGCTGTGGCCCTGGCAGTTGTAAGTGTGGTACAACACGATGCACTTGTCCTCGATGCTGTCGGCGTCCCTCACTATCACTGACTCGATGGTCTTGAAAGCGGTCACGGTACCGTTTGAGATGTCGTGTCCAGTGCTGTTGATCATCCCAGTCCTGGTCATGATCACCGTGTCCATGTTGACGCAGCTGTTGGGATATGACACGTTGGTGCACCACGAGTAGTCGCTCTTCATGCACAGAGTAATCGGCGAAACCCCGTAGTAGTAGGCCGAGCTCGATAGAACCACCGACAATGTCACCAGTGTGATGAATACAAAGGAATTCATTTCGGTTTTTTATTAGTGTCCTGACTTTCAAGTAAGACAGACGAATAATAAGAGTCGATTATACCACGTACGGTACAACGATGTTCGACAGTACGGTGATTGCAAGTGGATTGGTTTCGAATTCACAGCTCTCTATTTAAAGTCCCACTAAGAACGATAAGTCCACTAAAATATTCTTAATGGAATTTTCTGCGTAAGGTTATCTCTAAAATAAAAAAAGCCTTATAGAGAGTGATGAACACTTCAATTCTGTAATCTAGAAGGTGTGTTTGTTATTGGTATTCAATCAATTAAGTACTGAACATTATTTTTGAAATACTTTATATGTACACTCGAGATTCCACTTTAAAATAATCTGTATGTATGTTATAAATTTCATTCTAATATTATTATCGTTTTATTTTATCATCCGAATTCTGTTATGGTAGTGATTGTTGCATACACTTTAAGGCTTAATTATCTATATTTATTTATTTATTTATATTTACGGGTCTAGCCCTTTTGAAAAACAAAGTTTGATATATACAGATTTACAACTAATAAGATATACATAGGTATGGTATAAGCATTAACAGAGGCGGGATATTGATATCTATAAGACTATAATGCATTACATTTTCATTACATTTTCGAAGACTTAAAGTAAATGACTTGAGTTAAAGTAAAACTACGCCCTTATCCTGTTACACTAAATGATATTTCGAACCATCAATTTTAAAAGTCAAATTTTAATTCTTGACTGAATCATTTTTCTATGAATTCTCGTTGTAATATTATTATGATTGTACATAATCATAATTCATAATACATTTTAAATATAGACTAAATGTAAGATACTACAATAATTATTGAGGACAATCACATTTCGGTGATTGATTTGTGTATTTTTAATTGAATGAACTAGGTAGTTGATTGTTTTTCAGTTTATCCGATACAGTGTTTTTGTATTTTTCAATCAAATCAGAAAATAATAACATTCTTTCTAGACCAGCATAACCGGCAATTTGGGTAATGGGGGGGAGGGGGGGGGTCTGAGCTTATTATGCTCATTACTCCTATAGGCACTAGTGCCGATCGATTCATCCTAATTATTAATTTAAACAACGGCGACAAGGCAACTTACAAAGTTTTACAAACTGAAAAATGTAACCATAAAATGTGATTACAAACAATAATTGTTAGTCATTAATAGTCATTTACACTTGAACATTTTGTAACGGAGTACAGTAAACTAGAAAACCCAGAAATACCATGACACAGAGAAATGCAGATTGACGAGCGAGAATCACAATTAACAACTTACTATGAAATACATCGAAGTGTATGTGATTCTTAAGTGGCAAAAAAAGGGGTGAAACTCACCAATCACAGCAATCGCACATAATATAGATACATTTAGTTTAAATACAGGTGCATTTCACCCGATCAATGACCCGTGGCATCCTTTTTCCAATCCTAAACAGTCATGGTCCAGTACCAGCCAGAACTCGCATCAATCTTCTAAAGATGTAGTTACATCATCCCTATCTTGACATACTCTGGAGCTGCTTGGTCTAGTCCCATTAAGTGTACCACACAAATCCTATACGTTGCTTTAATAAATACCATCTCCACCACTTGCAAAGGCAACAGCCTGGTATAGTCAAAGACCTATGGTTGTTATTCCAAGCAAAGCAAAGCGATCAATGACTCCATATTTCAACTCTTGTAACATACACATCAACAGAAAACTAAGAATCTTGAACCAATACGAAGAGTACCGTTGAAAATAACAGTTCCGGCCGAAGACTTACCATGGAAGGCTATCTTTACAGTAGCAGTCCGTTGTATTGCAACCAGTGGCATTTAAATCCGTACCTTTGTCGACGTCAGCAGCAGCAGCACCTAGTATATTGTTTCAAAGGCAGATGAAAAATATTAAAAATCCTTAGTCACAATTTTTTTTTATAAGCATTTAAAGTTCAAAAATTGACAAAATAGGGAAAAATCACGAAATTTAGCAAATTATTTTGAGTTAAGAATTCGTAAAAATTTTTCTTTTTAAATCTAAGATTTGAAAATGTAATACAAGATTACTCATAAGTTTTTCTAAATTTATCAATAAAAAAATCTCTACCGGACAGTAAAATTAAATTTTTATGAGCGTTTGAAATTCAAATTTTTACAACATTGGATGTTCACTCGATTTCTCATGTAGCGATTTCCTTATTTTGTTGTTATTCATAAACGAATAACTATAGATACATGAAAACATCACTGAATGTTTATATTAGCATTTCCTATACACCATAAAATTTTGAAAATATTTTGACTCTTTTTGAGCTGTTTACGGATATTTCCATTTTTCAATTTTTTTAGTTTTATTTTCTATGAATATCAATAAAGTTTTATCTATTGGGCCAAAAAGTGTAAAAATTTAAGACAAGGCTCCTGATATATTGTTACAATATCAGTTGAAAAATATTTAAAATACATAGGCACAATATTTTTTTATAAGCATTTAACATCGAATTTTGACAGAATTTTTCAAAATCTCGAAAATTATTAATCATCGTAATTAATAAATTATAAAATGTTCAGTTTTTATAGCTGAGGATTGAAAATTTAAAACAAGATTCCACGTAAGTATTTAATTCTCTTACCAAAAAATCTAAAAAATATACAATCACAGTTTATTTTTATAGTCATTTTATGTTCAAATTTGGACGAAATTACATATTAAAAAACCTAGTTATTTTGTCGTGGGCACCTACTTGAAACTTCTAAAGTGTACTATTATATATCTATGATAGTATCAGGGTTTGTTATTGATGTTGATGTATAACGTGATATAAATACCTAATTGATATTGTGATAATGTGATATGATTAATTTGGAATTTATTATAGGTCAATTTTTTTTTTAATACCATAGATAAGTATAAAATATGTCTTATACCTAGAAGGACATACCGTCGAGAATCGAATAATGTTTTTTTTATATTTTCCTTACCTAATAATAACTTTAAAAATATATTTATGTATATTACAAAAACAATTTTATTTATTTTGTATATAATTTAGTAGGTATTGGTGATAGTATCCTACCGCCTTTGTAATTAAAATATCTTTTTACTGGAGAAAAATAAATCATTCTTAAAATTTATTATTAATTGAAATAATTTGTATAGATCAAACAAGTATAATTAATGTTATGAAAAGTATAATATGGAGATTAAACAATGAATTTAATAGTGTAATATTAAATTATTTTGACTTGAATTATATTTTTTATTGGATGAAATAAATAAATAAATAAAAATTATAACATTAATCATTCGCATTATTATTTTAAAATGTATTGAAAATATTTCTGACAAGCTAATTTTAATGTAGGTATAAGTAATATTTTATATAAAATAAAAAAAAATTTCGAATGCTTTTAACTGTACAATTTTTTTCCTTAGTGTAGAAACCTTTTGACAATGTGTTACGTTGTAAATACAAGTTGTATATAAATTATAAATGAATGTAATAATTGTTGCTGGTCATACGCATGTACCTACCTATAGTAGTCACGAAATGTTTTCTTCCTGTTATTGTTGATTTGGAAAGTAAAAAATTAAAACAGATAAATTATAATTCATGTCACCATATGTCCTGTGTACATAACATTGCGTGCCTCGAGGGTTAATTCTTTCTAAATCCAACGCTATTTTTCATATTAAATTAGAAATTATTATTTTACTATTCAGCGTGGATATTATAATGTAGGTAGGTGCCCTATACATTATGTTTACAGATACAAGGTAAACTCGAACATAATCTGAGTATCCGCACTATATAGTATATTATATTAGATTATTGATATTGCCATATTGGTTGACGCCGTTGACTCGCCCAAGTGTATTACAAAAAGAAAACTATACTCACTTATTTTTCATAAGAAATTGTCCGAAACAGTTGTACTTTTAACTAACAATATGTTATGTTTCATTTTTCAGCTCCCGATTGTTGTGCCAGCAACGGTAAACTGTTGCCTATCGAAACTCCCCATCCCAATTGTTTCCCCATCCCCGTACCTGCCAATGATCATTTCTATTCCAGGTTCGGTACAGCGTGTCTACCGGCCAAAAGAACTGTATCTTCAGACGATTTTGGGTGCACCTTAAAACCACAGCAAAAGGTTTGTTGACTCGTTTATCGTTAGTTAATTTATTCAATTTATGGATACATATTGATATGGTATAAAAATATGATGTGCTAATGTATTATTAATGTCGTTCTTATAGACATTCGAACCAAAAAATAAAATTGATAATAGAAACGTTTGTTTGGCCATTGGGTAATATTATCATTTCCTGTATTAAATGTAAAAAAAATCACTCTGCTGTACAGTAGTATACAAGTGGATCGCTGTAATGGATGGTGTTAAATTTGAATCCAATGATATAATATCATTGTATAAGATAAACGAGATGAAGCCAAAATACAAGATTCCTTATAAGATTATCAATCTTTATCAAGAAATAAATGTCTATAAGAAAGTCAAATTAAATTTTTATGACCGTTTGAAATTCAAATTTTTACAATACTGGATATTCAATCGATTTCTCATGTAGCGATTTCCTTATTTTGTTGTAATTCAAAAACAAATAATTGTAGATACATGAAAATTTCACTGAATTTTATACTAGCAGTTCCTTTAAACCATACAATTATGAAAATATTTTGACTCTTTTTGAGGTGTTTATGGACATTTTCAGTTTTCAATTTTTTTAGTTTTTTTTCTATAAATATCAATAAAGTTTTATCTGTTGGGCCAAAAAGTGTGAAAATTTAATACAAGGCTTCTGATATATTGTTACCATATCAGTTGAAAAATATTAAAAATACATGGGAACAATTTTTTTTTATAAGCATTTAATGATCAAATTTTGACAAAATGTATGAAATTTAAAATTGAATAATTATTTTGTAGTTAAATATTTTTAAAATGTTCAACTTTCATTTCTAAGGATTGAAAATTTAAAACAAGGTTCCACGTAAGTAGTTAATTCTGTAACCAAAAAATCTAAAAAATACATGACACAGTTTATTTTTATAGTAATTTTAAGTTCAAATTTAGACGAAATTACATAATGAAAAACCTAGAATAACTATTTTAGTTATTTTGTTGTGATTGTATAATATTATTCGTGGGTATTTGAAACTTGAAATATGAATTCATATAATCGATGTTTAGTTTCAATTTTCAGGACGAAACTAGATTATACAAAAAGGTATACTTGGACGCAAGTTGACTCTATCGCCTGTTTTTTATATTTTTGATCCGGACACAATTTAGGTAGGTAGATAAAATCCTGGACGCAAGTAGTATATGTACCGAAATAAATCATATGAGCATTTGAAACACAATATTACATTAGTATTTAAAATAAATATTATTATATTGATTCGTACTTGTTCTAAATAGGTTCTTTTCCTAAAAGTTTTCCGAAAGAAATTACAGCTAGGTTCTCTAATATATTGGTAAAAAAGTCTTTTGGCGGAAATGGTGGTAATGAAATATTTATAATTTATGGCACAAACGTTATAAACGCCAGGATGAAATAGAATATTATAAACGATAAAACACTGATTACAGATTGGAAACTGAAAAGTAAATAATATTTAATAGTCAAGTAAAATCTAATCAGAAATGTATTTTTATAATGCACTAGGAAACGATAGTGACTCGTTACGGTCAACGCCAATATGTCCAAATATGTATATATGTATATACAATATAAAATATATTCTGTTTACGATAATCCCATTACAGTATTAAACTTTCATCTAAGTATTTTGTATTTATTTCATAATATGCAAAACCTTAGCCGAAGATTTAAAAGGCGTTGACTAGGTTGGCGTGGTGTATTTCCGGTCCAGGTCGATATGGGATAACTATTGACTCGGAACAAATCCCTAGAGCCTTCACTATCAGGATTCACTGATTAGGGTTTGAGGATTTTTCACGTGCCAGACTGAGACCAGCTGCGAGCTTCCAGTCCCTTGCGAGTTATTTCGACTTTCAAATATTAACATAGTTATTTTTTTTTTTTTTTGGTGAAGGGGATTGGGGATATGTCGAGTGATATGTAACAGAGAGAGGTAACTCTGAGTTCACAGACATCCTAAATTATATATTACATCCTAACATAGTCTTGTTCAATTTTCGATATTTTTGTAGTCTACATAATTAATTTGAACTCTATATTGATTATATATGCCTATGGTTACTTTCATTACACGGGTTTTAACCAGACTATTGTACCTTTATTTATACAGTTCATTTTCAATCAAAAATATATTGTGTTAGGTATGACATGTTTTTAGCTTACAAAGCCATTATTTTATATATAATATATTACGTTATATATTTTTATACACTATACTGTGTTACACAGTTTTATTGAAATTATAATATTATAAACTAACCTTGAATACTATTTGGTATTTCATACATATAAAACCTATTAAATTGTATATTTTTTAAATTGGATTAGTATAATACTTTTATTTTTGACAAACAATTAACATTACACGTACTTACCAGATAATGAAATTATCATCAACCACTAAAAATATTTTGTTTTTTAAAATTTATATTCTAAAAATATAAGAATTTGTGAACAAACAGGTATGAAAAATCATAATTAACGAAGTTATAAATATTAATCTATTCATAATTAATGTAATGTTTCCATTCAATCTCAAATGTATGATTTTTTTTTTATCCATATAATATATGTCATTTATATTGGCTATAATTGGTATAGTATTTTTTTATTTTATATTTTTAAACACATATTTTATTTAAATTTTTTTAGATTTAATATGGAAACAGATTATTTAGACTGCTTTTAAGCATATAATATACTAAAGGTTTTTGTTTCTTGTAATTTATTAATGTATTTATAATATATTCGAAGATGAGTTAAATTATGAGTAGTTGTACTTTTACATGAAAAGACTTAGAAAAACTTATGGGGGACAATCGCCTGTTAGTGCTGTGCTAAATATTAACAATGGACCTTTTTGCTACCTGTTATTGACGGGCCGAGTATTCTAAAAAGAAAAAAACTAATAGTGGTCGAGAGTTCATTCGCTCTAATTAATTAAACTTTTGATGAGATAAAGGATAAGAAATGTGTCATTGTTCAAAATTGTTACATTGTAATATTGTATTGGATAACTTAATATTAATAAGGAGTCTATACAAAGCAGTATAATATTAACAAAGAAATAAAGCATACAAAATAATAATTAATACTAAGTGACTATCTTAGTACCTAACTTCAAGCGATGGAAACGAGTTTGGACATTAATTGGTCGGCTTGCTCGATCCGGGAGCTCGACTCGATAGGACCACAATGAGATTCGTGGTATTCGACCGCAGGCGCCGGTCGCGTGATAATCTGAGGTTGCTCCCGACGCCAATAGTGTCCGTAAATCTCACCATCATCCCCCTTGACCTGTGGGATCAAGACAAGAAGACCCAGAGACCGCGTCTTGGGGATAGAGGTATAGGTAGGTACGTGAAAGTGAACTTTTGCGGTGGACGGCGTGGGCGGCGATGACGGAGACTATAGCGGTACCGTCGGGGGTAAAGACGCCACCAGACGGTACCAGCAACACACCAACCAGTGCTACTTGAAAGCGACTAGTCACGGCGGTGATAGAGAACTCGCAGAGTACACGGTGGGTGAATGGGTGAGTGATAGAACTATAATAGGTACCTAGGACGTCAGCTGCAGAGCCGGACTCGACAGACACTGTGGCGCCGACGAGATGTCAAGGTGAAATCCATGGAGAGTATCAGGACAGTGGTGCGTTGCGGTCATAGACATTATTTTACTACTAGACGGAGTATGACTGAATTCCAGCGGTCTCAAGTGAATGAGCTGATCTTGGTATACAACTAGATTTTTTGGGTTTCACTATACCTAATTACTATTATATCTGAATGACTGAATACCAGAATACATAACTGCTACAACCCACTGAACTAAACTCATGAAATACGTCTATTAATCAAAATATGATCCTGATATTATGCATTCCGAGTCATAGGAAAACGTGATGATATATTATGTTATCTATGAAAATTACTATCATCATAGTATCAAAATTAAAAATCAAATTGGAATGCATATGGCGTAGTGGTGTATATAGTGGGTATTGGTTCAACCCCCCCCCCCTGAAGTTTATTGTTAGTATGGCATTTTAATACGGTGATTAATTTTGGGATTGTAAACTCTCCCAATTTCAATGACCTGTTAAATGTAAACTCTCCCTGGTCTATTTTAGTACTACCTGATGGGAGAATGAAAACTCTCCTGGATCTACTTCAGTACTATTAAATTTCATTAAAAAAAAAGTAAATTGTATAATAAAAATTAATGTCTTTATATGCTGTCAACTATAATATTACAGTATAATACGACTTAACATTTATTTTTTTTATGATAGTACGAACATACCGATTTGAAAAAACTTAATTTTTATCTTACTTATTTTATTTTATTAATTGTAACTTAGAATTTGTATGTACACTTCAGCTTGAAAATCTGTCAAGGCATTAATAAATATAAATATAAATGTATGAGTGCTAGAGATCTATAGAAATAGCCGATTCATATAGTGTGAGTGTGATACAATAACAATTAAAACAACTCGGGAAAGTTGACACATTTCCTTTAAGCAAACATAATGTTGACCCGGGTCAGTTTACATATTTTGTTCGGGTAAACACCGCCCGACTAATTTAGAATATCAATTAAATATGTATTTTTTTATAATAGGAGAATCATACATAATACGCGTTTGATGTATTTAGTTCAGTGTTGTAACATCTCATCACGAGACCTCACCACACCACCCATCGGTGCTATGTCCAGATGCTCAATCTACTAGTACCTAGAATGTCTATGGTAGCAGTGCTGACTACCAATTTTCTCTATTTTTCGCAAAAAACCTCCCACCGTCCGAGTCGCGCCACCGATTCTTCAGCACCGATATAATAGTCTTCATCGCTGGCTCCGTGCTTTGCGTTATCACCGTTGCAACAATTCGTCTTCAGCAATATATTATATTGAGGGTGTTGGTCAAGTGAAAATTTTGGTTGACCTTTGGTCACTCTTTTTAAAATTTAATTTGTTGCGCATTTATATTTTATTTATAAGTTAAGTATTTTTTTTGTACGAGCATTTCTTAACCATAGACTCAATAATATGCATCCACCTACTACTATAATGGTTTAATTTAATAACGTAAAAAACAATAAAACGTATTATAGATTTATCAAACCCCAAAAATAAGTAATGAATAATTCAGTATTCAGTAATATATTCTCATATTATTACGATCCGGTCCTAATATTTTATCCTCTCCCCCCAAAAATGAGAACACAATATTATTAATGGTTTTTAGTTAAGCGGGGTGCATAATAATGGGGTTTATAAAAAATAAGTTTTTTAATAAAACTACAATATTTGTTAAAAAAAATAAAACATAAATATACCCATAAAAAGTGGCATTCAAGTCGACCTTTGTCCACTCAATTGTCGACTCAATTTTCGATTCCTTCCCAGACAGCATTTTGTAATAATAATATTATAATATTATAATAACGTTATACTAACATTATTCGTTATTATAATGTAATAATAATATTTTAATACAAAAAAATTGTTGTCTGGGTTTGGACATCGTAAGTATATAATATTTATACAGTGTAATTTTTTAAGCACGATAAAACCGTTTATATAAATATATAAAGGGTTAAATTAATGTATTCATTCCAATTTCTCATTCAGATTTTTGGATTTTATAACAAAACACAATATCTAATGGTAATTTTTTATGACATTTAATGACTTGGCAATTACATCACTATTTTATCAAGGTTTTATTTGGATTTTACCCAATTTGGTACATACCTATTACGCACATTCTAACTATCGGTCGTAGTCCATATAGAGATGTCTCCTATAATAATATGCTATAATACGAAAAATCTGTGAATAACATACTAGTTACAAGGGTGACTGTCGACTGATGATAATATACGTCTCTACCTTGACGCGCCTTGGGCCCGTAATCATACGCAAGCGAAATGGTGATTCTCACAAATATACGTTTACAAGACATCTTGTTTCTTGTTTTGTAGAAGTTTTCCCCTCGATTACAAGTTGTAAAATATGACAAGTTGATACGTAAAGTATAATATTTCATTCTAAAAATCAATAATAGACCCAATGGCAGGGTTATATCTGAAGGAAAAAAATTATTCCGAAAATGATAACATATATTATGTACCTATGATACTATTGTTGTTATTAAAACTAACAATTATGCATTTTACTATTTAAATTATTGTTATATTAAGGTTGAAACTTCAAAGTAAGAATACATGTAGTCGTATTGCGCATATTATTCCTTTTTATATCAATATTTTTAGATGACGATTCACGTCAGCAAAAGCTTAAATAATAATACAGTCTATGATTTTAGGTATCCCACTCACGGTATTTTTTTATTCCTTCGAAATAAAATAGTTGCGACAGAGTGTTATTCAGTATTCTATAATATATCGTGTATTTTATCACGTCTATGGATAAGACTAATATAATATGTAATGCATGCATTGTTATCAGATCGAATGGACCGATTATCAAATGATATAGGTAGGCATAAAATATAATAATATTATATTATTATAATAAATAAAATTTGATCTATGCGGTTTTTAATAAAGTCATAATATTTTCTAGTCTGATTTTTGCATAGATCCCTGCATCACCTTTGCAGTGATCTATGGACTCAGAAGCGTGACGAAAAATAAGTATGTGTGGCTCGTTCGGGAAGACAATTTCAGTCTTGCGAACCCATAACTGAAATAAATAGCTCACTTCCCGCCCTTGCCACACAATATAACTATGATCTTTGACAAATCACCCGCCGGTGAGGCTACATCGAAAAGTTTTCCTACATATTAAAAAACATTTAAATAACGCAACATTTTCCATTACCTAATTATTGTAGTAGTATATTAATATTGATTATCTGATATTACGTACTCTCACTGCAGTTTTTCCATTGCGTTCTGGTTTTTATCGTTTTCAAACAGATGTCAATCTAGTCAACACAACGATACATTTTTTATAACACATATTGATGACAACAATAATAAACTATGATATATATTGCGTCTATATTATTATATAATATAGTTTTCTAACTTAATACGGACCTCCAGCTCGTACGTATTGCACTGTTCTGTGCTGTATGTGAAATACAAAAAGTCTAAGACGTATTTTATATTTTTATGTGTGTACAGGACATGTGTATAATAACAATAATGATAATGATAATAATGATCGAAAGTTGTGTTTTCCCAATTGTCGGATGTGATGTACATAATGTACGTACTGCAGCGTACGTATAAAGGAAAACGAATAAAACCGCTCGTTAGACATTTGGGCGCCTCAGATAATTTCAGAGGACCATATCTAATGAAATACTCGGGATGTTATTGGTCTCTTTATTTCCTTCTCTTTACATCGATTACAACTTTTTGGCGAGCGCGCGTACGTGTGGGTGAAGTGTGCACACGCGTGATAAAAGTTTTCTGCGATCAATTCTTATCAGACGTGAGTTCTAAACACACGAGTTCTATATTGTTATAGAGAACGGGTGCCCGCATACTGTTATAATAGGCAGGTACCTTATTGTTTTTTATTTAAATTTTATTTACGTATATTATTTTAAAGCATGACATACATAATATTATATGTGCTCACTCACTATTTCGTATAGCACCGTGTTTGTGTGATTGTACTTGTGTGCGTGAGTGCTTGCGATATGGAATAATAGGGGAACACTATAGTATTTACAATAATTATTATTATTGTTATTATAGTTGAGAAATAATTTGCACGGTTATTATATAATTTTATTTTATTCATTTTTTTATTTAAACATAAATATTGTTATATCTACTATCCAGAGCTTGTGTTCGTAGTAGAGGGTTACATGTTATACAAACTTAAATTATATAAATATTACAGTAGCATGTCGATTATTAAATATTAATAAATATAAATATGTAGTGACTACATATTATGTAGGTACACATACAGGGGAAAAAAATAAATTATAAATATAATTATTAATTACTTAAATTTAAATTTAAATATAGTTATTAAACTAATCATAAAATTATATTATATTAATTATATATACGTAGAAGTCATTACGTCATGGTAAAAATTATAGTTCTTATAGAAGCCAATAAGAAATAGCAATTTTGTGATTCGATTTGTGATTAGATCTTATAGTTTTTTTTTTATATCGAAAGGTATTGAATTGAAAAAAGTAGGTCCTAAATAGTCAATGAATCTTTGGCTAATATTTATATTAGTATAATTTATTGAGATATTGTATGTCTTATTATGTTTTGAAAATATGTTATTACTTATAGAGAACTTTTTCATACCAAACATGATTGCAAATTTAACAGAGATATTTACAAGATAATTAATTTTTAATTCGCAAAAGTTTCTCTATTCAGGTTACAGACTCCTACAGTCTACGATTAAATAGTAAAAGCTATTAGATATGCAACGTCATATTATTTACATTTTAAATGTTTTTTGCGACAATTAATCTATAAACGTGGTTAAGGTCTAAGGAACTCATTTAAACGAGTTTATATCGTGATATTGAAAAGTGACGCGTTTATAATGTTGTCATGGAAACAATTGACCATTAATTTGCATGAAATTACAACCAGTAATATTATACGTAAGATAAGATCAAAAACGTAATAATTTTAGTAAAATATATGTCGCACTGTTATAATAAGGAAAGGTTGAAAAATGAAAATGGCAAAATAAATTTAAAAACATTTTAATTTTTATTCATGCAGTTGGTTTGCCAAATGGCTTACATAAATTCTTTGAAAATCCATTATCACATAACAATAGTAACAATAACCAATGGACTTAAGAAAAAATATGCATATAGAGTACACTGGAAGTGTATCCATAGTTCCGTCCAATGACATGAAGTAAAATTCGAACCATGACTTGTGGGGTCATAATATGTCTATATGGGTGCACTTGCAACGCATTTTAATTGCATATATTACATTTACCTAAAGGCTAAAATAATAATAATATACATCATGTGTCAGCGAAAACAGGGTACACTGTATAATTTAATTACCCACATTACTCAGTTCCCTGTACATATTTTTGAATTCTGTTTGTGGGTCATGAAACTAGACTATTGGGTCATAAACCTCCATCGGACAGAGTTCTAAAATATGTATAAGGAGCTGAGGATTGTAGGTAATTGAATTATAGAGCGTACACAGTTTTTTCGGATACACCACAAATGCATAATAGTACAGTGAATAGGTATAGTACCTATCTTATATTATATATACATACAATTATGAGGAATAAAATAAAATAAATAAAGACACAGGCTTAATGAATAATAATTTGCAAACCTCCAATAATCTGAGCAGGTGGCAGAGGACTTGAATAAGAGAGTTTACAACATTTGTCTAGTAATTTATACTATTGATAATATATCTAATATAACAATATTTCAATATATTTTAAATATACATGTTGTAAGTATAACTTAAGATGTCTTATATCATAAAATTTAAATAAATTTATATTAATAATCGTACATAAATTATAAATAGCCATAGAAATTGCACTTTTTGCACCAAACTGTTTATTATACTCGGGCATTTTCTTATCAACATTTTCTTTATATTTAGTTGAATATTCATGTGTGATATTTAATAATACATTGTGTCTTTACTTAAATAGTGCAGTTAAGACATTTTCAAAATTATTATATTCAAGATCAAGCTTCCTAAAGTTCATTTAAAAATCTTACAAAATATTTAACCACAGCATTGTGTTGAGACCTGTAAGCCCCCAGCTATAAATATTGCTATTTGTTTATAAAATATTTTTTTTATTTTCAAGCATTCAAGGCTACTAGGTAAAAGCCGAAATAAAATAAAATACATATATATAATATTTATTTTTTCAATATTTACACTATAATATAGACGTTTTGTGTGACTACACGAATGGTAATAATAGTTTACTAACGTATAATTATATACCATTATAATGACTGACTCGATGTGAATACACAATATTTTATACCGAGACTGACAACGACAGTTACGTATAAACCTCTATAATTCCTGCTTTGCTATTGAAAAATATAGATATGGATATGACTATAAATCTATTATTTATAAGAATATTTTGTATACAAAATAAAATATGTTTTCATTTATGCCACGCCGGGCTTGTTCCTATTTATTAATATTGTATAACATAAGTATACTATGATAAAATATGATAATAGATGGAGCATTATGGTTTTGAATAGTTTGATTTTTGACTATTTTCTAACCAGGGCATTCCAACTACACGATGTACCTACCTAACAGCTTATGTAAATCTTGTGGTTTAGTACTAATTTCCACCTTTAGTATAATACATATACAATGTTGTGGTATTGAATATCATACAGCTTTATACCCTTACGGCCGTACACCCAAAAATGTATTATCATGAATAGAAGGCGTTACAAAATATACATATGAATGATCATTCTGAATGGTTTATATCCCAAATTTTAGTCTGGCAAACCGGATATTATATCCACGTATTATATAATTTCGCATTCCCCAAACACACACAGTATAGATATATTTTTAATTTTATCGGCTTTAACGATTTTGTCGTAATATTCGGTGTCACCAATTTAAAAACCTGTTGTTTTAGACACGGTGTGATATAAAACGTAATCCGGGTTGTTTGCGTTCTCATCATACTTGCGATTCACGAGTTTGATTTTTTGCAATAATATACACCTTGATCTTGAAACGGATCACGACGATCTGTATTTGCACCGCGTTTGTTTGTCTGTTCTTCACGTTTGCAATGGAATACTGACATCGATCAGTGATGCATTCCTCACTATCGGTTTCTATAAATTGATTACCTTTCAGAATCTTTTCCAGTCCATCGTCTGATCGCGCCACCACTCTCGATCTAACTGTTGCTACTACAGTACTACTATACTGCTGGTTTCACTTACACCAGTGGTGAAACTTCCAGACGACCTCTGCCATTCATGCGATTCGTTCGAATAAAAAAAACGATCATCAAATCTATGGATTCTTTCGAACTATTGGATCTACTTAACTGCAAATGGTCTATTATAGTCGAGCATATAACAATATTTATACATTAGATATTTGACGAACCGTTGATGATCAGCTACAGCCTACAGCCTATATTTATACAAATCGGATAGACATGATTTATATACATTATTATACAGTAGGTATAACTATAACAATATACAACAAAAACTGTCGTTCTCGCCATATCACTATAGCAATATAGAGTATCCAGAAAGCTTAGTAAAAAAGTAGAGTCGTTTTTTATCGTGAAATACCGGAACTCAGTTACCGGTTGCAAAACATAAAAAGAGTTGACGAATGATGTAGGCCATTATTAAGGTACAAGCGATTTACTTGTTCCCCAGTTTTATTTCCTTGTTCATATAGTACATAATATTACACCAATATAATATATTATATGCATATAGTATAAACCATAATATATCATACAATAGGCAAGCACACATTTTTTTTTTTCAAAATGTTTGGTTTTTCGTTCTTAACATTTTAGTGGAATCAGAAATTACCTATCGTGTTTACTTTTCGTGTTGTGATATTAGGTGGGAAAATGCAAGACCGCAAACTTCAAAAGGTTATAACTCTTAAACTAAGAGCCCGACAAATTCTGATTGTAAATTGTAGAAATACACAGGTTTCCGAAAATAAATTTCAATAAATCGCTTGGAAGCTAATCCGCATCATGCTTAAAACTCGTATAATATGGTATATAAACAATGACATTTTTTCAGAAATATCGTTATCGACCAGTCGTTAACGTACATTTTTTGACGCTAATATCATTGCCTATATTCGTTTAATGTCAACAATGCTTGTCATATCTAATGCGTATTATAAAAATATTATTTAAAAAATATTTTTCCAAAAGTGCCTACGTTAGAGTATATGATGTATTTTCGGTATATCTGCAGTGAGTCACCGGTATTCTAAAATATAGATATATTTTTTTTCA
The DNA here is from genome assembly GCA_949089665.1 of Macrosiphum euphorbiae. Classification (NCBI taxonomy): domain Eukaryota; kingdom Metazoa; phylum Arthropoda; class Insecta; order Hemiptera; family Aphididae; genus Macrosiphum; species Macrosiphum euphorbiae. The sequence goes on along the minus strand of CARXXK010000001.1, from coordinate 52,276,170 downwards.
TATTGGTATACCGCTGTTTTGGTAGGTAACAGACAAACCGATAACTACTGCTATGTTAGTAATTAGTTAGAATCGTCGTTACAGGGAGATTAATTGATTATGATTTAGAATGATTCATTAATGAAAACAACGGGGTAATAAAAAATAACTTATGAACTCATTAAGCTGTTAACATTATTAGTCATTAATACGGACATATAAATGTTATAATAGACAAAATAATAAATCACCAAGTAATTCAAATAGTCAAAAACAAAAATTTTATCTATTCTAAATTTAATTTACTAAATCGCTGTAATGAATCATGGACTTTTTTACAGGTTGTAAAGTTAATATTAAACATAACATATTATCCATCACACTTTTATTTTAAAGAGAACACAATAGCAAGATACACTGAAACTTTCAAGACGCATAACATTTACATGCGGAAAACATATTAGTATTGCTAAAATTTTCCGTTGGCTACGTTGTCTTTAGACTCGTTGTAAGGTCACTGAAGAAGTGATTTGTGAGTTGAACTTTATATTGCTATAATACGACCTATTACGGAGTCATCTTGAATGGTCTATTATACATTTGTATAAACATTATATTTATATTTAAATAAAATACACATCATAATATAATATAGTGAACATTTTTAGATTAATGATTTATTATTTGATTAATTTCATTACATAAATTAAATAGATTCATTTTTAATACATCTGATGATAAGCCTCGTTGGATTTGTCGTCACCGTATTATACCATTTACCTAGTTGTTACCTAGTTGTCCCGGAGCCAAGTGAGCAGTCGATCGGTGCACTGTCTGTAGGACTCTGCCAAGTTAGCGAACTTGTAATCGGCGAGATCGGCTGAAGGGTGTTTGGAGCCATTGAGCACCAGGCTACGGCCTTGGCAGTTGTAAGTGTCAAACAACACGATGCACTTGTCCTCAGTGCTGTCGATGTCGTTCACTATCACTGACTCGATGGTCTTGAACGCGGTTGTCGCGTAAGTGGATGAGTTTCCATTGACGTTGGAGTTTCCGGTGGTGTTCAAGACCACCGTGTCCATGTTGACGCAGCCGTTGGGATAAGTCACGTTGGTGCACCACGAGTAGTCGCTCTTCATGCATAGCGTAATCGGTGAATACCTGTTGTAGTAGTAGGCCGAGCTCGATAGAACCACCGACAATGTCACTAGTGTGATGAAAACAAAGGAATTCATTTCGGTTTTTATTTGTGTCTCGACTTTCAACTAATGTAGACGGAAGAATAATAAAATTGGATACCGCGTGGGGACAACGATGATCGACTGTACCGCGATTGCAAGTGAATACTTTTCGGATCCGTAGTTCTTATTTAAAGTGTTACCACGGAGATAAATCCATGAAGAGGAAATTAACCGTAATTGAACATTCCGTATCTCTAATTTTTAATAGATAACGTTGAATAGAGAGTGACAAATACTTCAACTTAGTAAAGTAGGCTACGTTTTTGTTTTAAATATTCAATTAATTATTGAGTTGTTTTCAAAATTCCTTGTAACGTAATAGACACTTGAGATTCCACCGAACAATAATTACTAATTTGTATGTGCGTTATTAATTTTATACTAACATTATTATCGTTCCACTTCATTCCAAACGCTTCCGAATCCCACTATATACGCGACTGTTGCATACACTTTAATTTCCTGATGATCTAACGATTTCTTTAACTCCTCTGAATCGATGTCTGAGGATCTAAAGTGAAACTAAGTATTTATACTAAACTTAACCTATTACACTAAAAGGTACTTCGATAGATCATTGCGATTACCAAATTTTGATTATTAAAGCAGTAATTTTTCTATACCGGTTTAGTTATTGAATTTTATTTATTTTTGCGAAAAATAAAATATATTCTTATTGTAATATTATGATCCTATATAATCATAACCTACAATATAAAGTGTATAACTTATATTATATAAAAGAAAAAAATATTTGCGTCCGACTGTTCTTTATGGATTCCTAAACCGTTCATTCAAATGCAATAGAGATAGACTAGACATCGGGAGAGAATCAGAGACATCGGCTACATTTTGTCACGAAAAAGGTAAATAAGAGGTCCAACCCGGGGAGGTTCTCAAACAGGGATTTTAAGAATTTTTTTTTTATATAGGGTTGCTACTGGTTTTAATAATAATAATAATAAATTATAATATCTCCAATTCGATCGATGCTGTTATTAATAAAGTAATAATATTTATATGAACGTTGACAAATAACCCGATGGTCAGACTACACCGAAAAGTAAATAGTAAATATTCAAGCTCTACTCCCCCCCCCCCACAAACATGCCCAAATTACTCCACTGTAAACACTTCATAGTTTTTTCACTGTACATCATAATGCTGCATACCTGCAGCAGTGCAGCACAAGTGACGTTAAAATTAAATTAAAATTTCAAAGAGTATATAATATATATTATATTCGTATCAACGAATAATTGTTTAGAAAATATACTATTTAACTCGTTTATTTTCTAAGTCTAAAATATTGCTGAACGAAATATTCTAAGTCCTAATAATTAATTTAAACGATAGTCGAGCGTAGGGGTGCTCCACTAGCTTTGTAATGGGCCGTTCAGGGTTCTCCTTTATAAGTCTATTCCTCTACTTCTCTTGTCCCTTACGGTAAGTACCCACTGCACCTCCCACGGTCCGTGGTGGACGATGCCTCGAATTAATATTATTGCTACCCACGATCCTACATGTGTGGCCATGGATTTGTATCTATGTTTGTAGCTATACACGCGTATTACAATATCATCTAGCTGGGCTGTTCTGTGATCAATGTGGGGTTCCGTTAATAGAGTATTTAGTCTCGTCATGGTTCCAAATTAGACTATTAAGATATACTAAGCCGAAGGACTTTTCCACTGTGGTATATTATACCCTCAAGTAGCATTTCTCTGCGGTTGTTATTTTTGCCATCTTAGATCTATATGATAAAATGTTATATACTTGTTAATAATAACTTTTTTCTTTCCCATGGTCCGTTGTTTATGGCAAGACGATTCTTAATATTATAATTATGTGTAAGGCGATTAGTAGTAGAAGGTACATTATTCGTGTAAAATATAAGCTATATTTAATTTTGTTAAATTTACACTATTTTGGTACTCATAAAATTATTTCGAGATTCGAGGTGGAAATCAAAAATTTGTTTTTCATTTATAAATGGTTGCCATTGGTTACTCTGGTTGATGAAGTGAAATCATGCATAAAATCTTTGCGTTTATAAAGCCTCGGTCAATAAAACGATATCTTAAAACCAAATGTATATTTGTAGCTTGTTTGTACTCGTCGTACTAAACATATATTCAACTGATTCTTCTTAATGTCATAGATTGTTCTTAGAAATATTTTCACAAATTTAGAGAGTATTTTGAGCCACGTAAAATATTAGTTCTAAATCCAACAGCTACTTGAGTATGCCCATTTGGGTCGAATCATTTCACAAAGCAAAATGTACACAGACGCCGATTTTCTATAGAACTTACGTACACTAAAATCAAGATACATCTATATAGGACTGTATTTTATATTCGTTAATTTTTCATTAAATCTTTCTGGACTTCCACCATACGACCTAACGTTAAAGATTGGTTTATCCATCAAACACTATTCAAAAGCGCAAGTCATTCTAGTTTATGTAGTGGTGCGAGATTTTTAGCAAAAGATCTGCTAGATAATTAAGTCGTGGCGACTATTCTCACTGGACTAGTTGTAGCCGGACAACATTTTTAATAGTTATTACAAAGGTTGAATCTTATGTGCATTTTTTATCGCCAATGAAGTGCTGACGAAGTTGTCTCAATAATTCTACTCTTAATAAGCTATTTATAGACATTTTAAGATTGTTTTCTATATAGATGTTAAAAAAATATTTTTCGCTTTATCAAAAAGCTCGATAATTGAATACGAGGTTCCCCATAGGTTATAACTACTGGATTTAAAAAAAGTCGATCGTAATTCCACAAAATATAATATATTGTATGAGCGTCTAAAGTTTAAATCTTGACGAAATTGTATATTCACGCGTATTATAACGGTTTTAGTTTTTTCGTTGTTATTCAAAAAATTTTATTTTTAGAGACATGAAAAATCCCCCCGTTAGTTAAATTACCATATTCTTTAATCAATGCATTTTTCAGAATATTTAAGCTCAATGTATGCTATTTACATTTTACAGGCTCTTAGAATTTTCAAATTTTTTGTAGGTAAAAATATTATTCAAGGGTACTTGATATTTGTACGCTAATTATTATATTTTAGACTGGCTGTATTGTAAAACTAAATTTTGGCAATTATGACGCAAAAGATGGCGTGCCCTGTAACGTTAAAGAATTATCATTATTGCTATAATAACATTACTATAAAAAGATACGTGTGCGGTAACCCCACTTAAAGACGTGACTCAAGTAACGACAGTAAAAAATTATTATTTAATGCATTTTGGTACCGACAAAAGGCTGCAGGAGAATTAGCCATTAGGTGACAAAAAGCAATTACTGAAAATACGTGAATCCATAAAATTAAACAATTGATTACTTCTTGTTAAAAGAGGCTCAGTTGTCACACACAGGATTTTGTTTTGAGAGGTTGTAATAATGACATGACTGGTGAGCATGCACTAGCTATGCTGACCAGAGAGTGGAAGGCGGCTTTATCAAAGGGGTTGGATCTTCCAAGAACTATAGTTTTCTTTTCGATGGAAAATACCCCTTTCGACCATTCCGTTTGTTTGGTGGCATATAAGAAACCACACACCTTACATATTATTACCTACCGTTACAAATACATGTTAATTTATTAATTCGTGATCTCATATTACGGATAGTTCCTTTTCGAAGGTGTTAACGGGGCATGGGGGTGTCTGATTTCTACATGGTAGAATGGTACCATGGTACAATCTGGCAGTTATTTAATTATCTGTTACACTTTAGTTTACTTGTTATAATGATGTGTAAGCATATTACAATTTCCCACTGTTTCAAACACTTCAACTAAGTAACGTATATTACGTCTTTGTATTAAATTGTCAATCAGTTAGGTACTTCAAAATTCCTTGTATGGGCACTTAAAATTCCACTTAACAATAACCTGTAATCTGTATAATATGCGGTTTTTCAAACGAATATTATTTAGACCCCACGCCATCACCAATATCTAATGATACTCATCCTAATATTTGATAAATTTAGTGTTGATGTAAAACTATTAATTTAAACTTATCCTATTACACTAAAAGGTTTTTAGATCCATTATTATAAAACAAATTTTAAATCATGACTAAATAATTTTATCTATGAATTTGTTATGAATTATGATACATACTTGAATTTTTTTATTGAAATATAAAAGACATTATCATTGTAATTATTTCATTTAAATCGTATAAGTATAAACAAAATACATGTTAGATAAATGCCCTATGTTACATATTATAATAATGATTGAGGACTATCACTATTCGATAGTTGATTGGTATGTTTTGTTGCCGACTCCAATCGTTGATCAATAGAACTAATTAATATATTATAATATGTCGAAAGCGAAGTGTAAACTTAGCTTACATTCTAAGCTACAAATTTCGTTCTACAATAAACACCTGATCTTGAATATTGTGGGACTAATAAGCTCTTGTCAGACAATCATGTACGAAATAAGGTTGAATTTAATGTTTAGAATTGATCAAAAAGTGTTCTGCCGTTTTCCAACGGTCGAAAACTTTCTACACGCTGATAATGTTAAATGCCTAGTTCCCTAATGCATTCTTAAACAAAAACCTATTGATAATATATTTATATTGATATTTGAATTTAAATTTCAGAGTTTAGTATAGTTAAAAATTTAAAACAATATTAAAACAATTGTATTATAGAAAGACAGAGCTTCAATCGGTTTGTATACCTATGAAAATGATAAAAATAGAAAAATATAATAAATATTATGCACTAATAATTATAATTTTGTCGTTAAAAGTGGTTTAAATTTATGAAATTTGCCATTTTGTAAAATATAATGCAATTTTCATAAATATGAAAGGGACAACTATGCATTTGATTTCACCATTAGATAAACAAATTTATACCATATATAGATTATTCTACAACCCACTAAAACAATAGGTATACAAAATGCAATAAGTCTCTGTAATAAAATAAAATAAATCTACAGTCTACACTATATAACACAAACTAATAAAGTAGGTAATTGGACTAACACTGTTTTTGACGGGTAAATTTGTAATAACTGTTTGATTGTTATTTTAATATTACCTTGAAACCCGTAGGTTTTATATTTCAAAATATTTTTAAAAATCATTCAACAAAATTCGTATTTAGAGTTGTGAATATAATATAGCTCATAAAGTGGCGTAATACATTTTTTTTAATATTCGTATTTTATGCAGTTTACAAGTCACAACCCTGTAAAAAGTTGATGTCACTGATATCATATACACCTAGTAACTCACCAATGGTTTGAACCATGGACTCTTCTACAGGTTGTGAAGTACAGCTAAGACACAAATAGGTCATCCCACTTTTATTTTACATAAACCACAGTAAGAACATTCAAGGTGCATCCGAAAAATATAAATTTCTCAAATCTTCAGCAGACTACGTAGTCTTCAATTCGTCTGTGGGGCTACTGAAAAACTGATCGAGAGTCAACGTTACACACTCTATTACCTACGCAGTTATAATAAACACTCCATTGCACATTTATAGAAACATTATATTGAATAAATATAATAAAATAAATAAAATACACAACATAATATTAAGTGGACTTTTTTAGATTATAATACACTTTATTATAATTTATAATTGATTTAATTATATAAAATAAGAAATTGTTTACATTAATTATCAATATATCTGATGATAAATATAGTTATACATTTAGTTAAACTAAGACGTGTGTCTATAATATTTATTATTATACCTCTAATCATAGGCATGACATAGGTTTGTTGGAGTTGCCGTCGCCGTTATACCGTTAACCTATTTGTTGTCCCGGAGCCACGAGAGCGACTTTTCGGTGCACGGTCTGTAAGACTCCGCCATGTTAGAGAAGTTTAAGTCGTAGAGATTGGCCGCGGGGTGCTTGGAACCGTTGAGAACCAGGCTGTGGCCCTGGCAGTTGTAAGTGTGGTACAACACGATGCACTTGTCCTCGATGCTGTCGGCGTCCCTCACTATCACTGACTCGATGGTCTTGAAAGCGGTCACGGTACCGTTTGAGATGTCGTGTCCAGTGCTGTTGATCATCCCAGTCCTGGTCATGATCACCGTGTCCATGTTGACGCAGCTGTTGGGATATGACACGTTGGTGCACCACGAGTAGTCGCTCTTCATGCACAGAGTAATCGGCGAAACCCCGTAGTAGTAGGCCGAGCTCGATAGAACCACCGACAATGTCACCAGTGTGATGAATACAAAGGAATTCATTTCGGTTTTTTATTAGTGTCCTGACTTTCAAGTAAGACAGACGAATAATAAGAGTCGATTATACCACGTACGGTACAACGATGTTCGACAGTACGGTGATTGCAAGTGGATTGGTTTCGAATTCACAGCTCTCTATTTAAAGTCCCACTAAGAACGATAAGTCCACTAAAATATTCTTAATGGAATTTTCTGCGTAAGGTTATCTCTAAAATAAAAAAAGCCTTATAGAGAGTGATGAACACTTCAATTCTGTAATCTAGAAGGTGTGTTTGTTATTGGTATTCAATCAATTAAGTACTGAACATTATTTTTGAAATACTTTATATGTACACTCGAGATTCCACTTTAAAATAATCTGTATGTATGTTATAAATTTCATTCTAATATTATTATCGTTTTATTTTATCATCCGAATTCTGTTATGGTAGTGATTGTTGCATACACTTTAAGGCTTAATTATCTATATTTATTTATTTATTTATATTTACGGGTCTAGCCCTTTTGAAAAACAAAGTTTGATATATACAGATTTACAACTAATAAGATATACATAGGTATGGTATAAGCATTAACAGAGGCGGGATATTGATATCTATAAGACTATAATGCATTACATTTTCATTACATTTTCGAAGACTTAAAGTAAATGACTTGAGTTAAAGTAAAACTACGCCCTTATCCTGTTACACTAAATGATATTTCGAACCATCAATTTTAAAAGTCAAATTTTAATTCTTGACTGAATCATTTTTCTATGAATTCTCGTTGTAATATTATTATGATTGTACATAATCATAATTCATAATACATTTTAAATATAGACTAAATGTAAGATACTACAATAATTATTGAGGACAATCACATTTCGGTGATTGATTTGTGTATTTTTAATTGAATGAACTAGGTAGTTGATTGTTTTTCAGTTTATCCGATACAGTGTTTTTGTATTTTTCAATCAAATCAGAAAATAATAACATTCTTTCTAGACCAGCATAACCGGCAATTTGGGTAATGGGGGGGAGGGGGGGGGGTCTGAGCTTATTATGCTCATTACTCCTATAGGCACTAGTGCCGATCGATTCATCCTAATTATTAATTTAAACAACGGCGACAAGGCAACTTACAAAGTTTTACAAACTGAAAAATGTAACCATAAAATGTGATTACAAACAATAATTGTTAGTCATTAATAGTCATTTACACTTGAACATTTTGTAACGGAGTACAGTAAACTAGAAAACCCAGAAATACCATGACACAGAGAAATGCAGATTGACGAGCGAGAATCACAATTAACAACTTACTATGAAATACATCGAAGTGTATGTGATTCTTAAGTGGCAAAAAAAGGGGTGAAACTCACCAATCACAGCAATCGCACATAATATAGATACATTTAGTTTAAATACAGGTGCATTTCACCCGATCAATGACCCGTGGCATCCTTTTTCCAATCCTAAACAGTCATGGTCCAGTACCAGCCAGAACTCGCATCAATCTTCTAAAGATGTAGTTACATCATCCCTATCTTGACATACTCTGGAGCTGCTTGGTCTAGTCCCATTAAGTGTACCACACAAATCCTATACGTTGCTTTAATAAATACCATCTCCACCACTTGCAAAGGCAACAGCCTGGTATAGTCAAAGACCTATGGTTGTTATTCCAAGCAAAGCAAAGCGATCAATGACTCCATATTTCAACTCTTGTAACATACACATCAACAGAAAACTAAGAATCTTGAACCAATACGAAGAGTACCGTTGAAAATAACAGTTCCGGCCGAAGACTTACCATGGAAGGCTATCTTTACAGTAGCAGTCCGTTGTATTGCAACCAGTGGCATTTAAATCCGTACCTTTGTCGACGTCAGCAGCAGCAGCACCTAGTATATTGTTTCAAAGGCAGATGAAAAATATTAAAAATCCTTAGTCACAATTTTTTTTTATAAGCATTTAAAGTTCAAAAATTGACAAAATAGGGAAAAATCACGAAATTTAGCAAATTATTTTGAGTTAAGAATTCGTAAAAATTTTTCTTTTTAAATCTAAGATTTGAAAATGTAATACAAGATTACTCATAAGTTTTTCTAAATTTATCAATAAAAAAATCTCTACCGGACAGTAAAATTAAATTTTTATGAGCGTTTGAAATTCAAATTTTTACAACATTGGATGTTCACTCGATTTCTCATGTAGCGATTTCCTTATTTTGTTGTTATTCATAAACGAATAACTATAGATACATGAAAACATCACTGAATGTTTATATTAGCATTTCCTATACACCATAAAATTTTGAAAATATTTTGACTCTTTTTGAGCTGTTTACGGATATTTCCATTTTTCAATTTTTTTAGTTTTATTTTCTATGAATATCAATAAAGTTTTATCTATTGGGCCAAAAAGTGTAAAAATTTAAGACAAGGCTCCTGATATATTGTTACAATATCAGTTGAAAAATATTTAAAATACATAGGCACAATATTTTTTTATAAGCATTTAACATCGAATTTTGACAGAATTTTTCAAAATCTCGAAAATTATTAATCATCGTAATTAATAAATTATAAAATGTTCAGTTTTTATAGCTGAGGATTGAAAATTTAAAACAAGATTCCACGTAAGTATTTAATTCTCTTACCAAAAAATCTAAAAAATATACAATCACAGTTTATTTTTATAGTCATTTTATGTTCAAATTTGGACGAAATTACATATTAAAAAACCTAGTTATTTTGTCGTGGGCACCTACTTGAAACTTCTAAAGTGTACTATTATATATCTATGATAGTATCAGGGTTTGTTATTGATGTTGATGTATAACGTGATATAAATACCTAATTGATATTGTGATAATGTGATATGATTAATTTGGAATTTATTATAGGTCAATTTTTTTTTTAATACCATAGATAAGTATAAAATATGTCTTATACCTAGAAGGACATACCGTCGAGAATCGAATAATGTTTTTTTTATATTTTCCTTACCTAATAATAACTTTAAAAATATATTTATGTATATTACAAAAACAATTTTATTTATTTTGTATATAATTTAGTAGGTATTGGTGATAGTATCCTACCGCCTTTGTAATTAAAATATCTTTTTACTGGAGAAAAATAAATCATTCTTAAAATTTATTATTAATTGAAATAATTTGTATAGATCAAACAAGTATAATTAATGTTATGAAAAGTATAATATGGAGATTAAACAATGAATTTAATAGTGTAATATTAAATTATTTTGACTTGAATTATATTTTTTATTGGATGAAATAAATAAATAAATAAAAATTATAACATTAATCATTCGCATTATTATTTTAAAATGTATTGAAAATATTTCTGACAAGCTAATTTTAATGTAGGTATAAGTAATATTTTATATAAAATAAAAAAAAATTTCGAATGCTTTTAACTGTACAATTTTTTTCCTTAGTGTAGAAACCTTTTGACAATGTGTTACGTTGTAAATACAAGTTGTATATAAATTATAAATGAATGTAATAATTGTTGCTGGTCATACGCATGTACCTACCTATAGTAGTCACGAAATGTTTTCTTCCTGTTATTGTTGATTTGGAAAGTAAAAAATTAAAACAGATAAATTATAATTCATGTCACCATATGTCCTGTGTACATAACATTGCGTGCCTCGAGGGTTAATTCTTTCTAAATCCAACGCTATTTTTCATATTAAATTAGAAATTATTATTTTACTATTCAGCGTGGATATTATAATGTAGGTAGGTGCCCTATACATTATGTTTACAGATACAAGGTAAACTCGAACATAATCTGAGTATCCGCACTATATAGTATATTATATTAGATTATTGATATTGCCATATTGGTTGACGCCGTTGACTCGCCCAAGTGTATTACAAAAAGAAAACTATACTCACTTATTTTTCATAAGAAATTGTCCGAAACAGTTGTACTTTTAACTAACAATATGTTATGTTTCATTTTTCAGCTCCCGATTGTTGTGCCAGCAACGGTAAACTGTTGCCTATCGAAACTCCCCATCCCAATTGTTTCCCCATCCCCGTACCTGCCAATGATCATTTCTATTCCAGGTTCGGTACAGCGTGTCTACCGGCCAAAAGAACTGTATCTTCAGACGATTTTGGGTGCACCTTAAAACCACAGCAAAAGGTTTGTTGACTCGTTTATCGTTAGTTAATTTATTCAAATTATAAAAATTTAATACAAGGCGCCTGATATTATATTGTTACAATAGCAATTGAAAAATATTAAAAATACATTGGCACAATTTTTTTTTATAAGCATTTAAAGATCAAATTTTGACAAAATTTATCAAAATTATCAATCATTGTAATTAATAAATTATAAAATGTTCAGTTTTTATAGCTAAGGATTGCAAATTTAAAACAAAGGTTCTCATAAATAGTTCATACTGTAACCAAAAAATCTAAAAAATATATGAACACAATTATTTTTTACAAACATTTTAAATTCAAATTTGGACGAAATTACATATTAAAAAACCTAGAATAACTATTTTAGTTACTTTATTGTGATTGAATAATGTTATTCGTGGGTACTTGAAACTTCTAAAGTATACTATTATATATCTATGATAGTATCAGGGTTTGTTGTTGATGTATAACGCGATATAAGTACCTAATGGATATTGTGATATGATTAATTTGGAATTCATTATAGGTCAATTTTTTTTAATAACATAGATAAGTATAAAATATTTCTTATACCTAGAAGGACTTACCGTCTCCGCTCAGAATCGTTTTTCTTCTACAATGATATAATATCATTGAGTTCAAATGTTATACCATCCATTATACAGTGACCCACTTGTAACCTACTGTACAGCAGAGCGACACCCACTTGCCCACCTTTTTCTTATTGAATTTATCTGCTCGAATACTAGTGAATAACAATAAGTAATAACAAATGGAAAAATATCTGTTTATAATAAAAATAGTATAATATTATTAAGTATCCTCATTGAAACGAGGATGTGTGACGCTTATGATTGCAAATAAAAACCGCTGCAGTGAGTTAATATTAAATGTATGACCGTTCCAAGTTATTTAAAATTAATTTTACAATTTTAACAACTATTAGATAATAATATGTAGAAACTTTATAGATTGTTTATTTCGCATCATCTTCTATTGAATCACACTATAAATATATTTAATTTTCAGAACCGTTTGAATTTCATTACTATCATTTTTCGTCAACTCGTTATTGGATGTTCTGTGTTGATATTGCATTAGAATAATAATATTATGCATTGGCTTGCTGTTTGTTATTTGCTTGTTATTTTATTTGCACATATTATTATAATATTATACAAATTTTACTGTACCCCGCACCGCGAAGATTTCGTCGGTTTAAATATTCATAACGATCAACACTGTACCATTGTCGGATAACAATAAATTATTACAATATTATAGGTTGTGCGGCATGCGAGTTACTGTACGGAATGGCTTAAGAAAATTATTACTTTCATTAAATTAAAATTTGTTTAATATCATATTATTATAGTTTGTACGAGAGACAAAAATAGGATTAGTTAAAATTACTCGTTAATCGTAGTACACAAACAATAATCCTTTACGCATTTGAATCACACATTTAAAATAAGATTAAGACATTTATTATTATATTATGAAGTTGGTTGGTTGGTTCAACTTGGTTGGTATGGTTAAAATAAAAAAAGGTGGGTAAGTGGATATCGCTCTGCTGTACAGTAGGTTACAAGTGGGTCACTGTATAATGGATGGTATTAAATTTGAATCCAATGATACAATATCATTGTATAAGAAAAACGATTCTGAGCGAAGACGGTATGTCAGTCTAGGTTTAAGACATATTATATACATATCTATGGTATTAAAAAAAAAATTGACCTATAATAAATTCCAAATTAATCATATCACAATATCCATTAGGTACTTATAACACGTTATACATCAATAACAAACCCTGATACTATCATAGATATATAATATAGTGTACTTTAGAAGTTTCAAGTACCCACGAATAACATTATACAATCGCAACAAAATAACTAAAATAGTTATTCTAAGTTTTTAATATGTGATTTCGTCCAAATTTAAACTTAAAATGACTATAAAAATAAACTGTGTCTATGTATTTTTTAGATTTTTTGGTTACAGAATTAACTACTTACGTGGAATCTTGTTTTAAATTTTCAATCCTTAGATATAAAAGTTGAACATTTTATAAATTTTAAACTACAAAATAATTATTCAATTTTAAATTTGCTAAATTTGTCAAAATTCGATCTTTAAATGCTTATAAAAAAAAAAAATTGTGCCTATGTATTTTTAATATTTTTCAACTGATATTGTAACAATATATCAGGAGCCTTGTATTAATTTTTCACACTTTTTGGCCCAACAGATAAAACTTTATTAATATTTATAGAAAAAAAAAACTAAAAAAATTAAAACTGAAAATGTCCGTAAACGGCTCAAAAAGAGTCAAAATATTTTCAAAATTGTATGGTGTATAGGAAATGCTAATATAAACATTCAGTGAAATTTTCATGTATCTACAGTAATTCATTTTTGAATTACAACAAAATAAGGAAATCGCCACATGAGAAATCAAGTGAATATCCAATGTTGTAAAAATTTGAATTTCAAACGTTCATAAAAATTTAATTTGACTTTCTTATAGAATTTTTTTTTTTGATAAATGTAGGAAATCTCATAAGGAATCTTGTATTACATTTTCATATCTTAGATTTAAAAAGAAAAATTTTTATGAATTTCTAACTCGAAATAATTTGCAAATTTTCGTGATTTTTCCATATTTTGTCATTTTTTGAACTTTAAATGCTTAAAAAAAAAAAACTGTGACTAACGATTTTTAATATTTTTCATCTGTCTTTGAAACAATATAGTAGGAGCCTTGTATTAAATTTTTTAAGTATTTTTACTCAACAAATAAATTTTTATTGATATTCATAAAATGAAAAACTAATAAAATTGGAAACTGAAAATGTCCCTAAACAGTTCAATATAAATCAAAATATTTTGAAAATGTTATCGTGTATAGTAAATGCAAATATAAACAACCACTGAAAATTTCATGTATCTACGGTAATTTGTTTTAAAGTTACACCAAAAACCAAAATCGATTTTTTGGAAAACCGATTTTGCGTAAAAATTCCCGTTTTTCCTTAACTTTTCTTTTGTTTTTCCCGGCGCTTTTGAAAACTACTGGGAAATTTAAATTTTGACCTCCCCAATGCACCAACGATATTCACTTTCCAACCAAACAAGATACTGAAGTTGAAAATCGAAGCATTATTTCGACTACTTATCGTGTACACAGACACAAAAAAAAGTAAAAAAATAAAAAAATAAAAAAACACACATCATTGTAAGATCAATACATTCATCGTTTCACTCAGAATCTAAAATGTGGTTAAAAAAAACCCATTTAAATGGTTATTCGACACCAAAATATTGATGTGGTATAGTGACAGCCACACACCATATTATGTAAAGTTACCATATGAATTCGGTTGACGCATTATGGTTATTATAACTATGTAATGTGTTACTTTAAAATATATAACATGGTTGATCTAATAATCAGAAATATTTAGGGTACATATTTATTTTGTCAATATAACTATAAGTTAGTAACTAAAACTACATTGTATTTTTCACCAAACAGGCATAGTTATAAGTTATAACCAATATATTATAGTAATATCGACTATAATATTTTTTTTTTACTATAGTAAAATTATTTCTTCCGTGTACATATTTTCTTAATAATTATTAGTTAAAGATATAAAATAAAGAATATTCAAGAATAGTATATAATACGTATTGTAGATCATTAGAACGATGTATTTTGTCCAGTTAATAATGTATTATCCAACTGCCTCTGTTGGAATTAATCTGGGTATATTTAGGTTATAGATACTGTGCGACCGTATTGTAGTAAAATAAAATTAACGAAGAAGCTAGGGGGAAGGAGGGCGTCATTAGTAGTAGAGAAAAATAGACTAAAGGGCTAGTGCCGAGTTGCACGCTATTTGTAGTAGAATAAAATAAACGAAGTGGAGGTAAGTCGGGGAAATATGCGGTGGCGGTAAACTATAAAGGGTATGAATGATTAGAATGTTGCGCTTATATCGTAAATTTTATCTCACTACAGAATATTTTTATTTGAATATCGAAATGATAATTTGTTCTTAATTATATAGTATATGAATTTTCACTTACCTCGTTTTATTGTGAATAAGAATATGTAGACTCTCCTTGGAATGTTGATTGGAGTGCCGTCAGATTGGTGTGAGTCGATGCACGTTATTTATACTTTACGATTTACACTACAATATCCTATTGCAATTAAGTATACATTTCTACATTACACACTGTTGGCTTCTTACGATTATGATGTAATGGAGTTTGTAAAGATATCTTTTGATGGGAGATGAGGATATCATGAAAATAGTTTTTTTTTGTATTGAATTGTGTTGATACTATAAATTCATGCATATTTTAAGAAATATTCATGAATGAATTTTATTGTTCGTTTTCATTCAATATTTTTTTACAACATTCATTTCAACTTCTTGTATACTTGAGATTTGGACGTTAACGAGTACAGTACTTTCGGTCCAGTGCATAAGTCTGCCCGGTTCCGTACTCGCGACTCAAACTGCAAATATGGTTTGGCGATCCAATGTCTAGTATAGACAGTGAATTGACAAACAGAAGTTGAACTGAAATTTGTTATTTAATGTTTTTACGACATCCATTTCAACTACCTGTATGTTTGAGATTTGGACATTTACGAATACAGTACTTTCGGTCCAGTGCACAAGTCTGCCCGGTTCCGTACTCGCGACTCAAACTGCAAACATACTTTGGCAACCCAATGTCTAAGATAGACACTGAATTGACAATAATTGAACTGAAATTTACGTAGATACTTTTACGAATTAAAATGCATTTCAAGTATAACACAATTGGCTTAAATCTGATATTTTTAGGGATATAGGACTTGGACACGAGTATATGGATATCTTCCCTACATAGCTTAACGTTATTGAAGGATTGTTAGGGTTATAAGAATTGAAATAACAATGTTGTCATGGTAGAATAGCAAAATGAATATACCAACAGTGAGCTCATACCTGGTTTCAAAACAAACGCAATAGTAAGTTAACTTTGTAGAGAGAGATTAATTTTGTGTCAAAAAGGAAACTGGTTGATGTTCCATAGATTTGTCCGCGACCGCCATCAGCGTGGTCCTTTGTGTTGAATCGACATGTTGCGTGGAGTGTACTGCTACTGGTGTACCACTGTGAGTACTGCTTACTCGTACTGGATGGTGACTGACGCTTTTTGTTGTTTATGCGTGGCGTTTATATAAAAAGGCGATTGTCTTATCCCTACTCTATTGTTATTACGTAACGTTACAATAGATTATTCGTCTTTGTTATGTGAATTGCGCATGTGCGCGTATTCATGTCGTGTTTTCGCATAATGTCGTTGGGTTTTTTGCAAATTTTATATGATAAAAGTGTTCCCTACATTGAGTGTCATCTTATGATTCTTTTTGCGCATAACATTAGCATTGATTTCAGTTTGTTTGACCAAATATCGTATAGTGCGCATGTATGCACATTTTATGTCATTTTTGTACATTGTCGTTACTTTTTTGGCTATATTGTTATAAGTAGGGTGTTTTGTATGTTGTGTGCTGTTTTATTATTCTTTTCGCGCATAGTTTTGGCAGTGATATCTGGTTATTTGACCGAATGTGGTGTGGTGCGCATGTGCGCACGTTTTATGTCGTTTTTGCACATTGTTGTTGATTTTTGGCGATATCAGTATGAGAAGGTTGTTTCGTATACTGTGTCTTGTTTTAATGTTGTTTTTGCGCATAGTTTTGGTAGTGACATCTGTTTATTTGACCGAATGTCGTACAGTGCGCATACATGTACATTTAAATTATATTTTTGCACTTTGTCGTTAGTGTTTCTGCAATATTAATATGAGAAAAGTTATTCGTATGTTAAATGCTATCGTATTTGTCTTGTTGCGCATAGTCTTGGTATCGACATTTGGTTGTTTCACCAAATGTTGTGTAGTGCGCATATGTGCACATTTGAGTTGAGTTTTGTACACCGGAAGTGTCTCTGTGGTGTAAGTTGTATAAGCTTATTATGTCGATGAATGAAATATTTGGTATTATGATTTCGTAAGTTAGTGCTATATCGAATTTTGATGAGGTGTTATGATATATTGTTGCTATTTTGTTATTTTCCCTTCGTGTAATTTTTGTAGTGATATTTTGTCGCTTAGATGCTTGAGTGAGTAACATACTTTAATCATATGTCATTGTGGGTTTTTTGTAATTTTTGTATGAAGTATTTGTTTCAATAGGTTGTGTGTTTAAGTGTGTTTAATGTCCTTTTTCATTTGTGTAAAGTTTTAGCGACAGTTTTGGGCATTTAATTAATTTTTGTATTAGTGCGCATGCGTCGGTGTTCGTATAGTATGGAATTTTCGGTTACGTAATGATGTACGTGTGTTGCGTAATGTTTTATTATCTTGTTGTTTCATTATAACCATATATGGGCATATTTTTCGGTGTATGAGCGTCTTGGAAATATTGTTATGTAATCGTGAAGGAATGTTGGTTGCTTAATATTTCTTGGTATTGCGTAATATGTTTTAATTGCGTTTGTGGTTTTTTACAGCCAAGTATGAACCTACCTGATATATTCACTTTACATGTTTATTTAAATATAGAGTATATTATTCATATATTACAAATTGCACGGAGGTTCTTTTTTCACCGTGTCCCCACGGTGTAATTACAATTAATTTTTTAAAGTTTGGTTAATTATACAAATGACAAAGTTTTATATACGTATATAATGCAAAAGTTAGGTGCGATGTGATTTTACATTGTGTTCGTGGAGAATTTTTATATAAACTAAAGAAAAATGGTTTGATTTGTTGAAATAATTTGTTGTATTATCTATTATACATAGTTCGTATTTGTTAGTATATTAAGATTGTACAGGATGGTTATGTGGATAATTGTTGTGATATTTTGTGTTGTCGGTTATATAGAAGAGGCTCTAGAATTTGTTAGTGGTTGTGTATTATAAAGAATGTGTTATAAATAATTAGGGTGGTAATGATTTTTGTTATTTTCTGAATTTCGATATGTTTCGTAAAAATGGGTGTTTGATTATTATATGTGTGTTTATTGGCATGTTTGTATTATTAAATTATGAATGGTAGAATTTTGGGTGAGTCTATGTGGTGGGGTGTGTGCTATATATGGTTTTATAGAAGGTACGTCGGTTGCGTCTTTTGGTGTTTTTACTTACGTAGAGTTCGTTCCTTGTTTTGTGATTTTTTGTGGAATTGGTTGGGTGTGGTATCGTCGGTGCTGGTGTCATGGCTGTGATTGTGGGTGGGATTTGAGTGGTGGCCTCGTCTGTAGTGGCGGTTGTCGTGGATTGGATTTCATTGAATTGTATTGTCCTGGGTGGCGGTGTGTCGGATTGAATCGTATTGGATTGTGTTGTCCTGGGTGGTGGTGTAGCGGATTGTATTGTATTGGACATGATGATCTGATATTGTTGTATATTTCGTAGATTGTCTCAGTAGACTGAAGTAGGTTAGTTTTTATTTTTCGGTGGTCCATGTATCTCGTATGGATTTGGATATCGACTTTTTTGGAGTAGGGGTGTATTTTGATATACTTTGTGAGTAATGTTTTAAGATATTGAGATAATGTTAGGTGGGTGTTGGGTTTGGGTTTATGTTTTATCAAATTGCGTCTTGCTGTTAGCCCATCTGGTGGTCATAATATTTCGAATGTATATGTGATCAGAGGTCGGGGGTGAAGGTAGGTCATGTTTGTTTTGTATGTTGGGCTTTTGTTGAAATGGTTTTTATTATTGTTGTTGTAATATTCTGTTTTTTTTTTGAATAAATAGATAGAATTATATGTTTTGGGATAAATGAATGATTTAAATACTGATGTATGTATTATTTTGAAATTTTGGTAATTTGTTGGTTCTAATTTGTAATTGTTTGGTTGTGTGTTTGTTGTAATATAGAATAATATGTTGTATCTTGCTAGTCCTTCTAATTCTATTTTGGGTATATAGGTTTAATGAAAAATGTGCCTTAATGGCCTATTGCAACTTGATGGTTGCTTTTACTATGTGAATTGTTGCCTTAATAGCTAGGCTTGATTGAATTGATTAATTAATATAAGTGTGATTTCACTTGTGTTACTAAATTTCTATAAAGGATAATGCTAGTTTTTACTTATATATATATATTGTTAGGTTTAAAATTATGTTTATAATTTCTTATAAATGATTTTTGTATAAAATTATCTCATGGAAATATGAGTAGAATAATATGATTAATACTTACGATTAGGTATGGTCCTGATGGATTTTTATTTTTTTTTGTGTTTTTGTAATTGTAATAAATATGTATAATGAAGTTGGATAATTAATATCTATCATTGGATTATAGTTAAAATATTTTTCTTAATTGGATAAGATTAAGTATGTAGTTGATTAA
This sequence comes from Macrosiphum euphorbiae, assembly GCA_949089665.1. NCBI lineage: Eukaryota > Metazoa > Arthropoda > Insecta > Hemiptera > Aphididae > Macrosiphum > Macrosiphum euphorbiae. Next base: position 52,256,060 of record CARXXK010000001.1, on the reverse strand, counting down.
GTTGTATTAATAATAGTATTTTTGTGTTGTTTTTTTGTTTTTTGTTTTTGTTTTTTTTTTTAGAGATGGGCTTATAGTGTAGTGGCTTAATACTAAGTTTGTATTTCTAGTAGAGTTTAAATGAGTTAAACTACTGTTATTATATTTGATTAGTCTATTTTAGTAAAAAGGTATCTAATTTTGTTTTTTGTTATATTCTTTTTATTATTATAATGGAGTTAGATAATGTAGTTAAAGTATTTTTCTTAAATAAATGAACCGAATAAATGATTGATTAAGCTATTTTAATTCTAGTGTTTTTTTTGTGTTTTTTTTTTTATATATATGAGCTTATGGTGTAGTGATATAATTAACGCTTAAATTCTTAATATATAATGGATAAAATTAACTTATGGAATGTTGAGTAATTTATAATTTAGTTAATAAAGTATTTTTCTTAAATAGATAAATTGAATAAATGATTGATTAAGCTATTTTAATTCTAGTGTTTTTTTTTTTGTGTTTTTTTGTAATGTTTTTATGTAGTTGATTTATGATGCTTATTGAGCAGCAGATTAATATGATTCTTATGTGTTAGTACTTAATTTAGTAAATTCTTATAATTTCGTGGATTTTGTTCTTATGTAGATATAGTAACTTGTTAAATATGTATAAGTACCAATAACTTATGTTAAATTGTCGTGATATTTACATTAATTTATGAAAAAAAAATATTTGATTTGTATTAATTCAAAAATATTAGTTAGTATGCATATCGCATATTTCCACTATGTGATATGGTACCTTTGTAGTACCGTCTTTTAGATGATATGAATTTTGTTTTTGTTGTGAGTAATGGTAATCATTAGGATGTTCCAGTGCAGTTGTCAAGATAATGTTGTGTTGTATGCATGAATTAGGATATATCTTAGTTCGTGGTTGTATGCAGTGTGTTGGCTTTAATTGGTTGTGCCCATGGATTATGATATACAGAATATGGAATGAAATTGTGATAATTAGTGAAACCCGCGCCTTCTTATGTTGTGGCTGTCTACATTATGGTATAGTGTCTGAGGTCAGTTTGTAATGTTGGTGTTCTTGAAATTGTTAACAGATGTGTAATGCGTATGATGTAATATTATTTAATTAGGTTATTTTGATTAAGTTTTATTCAAATATCGATGTCTAATGTGTGTATCAAATTAAGAATTATCAAAAAGATTTAATGATTTCATTTTTGTTTCTTCTTTTAATGATATTTTGAATGTAAGTATATTGTAGTTATTTATAAAGGTTTAATAAAACAGTAATTCTAGTTGTATGTATTTAACTTATTTAATTAATTATTATATATGTAAATATTAGTGTCTAATGTGGTCATGAATGAATATATAGTAATGTTAATTTTTGTTTTTTTTTTTGTTTTATATTTTTTATTTTGTTTTTATTTATAATGATAATAATTCTTATAATGATATTTAAGTGTAAGTATAAACTAATAATTAATAAAGGTTTGGAAAGGTAGTAATTCTAGTTTGAATATACATATAGTTTGCTTATTTAAAAGGTTGGTTTTTATGTAATGTCTTATGGTTTGGTATATTATTCCTACGATTATCTGTGTTTTAAATTTAAATTTGAATTTATATTTTGGTTGTTTTGAATAAGGTTTAGTTGGTTTTTGACGAAGTTCTAATATTTCTGTTTTTAAATTTGTTATTTTAGTGGAGTGTATAGCTCTAGATGGTCTTAGATTGTTATCATGTTGTTTCGATTTCGTATTATTAAAATTTGCTCTTGAAGTTACATAATTATATAGTTTTTTATTTTTAAATTTAGTTATTATGTTTATAATAAGATATATATAATATAATGCTATGTAATATGTATGTACAATATATATATTTTGTGATTCCACTTTATTTATTATCATATTATATAATTTTTGATTACGCGTTCTTTTTATGTCTTTTGTTGTGATATAGTTTTCAGTATGCATAATTGTCTCAATAAATTGATTGGATTTGGAATTGTGATTTATCATTGATCTAGGGCTACAGTTTGTTTCATTGTTATTGTATATATATGGGACCATAGTAGATTTGGGCTCTGAATTATATAAGTATGCTTTTTTTGTTATGTTTAACAAGTATGACGTGTAAAAATTACGATCGTTTCCTATACTCGTAAATTGGTTATCATGCCATTGTTTGATAAACACCGATAATTCTAGTGGATGTGTTATGTTTAAAATTGTTGAGATTTTTTGATTTTTGTATGTATTTAGTTTGAAATTATCACAAGACATTATAATATTTTTGTTGAAATAGTGTATGGGTAATGTTTTGACAGAGCCAAAATATTCGAATATATTTGTGTAACATGATATTATGGTATTTACACTATTGTAATTGTTTTTTATGTTTAATGTGATAAATGGCATTGTATTGTTCATAGTGTTAATTCGATTGTATGTTGGCGGATTTATTTTCGTATTATTGGATATCTTAAATGTAATATTCTTAATTGTCTCCCATTGTAGTAATTCATTATTTACTAAATTTATTTTATATGTGACTATATTTTCGTAGTTTTTCATAGAGACCGAATTTTTTAAAATTATACGAATTGTTAAAGGTGTTTGAATATGACGAGTTTGGTATATTATATGTTTCCCTTGTGGTTATAGATTCTTTTTGTATATGTTCTTTATTGGTAATAGTTTTTTCACGTGGTGTTAGTTCTAAATTGTTAAGAAGATATAGTTTTCTAAATTGTTGTGTTTGCTTAAATGACTCTATCTTATATTGGATATTATTGGAAATAGTATTTCCTGTTGAATAGTTGTATGTGGTATTAAATATAATGTCTTTATTGGCTTTAATTTTATAGCTTGATTTAATTTTGTATTTTTCATTGTGTTCTGCTAGTGGCTTTTTATGTATTTTTCTCTTTTTAATGATATTATTTAGAGTAATTGTTTTCTTTGTATTTTCTGTATTGGCTTTATTAGCTGCCAAAAATTGGTTTTCCAAAATTATCGCATTGCTTAGATTTTTCGTTACGCAGGCGGGTGCTTGGAATATTGTATTTTCGATTTGTGGGTGTAGTGTAGCCTTGCCTAAAAGTTTACATGGTGTTTTATCTGGACCCGATATTTTATATCTTTTATGTGGTGGGCTGATAAATTTTGGATTTATTAGATCTGGACGAATGCAGTTTATGGATACTCCAGAATCTATGGAAATGTTTGTGTTTTCATTATTTAGGCTTGCTTTTATATATGACTCATTAGTTTTTCTATTTTTGTCTATTATTATATGAACTGTGTCATTTTTAATGTTTTTATTAGTTGGCGTTGGTTGGTAATATTTTGTATTTATTAGTGTTTTTTGGACCAAAGGATTATGTCGGTATCCTGTAGGTTCATTTAACCTGTTTGTTGGTTTTGTTTGGTTTGTTTTTAAATCATTATTTTTTAAGTAACAATCGTTGGCAATATAGAATTTTTTATTTCGTAAGTTCCACGTTAATTTTTTCTTACATTCTGTTGTATTTTGGTTGAATTTGTAACAGTGTTTGAATTGATGTGAGTATTCAATTTTATGATTTTTGGGTATTTTATTGTCGTTGTTATGTGGTAGTAAATAATTATCTGAATATTTTTCCTGTTTATTAACGTCATAATTTGATTGATAATAATTGTGATAATTATTGTGGATTATGTTTTGCTGGTTATCTTTAAAATTTGGATTTATTTGACTTTTGTTAAATTCATTTTGGTGTAAGTAATTATGTGCTAAACGTTTTGTATGTTGGTTGTTATTTCTATATTGATTAATGTTTGAATTATTTACGTAATTGTTATTGTAAATTTGTTTGGAACATAAATTATTTAATGTCGATTCTAAGTTAGACATTTTAGATGATAATTTTTCTAATTGTTTTGTATTATCGTTATTTATTGTATTTATACGTTCCTTAGTGATTTCGTTGGGAGATTGTGTTATTTCTTTATTTATCATAAATTCTATAGATTCATACTTTTTAATGTTTCTTTTTAAATCTGCTAAATTATTGTTGTCTAAAACTCCTATATATTTGATGATTTCTGGTCTTAAGCCTTTCATTATTGTATACACTATGTCTGACTGTGACATCATAGAGTCAATTTTATTACATAAGTGTTGCACATCATTGATGTAAGAGGGTATTGATTCATTGGGTAGCTGTTTTCTCTTTTGTAGCATAGTTTTAAGCATATATTTTTCTGCTATGGGCTCAAATTCTAATCGAAGTGCATTTTCTAAATCTGTCCATGTGGTAGTTGGATTTTTATTCTCAAAATTGTCTAAAAATGTTGCTGCTGTGCCATGTAGGTAAATACATAGAAATAATACTTTTTGTTCGGAAGACCAGCCATTAATATGACTTGCCTTGTTGTATTTGTCGATAAATAAATTTACACTTTCATTGATAGCTCCCGAAAATTTGGTAGGCTTATAAAAGGGTATTCTTTTTGACATGTTGTTTTTTTTTTATAAGGATTTTTATTTAGAAATATTTCTAAGCTTTGATATTGTTTGATTAATTAATTATTATTTTTATATTTTAATTTTTAAATAATATTTAGGATTATTTTATAGGATTTATGTTTTATAAATATATTATTTTAGAGATGTTAGAACTGTTGTGTGTACAGTATTTAGGTTGTTTAAAGTTGTTTTATATTGTAAAAACCTAGTTCAATGTAATATGCACAGAACCTACAAAGTTTAGTGATTTATTATTATTATATTTTATTTATATTGTATTTTGTTATTGTGAAATAATTGTTGGTGTTGGTTATTTCTATTATCTAAAATTTTGTCTGGAGGTTCCTTGGAAAAAAAAAATTTTTTTTTTTTATTTAATTTTTTTATTTTATACTTATTAAATTTAGTTTATTACAAAATATAATTGTATTTATATTTATTGAATTTAATCAAATATGAGGTACTTAATGTGAGGTTAAGTTATTATTTTTGTGAATTATATTAGTCGAAATGTTTAATATTTTAAATGTTAAGATAATTAAGATATAGAGAGTTAAAATTAAATAAAAATGTATGTTATAATTTCAATGATAAATATTACGAAAAGTAAGATTTAAATCACATATTAATTGTTTAAGAAATGTTTTGAAAATTGTGATTGTTTTAGTAAAATCGTAGTGATAACGATATGTGGTTGGGCATTAATTTTCGTGATTGTCTAAGAAAGATGATGCCGTGTTTTGTAGATTTTATGGCTAGAAATAATTTTTTTTTGTTTTGGAGTCCAAAAAAAATAAGGCTACTGGCTTTATTATATTTTTGAATAAATGAGTTTACGTTTTCGTGAATAGCACCCGAAAATTTGATTAGTTTGTAAAATGGTATTCTATCAGATGTCATATTGTTTTGTTTTGTATTTAAATGGTTTTATATAATATCAGCTTTGTTCATTAATGGTATTCATTTGCGATCTGCGTGTTTGGGTTTTTTTTGAAATTTTTTATTTTAAATAAAATTATTGTCAAAGTGATTGCGTTGCCTAATTGTTGGGTGCCATTTGTAATAAGGAGAAAATAAACGGAGATGACGAATGACGTTTGTATAGCGTAATTGATGGTTTCAGTGTGGTTAATAATATTCATTGGTTAGAAAAGATAGGTTGTATACTTGTGTAGGTATATTGTAATAACGTTTATCGTAATAATAACGTTACCTAGTTGGGCGCCATTTGTAGTAAAATAAAATTAACGAAGAAGCTAGGGGGAAGGAGGGCGTCATTAGTAGTAGAGAAAAATAGACTAAAGGGCTAGTGCCGAGTTGCACGCTATTTGTAGTAGAATAAAATAAACGAAGTGGAGGTAAGTCGGGGAAATATGCGGTGGCGGTAAACTATAAAGGGTATGAATGATTAGAATGTTGCGCTTATATCGTAAATTTTATCTCACTACAGAATATTTTTATTTGAATATCGAAATGATAATTTGTTCTTAATTATATAGTATATGAATTTTCACTTACCTCGTTTTATTGTGAATAAGAATATGTAGACTCTCCTTGGAATGTTGATTGGAGTGCCGTCAGATTGGTGTGAGTCGATGCACGTTATTTATACTTTACGATTTACACTACAATATCCTATTGCAATTAAGTATACATTTCTACATTACACACTGTTGGCTTCTTACGATTATGATGTAATGGAGTTTGTAAAGATATCTTTTGATGGGAGATGAGGATATCATGAAAATAGTTTTTTTTTGTATTGAATTGTGTTGATACTATAAATTCATGCATATTTTAAGAAATATTCATGAATGAATTTTATTGTTCGTTTTCATTCAATATTTTTTTACAACATTCATTTCAACTTCTTGTATACTTGAGATTTGGACGTTAACGAGTACAGTACTTTCGGTCCAGTGCATAAGTCTGCCCGGTTCCGTACTCGCGACTCAAACTGCAAATATGGTTTGGCGATCCAATGTCTAGTATAGACAGTGAATTGACAAACAGAAGTTGAACTGAAATTTATTATTTAATGTTTTTACGACATCCATTTCAACTACCTGTATGTTTGAGATTTGGACATTTACGAATACAGTACTTTCGGTCCAGTGCACAAGTCTGCCCGGTTCCGTACTCGCGACTCAAACTGCAAACATACTTTGGCAACCCAATGTCTAAGATAGACACTGAATTGACAATAATTGAACTGAAATTTACGTAGATACTTTTACGAATTAAAATGCATTTCAAGTATAACACAATTGGCTTAAATCTGATATTTTTAGGGATATAGGACTTGGACACGAGTATATGGATATCTTCCCTACATAGCTTAACGTTATTGAAGGATTGTTAGGGTTATAAGAATTGAAATAACAATGTTGTCATGGTAGAATAGCAAAATGAATATACCAACAGTGAGCTCATACCTGGTTTCAAAACAAACGCAATAGTAAGTTAACTTTGTAGAGAGAGATTAATTTTGTGTCAAAAAGGAAACTGGTTGATGTTCCATAGATTTGTCCGCGACCGCCATCAGCGTGGTCCTTTGTGTTGAATCGACATGTTGCGTGGAGTGTACTGCTACTGGTGTACCACTGTGAGTACTGCTTACTCGTACTGGATGGTGACTGACGCTTTTTGTTGTTTATGCGTGGCGTTTATATAAAAAGGCGATTGTCTTATCCCTACTCTATTGTTATTACGTAACGTTACAATAGATTATTCGTCTTTGTTATGTGAATTGCGCATGTGCGCGTATTCATGTCGTGTTTTCGCATAATGTCGTTGGGTTTTTTGCAAATTTTATATGATAAAAGTGTTCCCTACATTGAGTGTCATCTTATGATTCTTTTTGCGCATAACATTAGCATTGATTTCAGTTTGTTTGACCAAATATCGTATAGTGCGCATGTATGCACATTTTATGTCATTTTTGTACATTGTCGTTACTTTTTTGGCTATATTGTTATAAGTAGGGTGTTTTGTATGTTGTGTGCTGTTTTATTATTCTTTTCGCGCATAGTTTTGGCAGTGATATCTGGTTATTTGACCGAATGTGGTGTGGTGCGCATGTGCGCACGTTTTATGTCGTTTTTGCACATTGTTGTTGATTTTTGGCGATATCAGTATGAGAAGGTTGTTTCGTATACTGTGTCTTGTTTTAATGTTGTTTTTGCGCATAGTTTTGGTAGTGACATCTGTTTATTTGACCGAATGTCGTACAGTGCGCATACATGTACATTTAAATTATATTTTTGCACTTTGTCGTTAGTGTTTCTGCAATATTAATATGAGAAAAGTTATTCGTATGTTAAATGCTATCGTATTTGTCTTGTTGCGCATAGTCTTGGTATCGACATTTGGTTGTTTCACCAAATGTTGTGTAGTGCGCATATGTGCACATTTGAGTTGAGTTTTGTACACCGGAAGTGTCTCTGTGGTGTAAGTTGTATAAGCTTATTATGTCGATGAATGAAATATTTGGTATTATGATTTCGTAAGTTAGTGCTATATCGAATTTTGATGAGGTGTTATGATATATTGTTGCTATTTTGTTATTTTCCCTTCGTGTAATTTTTGTAGTGATATTTTGTCGCTTAGATGCTTGAGTGAGTAACATACTTTAATCATATGTCATTGTGGGTTTTTTGTAATTTTTGTATGAAGTATTTGTTTCAATAGGTTGTGTGTTTAAGTGTGTTTAATGTCCTTTTTCATTTGTGTAAAGTTTTAGCGACAGTTTTGGGCATTTAATTAATTTTTGTATTAGTGCGCATGCGTCGGTGTTCGTATAGTATGGAATTTTCGGTTACGTAATGATGTACGTGTGTTGCGTAATGTTTTATTATCTTGTTGTTTCATTATAACCATATATGGGCATATTTTTCGGTGTATGAGCGTCTTGGAAATATTGTTATGTAATCGTGAAGGAATGTTGGTTGCTTAATATTTCTTGGTATTGCGTAATATGTTTTAATTGCGTTTGTGGTTTTTTACAGCCAAGTATGAACCTACCTGATATATTCACTTTACATGTTTATTTAAATATAGAGTATATTATTCATATATTACAAATTGCACGGAGGTTCTTTTTTCACCGTGTCCCCACGGTGTAATTACAATTAATTTTTTAAAGTTTGGTTAATTATACAAATGACAAAGTTTTATATACGTATATAATGCAAAAGTTAGGTGCGATGTGATTTTACATTGTGTTCGTGGAGAATTTTTATATAAACTAAAGAAAAATGGTTTGATTTGTTGAAATAATTTGTTGTATTATCTATTATACATAGTTCGTATTTGTTAGTATATTAAGATTGTACAGGATGGTTATGTGGATAATTGTTGTGATATTTTGTGTTGTCGGTTATATAGAAGAGGCTCTAGAATTTGTTAGTGGTTGTGTATTATAAAGAATGTGTTATAAATAATTAGGGTGGTAATGATTTTTGTTATTTTCTGAATTTCGATATGTTTCGTAAAAATGGGTGTTTGATTATTATATGTGTGTTTATTGGCATGTTTGTATTATTAAATTATGAATGGTAGAATTTTGGGTGAGTCTATGTGGTGGGGTGTGTGCTATATATGGTTTTATAGAAGGTACGTCGGTTGCGTCTTTTGGTGTTTTTACTTACGTAGAGTTCGTTCCTTGTTTTGTGATTTTTTGTGGAATTGGTTGGGTGTGGTATCGTCGGTGCTGGTGTCATGGCTGTGATTGTGGGTGGGATTTGAGTGGTGGCCTCGTCTGTAGTGGCGGTTGTCGTGGATTGGATTTCATTGAATTGTATTGTCCTGGGTGGCGGTGTGTCGGATTGAATCGTATTGGATTGTGTTGTCCTGGGTGGTGGTGTAGCGGATTGTATTGTATTGGACATGATGATCTGATATTGTTGTATATTTCGTAGATTGTCTCAGTAGACTGAAGTAGGTTAGTTTTTATTTTTCGGTGGTCCATGTATCTCGTATGGATTTGGATATCGACTTTTTTGGAGTAGGGGTGTATTTTGATATACTTTGTGAGTAATGTTTTAAGATATTGAGATAATGTTAGGTGGGTGTTGGGTTTGGGTTTATGTTTTATCAAATTGCGTCTTGCTGTTAGCCCATCTGGTGGTCATAATATTTCGAATGTATATGTGATCAGAGGTCGGGGGTGAAGGTAGGTCATGTTTGTTTTGTATGTTGGGCTTTTGTTGAAATGGTTTTTATTATTGTTGTTGTAATATTCTGTTTTTTTTTGAATAAATAGATAGAATTATATGTTTTGGGATAAATGAATGATTTAAATACTGATGTATGTATTATTTTGAAATTTTGGTAATTTGTTGGTTCTAATTTGTAATTGTTTGGTTGTGTGTTTGTTGTAATATAGAATAATATGTTGTATCTTGCTAGTCCTTCTAATTCTATTTTGGGTATATAGGTTTAATGAAAAATGTGCCTTAATGGCCTATTGCAACTTGATGGTTGCTTTTACTATGTGAATTGTTGCCTTAATAGCTAGGCTTGATTGAATTGATTAATTAATATAAGTGTGATTTCACTTGTGTTACTAAATTTCTATAAAGGATAATGCTAGTTTTTACTTATATATATATATTGTTAGGTTTAAAATTATGTTTATAATTTCTTATAAATGATTTTTGTATAAAATTATCTCATGGAAATATGAGTAGAATAATATGATTAATACTTACGATTAGGTATGGTCCTGATGGATTTTTATTTTTTTTGTGTTTTTGTAATTGTAATAAATATGTATAATGAAGTTGGATAATTAATATCTATCATTGGATTATAGTTAAAATATTTTTCTTAATTGGATAAGATTAAGTATGTAGTTGATTAAGTTGTATTAATAATAGTATTTTTGTGTTGTTTTTTTGTTTTTTGTTTTTGTTTTTTTTTTTAGAGATGGGCTTATAGTGTAGTGGCTTAATACTAAGTTTGTATTTCTAGTAGAGTTTAAATGAGTTAAACTACTGTTATTATATTTGATTAGTCTATTTTAGTAAAAAGGTATCTAATTTTGTTTTTTGTTATATTCTTTTTATTATTATAATGGAGTTAGATAATGTAGTTAAAGTATTTTTCTTAAATAAATGAACCGAATAAATGATTGATTAAGCTATTTTAATTCTAGTGTTTTTTTTGTGTTTTTTTTTTTATATATATGAGCTTATGGTGTAGTGATATAATTAACGCTTAAATTCTTAATATATAATGGATAAAATTAACTTATGGAATGTTGAGTAATTTATAATTTAGTTAATAAAGTATTTTTCTTAAATAGATAAATTGAATAAATGATTGATTAAGCTATTTTAATTCTAGTGTTTTCTTTTTTTGTGTTTTTTTGTAATGTTTTTATGTAGTTGATTTATGATGCTTATTGAGCAGCAGATTAATATGATTCTTATGTGTTAGTACTTAATTTAGTAAATTCTTATAATTTCGTGGATTTTGTTCTTATGTAGATATAGTAACTTGTTAAATATGTATAAGTACCAATAACTTATGTTAAATTGTCGTGATATTTACATTAATTTATGAAAAAAAAATATTTGATTTGTATTAATTCAAAAATATTAGTTAGTATGCATATCGCATATTTCCACTATGTGATATGGTACCTTTGTAGTACCGTCTTTTAGATGATATGAATTTTGTTTTTGTTGTGAGTAATGGTAATCATTAGGATGTTCCAGTGCAGTTGTCAAGATAATGTTGTGTTGTATGCATGAATTAGGATATATCTTAGTTCGTGGTTGTATGCAGTGTGTTGGCTTTAATTGGTTGTGCCCATGGATTATGATATACAGAATATGGAATGAAATTGTGATAATTAGTGAAACCCGCGCCTTCTTATGTTGTGGCTGTCTACATTATGGTATAGTGTCTGAGGTCAGTTTGTAATGTTGGTGTTCTTGAAATTGTTAACAGATGTGTAATGCGTATGATGTAATATTATTTAATTAGGTTATTTTGATTAAGTTTTATTCAAATATCGATGTCTAATGTGTGTATCAAATTAAGAATTATCAAAAAGATTTAATGATTTCATTTTTGTTTCTTCTTTTAATGATATTTTGAATGTAAGTATATTGTAGTTATTTATAAAGGTTTAATAAAACAGTAATTCTAGTTGTATGTATTTAACTTATTTAATTAATTATTATATATGTAAATATTAGTGTCTAATGTGGTCATGAATGAATATATAGTAATGTTAATTTTTGTTTTTTTTTTGTTTTATATTTTTTATTTTGTTTTTATTTATAATGATAATAATTCTTATAATGATATTTAAGTGTAAGTATAAACTAATAATTAATAAAGGTTTGGAAAGGTAGTAATTCTAGTTTGAATATACATATAGTTTGCTTATTTAAAAGGTTGGTTTTTATGTAATGTCTTATGGTTTGGTATATTATTCCTACGATTATCTGTGTTTTAAATTTAAATTTGAATTTATATTTTGGTTGTTTTGAATAAGGTTTAGTTGGTTTTTGACGAAGTTCTAATATTTCTGTTTTTAAATTTGTTATTTTAGTGGAGTGTATAGCTCTAGATGGTCTTAGATTGTTATCATGTTGTTTCGATTTCGTATTATTAAAATTTGCTCTTGAAGTTACATAATTATATAGTTTTTTATTTTTAAATTTAGTTATTATGTTTATAATAAGATATATATAATATAATGCTATGTAATATGTATGTACAATATATATATTTTGTGATTCCACTTTATTTATTATCATATTATATAATTTTTGATTACGCGTTCTTTTTATGTCTTTTGTTGTGATATAGTTTTCAGTATGCATAATTGTCTCAATAAATTGATTGGATTTGGAATTGTGATTTATCATTGATCTAGGGCTACAGTTTGTTTCATTGTTATTGTATATATATGGGACCATAGTAGATTTGGGCTCTGAATTATATAAGTATGCTTTTTTTGTTATGTTTAACAAGTATGACGTGTAAAAATTACGATCGTTTCCTATACTCGTAAATTGGTTATCATGCCATTGTTTGATAAACACCGATAATTCTAGTGGATGTGTTATGTTTAAAATTGTTGAGATTTTTTGATTTTTGTATGTATTTAGTTTGAAATTATCACAAGACATTATAATATTTTTGTTGAAATAGTGTATGGGTAATGTTTTGACAGAGCCAAAATATTCGAATATATTTGTGTAACATGATATTATGGTATTTACACTATTGTAATTGTTTTTTATGTTTAATGTGATAAATGGCATTGTATTGTTCATAGTGTTAATTCGATTGTATGTTGGCGGATTTATTTTCGTATTATTGGATATCTTAAATGTAATATTCTTAATTGTCTCCCATTGTAGTAATTCATTATTTACTAAATTTATTTTATATGTGACTATATTTTCGTAGTTTTTCATAGAGACCGAATTTTTAAAATTATACGAATTGTTAAAGGTGTTTGAATATGACGAGTTTGGTATATTATATGTTTCCCTTGTGGTTATAGATTCTTTTTGTATATGTTCTTTATTGGTAATAGTTTTTTCACGTGGTGTTAGTTCTAAATTGTTAAGAAGATATAGTTTTCTAAATTGTTGTGTTTGCTTAAATGACTCTATCTTATATTGGATATTATTGGAAATAGTATTTCCTGTTGAATAGTTGTATGTGGTATTAAATATAATGTCTTTATTGGCTTTAATTTTATAGCTTGATTTAATTTTGTATTTTTCATTGTGTTCTGCTAGTGGCTTTTTATGTATTTTTCTCTTTTTAATGATATTATTTAGAGTAATTGTTTTCTTTGTATTTTCTGTATTGGCTTTATTAGCTGCCAAAAATTGGTTTTCCAAAATTATCGCATTGCTTAGATTTTTCGTTACGCAGGCGGGTGCTTGGAATATTGTATTTTCGATTTGTGGGTGTAGTGTAGCCTTGCCTAAAAGTTTACATGGTGTTTTATCTGGACCCGATATTTTATATCTTTTATGTGGTGGGCTGATAAATTTTGGATTTATTAGATCTGGACGAATGCAGTTTATGGATACTCCAGAATCTATGGAAATGTTTGTGTTTTCATTATTTAGGCTTGCTTTTATATATGACTCATTAGTTTTTCTATTTTTGTCTATTATTATATGAACTGTGTCATTTTTAATGTTTTTATTAGTTGGCGTTGGTTGGTAATATTTTGTATTTATTAGTGTTTTTTGGACCAAAGGATTATGTCGGTATCCTGTAGGTTCATTTAACCTGTTTGTTGGTTTTGTTTGGTTTGTTTTTAAATCATTATTTTTTAAGTAACAATCGTTGGCAATATAGAATTTTTTATTTCGTAAGTTCCACGTTAATTTTTTCTTACATTCTGTTGTATTTTGGTTGAATTTGTAACAGTGTTTGAATTGATGTGAGTATTCAATTTTATGATTTTTGGGTATTTTATTGTCGTTGTTATGTGGTAGTAAATAATTATCTGAATATTTTTCCTGTTTATTAACGTCATAATTTGATTGATAATAATTGTGATAATTATTGTGGATTATGTTTTGCTGGTTATCTTTAAAATTTGGATTTATTTGACTTTTGTTAAATTCATTTTGGTGTAAGTAATTATGTGCTAAACGTTTTGTATGTTGGTTGTTATTTCTATATTGATTAATGTTTGAATTATTTACGTAATTGTTATTGTAAATTTGTTTGGAACATAAATTATTTAATGTCGATTCTAAGTTAGACATTTTAGATGATAATTTTTCTAATTGTTTTGTATTATCGTTATTTATTGTATTTATACGTTCCTTAGTGATTTCGTTGGGAGATTGTGTTATTTCTTTATTTATCATAAATTCTATAGATTCATACTTTTTAATGTTTCTTTTTAAATCTGCTAAATTATTGTTGTCTAAAACTCCTATATATTTGATGATTTCTGGTCTTAAGCCTTTCATTATTGTATACACTATGTCTGACTGTGACATCATAGAGTCAATTTTATTACATAAGTGTTGCACATCATTGATGTAAGAGGGTATTGATTCATTGGGTAGCTGTTTTCTCTTTTGTAGCATAGTTTTAAGCATATATTTTTCTGCTATGGGCTCAAATTCTAATCGAAGTGCATTTTCTAAATCTGTCCATGTGGTAGTTGGATTTTTATTCTCAAAATTGTCTAAAAATGTTGCTGCTGTGCCATGTAGGTAAATACATAGAAATAATACTTTTTGTTCGGAAGACCAGCCATTAATATGACTTGCCTTGTTGTATTTGTCGATAAATAAATTTACACTTTCATTGATAGCTCCCGAAAATTTGGTAGGCTTATAAAAGGGTATTCTTTTTGACATGTTGTTTTTTTTTTATAAGGATTTTTATTTAGAAATATTTCTAAGCTTTGATATTGTTTGATTAATTAATTATTATTTTTATATTTTAATTTTTAAATAATATTTAGGATTATTTTATAGGATTTATGTTTTATAAATATATTATTTTAGAGATGTTAGAACTGTTGTGTGTACAGTATTTAGGTTGTTTAAAGTTGTTTTATATTGTAAAAACCTAGTTCAATGTAATATGCACAGAACCTACAAAGTTTAGTGATTTATTATTATTATATTTTATTTATATTGTATTTTGTTATTGTGAAATAATTGTTGGTGTTGGTTATTTCTATTATCTAAAATTTTGTCTGGAGGTTCCTTGGAAAAAAAAAATTTTTTTTTTTTTTTATTTAATTTTTTTATTTTATACTTATTAAATTTAGTTTATTACAAAATATAATTGTATTTATATTTATTGAATTTAATCAAATATGAGGTACTTAATGTGAGGTTAAGTTATTATTTTTGTGAATTATATTAGTCGAAATGTTTAATATTTTAAATGTTAAGATAATTAAGATATAGAGAGTTAAAATTAAATAAAAATGTATGTTATAATTTCAATGATAAATATTACGAAAAGTAAGATTTAAATCACATATTAATTGTTTAAGAAATGTTTTGAAAATTGTGATTGTTTTAGTAAAATCGTAGTGATAACGATATGTGGTTGGGCATTAATTTTCGTGATTGTCTAAGAAAGATGATGCCGTGTTTTGTAGATTTTATGGCTAGAAATAATTTTTTTTTGTTTTGGAGTCCAAAAAAAATAAGGCTACTGGCTTTATTATATTTTTGAATAAATGAGTTTACGTTTTCGTGAATAGCACCCGAAAATTTGATTAGTTTGTAAAATGGTATTCTATCAGATGTCATATTGTTTTGTTTTGTATTTAAATGGTTTTATATAATATCAGCTTTGTTCATTAATGGTATTCATTTGCGATCTGCGTGTTTGGGTTTTTTTTGAAATTTTTTATTTTAAATAAAATTATTGTCAAAGTGATTGCGTTGCCTAATTGTTGGGTGCCATTTGTAATAAGGAGAAAATAAACGGAGATGACGAATGACGTTTGTATAGCGTAATTGATGGTTTCAGTGTGGTTAATAATATTCATTGGTTAGAAAAGATAGGTTGTATACTTGTGTAGGTATATTGTAATAACGTTTATCGTAATAATAACGTTACCTAGTTGGGCGCCATTTGTAGTAAAATAAAATTAACGAAGAAGCTAGGGGGAAGGAGGGCGTCATTAGTAGTAGAGAAAAATAGACTAAAGGGCTAGTGCCGAGTTGCACGCTATTTGTAGTAGAATAAAATAAACGAAGTGGAGGTAAGTCGGGGAAATATGCGGTGGCGGTAAACTATAAAGGGTATGAATGATTAGAATGTTGCGCTTATATCGTAAATTTTATCTCACTACAGAATATTTTTATTTGAATATCGAAATGATAATTTGTTCTTAATTATATAGTATATGAATTTTCACTTACCTCGTTTTATTGTGAATAAGAATATGTAGACTCTCCTTGGAATGTTGATTGGAGTGCCGTCAGATTGGTGTGAGTCGATGCACGTTATTTATACTTTACGATTTACACTACAATATCCTATTGCAATTAAGTATACATTTCTACATTACACACTGTTGGCTTCTTACGATTATGATGTAATGGAGTTTGTAAAGATATCTTTTGATGGGAGATGAGGATATCATGAAAATAGTTTTTTTTTGTATTGAATTGTGTTGATACTATAAATTCATGCATATTTTAAGAAATATTCATGAATGAATTTTATTGTTCGTTTTCATTCAATATTTTTTTACAACATTCATTTCAACTTCTTGTATACTTGAGATTTGGACGTTAACGAGTACAGTACTTTCGGTCCAGTGCATAAGTCTGCCCGGTTCCGTACTCGCGACTCAAACTGCAAATATGGTTTGGCGATCCAATGTCTAGTATAGACAGTGAATTGACAAACAGAAGTTGAACTGAAATTTATTATTTAATGTTTTTACGACATCCATTTCAACTACCTGTATGTTTGAGATTTGGACATTTACGAATACAGTACTTTCGGTCCAGTGCACAAGTCTGCCCGGTTCCGTACTCGCGACTCAAACTGCAAACATACTTTGGCAACCCAATGTCTAAGATAGACACTGAATTGACAATAATTGAACTGAAATTTACGTAGATACTTTTACGAATTAAAATGCATTTCAAGTATAACACAATTGGCTTAAATCTGATATTTTTAGGGATATAGGACTTGGACACGAGTATATGGATATCTTCCCTACATAGCTTAACGTTATTGAAGGATTGTTAGGGTTATAAGAATTGAAATAACAATGTTGTCATGGTAGAATAGCAAAATGAATATACCAACAGTGAGCTCATACCTGGTTTCAAAACAAACGCAATAGTAAGTTAACTTTGTAGAGAGAGATTAATTTTGTGTCAAAAAGGAAACTGGTTGATGTTCCATAGATTTGTCCGCGACCGCCATCAGCGTGGTCCTTTGTGTTGAATCGACATGTTGCGTGGAGTGTACTGCTACTGGTGTACCACTGTGAGTACTGCTTACTCGTACTGGATGGTGACTGACGCTTTTGTTGTTTATGCGTGGCGTTTATATAAAAAGGCGATTGTCTTATCCCTACTCTATTGTTATTACGTAACGTTACAATAGATTATTCGTCTTTGTTATGTGAATTGCGCATGTGCGCGTATTCATGTCGTGTTTTCGCATAATGTCGTTGGGTTTTTTGCAAATTTTATATGATAAAAGTGTTCCCTACATTGAGTGTCATCTTATGATTCTTTTTGCGCATAACATTAGCATTGATTTCAGTTTGTTTGACCAAATATCGTATAGTGCGCATGTATGCACATTTTATGTCATTTTTGTACATTGTCGTTACTTTTTTGGCTATATTGTTATAAGTAGGGTGTTTTGTATGTTGTGTGCTGTTTTATTATTCTTTTCGCGCATAGTTTTGGCAGTGATATCTGGTTATTTGACCGAATGTGGTGTGGTGCGCATGTGCGCACGTTTTATGTCGTTTTTGCACATTGTTGTTGATTTTTGGCGATATCAGTATGAGAAGGTTGTTTCGTATACTGTGTCTTGTTTTAATGTTGTTTTTGCGCATAGTTTTGGTAGTGACATCTGTTTATTTGACCGAATGTCGTACAGTGCGCATACATGTACATTTAAATTATATTTTTGCACTTTGTCGTTAGTGTTTCTGCAATATTAATATGAGAAAAGTTATTCGTATGTTAAATGCTATCGTATTTGTCTTGTTGCGCATAGTCTTGGTATCGACATTTGGTTGTTTCACCAAATGTTGTGTAGTGCGCATATGTGCACATTTGAGTTGAGTTTTGTACACCGGAAGTGTCTCTGTGGTGTAAGTTGTATAAGCTTATTATGTCGATGAATGAAATATTTGGTATTATGATTTCGTAAGTTAGTGCTATATCGAATTTTGATGAGGTGTTATGATATATTGTTGCTATTTTGTTATTTTCCCTTCGTGTAATTTTTGTAGTGATATTTTGTCGCTTAGATGCTTGAGTGAGTAACATACTTTAATCATATGTCATTGTGGGTTTTTTGTAATTTTTGTATGAAGTATTTGTTTCAATAGGTTGTGTGTTTAAGTGTGTTTAATGTCCTTTTTCATTTGTGTAAAGTTTTAGCGACAGTTTTGGGCATTTAATTAATTTTTGTATTAGTGCGCATGCGTCGGTGTTCGTATAGTATGGAATTTTCGGTTACGTAATGATGTACGTGTGTTGCGTAATGTTTTATTATCTTGTTGTTTCATTATAACCATATATGGGCATATTTTTCGGTGTATGAGCGTCTTGGAAATATTGTTATGTAATCGTGAAGGAATGTTGGTTGCTTAATATTTCTTGGTATTGCGTAATATGTTTTAATTGCGTTTGTGGTTTTTTACAGCCAAGTATGAACCTACCTGATATATTCACTTTACATGTTTATTTAAATATAGAGTATATTATTCATATATTACAGTATTATGACCGCAACAACTACAGTAGGCTCAGTGGCGTATCCAGAGGAGAGGCTGAGGGGCCTGCAGCCCCCCCCCCCCCCCGAAATGTTAAGAAAATTAAAAAATTATTTTTATGGTCCATGATAGTCGCTCAAAAAGTCTTGCATTATATTTAAAATATTTAAAAATTTACCTATAAGTATTAACGCTTTTCAGCTATCTATCTGTGGTAGTACTTATTTAATGTATAAAAGTGTAAAAGTTGATCAGCCCCCGAAAAAGAATTCTGGCCACGCCACCGCAGTAGGTATACCTATTACAGTGTTATATCTATTACACGTATATTGAATATTATTAACTATATTATGATATATCATATTTGTGGAACTTGATGATTGGCTTCATTCTTTAAACTGTCAAGTTAGCTAATACACTTATATAACTTTTGGACGAACCGTACAGATTGTGTATTTAAAATAAATGAATAAAATAGATGTAGTATGTTATTATTATAATATAAAACCACAAAATAAGAGTATGATTGTGTAATATGCTAATATGTGCACAGTAAACAGCCTGATCGAATCTATAATACGTTATAGACTCGTATGGTTGTGAAGTGCGTCCGATGAGCATGTCGAGATTACATAATGACATATAAAGTTATAAGGTCGTGGGCTTTTGAATGGCATCTGTATTTACTTTTATATAGTATATTATAACATTGTATACAGTATACACCATGTCCATTATAGCGTAAGCACTGAGCATGATAGTGGTTCCCAAACCATGAGTCGCGACCCCCAAGGATGTGCATACTTTTATATGACATTCAGAATTTAAATAATTTCTGAGCGGTCGACAAACCAATCTCTTTTTTACATTGTATAGTTTCAGCCAATGCCACATTATGATTATTATAAGCTTACCATTATACATATATATTATATATATATATATATATATATATATATATATATATACATAAAAATTGGTACACTTAAAAAAAAGACATATTATATTATATAGGTAGTGTTAATTCGACTACTTCGGTCTACTTAAAGACATCATGCAGAGGTCAATGCTTCTACGATTAATCGCTAAAAAAAAATGTAAATTTCTATTGAAAATGTATAAGAAATAAGGATTCGTTACAAAACGTATTGTTTGTATAACTAATAATAATTCAACCAGCCGATTTCGGATCAAACAACACTTTTCGTGTCCCGATTGTAATATAAATATATAAATCAGTTCACTCTAGTTTTGGCTTTGTATTTGTTAAATATATAATTTGTAAGTATATTTTTTTTACTTTTACGTACATTAAAGTTAAACAATTTACTGAAAAAATCAGTTGAACGATGACTATAATTATAGTGCCTACAGATCAAGATATAGAATACGCGTTAAATCATACAGTACATAAGTATATAACTGTTGATTGGTCGACTCGGGTGTTGGACTTATAAAATAATAATAACACAAATCGCTATTGCGGAGGAATGAGCGAGACTACGTTGTCTCCACACATTCGTGCTAAACAAAAAATAATTTGAGATCCTCTGTACCCGTACACGATATTAATATGTATAATATTATAACGATTGCGTCATGGGGGATCTAATGTCTCAGACCGCAATACGTCCATGTGATATCGACGATATCGTATTATTATTATAGTTATTACCGATCGGAACCCTTTTTTGGCTTCACGGCGATCGCAGCAACTTCATAATATTATTGTCTCACCTATTATCGTGACACCCTACATGTTACATTATTATGTCCGCAAATGTGCTACGACTGAGAGTACCGTCCCAGAGCAGCTCCAGTCCTATATTATAATCCAGTCCGATTCCGAAACCGAGACCGAGTCTCCTGCAGTTCTAGTCTGCAGAGTGCCGATATAAAACGATATTCGAAAAAAAAAACCCAAGAATGCAAAAGTTATCCAAAGCCCTCAGACCGGCGGTGGCGTTGCGCCGGATCAGCAGCGGCTCGTCCGCGGCGGCGAATTTCGATCTCAACGGAGTGTTCGTGCCCATACCCACTCCGTACAAGACGAATGGAGACGTCGACTACGGAGCGCTGGCGTTCAATTTCGAACGATGGGAAAAAATACCGTTTAGAGGTGACCACCACCGCGGTTTCACATGATACCGTCTTTATATTATTATTATTTTATTTTGTTTTCATCGAGCTTAAGCCCGTCGACTATGGACCCATTTTTGTTGTTTTGTAGGGGCGGATGTGGGGGGACGGTTGGAACGGTTGGTTTTATGATTATTTATTAGACTGTTAACGCGTCCATAAGAGCGCCTGAGTGTAATAAAATATTTATAAGCGAATTTTACGTTTGACGATGGACATGAGAAGTTACTGATTAGCGGTACCGGTAAGTGATGCTTGTTGTGATGATTAGGTACCACCGGGGTAGAGATAACATTTCCGTTTTTTTCCTTATCAAATGTACTAACGTCACCGATATTAATCTACATATAGGGTGATTTTTTAAACAATATGATCCGCCCCCATTTTTTCCCTTAATATTACATTTATTCAAATTTTAATATTTAGCATTTTTAAGTACCTATACTTATAAAGACCATATTTTTAAATAATTCATAATATTTTTTATACTACTAATTAAGGATTGTACAAACATCTATTTTTCAAATGAGAACCCCAAATTCTCTTTTTACTGCAAATTGTTGAGTAGGTATAATTTATCTTGAAAATGTAGTTTCTGAGTTATTAACACTAAAAATACATGATTTTTTTACTGAATGTTTACATTACTATTTTCTTTAAATTGTAAAACGTTGTTAAATTTTTTTTTGTAAAATATTTTTTATTTATTTTAGAGCTTTTATTATAGACAGCTTGAAAGTCTTTACGAAATTCCTCATAAGTTGTTCTAATAATGGATTGAAAATATTAAAAATATGTAGGCACGAGATTTTTTTAATGAGCATTTAAGGACCCTCCGCTGTGACTGCGATTGTGAAACATTGTGAGACTTTTGATGGTTCTATTTTAATGCTGTACAAATAATAACATTTTTTATCTCTTCTAGAGAATCTTTCGGAGAGAATTTTTTTCAAAGTTTGAACTTTTGACAATATTATTATATTATAAACATTTTAGGTTTTACAACGTTTTTATTCAATCATAATATGTATTGAAGAAATTCATATTTCTAAAAAAATACCTCGACCATTCTCTAGAGGAGATGTTCATAAATGTTAAGATTTTTACAGATTTAAAATGCCTAAGTCTTACAATTTTTTCACCGCCGATGTATGTCTCTAATCAGAAAGTTACCGAAAACCTTTTTTCTTATTTAATATACTGACATATTGTGACGGGGAGTGTGAGAATTCTTTTAGAAACACACAATAGTCTTAATATTACACTTGCATACATTGACATTATCCGGATGTACCTGCCACACGATTTGCCTAAGTCTTACTCCTTAGAAAATGACCGATCGGAACCCCCTTTACAGTTAAATTTTTAACAAAATTTATCAAAATTACAAACATTTACAAATTTATTCAAATTTAACACATCCATTAAACAGGCCCACTCAACACCTACTGTACTGTACATCACTATTGCCCATTTTTTTAATGATTAAGACGTTTATTAATTGATTGCAAGGATTCTTATAAGTACCTAATCCAATTAACGAATTTCAGTGTCAAATCTTTTTGTTTTAAGTATTAATAATTATTCGACGAAAACTATATCAAAAGGCGAAGAGGGTGACAGGCATATTATATAACCTACCTACCTAACAAAAGTTACGTTTAAACTGATTTTAATACTTAAAAAAGCAACAAATCGAATACTTAAAAATATATAATAGATAGTATTAGATAGATATACGAGCATAAGCTTGACATAATACGTTAGTGCCTTAATTTAAATAACAACACAAAAATTGGTAACATAGAAAATAATATATTAATACGTATAAACGTTTTCTATTCATTTGACAGATAAGGTATCGCTTAAGTCATTAATTAAATATATTATCATATTATAACCTATTATTACGTTTACCTATTTAATACTTTACTAGACTTCTATAAGTATAGGTACTTATACTTGGGTATTATCGTCTTCGTGAGTAATTGTTTTAAGCATACCCAAGTAATATGACTAGGTAATAAATAGTAATTACCATATTAGTATTATATTATTACCTACCACACACTTACCGTGTGTGAAGAACTTAATTCAGTTCCGATTATAATATATGTTATATTATAACACCGGTCGTGAAGTGAATTGTAAATATAAAATGTTTTAATACGTTTTAAAAGTATATTTAATTTATATATTTTAATATTGATAATTTAATAAATTCCACAGCAAATCAAAAGTACACGTCATGTACACAAATAAAAAACAATGTGAATAAATCACATTAATAACAAAATAATATATAAAATAGCCTCAATTTTTTAAGATTATTTACGTTCACTATGGTTTTTTTTTATCATATTTGTGGTTTCACTATATTATCTCCACTGTGTTTGGAAGTAAAATATTATCGAGTAAAACTATAATAAGTAATGTGATACCTATTATTATTATATTGAAATGGATACAATTCAAAAATGTACAATTCTCAATAACATATTGTAAAATATTTTCGGCAAATTAAAACTAATTGGGTATTACGCTCATGTAGGTATATTTATATTTCAAATGTGTATATTTATAAACAGTTAATATTGTCGGTAGACAATATAGTTGTCGTAGGCATATAGTCAAATCAGGCATTTTATTAAATGCCTAGGCATATAGTCAAAAAATTTAATGTTTATGCAATTTCACTATCCGCCTAGACATTTAGTCAAATGCCTAGTCATTTAATTAAATGACTAGGCATTTAACTAAATGACTATTTCATGCCAGGCAAATAATAAAAAAACATTTTGTATTATTTTAAAAATTTAAATATATTTTCTATCAGTTATTTATTGCTATTTTTATGTATAAAAAAGCTGTGTATTATTTATTAATATGAAAAACACGTAGGTATATAAAATAATATGTTTAATTTTGTGTCATTGTGTCAACTATTACTATTGTTTTAAAAATGAAATAATAAAAAATAAATAAAAAAGTTATATTATAATTACAAGTTTTTGTTACTCATTACTTGTTGTCACATGTTGTTATTTGGTTAAAAAAAAATGTTTAGTACTTATCTGTATTAGTGTATTAATAAATCAAAAGGTTGTATTTGTTTCGGTATTTCCAATTTTGTATTTTTTTTGTACCTACTTCATAATTCTATTAATTCAGTACCCGTGTATAGAAAAGCTATTGGCTATTTCCTGTGTTCAGTAATATTTATGATTTTTATTATTTTAAACCATATTACTGGGTATTTATACAGATATATTATAAAAAAAAAATAACTTAACTTAAGTTAATAATTTAATTGAAAATGTTCATATAACTTTTAACTTTTTAAAATGTTTTCCATTAACTTAACTTAACTCAGTTAAAAATTATCATCAACTTGCCCAGGCTTGGAATAAACACAGATAAAGTTTTTAAGCATAAAATGAATATCAATACGTGTTATGTAATAATGATATAGATTATAGGTATAGGTAATTGACAATAAATTATATTAAATTAAAATGTAATTAAAATGAACGTTATTAAATTATTTTTTTCTTATGAGAAGTACATGGAATTATAATTTAACAATAACTCACATAAAGTTTGAAGGAAACAATTACCATCTGTTGTCAGTTCCTAAAACAATGTTTTCTAAAACGATTGATTAAAAGAAATAATGATATATCATATTATGTAATAGACAATTGTATGTTACATAATATAATTTGATTCCCAAATATTAAGTTTAATTATACATTACCACAATAATTATAGGTATGGTTTAATTTCTTAAAGTATAAATTCAACTGAAAAATAATTGTAATATACGTATTTATGGTTAGCCCAACTTAGTTTTATACAGCCCTTCAATTGTACAACGTTATTCAAAAAGCATTTTCTTTTTATACTATTATTGTACATCCAACTTGATTTTATACCATCAATAAGAGAGATAAAAGTTTATTAAAGTTCTGTTTACAAAAATAGCAAATTGCAAAAACTTGTATAATAAATTAATAATGCATTATCATATTGTCATGGTATTAAAATGTAATTTTTAATTATTTTAAAAGCACTCTATTCGCTTAACTTCTAAAAATGGAAATTTTTTGTTTTAACAAACAACGGGTTCATCGTATTTATTTTGCACTATTTGCGAAAAAAAAATTGTACCTATAGAATATTTTAATTAAATATTTGGTGATGTAATAACTATATAAGTAACTAAAATGAAATATTTTCAGGTTACTGTGTGGGCGGATCCAATGGTGAAGGACCATATTTAAAAGCCGAAGAAAAAATAGAAATGGTGTCCAAAATTCGATCTATGATTGGAAAAGACAAATTACTGATTGCTGGGACAACGTGTGAATGTAAGATATAATAAATTTAAAATGTAAAATAATCTCATAAATAGTAGTACAATATTATTTATATATCGATTGAACAATTATCGTTAAACCGAAAAAATACCAGTGGTCAGGTGATTTTAGCCCTCGCGTGTAAATTATATTATCTAAAAGAAATCAATTCCAAAACTTTTGAGAAAGACTATTATACCATTATTCGACTAATTTATTTCAAAGTAGATATTACAGAAAATATCGTGTTTATATAACGCGCATGGCGAACTATAGCTATTCTAACATAATATATTATATACTCTATTTATAGGTACAAAATGAAAAAAAATGTACCTACATATATTATGTAATGTGGCGCGTACCTACACTTGAGCATTTCTCTATATTATTTTTATATTTCCAAAATCACACGTGCATAATAATAGTTCAGTTATATTTTTAGTACGAATAATGAATGAAAATAATATTATGTTCAATAAGTTTAAATGATTTTCTTTATCTATTTAGCTACTAAAATGACGTGTGACCTTAGTAAAGCCACAGCTGAAGTCGGGGCAGACGGCGTTTTGGTGATGAGTCCTTTCTACTTCAAAACCAGAATGACGGTAAGTAACATGATACCTTCGCATAATACAATAGAACATTTTTTTTCGGTTTGCATTTTGTAATTATTAATATCATATCACCTACCCAATATGTTTAATTTGTTCAAAGGGATTTAAAAAAATTAAATACACCCCTAAATTAAAATACCGCGTAAAATGACCAGCAATTAAAAAGGTTCCATGTCGAATAAAAAAAAATTAAAACTAAACCTATATACAGGGTGTTTCGCCATGTTTGTTTCTGTTCATAATATTTTTCTGTTAAATGAATTTTAAATGCGATTTTTTAAAATGTTTACTACAATTAGAGATCTATTATAATATGATCATTAAAATTCATAGTTGTCCTTACCCGTGAACCTTAAAAGATTGAGTCCCAGTTTTTTAGAGTTGGTTAATATAAATATT
The DNA here is from genome assembly GCA_949089665.1 of Macrosiphum euphorbiae. NCBI lineage: Eukaryota > Metazoa > Arthropoda > Insecta > Hemiptera > Aphididae > Macrosiphum > Macrosiphum euphorbiae. Next base: position 52,229,578 of record CARXXK010000001.1, on the reverse strand, counting down.
TTAAAAGTTTAACCACTTATCATCCTGTATATGAAATATACGTACCCATCTACCTACGCGTGTATATTAATTAAAAAACAATAGTAGGTATAATAAATTATTGTTAATATTAATAAACAATAAAATAAGTACAGCACTCAGTCGTGATCATTTGTTTCCTTTCGTGACAATATTATAAAATGTTACGGAAAAGTACTCATACATTCGTAGGTACCTACCTAAAGCTTTCATTCGACGCTATTTAGTAGAATATATTATTCCAAACCAACAATAAATTGTATGTAGACGAATGTACACGATAATATTATATTATAAATTAAATATGGAATTCGATACTGAAAACCCAAAATGCTCGTCTACCCTCACGCAATGGTCATTAATATGGATGGCCAGTAATAAGCAATATTACGGTAATTATTATTTTCTGGGAGAATATTTGGTGACTTCCATTTTTTACACGTAATTCATCGGTTTAAGTTTAGTTCAAATGTTATTAACCTATATACAATAATACAATTATAATAAATAATATTATTATCGTAGTACCTAAATACTTAATAGATATTATATTGTAATACCAAACGAAATATATTTCAGCGAGCTTGTACTGTCTGAGGCAATAATTATAGCTTATTGTACATAATATATGAGTAGGTATATTCTCGGATCGTATCACAACTTATAGCAACTGATAGACTTTTTACCGAGTCTTTCCCCAAAGATATGTTATAAATACAAAACTTTTCAGGAGGAATCTTTGTACGAGCATTTCGTGTCGGTAGCCGACTCGTGTCCTGCGCCGGTCATAGTGTACAACATGGTGCCCGTGACCGGTATCGACCTCAGCGTCGAAATACTGAAGAAAATGTCCTTACATCCAAATATCGTCGGCGTTAAGGATAAAGACGTAAGTCACCTGCATCACAGTGCAGGGACGAATGACAATTTTACCTTGCCAAAAGCCTATTTTTTAAACTAAAAAAATTATTCGTTTTTTTATCAATAATATTTGTCTTTACGCAATATTCTGAAGCTAAAAATATAATTCCACAAGAATTAATTGACACACACCTGACTAATTATAGAGCTGTTTGTTTAAAATATATAATATATTTTAATTGATTAATATTTTTAAACTTTTATACATTTTTATATAATTTAATTTCCTCACTTAAAATGATAAAAAATACAATTTTTTTTATACAATTATCCAGCATGTTGTAATAATGATACATTATTTTTTTATTTAAAAAATGGTTCCTTTGGCACGCTAAAATTGTCATTCATCCCACTGTGCGGCACCGTGTTCGAATGTAATAATAATTGGAAATGATAAAATAAATAGTTATGCGCGCGCAACTATACATTTTGTTTTTGTTTCTGGCGTAGATGGGAAAACTCGCAGCGCTGGTCACCGAAACGCGAGACCAGAGATTCCAAATCGTTGCCGGGTCGGCGAGTTACTTACTGGCCGCCATGCTCGTCGGTAAACCGCACACGACTTGATATTATATTTAAATGGCCTGTACCGTCCCTTTGACAGACGACTTCGTTAAGGCCGAGTTTTTATTCATTCATTTATTTTTTGTTTACTTCAAGGTTGCTCGGGCGGGATAAACGGTCTGGCCGCTGTACTCGGCGAACCGTTATGTAAGATGCACGAACTGGCGTCGGCGGGTCGGTGGCAGGAGGCATTGGAATTGCAGAGGAAACTTGTCAATATCGATTTGCTTGTGAGTCGTTCGTCTGATTTGTTATGATATTATCATTACGTGTGATAAAAAGCACCTGTAAATGTGGAGTAATGCACTAATCCACGCTTATTTCATTACATTATTATATTCTTGTATAAAAGAAACTTTTTAAAAATATTCATTTACATAGGTACTGACAAATGTTGTAAAGTATTTAAAATACATATATACGTATTTGAATACTCGGAAAAAATAGAATGTTGTGTGGCAAGGGCAGTAAGTGAGCTCTTTCAGTTGCGAGTTCCGAATTTCGCCCAAGACTGAAATTGCCTTCCCGCACGAGCCACACATAATATTTTTTAGCTTCTGCTTTCATCGATCACGGCAAAGGAAAACATTATTTTATGAAAGAAATTATTTGGTTTTATTTATTTTACGCGTCATGCAAGGAGGTTGTAATATGAATATAGGATGCAACCAAAAATGTATGTTTTGTAAGGACCGTGGTATAGATTTTAGAATAAATAATAATTATTATATCAAAACAAAATAAGAATAAAAAGAGTTAATCACGGCCAAGATAATGCACTATGTAGCAGGAATCTATGAAACAATCAGATTATATTATTCTGCGAAAACAATTTCATGAAATACAAATGTTTACGCGTCATGCCAAGAGGTTATAATATGAATATAAGATGTAAGGAAAAATGTATGTTTTGTAAGGACCGTGGTATAGATTTCAGTGTCTGGTTGTGCAGTAGAATCGCGTAATATGCGCGCCCAGCACTTTTGGGGATTTCCATTTTACCGACCGGAACTTTTGAGAATTTCCACTTCACCGCCTGGCACTTTTGGGGATTTCCACTTTGCCGCCCACAGGATGGAAAAAGATCTCTTTCCAACGCTTCAACCGTTTTGGAAAACGAAACTTTCGGTGCATGCGTGACAAAAAATCATTTAAGTTTTTGAATTTAAATACAGACATCTCGAGAAAGTATTTAAAATACGCGTATTTGAGTACTTAAAATGTCTATTTCAATTAGTTTACTCTATTCTATAGCGACTATTCGTCCTGCGACGATTGCATGCAGAGCACGATGATCACTGCAGGTAGTTTGTATTATGCTTCCAACCCAAATGTTGTACAGTTTCACGCCTTTGCAGAGCTATAATATATGATATGCATATCGGAGATATTTCGTTTTGAAGTCAATCGATAACGTATATTATACTTATACTTGCATTCTTATGGATGACCTTTTTAAAATTAACGTGAATAGGTAAATACTAAATTCTTTAAACGATTAAATCCATTCTATCGCTGATTTCCCCCATTCTCATCGTATCTGTGCTTGCACTCATGTAATGGAAAATGTTATTTAATTTTGTGTTATTTAATAACATAATATAGAAATCTATTTAATTTTATTGTATAATATCAATAATATTATGCGACAGCCATCGAGCAACGACTGTGGCGACGATATTAATTTAAACATTTTGATTACCTACCTAGTTATATTGTGTTCACTCGACTTAAGTATTATGTAAATATATTATTATGTGACAACGAGACGTCATCATAATATAAATATAATATTTAAATTCACCACGAGGTACATCACTACGCGTGATATTATACGATACCAGTTACCGCTATTACTTCTAAAATGTACTCATAGGTATTTACCACAACTCAGATTTATTGCGGTTGGTTGGTTTGTCGATATCGATCTACTCGTTTTTAACTGTGTTTTTTTTTCTTACAGCTCATGCAAGAATGTGGACCGGCCGGTCTAAAAGCTGCGATGGAACTTTTGGGCTACAGAGGAGGTCTGTGTCGATCTCCATTGCCGCCAATCACCAACGAGAAAGTTGCAAAAATCAAACTGACGCTGGAAAAAGATGGATTTTTGTAAAGAATCGAAAACAAAACAAAAAAACCTCAAACATTTTTTACAGAATCATATATATCATATATCTTTTTATTACAAACAAAAGTCAATACATTATTTTATACAAGTATACATACAATTAATAAGATAATTATATCGACACGTTAACTTACAATACGTAAATATACATTTTTCTAAATAAATTAAATACAAAACTAATATTTTAGGAATAAACACATATTATTATAATATTATATTCATAAGAAGCATAGGTATTTTATAACAATTTTTCACTGATGGAATAAAGGAAACCGTGAATAAAAATCATTATAAAATGTCAGCTCAACGTTTTGAAGAGTATAGATGTTTACATTATGCTTAAAAATATTTATTTATGATTTCGATATTTTTTGCCATGGCACGTTTTAGAATGATAATATGTTCAACACACTTTATTATATAAAGAATAAGGCGTATACAAGAATCATTACACATTAAAAATTCAAGAATAGGTAAGAACGTTAAAAAGTTTACGATAAAAACAATAACATTACTATATATTATCAATATTGACCAGTAAAACCAATAGTGAGATAGGTAATATTGTTTTTTATGAGTTTCTGAATAAAAAAAAGACTATAATATATATAAATAATAATAAAAAAATCATTGGCACTTTTTTAAATTCTGTTTTCATTTATACATTTCCTGACTTTCGGACGATTTGTGTTTAAAATCTTGGTAACGATGTAAATAATAATAATTTAAACTTATCCGACTAAACATAAAAATATTTAAACATTGAATACTTAAGACTAACTTCTGGTACTATTATACACACAATATATCACAAAAGCAACGTCGATTTTTGTTCTCTTCTTTCTCCAAGCTTGTTAACGCGGGCTATACGAGGTTAACTTTGGAATCTCCACGGAGCCAAATCTAGTTCCGTCAAGATCTGTCTACACGGGACCAACGCGTTCCTGTAACGAAATTAAAACAAAATTAAAATAATGGAATTAAGAACAAATTCAATTTAAAACAGCTTTCGTCACTATAGAGTATGCATATAATTTAACGGATGTGTGTAATTTGCACGAAAATCTGACCAAAGTAAAAATCGACTGACCAAAAATGGTGAAATGTAATATTTTAATTTGTACCGCGCACAGGTAGGCGTTACCCCAGATCGTAATTTGCACAATTGTAAAATGACAACCGATGGCACAAAGTCTGAGAGCTCAACCGACTATCTATCTACTAGGCATTAGGTACCAACAAGTGTATCATCATATTTTCCCCTCAAGAACCGAGTAACAGCTGATAACGTATAAAACTATCAGAGTTAAATAGTTTGGCCTTTTGGACATGGGTAGGTATTTTAGATATTAAACTCCATCGTTGTATTCGGGAAGTTCAATTGAAGTACTCGAAGTACGTTTTCAGCGCCACTGCAGTTATTGGCATGTTCTTAGCCTATACAGGTTCACATAATATTATAGACACACCAACATGCCTGTAATATAAGTGCATCGCTACAAACTTGCGACGATGTCACGAATGGCGTTTAGTGACGAAAGTTACTAATGCAAACTATAAGTATAAAATATTATCGATCGTAATTTTTTTGCAAATTAAAATTTCATGTACCAATCATATTTACGAGTGAGGTGCGAGTTACATATTTTTATATTGTCGGATATTGAAAATCACATTTTTTATTACCTGTGCGATGCTGCAAATTATATATTATTATATATTTTATTTATATAAAAACGTATTACCCAAATAATATAACTTACCCGGGGTTGATTTGCAGGAATGCGTTTCTCTGCATCGTCTGTATGTTATCGCCGGTCAAACATATAAGAGTGGACAACGAGAACCTCCTAATGACGGACAGCTGATCTGAAACAGTGACGATAAAGTTTAAAAATATGCGGTTTGAGACACACATTTCGTGTGGGGGGGGGGATGGCGTGACAGTAAATAATGAAGTGTATACGTTTCTAGCTAATATATACAGAGCTAATCGCCGGCCATATTCTGCACCCCTACCTACGTTTTGTCATATATTGAACTACATAGGTAGGTATTTGTTTTAATTTAATTTTTGTTTTTTTTTTCAATGATCTTAAAATACACTTGGGGCCGATTTCACCAACACAGTTAATCACGATTAACGCTTAATCGGCTGATAACAGATATTTAACCGGCCAAATTCGGCCGATTAAAACTCCAGTTAACCTTAACCGTGATTAACTGTGTTGGTGAAATCGGCCCTTAATAATATAGGTTCAAACGATAGGGGGGCTATGATATTGGTTTTAAAATAGTATTAAAGCAATTAATATTTATCTATTGGAATTTCATGATTGATTAAATATATATATTTCAATTTTAATAAATATATCACTGAACGCTAAAATAGGAATGAGAAATGAGCATGTTTGATGATGACCCTGTATAATATATTATACATTCTCGACAGCTGCAGCAAAATTCGTCGAAAAACGTTTTATGCTTACCAGGTGAAAAAGCTCCTGGCGATATATCGTACTCGTAAAAGAATCGATCGCCTGCTTTGTAACGGAAGAATCCTTCCCCGAGGACGCATCTAAATGAAGGAGTGGTTAGCGTTCCCGGAATAATTCTTTCGAGCATACCGCCGACCAGGTAATCGATGTCGTCGACTGTTGGATAGATTTTGACTAATCGTTCAATTCTCTGCAAATTAAGTGTTTTTAAGTTTCCGTGGTCATAACAGTCCTTGATTAAATATTATTGTTGAGAAAATTACCTCTTCGTCCATGACGTCTCTGATATCATCGAACGTCGTAGCCTTCGGTAATCCGCATAGCGTCCTAAAGTGGTTATAAGAAGGTATTCCCATGTCCCGACCACGTTGAATGTCTTTCGCTACCAAATCCTGGCCCAGAGGTCCATTCGCTCTGAACAGCAAATCGGTAATCTAAAGATAAAAAAAGCCATTATTTAAATATTCAACTAAACAATACGTATTTTAATATTTTCATAATACCCATGTATTTTTGATCGACGTTTAGATTAATCAATTATTGCGAGTGTTTAACTTTGTCGTAAACAAAATTATTATTATTCGTAATTATTATATAAAATGTTGTCGACGAAAGTATAGTATGTTATTATAATTCGTAATTGATTTAAATCGTAAACAAAATTATATAGTTAATTATCTTAATTTAGTGATAAATTATGATCAAAGTATACATATTAGTATCTATATGATTATTTTACCGTATCAATTAAATGAATATAAAAAAAATCATGATTTGGTGGATAAATCTGTGTTTAATGGTCGTCTTAATTTTTATTCCCATAATATTGCATTACAATAAAAGAAGAAAATGTATAAAAAAAAATTAAAAAAAATAAGAATCCGAACTTATTGTAATCAATAATAATTATGTTAGGTAAAATCGGTACCTACAAAATTGTTCGGTATATCATTAAATATTTTCTCCTTGTTAATCGACTGCGTTTTTAATTTAACAAAAGAAATGCGTACCTATGTAATGATTTTTTATAACACGTTATTATACATACCCTACATGAATAGTTTAATATATTATTAATATATTAATGAACGTGATAGCTGATAAGCTATTAATTAAATAAATTATTTATAAATCGATTCCGTCTCAACCAAAGTAAAACCTTTGTGTGGTATTATCATTTATTTCACTTGAATAACTCAAACGAAAAAAAAAGTAATAAATCATAATGCCATTTATGTGAGTACTCACTTCTTCACTGAAAAATATGTCTTGTGCTTGTTGAGGTTGTGTCGCTATACCTCTCAGGAACATATCATAGTTACCCGGTCTTTGTATGATACCAGGCTTGTTCATCCATTCACTGAAACGTGTTGGTGCGCCACCGTTTTCGCGATCTTCATTCACCAAGCTGAACAATTGGAAAAACAATTAGGTACTTTGCTCTTTTGTATTTGAGTAATTTATTTTACTCACTTAAAAACGGATGGCACCAGACTGTGCAAAGATCTAAATGCTCCACCAGCAAAACTAGCCAGTGTGGACGGATTAATGTTTGAATTGTATAAATTACTATAACCTTGTTTCAGCGTAGAGATGCCATTTTCACGAACATAATTTTCACCTATAAATAACAAAACTATTATTACCCACAAGGTGAAAAACAACTAATTTGATATAGTTATTATTATTTTTGTCATTATTTTTGTTTAGTTTTTTTGCTTCTATTAATTCACACAAAATATGTTTGTAGCAGTTATCTAATGGTTTATATTTGTATTAGATATTAAGTATATAACATAGTATTATATTGTATAGGTATTATGATATTTGTTTTAATATAAAGCATAATATCATGTGGTAAAACTTGTAATAAAGAAAGGATCAATATTTAATATCGGGTTTGAACTATTGTATTTATTTTCACATGTATTCAAAAAAGTTATGTACCTACATATTATGTCGAAGAATTTAAATCTTAGTGTTTTGGTATTTTAGGGATACATAATGTCGTATTTGTTTCATAAACTATTTAACAAGAAAAGTTTTAAATAAATATAATTTTGAATTCTGATGGAATCCAATTTAATTAATTTAGTTATGAATTTATTATGATAAATATTCAATATTTCAACGATTTATGAAATTTAAACATAGTTATGAAAATATTTATTAAAACGTCAGATTAGTTTATTTACTTTCATCGAAGAAAATATACTGTCTACAATGTAATTAAATCAAAGACGATTTAATTGTATTCACTGGGTACCTATATGTTAGTTACATACCATTGTTACAATATTAAAATAAGAAGTAACCAGTAAGTTATTAAAAATTTAGTTTACACTTTGTACTACTAAATGAGTAGGTGACATAATATTATTATTTTTTTTCTATTACTATTCTCAATATATTATTAGTAGACAGTAGTCATCGATTTCCATATTATCACACCGTACGTATAGCATCAATACAATTTATGTAATTTTGTATGTTTATTATAACACAAGATTATAACATCTTGTAGTTTTTTGTGTTCGCTCTTGGATACAACATTGTATGGATATAAATATATAAATAATAATAAAAAAAAAAACGAGTTATGAACTGAAACTATAATATAATATGTTTACTTGTACGGGTTTTATAGTTATAGATGGTAAGACGTTGAGGTATAATTTATCTTAGTCATATAATTATAATAAACATTGTTTGAAACTGTATATTATTATCTGTATATAATAGGTATATTATATTATATGTACTTCCTACCTATATTACTATACCTATTTAACTTGAATTTTTAAATAATTGTATTATGCAAATTTTAATAACAACTGGACGTAAGTGCATTATTATAATAGTACATTGTAATTGAATGTTGGATAATAATAATATTATGTAGGTATAATATTGTTTTGTCCCTGCTGCAGAAAAACGAAACGCCGTCTGAATAGTGACATTGCAGGCATTTCGTGAATTTTAGTTAAATTACTTACCTAATAAAATTGGCAGGAACTCGTTGTACGTGATGTGCTGGATGATGGCGATGACGAATTTCCTGGCTTCTTGGTACAGTATCTCGTCGGTCCATTGAGGGTTGAGCTGCGCAAACTCTGTCGCCAAGAAGTTGTGCAACCGCAAAAGGGCCACTTGCGACACGGCCATGTCGGGGTGTTGATTTACTCGGCCGTCACCTAATCGAAACAGACAGAAATTAGTACGTTTTAAAATAATTCATACAACACGACACTTTTCCCAAGTGGCTGTACAATTATTATTTTAAACGATACTTGCACTTGATATCTGTGACTCGTGGTATGTAATAGGTAGATAATATATTATAAGAACAGAGTTTAGTTTGGTGGATAATTTTTGCCGATACGAATTTCTCTTTTCAGATTAATAGTGTTATCAATCGTGACAATAGTGTATTATGATTTTTTACCATTATTCTGGTCGAGTATTTTGCACACGAATAAAAAATATAAAACATATCCAGAACAAGCGTATTAGAGTATAATCATATGCACTTCAAATTTATTCGAATAATATTGTACAAAAAAAATGATCATAACACTTTTATCCCCATACAGCCATACCTAAGTACTTTTAATTTTTTAAGACAGTTTCCGCCCGTTCAAATATACAAAACATAAAAGTTAAGATTTTGAGTCTTTGATGAGATCCCGGTATGTCAATATAGGTGTAGTTGTTGCACATGCTGCGATATAACTTTATTTTACCATCGTGATTTAAGTATAAAGAAAATTAAATTTTAAAACGCATGAAAAATACACGAGGCACAGGTACCTACTGCCTACACATTGTAATCCAGCCATTTAAACTTAACCACCTTGTGTGTGGGATTTAACTATTGTGTTTATAGTCTATGTGAATTTATGTCATATTTAATTGGCTACAAATTGCCTACGAACAACGTAAACAAATACGATGCCATCACAACCGTAACTGCTGCTGTAAGACTTGACCCGATTACTCGACCAAACTAACACACGACTGTAATAATATATTAATGGGAAATATAAAATGATTTTATTATTTCGTTTTACATACACCCTGCAGTCATATAATGGGTCAAAAAGTCATAGGTATAAAATGCAGGAAATCTTTTCAATCGAGTTCTGTCACGACGAGTTGGAAAATCAATTGTTATAAGTTTCAATATAAGTAGCGCCGATTTAAGGAGAAGAATGAATTTGAATGAAAAACCTATGCATTTTTTTGACGTTAATATTTTAGTTTTTAATTTTCAATAGATTTTCTATATTACCTGCTCTATAGCAGACCTCTGTGTTTGTGGCAACGTTACAGGATTGGGTGGGAGTGTTGACGTTTGGCATGAACATTCGGCCGTCTCTTGTGATCTGTGCCCTCATCCTGCCCGCCCTGAACGACCTCAGGTTTCCTGCCGTCTGACCCGTTGCACCATATACGAGTGAAGCATCCAGGAAATGGGTCGTCGCTATCACCTGCGGGTGGTTATAAAATATCAGTATTACTCGATCAATCCATTAAAGAGCGCTTTTCACGCACTCGATTTTCCGTTAACTGTAACCTGTACGCACTAAGCATATTATATACTATTATATTATGAACCTAGTCAAACTCTTGTCCTCCAAAATACCGTTTTTGTTTAATGTACAATTTTAAATTAAATTACATACTCTTGTTTTTTTGTTTTTACGTAATATAAATAATTATTATGCGTGATCGATAACTGAAAACGTTTAAAATTGCCTTCTAGATTAAATTGTAGTTATATAAAATTCAATTTTACAATCTCTCGATTGACGAAAAAATAATTTATTATAATGAACAAAACAACTTGTACAAGTTCGAAAAGAAAGTTAACTGATTGTTGAAAAGCAACAAAACTCGGCATCGAATAAATATAATTAAAGTTTGTAAAATATACAGAATAATTTAATATTATTCCATTTGTACATTCGATTGTTATGAAATAACTAAAATTCAAAGGTACTGGATGACTCTGTTAAAATATTAAATTATCAAATTTAATTAAGAGATCCTTAACAATGCTTATCATTTTATTTGATTTCTATCACCTCTACGTTGGTTAACGTGATAATAATAATTATACTACATTTAACCTTATACTTAGTCATAGATATGTGAAGTTAAAAATATTATATTGAATGATACACCTAAACGGTTATATTTTTACTAAATACTTCACATGGTGTAAATCTATTAGTTCTAAGGGGTTTTACTGGTTTTAGTACTACTGGAAATATGAATAAAATAATTAACGATAAACGAGTCGACAAACCTTTTGCTGTGGTTTTAAGGTGCACCCAAAATCGTCTGATGATACAGTTCTTTTGGCCGGTAGACACGCTGTACCAAACCTGGAATAGAAATGATCATTGGCAGGTACGGGGATGGGGAAACAATTGGGATGGAGAGTTTCGATGGGCAACAGTTTACCGTTGCTGGCACAACAATCGGGAGCTGAAAAATGAAACATAACATATTGTTAGTTAAAAGTACAACTGTTTCGGACAATTTCTTATGAAAAATAAGTGAGTATAGTTTTCTTTTTGTAATACACTCGGGTGAGTCAACGGCGTCAACCAATATGGCAATATCAATAATCTAATATAATATACTATATAGTGCGGATACTCAGATTATATTCGAGTTTACCTCGTATCTGTAAACATAATGTATAGGGCACCTACCTACATTATAATATCCACGCGTGATAGTAAAATAATAATTTCTAATTTAATATGAAAAATAGTGTCGGATTTAGAAAGAATTAACCCTCGAGGCACGCAATGTTATGTACACTGGACATATGGTGACATGAATTATAATTTATCTGTTTTAATTTTTTACTTTCCAAATCAACAATAACAGGAAGAAAACATTTCGTGACTACTATAGGTAGGTACATGTATGACCAGCAACAATTATTACATTCATTTATAATTTATATACAACTTGTATTTACAACGTAACACATTGTCAAAAGGTTTCTACACTAAGGAAAAAAATTGTATAGTGAAAAGCATTCGAAATTTTTTTTTATTTTACATAATATATTACTTATGTCTTATACCTACATTAAAATTAGCTTGTCAGAAATATTTTCAATACATTTTAAAATAATAATGCGAATGATTGATGTTATATTTTTTATTTATTTATTTATTTCATCCAATAAAAAATATAATTCAAGTCAAAATAATTTAATATTACACTATTAAATTCATTGTTTAATCTCCATATTATACTTTTCATAACATTAATTATACTTGTTTGATCTATACAAATTATTTCAATTAATAATACATTTTAAGAATGATTTATTTTTCTCCAGTAAAAAGATATTTTAATTACAAAGGCGGTAGGATACTATCACCAATACCTACTAAATTATAAACAAAATAAATAAAATTGTTTTTGTAATATACATAAATATATTTTTAAAGTTATTATTAGGTAAGGAAAATATAAAAAAAAAACATTATTCGATACTCTTTATATTTAGCTTAAGATCAATAATCGATAATCGCTATATACATGGTGTAATAAATACATATAGTATTAGGAAATAGGAATCATCAAATGGTAGACTGGATACATTTTTTTTTTATAGGTTTCGATGACTCCATACATAAAATAGAAAATTTAAAAATTAAAGCATAAAAGATTTTCAAATAAAAAATGCTCTTACATCAAAAGTTCTGAAAAATAAAAATTGATTTTCAATAATTTACAATGTTGTACTAAATGTTTATTTTAAACTTTTTTATGTAGATTTTATTATATTATTATTCATTTCAGCATGTATATTTTATAATTTTTAACAAATTTAACAGACTTAAACGTGATATGATATTGAACTAACATTTTTAAGTGTTTGTAAATAAGTACTTGTAATTGAATTCAATTTGGTATTTAGGAAATGTATTAAATTGTTTTTCTTAATATGCAATTAACAATTATTAATCACTATTTTTTTTTTATGTCAACAATGAGTAACAATATACTTTTCTATGAATCATCGAATGACTCGCGTGTATCAACGAGTATGTGATAGATAAAACAGTTATTTTCAAATAAAAAAAAGAAGCGTTAACATAGTTATTGCCATCAAGGCATTGAGTGGTTTTCACTTTTTCACTAATCGTTTTAGACAGGTCACAGGTACTTCATCAAAAAACGCATAAATGTTTAGAATTTTTATTTGTAACCTCAAACGACTATAATTGTATGGGTTTCAATTATATACGTCTGCTGCCCAAAGAGTGCGCCTTGAAGTTTTCACCCATTCATAAACTATATATTTAAATGTAAACTCCACCGGCCATGCATAGGATTTTTTATATTTACGTAATATTATAATTTATTATGTACTGTATAGTTCTCAATACAAACACATTATCCAATCCTAAAAATACAAAAGTAATTGTAACAAGCACAATATAACGGGTAAACAGGGAAGGTCACCATAATATTGTCGACGTACAGACTCGAGCGAAGACTTAAACCTGCTATATTATTATTATTTATTATTATATTATTATATTGTTCTAGTGTCCTACTCACAAAACAGGTTTTAACGAAAAAATGTATCGTCTGAACACGAAATTATAGTTAAATAGGTTAAACTGAATTTAGTTACATACAATTAAATCCACGCATATACTTTGACGAGAATACCGGAAAATTGAAAACAATGGCTCTGAAAACTTTATGTTCCATGTAACACATATATCTTATAACTTGCATAGTTACATGATATCATGGACCCCTGTGATCACGTGGTAAATAAATCACAATACATGAAAACAAATACAATTTTTAAAAATTAAATGCAATACAATTCGAAACCCATCTGAGTCAAGAAGTCAACAGGTGCAACCCACAACCACCCCACAAGAGATAGGCGAATAGTATTATAATATTACATAATACGCGGATCGTATTAATTAATAATTATTATTGTTGTGCTGCGTAACTGCATTATCGGTGATAATAATAATTAATAATATATATTGTATATTTATCGCATTTTCGGCACTCAAAAAATATATTCGGTGATCTCCTCGTCTTGGAAAACTAAACGTGCTCACGTTATAATAACCGATATTCACCAAACGCGATGGGCGATAGCGGATTTCTATTCCTGACAAGACGTAGGTACAACAGTGTGATGAGGCCGTCAACCGGGACTGATTTGCCGTTTCCGGCCGTGTGACTCGACACAAAACGATGGTCGTTTTCCGAGCACACACGTATTATTACACACATTACATTATAACGCGTTCCCATCGAGTGTACCTGTGCACACAAGCGATTTTCAAAGTCAATATAGAGACGAGCTGAGCAGAATTCGGGTGGCGGATGGGGCGTGAGAGGGGGGACCTATCGGGAGAAAACGTACATCATTCAACGAGTATTACGACGACTACCAATGTTGAATGTAATATTCCGATTATTATTATTATTTTCGTTATATTAGGCATGTGTCTCTATAACACTATAGTCTACTCGTTAGTGTTAAAATATTATGTGCTTTCTTCCGCCAAAAGTATACTATACCTACAACTGCAGATGCAGTGGTAAACAATGATAATGATTAAAATATGATGTATCATATTTTTTATTATAAATTCTAAGCCGTCCGAGTGTCCGACTCATTTATAATAATAATATATTATATATTGTGTACGACAATAGGTGAAAACAACATCGCTTCGTTAGCGAAAACGATCACGAGCGAGACCATAATAATAGCAATATATTATTATAATATTATACATAATATATTATATACCATTGCAGTAGTTGTACATGCGCAAACTAACGGAGAGTTACGTAAAATTCACTGTCGATTTCTGGTCGGCGTGCGTATGTACTTAAAATGGGCTTATAGTCGTCGTCGATGACGATAATAATAACAGAACCTACTGAAATCCCGCGTTTGAACGGATGGAAATATTAATTCAAAAATGTATGGGGTTTGATGTGTTTTTTTTTCCGCTCGGCTTATTATACGTTTTCCCACCAGTCGGAATAAACGATTGGGTAACAATTAATTCAAACCGTGATGGGATATTTTTTATTCGAATACTCTATTATAGACACCAGCAATGCAGGACGCGCGATGGCAAGAAATCGCCGTAAATTAACAGTCAAATAATCAAATTAAAATCACAGCACTTGTAAAAATAATACATATATCATAATATGCACAGAAAACATATTAGTAATTAGTATATTATTATATTATTATGTCCACAACAATTGCAGCCCGCAGGTATACCTATATGTACCTTGTGCACTGTGCAGCAATCACAAGTTGACCAATGACCAATGATCATCAGATTTATTCGCAACAGTACACCAAAGATGTAATAAACAATTTATCGTTGGAGTGGTAATCCTCACGTTATAACTTAGGTACAAGAATAATATGTAGGTTTTTTAAATTTTTTAATGCCAAATGGTTATTGGTGAATAAAATATTGTCATTTTATAGCCATGTATCGCGGAGATAATATGTTGGATAAAGGTGATAATTTACGTAACTCTAATTTACGATAGGTAGGTAGTAAAAAGATAATAATACCTAACGACAATAT